>SZVJ01000009.1:2400000-3600000 GCA_029467805.1 Pleurotus eryngii var. eryngii | reverse complement strand
ATGCAGGCTCAACTCGACGCGTTCAAATCGTCGGTAGACAGTGGGTACTCGCACTATACGGCGCTCGAGAAAATGGTAGAATCTGGAGAGAGGGCAAAGTGAGTGGTCAAATATGAATTTCGTTTTGGCACTGAGCGCATTTTCATAAAGACAGGAACTCGCGCGGCTGCGGTCTGGACCTGCATATCCCCCTACCGTCCAGCCACATGAGACACTACTTGAGCCTCGTCCTTCTGCGAGGATCGAGGAGCTTCCGAGTCCCGTGAGTGCCTTGTTTGGTGCTCGTAAACCATACATATTTCTTTTTGCTAGGGGACGTCTTCAAGATTCGGACCATCTCATCGAACACAGCAACAACATGCCCAACCACACAACTTTCATCCTCCTCCGCAGCACACCCAACAAAATTCGATGCACAGTCCATATTCCTCCCAGCAACACGCTCGCTTAGCTCAACCGACTGCACAACCGTATATGCCCTTCAACCAGCGCCCCCAATCTGGTTTACCTTCCCAGTATCGTGTGCCTGGTCCCAGCAGTTTGAATGCATCACACGTCAATCCTGCATCAGTATCTGGTCATCGGTGGCCTCCCCAGGAAGTACCTATCGCGGCCAAACCTCAGACCAATATTCCAAATACAGGTAATAAACTTGAATCTAACCCGCTTGAACATGTGTGTAATTTCTTCTATCTATTTCAGGGCAATCATCTTTCTCATCCCTACAGGGTGCACTTGGTCCAAAAGCCGCATCCACCCCTTCATCTATGGTATGTATACTTCGTATATACTTGTGCAATGATACCATGATTCCTAGGACAAGCCGACAAAGATGTCTCAGGCCTCAAGTTCATCATCGACCTCTGCTCTGCCTACTTGGAGTGGCCAAACCCAGAAATCCTCGACACGATCCACCGCGACGCCAGAGGAAGAAGTCAGGCAATGGATACCTTCCCTGATCAAGTTCCTTGAGCAGGAATTGCCCAAATTTGCCGCGACAGGCAGGCCAGGGACCTACTACTGCGATATGCCAACCATCCGAGTTTACAAGGACGAACTGAGCCAGGTCTGGGTGACGTTGACAGCTAGTGGGGGTGCCGGAAGAAAGATACAAAATGGAGGAACTCACCAAGGAGATTTTGCTTCGGTTTGTAACTCATTGGAAACGACTAGTCCCGGGAGCAGTGACAGCCACAGCCAAGTCAACGACGTCTTCAACACCGCAGCTGCCTTCCACTTCCACCTCGTCTGGCGCAGCTAAGCCATCCCAATCTACTGATGCGACTAAGCATGACACCATCCAATCTACGTCTTTAGCCAAGCCGTCGAACTCATCCAATGCGACCGCCGTTGATTTCATTCAAGCAACCCCCGCGAAGGGGAAGAAAGCCGGGCAACTGGCGAGAGACATTCTACGAGCCCTTGGGAAGACGCCACCTACTAACGACCAATCCAAGAACAGCGTCGCAGGCGAGGAACAGCCGGAGAAGAGTGCTGCGCCTGGAGCTACTGCTCCGAGTCTAGTCAATGGCGCACAGTCCTCTGTCCAAGATATGAACGTCGATGACGATGTAATACCTCCCATCGCGCATCTCTCACCGACACCCTCGTCTCCTGGCCCACACGAGGAGGTATCCGCAAAGGCATCAACAAAGGTTCTAGCAAAGGCCATGCCAACGGGGCCTGAGCCATCTCCACTTAATATAAAGGCACCTCCACAACCATCATCGTCAAAGCCTGTTTTTAGCCCTACTTCTGCGTTTGCCTCTCTCCCTCTTCGCCCTATGGTGTCTAAGCCTCCCTCTTTCCCCAAACCGGCCCCGCAGCTGCAGCCATACGGCGCGGAGGCTAATCAGATCTTCACTTCGTCGAGCACCGCGCTCCCTCTCCCACAGCGGGCGGTCCCGAAGAAACGACCACGGTCTGCTGTATCTGTTGAGATCCCAATCAAGTCCCCCCCGAGGTCTCTCAAAAAGAAGCCACTCGACGACGTTAAGACGCCGTTGTTTCTTCGCTCTTCGAGTTTCCCCTATCGACCATCCTATTCCTGACGCCGACATGAACTTCCACGGCCCTCCCGATTCGCCGACAGGCTTCGACGGTCAACAAAAACACGGGGGTCACCACTCAGTCAAGAAAGTCGGGAAAACTTCGGCAGGTTGAAGTTGTAATTCCCCCGCCTCCGCCCTATGTTGCGAGGTATCTTAAGAAAACGGGCAAGCGACAGGCCGTTGACAGAGATTATTCTATATCAGAATCCACGGAAGATACGTTATCGGAACCAGAGCCGGCGGGTGCAGGTATGAAAGCACTCTTGGTCAAGTGGTTTGATTGAAACTTGATCATGTAAATATGTAGATTCGATTCCTGGTAGTGTAATTGAAGAGTATGGTTAGTCGTGTTTCTGCACTTGAAGACATCAGGGAGTGATCGACGTTCCTCTGTAGATTTGGAAGAATCCAAGATGGTCTGGGAAGCTGGCGAGAGAGCCCGAAGACGACCATGTATGTGGAAGGAATGCGACACGGTTTTAAACTCGGCGAAAACTCTGCTGACTCATTTGAGGAGATTCCATGGAGACGGTGTAGAGTTAGGAGGAGACGAGGTGCGTGGTTGTACTATTCTTTGGTTCGTCTTAGCTAATGATTGACATAGTCGGTGCACATATGTAGTTGGCATCACTGCGGTCAGATCTTCGCCGATCAGGAAAGTTTCTTCAAACATATAGATCGACATGCATGGTATCCTCTATGCTGTATCTATGAAGGTGAGTGAGCTATCCCCTTCATCCTTACTTCTAGGGTCTTCTCATTTGAATTAACACTCGACTATAGGGTGCGATGAGACTTCGCGTTCAACGCGCCAACTTCGTCACCATTATGAGACGAGCCATAAAGAAGGCGACGCCATGAAACCAACGCCGGATCCATTCCCCCGGCTGTCGTTGGCGGAGCCGCCTGCACTTCCTCCTTCCATCCCCCCTTACATCCTAGCCGCTAGAGTCATTCCCGCGACTATATCTCAGGCGCGACATAGCACTCTTGGTCCATGGGTAATTGATCGTTCAAGATGTATACGTATATACTGTCTAACCAAGAAACCTATAGGTACTACGGCGACTCTTCCCACCGGTGAATGTTCGAGCCAAACGTCACCATCTTGGTGCAATACGCCTGTCAACTGGCAGTGACAACCCCTACGAATTTTTAAATGGATTCTCCCGCCCTGCAAAGGTTCCCCAATTAGAAGACCTGAACTCCGCTGAGGTGTCGCTTGCCGCACACAATGGCATGTCGTTACAGCCTAGTTCCTCGTCGTCCGGCGTTTTAAAGGTGGTCATGCCTGTACCGGATAACCAAGATGCACCGAAAAGTGAACCCTCTGATTGACATCACGTATTTATTCAAGTCGTTATGTTGTGCATGCGATAGATACCCTTGCTGTGAATGGAACTTTCAAATTGTCTTTGGGTTTCAGCGTGCGGAATGTTGCATGATGGGCGTAAGACCGCTTACCTGGTGCTTTTCGCCATTTATTTATCCACATTTGGGCATGGCTGTCACAGCATGCATCAGGGTTCCAAGAGAGACGAGACCGCTCATCCCGACCACAACCTTCTCTTCCTCCCTCTCAGCATGTCGTTCGCAGCGGGCATAAACGGTGAGTGTCGACCCCGACTCGGTGGCCAAATCAATCGTGGCTCAAGGTATGCTCACAGGCCCGACGTACATATCGTCGCATTCGGCCGATGTAATTCTATCCGACATTCGGCCCATAAAGCTCAAGATTGAGGCTCTGCGATGTATCAATGTACTTCTCGACGAATTCCTGTACAGCATCTTGGCTGCGGCGCGTTCGTTGTCTACCGACAAGCTGCGGGCGGGGCTCCTAAAAGTCTTGCCCACGAATCTTGGGAAGGAAGCCCTTTTGGAGGCTGAGGTGGAATTGAGGGCGTATTGGGAACGTACTAAGCTTCCAGGGGGCCCCTCGTCGCCAATGCTAGAAGAGGGCCAGGGCTTCAACCTTCAATGGTCATTTGAGGTTCGTCATCCCGTCCTTTTAATACCTGCAACAAGGGAGGGGGTTGAATGTTATACTGCAGCTTCTACGCCTGAAGTGTGAAGCATACTCAACGTTGAATGAACACGACGAAAACCTTGCGGCCGAGACAAGCTTGAATGAGCGCATGTCTCAGCATGGAGGGTTTACTCCTCCAAAGACGACGCTGGTGGCTCCGGCGGCCCTCTATCTCACAGCAATATTAGAGTGAGTTTCCAGTGCATTTATGGTTTACCATGACGATTCTTACCGAAACTTAGGGCAATGTGCGAGTGAGTAGCGTAACTCCTTTTATTAAATTTCCCTTAATTCTTCTTCAGGCATGTCTTGGGCAACGTAGGACGCGTAGCTTCTAGAGATAGCAGCCGAGCCAACGCTTCAGTCCAAGATCTTTTCGTCGCTCTCTGTGAGGATGAGGCGATATATGGCTTATTTAAAGGCATGAAAGGTGAGCAATTTCTCTTCCGCTCTGGACGTCTTTGCCGTGCATCTTATCGCTAATCCACGTACAGTTTATGATCAGATTGAGTTACTTTCTCAGAGCTCGAAACACCAGCGAAGTAAATCATTCACACGCAACGACAAGTCTCTTTCACGCACATCGTCCCCGCAATTGGACTTGCCACCCACTCCCCCGGAGCCGTTTGCACCTTCTGTGCCCATCAAGTCGCGACAATCCTCAGAATCTGCCAACGCCGACCCTTTCTTTTCACCCCCAAGAACCTCCGCGGATAAGCCTAGGGAGTCAAGAAGTTCATACCAGGACGTTCGTCCCACGATGAATCGCAAAACGGTCACAAGAGATCCGACTCTGTATATAGCGCAGATTCGAGAGGTGATAGTGAGAAATTTGATGTTGAGGTACCGTTTTACCCGAATTTTTTCTTTTTGATGAGAACTAAGCGCGACCACGTTGCAGGATTCCGCTCTCCTTCAGGAATTTGATGATCTTATGCGTTCCAATGCCACCATGAAAGTTTCGCTGACGCCCGATAGGCTCAGGACTATGGAGGTATGGATTGTACCTTATGGGCTTCTGAAACAAATACCGATCCGTTTTATAGGCACATAAAAGGGATCAAAAAGGGAACAATCGCCCTCCGCCAGTTTTCGCCCCCAAAGTTGAACCTGAACCTCCTGCTACGCACGCAACGCGCGCAAATGGGCGCAGGCCATCCCTTCGACACGTTGACTCAATCATAGAGGACGACGAAGAAGCGAAAATATCCCCCAACGATCACACATCACCGTCCTCACTCCCAGACGCCGATCGCACACGTTCCGCATCTGTAGCAGCGCCATCCTCAGTTGTGCCCAACAATAACAGTGAGCACTCTCTTTCGGGAAAGATGACAGCAGTCATGGGTGCCATAGCACCTCCGCCGAGTTTCGTATCATATTCGGAGCGCCAGGTCATGTTGCCGGATTCAGATGGACGACCACCACGCACACGGAAAATTCAACGAAATCGCGAATCCTTAGATCTTGATGATATAATGGGGGACTCTGACGACGAGAGGCCCGCTGTCGACACTCAAAGCAAACCAGCTGCATCTCGTAATGGACGGCCCATGAAAGTGTCGGCTAGTACCCGAGAGTTGATTGACTTCTTGGCAGAAGGTCCACCTGATCTTCCTCAACCTCCCTTCCCTACCAGTCTTCCATCCTTGGACGGGGGCAAGCAGAAAGGTTCCGGGCGTTTGCAGCGGATGATGTCTAAGTTATCCATGGGGAATTCGGATAGAAACAAAACCTCTGAATCACCCGGTCGGCCGCGTCGCGTCACTTTACAGAGCAAACCTTCGGTCACTAATATTTCACCTCTGGCCAACAGGCCTATCCCTCCTCGTCCACCCCCAATTTCTCCCCCGGAGTCGCCTCCGGCTAGCTCCTTTGACGATGTCATGTCCTCTAGTTCACGATCCCGAGCGGCGGTATCCCGCAAGACAGCCACTGAGTGGGAACCACAGGCCGTGGAAACGCAACCCAACTTTTCCAGATCTGATAGCACCAGGAGCCCCGACCTCGAAGCTGCATCTAGGGTCGCCCCTTCGACCTCGACCTCACCATTGCCGCCGCCACTGCCTGTGTTACATTCTAGACTCGCTAACGGTTCAACATCATGTCAAGCACCTGAAGTTGAGCCGGTCAAGGACGACCAAGTCAAGAAGACCCGTCGAGCTTCGTTGTTGCAGAGAGTCCCGGTCCCGTCGGTGGACCCATCGCTAGACATCCCACCGCGCTCTAGTGCGCGCCCATCTCCCGCCATTACGCCGGTGCCTTCTATACCTGAAACCACGAGCAGAGCTCCCTTCGCATCTGCGATCGAAAGGAGAGTTACGGGAGAGGCAACAACCGGTACCAATGGATCCCTTTCTACCTCCGACACGCCTCACGTTTCCGCTCAATCCGCGCGGGACCTACAACGTCTTATGGCCATTGCAACAAACGCAGACGAGTGTCGCTTGGTGCTTCACGCTGTTCTCACTGCCTCTGGTATAGCAGT
Source organism: Pleurotus eryngii var. eryngii (assembly GCA_029467805.1). Classification (NCBI taxonomy): domain Eukaryota; kingdom Fungi; phylum Basidiomycota; class Agaricomycetes; order Agaricales; family Pleurotaceae; genus Pleurotus; species Pleurotus eryngii. Next base: position 3,593,435 of record SZVJ01000009.1, on the reverse strand, counting down.
AGACCCCCCAGTCGATCCAGCAGTGGCAGCACGAAGTACTGCGCCTGTTAATACTGCCCTCGAGAGCACTTTGATCGAACTGTTTCCTTGGTACCGGTCCCCCCGATGCATCTCTGGAAGAGCCCAGAGAAACCCCAGTTGTTGCGCATGAGGAAGAGAAGGAAAACTTTCCCCTTCTATCACCACCCTCCAGTTACATTAAAGCACCAGCTCCACGCGGGGTTCGTGTCCGTCCAACTGCGATTGTTGTATAACTGGGTTATCATGGTCTCTCCTTATCTCATTTGATTTCTAGGTGACACTGATTAATAATTGTTGGCCTTATCGTCTTGGCCTTATCTTGATCTTGTGAACGTTTTCACCAATGCTTATAATTCGTTGGCCTTTGTATATACATTTTGTAATGCCCGGTGTGTGGAAGGTCGTTGTCTTGTAATGTAAAATAAAATGCGAATAACTGCTTGGAGTATATGGATGGACAAGATGTGTTACATTATGCGACTTCAAGAGACACAGATATTCCCATTGCAGCTAGTTCGGCACAGAGGTACCGGAAGACAAATGGGATGGCGACGACATCCAGGTCGCCTTTTGGAGAGGCCCTCCCAAGATAGGTTTGGGACGAGATGGCAACACGGACATCAGCCTGGGGCGTTTGTTGGGTCCCACCGGTTTTGAATTGTCTTCGTTCTATTTCCTCCTGCTCTTCTGCAGCAGCGCGGCAAGTGCGGCAGTACTCGCCCCCGGGTCCGGAAGGATTGATGGAAGTGTTGCCCATCACCGCTTTCCCGAGGCTAACATCTTCGTAGCCAAGTGATATCAGGCTCCCACATGTGCGACATACCCAGGCGGTCGAGTAGTCTGAACAGTTCATCAAACGGTCTTGAAGCAAAAACGACGTTCCGTGAGCAATCAGGGCATCACGTTCCATCTCTCCGAAACGAATGCCACCAGCACGTTTCCTCCCCTACGATAACGAGAATTAGCGGGCTCATGCGGTTACCGGAAACACGGACTCACTTTTACGGGCTGTCGGGTGAGGGGATCGACGGGGCCGGTCGTACGCACTTGGAACTTGTCGAGGACCATGTGTCGCAGACGTTGATAGTACACAACCCCAATGTAGATGTCCGCCGCGAACTCTTGGCCAGTGATCCCAGAATACATGGGCTCGTTTCCATAATAGTTATAGCCAGAGGCCAAGAGTTGCTCGCCGAAGTAGTCGACGGCAGTATCTTCTTCAGAGAACCTGTGGAAACAACAATTAGTGCTGAGAGGAAAGGACTTATGGGCGTCACCGACTTGAAAGGCGTGGCGTCTTGAGCAAGTCCGTGCATCGCTCCCGCCTTTCCTGCCATGCTTTCTACCAACATCCCGATCGTCATTCGACTGGGGAAAGCATGGGGGTTAATGATCACATCCGGTTGCATGCCGCTCTCTGTGAACGGCATATCGACCATGGGCCATTTCTGCGAACAAACACCCTTCTGCCCATGACGGGACGAGAACTTGTCCCCAATAACGGGCGCTCGAGCTATGCGCAACGAAATATGAAGTTTCTGAAGCTCGCTATCGCCAGCATCACTGCCTAATGATTCGTTAGCCAAGGAAATAAGAATTTAACAACTCCCACTTACCTAACAGTCGAACTTCATCGACAAACGCCATCTCATCACCTTTGTACTTCACAAATCGCGTGCGGCCAGTCGTGTCATCAATATACGCAGCAATGGGGTCGCCAGACCGCAGGTGAGCCCCAATGAATGGTAAACCATCTCCGTCGAGGAATTGGCAGCAAGTGTGTTGTCGATCGCCATCCTGTCGTATGTCGCGACCCAATCCGAAATGCAGCGTAGGCACAGCAGCATTTTTCACTGCCCCGCGTTCATCCTTGAGGTCAATTATTTGGGACTTGTAGACGGTGCCGTATGCAAATCCACGTTCGTGCGCGGACTTGTTCAGGATCATGGCATCTTCCATGTCGTACCCTGTGTACGAAATAACGGCGACGATGGCGTTGGTGCCGTTTGGATAAGAATCCATAGCGTATGTGTTGTGGAGGGCGGGGCGGACGACAGGACTTTGTCCGGTCTGTAACCGGTACAATTTGTTGTCGGTTCGATGCTTTATAGCCGTCGAAGGCGTCCCCATCGATTGTTTACCCATCTTTAACGCAAGGTCAGCAAGACTACGGCCCTTTTGTTTCGAGTTACTGACTTGACACTGATAGATATTTCGTGGACTCTGGAAGATGTTGTCAGTAACGGCAGGCTGCTGAATACATTAGGGATGCTCACTTGGTTGAAGTCGGAGAACGGGGTCAGATTGGCCAGGATGGACAAGAAATTTGTGGGCTCGTGTTCGACATGCGTAGATGTATTCGGCTCCATTTCTTCGGGCGTACATGCAATGTTCATATACACCTGTTCGAAGGATCCGACCATATCATCTTTGCCGTTCGCCAGATACTTCACAGGTCGCATCATCCGCGATCGCGAAGAAAACAAGAACATCCCTGGATACTGCCCACCTTTTGACTCGGGGACCAACCCGATCTCCAGATCGAGAGGAACACCGAACTTCCCCTCTGTTTTCCATATTCGAAGGTTTGTGGCCAGCTGCTGGGCAATGGCTGGGTGGGCCCATCCGATGACGCGGCCGTCGAGTTGGATGCATAAGTTTGCGCCTTCCGTCTATTGATGATGTGAAAGCTTGAGTCATGCCGTGTGTCGCAAGAAGGGCAGGGATGTCCGCAACGGCGAGAGGAGCTGTGATGATGCGGCATGTTCGCGAAAGATGGTTTAGAAGCCCGCAGGGCGCACCATCGGGTGTATGAACGGGACACAAGAAACCTATTCCGTCTGTCAGCTTGCTTTCCTGATGGTTGGCGAAGAGAATGCATACCCCACGCTTCTGGTAACAGTTTTACGAACGGTTGTAGTTTTGAGCTCGGCAAAGAACGCGCCACGATGAATACATCTGAAATGGCTGATGTACCGCTGCCAGTTAAGTTTTTCTGCGACGATGGTAAAGCCAGACGCTTGCTGTAGATCGAGACCGGTGGGCGAGACGAGGTTCCCCGTGGCAAGGAAATTGGATAGCTTGGATCCAATGTCGAAATTGACCCGAGAGAATACCTTGTTCATGTACCGCCCTGCTCACCGGTTCGATAGCGCTCACTGTTAGAAAGTTAAGAACGTACGATCGTTGAAGTCGACTACCACGCCGTTCCTGACATCGGTGATGATATTCGTGCGGACATTGTTTAAGATCTCTTCGATCCGCTCCTTGATGATCATACCGTAAAGTGTCCCGGGAAGTAGGACTTCTTGATGCTGAGGTGAATCGGGGTTGTCCGCACTACACGAGCCTGAAACTAAGGCGTACAGTTTCCGAAGCGAGAAGCTGAAAAATATGTCAGTATCAAATACTTAGTATGGCCGTGAAACTGACAGTAGCATCCTAAAACTTGTCCCGTGGATTCTGTAGATGGACAAACACCATCTTCTGCAACAGCCACGCTCCGAGTGATTTGTTCGTCATATCTTCCGGTAAACCAAGAACCACCCGGAATTTGTCACCAAGATATTCAAGACAGTGATCAGCAGTATGCAAGCTATATGTTTTGAAACTTCGAAGCAGCAATTCAACGCGATCTGACAAGAAAGTATTTTCGTAGTCCTGCATCATGATGCCCTCGTAGATCTCCCTGTCGGAAGCCCCTACGAGTGCTTTGAGGATGAGCATGATAGGGATGACATACTCTTGCTTGCGCCAGCTGAACCGAAGCATGGCGCTTCCGTTGGCAAGGTAATGCAGAGTGTTTGTCGCACTGGTCTGATCTGGACGCACGCAGCGAATTTGAATAGCATACTGCGTATACGAGGGGCCACGGTTTGTGAACGACGGTCGAATGAGAGATATGGCGTGGTTTCGGCGTGGGAGGATGAGATATCGAATGAGACGTTCGTTCCCGTTGATCACGAAATAACCCCCAAACTCCTCTGGCTCCTCATGGCGCTTCACGAGCTCAGCGGAGGACAACGAGCGGAGGTTACACCTAACCGACTGGAATGCGACGAGTTATGAGGGTCCCCTCACGCGCGCAAGTAGACTGTGCTTACCCGAACCATGATCGGCACTAGCCCGCAATTCTTCGTCTCCTCCTGCCTTTGTCCATGGTTATCCATCCAGCAGATCTTAATCTCCATCTTCCCTCTGTACGATGTAAGCCGCTCGCGAGCCTATATATGGCTTCAGTAAGCAGCACAACGTCCGTCTTGCTCATTTGCTCACTTCTGACGGAAACACCTTTCTCTCGATCGCTATTTTGTCCTTGTCCGGGACCATTGGTCTCGCGATTGTGACCTTTTCAATTGTAACTTGTTGTTCAATAAGTAAAGCCTCCGCAAACATATATCATACTGATCACTTACTGCTCGAGCGATTGCCCCAGCCTCTCGGTCCGCTCTCGGAATCTGCTTGGCCGTTTCCATCGAACACTACGCGGGTCCGACGTCGTCCAATGCGAGACTCAGCAGTCCTTTACCGTCCCCGTCGCCAGTAGGTAGTCCAGAGTCGTCGAAAAGCGCGTTGAATGATTCGATGTGAGGTGTTACGAACTCGTTTAGGATATCGTACGCCGCGCCATCGGTTGGAGGGTGCTTGAACCTGTTTTCGCGTCGTAATGTGTCAAATGTAGGCTCTCTTTTCTGCCTCAGAGATCCATCAGGCATTATTTTTTGAATTAAAGACAAACTTATAGGGGGTTTTTAGAAAGCTACACTTCACGTGACGAAGCTCGTAAAATAGCCTGTTTTGGATGGCTTGCTAGGGGCTAGGGATGTCGTAGCCTCATAAGACATCTGATGAGATCTCTCTCGCAGAAAACTGTATTACCTTGCTTGAAAAGCAAGGTCTAACACCTTGGAACTGTCCTGATTTGGGACAAAGCAGCAGGTTTCCTTTTTTGGTATGGAATTTTCGCTGGAGTAGCCAGGTTGGACCTGCTGTCTATACATGATTCTCAACCAACTTGATTATATTTAGATAATGAGCTATCTACAACAGGTGGTGGGCCATCATTAGTAGGAGACTAGTGATGTCCATTGCCCAGTAGCCAACAGCAAATATAGATTGTTACCAGATGCAGGGAAGATGATAGACATGATGATGCTGCCTCATCAAACATGATTGTGAGCATATCATTGGTGTCATCATTTCTGAGTTTCAAGCCACCTTCATTAGTGACAGTCAGAGTTGACAATTCCAGGGCAATTTGGGACATGATTTGAGAGTTGATTCAGAGGGCGAATCCAAGCTGTGAATCATGTGAATTGCTGAATTGTCAAATCGCCTCTGGATAAGAAGTGCGGGGAGTCTATGGTTGAAATCACAGATTTATCAACCTTGGTATGACTAACAAGGGTGATTGTGGTAAGTTATGGAATCAGTTGTCAATAGAAAAGCTGCAACTCAAAATTGGATCACTAGAAGCTCTTAACCAAATGATATTAAGCAGGGTATACAAGGTTTAATCCAGGTAAGTTACTATAGGAATGCTAATAGGTGTCTGTTATAAAATCCAAATCCAAGCCTATTCCTCTTTGTCTGAGCCACAGTTATTATTGGATTCAAGTTCATCTTCTTCATCTATGTAGAGGTTGTCTCTGGCGGAAGCCTGCCCCTGTTGAAGCTGCTTGCAGGTTGATGCCAACTGCTCATTCTCGCATAATTGAAGCCTGCAGCAGATAGTAGAGCACTGATGGAACTGAACAAACTTTTGGATGCCAGCAAGGCCATGATCGCCCAAGCTGTAAGCTTGCGCTCACTACATCTCCTGTCCCCTGACTCTCCCCTTGATCACGTGTTATCCCTTTATATACTCGCGTCCCTGGAGTTTGATACTTACTTCCTGTTTGACTCTTACCATCATCTCTCGCAATCATATTCCCCGTGTTTGATCCTTTCTACTGGTTACTCCTCCCTTGAGTGTTACACCCCTAAGGCGTCTTCCACTTTTTTTTTGAAATCAATCAAACGCCAAGAAAACATAAATAGGGAAGTAGCACGTTCCTCCCCGTTCGCATCTCGCTTCTCCCCCCCAAACCAGCACTGCCTCCTTGTTACCAGCCTTCCCAGCCCACCCTGCCTACAACCAGGAGCACGTCGCTAAAAGTGACTACGCGTACCTTCTCCCCCAGCCAACCAGTCCCTCGTAACCAGAAAACCAAACCCCAACCCAGTCCACCCACTCCTCACACTAGAACTCAGTCTGCTCCTCCCGCTGGTAATTCATTTGAAAAACAGACACATTTCGTACCACCATTACGTCCAATCGACTCTGTACCCTCCCTCGACTCTTCGACGGACTTATACGTGCATATATCCGCCTCTATGTGTCTTACTTCACATTTTCCCCCCTTCCCCTTCACCACACCTTTCCAAGATGCTCCTAGAATGGGTATCAGGGCCAAGATCGAACAGTCTAATCCTACAAAACCCCCAACGATGGGCGAGGGCGATGTAGATGCAGCCATCATCTGGGATTGGATTAACCGGTGTGAACTCTTTTTCCACCACAAGAATACCCCCGCCGAAAACCGGGTCGTCTCCGTCACCTGGGGAATGTCCGGCGTACACACTGTCCGCTGGCTCTCCGCGAACTCACCAATTTTGGAGTCCATGTCCTGGGACACCTATAAAAGCCAACTTCGCACCCTCTTCCTACCCTCCGACTGGGAACACTCCGCAAGAATGGACGTCCTCCAGCTCCAGCAGGGTTCTCGGTCGTTCGTTGAGTACTCATTGGATGTCATGGGTAAAAACAACTTGCTGGCCAGGACTGACAGTTTCTTTAACGACGAGTTCCTAAGGGACACCCTCGAGGCCAACATGGACTGCGAACTTGCATGCGAATGCAACTGTGAAAATACGAACGCTATCATCTCTTTCCGTGACTGGCTCGACGAGGTCAAGTGCCTTGATGAAAAGAAGTGCCAGAGGATGGAAGAGATAGAGCGCACACTGGCTAAGATCAATGCACGTACAGTAGCTAACCGCTCCCAAGGTCAACCCCCTCTTCAGCCTTGTAATGGTACGACCTCTAGCACGAACGACCAAACAACCTCACAACTCCCCAAGCTCGAAGATTCAGAACACCAACTGCTCTCCACCAACGGAGGATGTTTCAAATGCCGACGTTTCTGGGCCAGTCACCTAGGCGCTCGGTGCACTGTGCCTCCCATTGATGCCTTCAAATACAAGACCTTGACCAAGGCCGACATCCCACCTCGCCCCGCAAACTACCAACTACGATCTGGGAACGTCGCAGCTGTCCTGGACACTGAGAACGCCCCCCTGGTCGAGGACAACGCTGCGCCTACTCAAGATATGGCTGCAAACGTCGTGGCTGTCATGCCCAATGCAGAGCTGTCGAGCTGGATCAACGAAGGCAGTTGGTCTGATGACGAGTACGCACCCTTCTCATGCCCTAACATGTTTTGGCGTTTCGTTACCCACTCCCCATCCTCAACCTCTTCCCTCCCCTCCGTGAATGGGTTGATTGATAATGGTTCTGCCATAGTTCTTATTAAGAACAAAGTCGCCTCAACGCTTCAACTTCCTCGACACGTTTCAAGAACTCCTTTCAAGTGTAGTGCAGCTTTCTCTGGGACTGGCAAAGACATTTCTCTCTCTCAATACGTTAATATTCAACCTTTCTCCCAAGATGGCTCTTTCGTTTCCAAACCTTTACGTGCATTTATATCCCCCTCCCTCGTCTCTGACTGTATCCTCAGCCTTCCCTTCCTTAAAGCCAACAGGCTTATTGTCAATCACTTCGCTGGTTCCTGTACCTCTAAATTGGACAATGTTACTTTGTACGACCTACTATCTGCCAAACACTTGCCCTCAGTGCCACCCCCCACCTGGAAATCAACTTATACTAAGGCTAGTGACATACGGGCCACACGACGTAAAGCCAAGGCCGCGCATACCACCTTCCTCACCTCCTCTGCATTCGTCGATGCTTTGGAATGGCATAGGATCATTAAGCCTTCCCGCGGTGCTCATGCGACCTCTGTGGTGGCTGCCATCTGTTCGCGTCTCGAAGACATGTCAGCCATGAAGACATTCCAAGACCAACTCAAAAGAATGGATCTTGAAATGAAGAAGAAGTTCGGTGACTTGTTTGAGGACCTGCCTCCCGTTCATCATCTGCCTGACCAAGTATTCCATAAGTTTCAACTGAAAGACACTATGAAAGTTATCAACCATCAGGGGTATACTTGTCTCCGAAAGGAACAGGACGCCTGGAAGACCTTACTGGACGATTTCCTGGCGTCGGGGAAAATGAGACCTTCAGACTCTGAGTACACTAGCCCCGCCTTTCTTGTACCCAAGTCCGACCCTAACACGTTGCCTCGATGGGTAAACGACTACCGTGAACTGAACGACAACACTATCCCCGACCGTTTTCCCCTGCCCCTGGTGTCTGAAATCTTGGCTGATTGTGGGAAAGGGAAAATTTGGGGTAAGCTTGACATGACAAACACATTTTTCCAGATGAAGGTTCACCCAGACCACATTCGTTTCACTGCTGTCTGTACACCCTTTGGCCTTTATGAGTGGGTTGTCATGCCCCAGGGTTGCCGAAATGTGCCCGCTACCCATCAACAGCGCATGGTTGCCACCCTTCGCCACCTTATTGGCAAGATCTGCCACGTATATCTTGACAACATCATCATTTGGTCCTCATCGCTCGCCGAGCACATCAAGAACGTCAAACTCGTACTGTTGGCGCTGCACGAGGCTGTGCTGTACTGTAACGTTAAGAAGACCAAGCTATTTTGTACCTCCATTAACTTCTTGGGTCATACCATTTTGCAGGCCAGGATCCAGGCCGATTCCAATAAGGCCCTAAAGATCGCTGAGTGGCCTGTTCCTCGCACGGCAACTGATGTTCGTCAATTTCTAGGCCTCGTCCGTTACTTGGCAGTGTTCGTCCCAAAGCTCGCTGATCACACCTGCGTCCTCACCCTGCTCACCAACAAGACACTGAGCAAGGAGCCGATTGTGTGGCTACCAGCGCATCAACACGCGTTCAAGAACATCAAGTCCCTTGTTCTGTCCCGAGAATGTCTGACAGTGATCGATCACAAGAATCCAGGAGACAACAAAATCTTCGTCACTACGGACGCAAGTGATGTTGGGACCGGCACCGTTCTCAGCTTCGGGCCCACTTGGGAGACCAGCCGCCCTGTTGCTTACGAGTCCAAGCAGTTGAACGCCGCCAAGAGGAATTACGCAACGCACAACAAAGAGATGCTTGCCATTGTTCGTGCCCTGCACAAATGGCGGACCGACCTTCTGGGCGCTGAGTTCACAGTGCTCACCAATCATCGCACCCTGGAGTTCTTCAGCCGCCAGAAGGATTTGAACAAGAAACAGCTTCGCTGGCAGATATTTTTGGCAGATTTCAACTTCGACATCAAGTACATCAAGGGTGAAGCGAATACGGTTGCCGACGCACTTTCACGCGAATTCTCGGAAGACGAGGAATCAATCATTGCCCCAATCCTGGCAGCTAGCGCACTAGCCACGCAAACGCCTAGATCTACTGCAGAGAAGCCAATCGTTGCTCCCGTCCTCTCTATATCAGCTGATGACAAGTTCTTAGCGCAAATTAAGGCCAGTTACAATGATGACCCTTGGTGTGCCAAGCTCCTCGAGAAGGGTGTCGGCGTCGCTGGCGTCTCGAAACGTAACAGGTTGTTATATGTTGCTGATTGATTGGTTGTGCCCTGTGTCGTCAACATGCGTGAATCACTGTTCCAACTTGCTCACAATTCCTTAGGACACTACGGAGCTGCGAAGTCTTATGCTGCATTGCGCGACTCATTTTATTGGCCTAACATGCGCCGCGATTTGGAGGAATCTTACATTCCAGGTTGCGTCAATTGTCAGAAGAACAAATCGCCAATGACGAAGCCTGCTGGCCCCCTACACTCCCTCAGTGTCCCCGACGGAAGGTTCGATGCAGTTGCCCTGGATTTCGTCGGACCGCTACCAGAGGACGACGGGTTCAACTACCTCCTTACGATTACTGACCGCCTGGGTGCGGATATCCGTCTTGTGCCTTGTCGGACCGACCTCTCTGCCGAGCGCGCAGCCGTCCTCTTCTTCGATAACTGGTACTGCGAGAACAGGCTACCGCTGGAGATAATCTCAGACCGTGACAAGCTATTCATATCCCGTTTCTGGTTGGCACTGCACAAGTTGACAGGAGTCAAGCTCAAGCTCTCTTCTTCATTCCACCCTCAGATGGACGGGAGTAGTGAACATACAAACAAGACTGTGATTCAAGCATTGCGTTATTTCGTAGATCGGAAGCAAACTGGATGGGTTAAAGCGCTCCCTCACGTTCGTTTTTCTTATATGAACACTACTAATGTGTCCACAGGTTTCTTCCCATTCCAGCTTGGCCTTGGATGCTTGCCAAGAATGATTCCGCCGATTTTGCCTTCCCCAACGGTCATGGACACCAACGCCGATTCTGTGATCAAGAAGATTGAGGAATACTGTGCAGAGGCTAAGGACTCCCTTCTGGCTGCGAAAATATCGCAATCAATCAGTGCTAACTCGTCCCATCTACAGGAGGTCCCTTTCTGTGTCGGTGAAAAGGTCTACCTATCCACCTCTAACCGTCGCCGCGAATATACACATGCTGGCGACGGCCGCATTGCGAAATTCATGCCCCGCTTTGACAGTCCCTACGAGATCACCTGTGCTTTCCCTGAATGCTCTACTTACATCCTATTGATGCCCAATTCTCCCAACGTTTTTTCCAACATTTCACGCTTTGCAGCTGAGAAGGTTCACACCTAATGATGGCGACCTTTTCCCCTGTAGGACCCTCGAACAACCCGATGCTATTATCACAGACGACGGTGAAGAAAAGTGGTTGGTTGACAAGATAATAGATGAGAAGCGTGGATGAAGTGGCATGGAATATCTGGTGCGGTATTTGGGCTATGGTGCTGAAGAACAATGTTGGCTTCGAAGGAAGGATGTTGACGAACTTGAAGCCTTGGATCGATGGCTTGCTCGCGATTGTGGCGATACCTCTGCTGTTGACATGTGAACCATGCGGAGTAGCTTGCGATGATGACATGTCAATTCTTCCAGGTGAGGGCGAGTGTAAGCTTGTGCTCACTACATCTTCTGTCCCCTGACTCTCCCCTTGATCACGTGTTATCCCTTTATATACTTGCGTCCCTGGAGTTTGATACTTACTTCCTGTTTGACTCTTACCATCATCTCTCACAATCATATTCCCCGCATTTGATCCTTTCTACTGGTTACTCCTCCCTTGAGTGTTACGCCCCCAAGGCGTCTTCCATCTGTGTATTTGGAGGCTGCTGCCCACTGTGCAGCACAGCTTCAAGTGGCATGGATTCTGGTCATAGTAAATGAAGGATTGGAAAATGGGGGTGGTGCAGTGCTAGTTGATCAGACTAGTGTATATCCAGCAGGTTGTTTATCATAATGAGTAAGAGGGTAGCAAGAGTGTTGGGGATATCAAAATTATGTGATGTGAGCCAGAGGGTTGTGACACACAGAAGAGGCAGTCAAATGGAAACATGTCCATCAATACATCAGAGGAGTTAAGTAAAAGGAACAGGGCTCAGGCATGGAGGTTGAAGACCAACAAGACTGAGGTGCTACATGCCCACTGTCCTTGCCCACCTCAGGAACTACTCCAAATACTGCCCAACCCAACCTGTATCAACCAGGTGCAGTGTTAATTCATTGTACCCAACCCACTCCACATCTTAGTAGCTTTAGCATACACGTCACGGTATAAATGCAGACAAATAATAATAATAAATAAATAAATATCAGGTGATTTCATGGAGACACGCTTTTACTGATGGCCCGAGCCTTGAAGTTTGACCAATCCATTTGTCGCTGATTTGTAAGGAGTCAAATTAACTACTGTTGCAACAGAGCCTATGAAACCCACTGCTGTTGAGGTTGTTGAAATTGTTCCTACCGCCAACGAATCCGCCAGAATTGTAAATCGGACCGCAATATATATCGCCTTCGTTGATGTTGACTTGAGGGGGGTTGAAAACACCTAACTTTGGTGATTGCTTGGTCCAGGTTCCTAATGCAGTCTAAAAGCTGGTTTGCTAATTGTCTAAGCTGGAGGGAGCTGTTTCCCGCCACTGTTAACTCATCTGTGGAACGCGAGATGTTTTGCTTGTATGGAGTACGAGAAGGACCCGGATGTGACAACGGATGCGGTAGCTGAGGGATTGATATTGACAGTGACTGAGGAGTCGAAGGAGTTCCGTCGGAGCCTCTCATGGGAAGCAGAAGCGACGAAAGGATGACCACATTCTGGTGCAGACGCTGAGCCTTCCGAGTAATTTGGCTATGTAAAGAGAGAGTCAAATGTCTCAGCCTCGGAAGACAGGCTTGCAGAACTGACGCAATCGCTGCTGGATACATCCCTTGATCCTGTAATTGAAGCCGTGTTTGTCATGGTGATGGGCAAATCGCTTATGTGTACAGTACTTCTAGAGGATGTGACTTGTTCCAGCGTGAAGACCGGCTTCGGCTTTCGCGTGAAACCACTGCCATGTCAGAAGGCTTCTGGAGAATGGCATTATGCAATGAAAAACTACCTGGGTTCTAATGAGGGTCAACCTCATCTTCATCGGTATTTTCAAGAGTAAATGTTTGAGCCTGCGGTAGATAGGAATCTTGATCCCTTGTATTTGCTTCATTGATTGATCTATTAGATCCTTGATGCGGTCGAGCTCCTCCTTGAGTGTAGCATCTCCTTCTGCCCTTAAGATCTCCCAATGCAGCTCTCGAGCGATGCGGCCCAGTTCCTGATAAAGTCGCAGATGCTCCTGAAAGACTATTTGCCTTGATTGAGTCAGCCTAATAGGTAGCATTCAGTGTTGTACTACGGGAAACAGTATCAGAGCATATACCTGATCAAGTTGAGTAGTCTGTGATCCACATGTTCCCTCTGGAGTCACCCCCAAGCTTCTGTTGTAACAACACGAGTGATATTCCAGGCAGACTCGACCGTGCCCTCAAAATGCATTAAGCTGGACTCGACCCGAAACACTGGTTTCCAGAAATTCCTCAAGAGCTGCTCTTCCCTTTGTTTACCTCTGCCCTCTTCCTCCTCTGTCCACATCGTCGTGATGAAGGTGACATGTCAGACAGTGCCTTTTGTATGCAAGGCCCAGCATAACTTAAGGTTACGTGCGACGTCTACGGGACAATTATCTGTTATTCGATGGACGTAGATAATGCCTGTGAGGATAATGTTGCAAGTCCTGCAGGATAGAAAACATTTCACTATTATCAGTAAAACGATTGAACAGGAACGTACACTTTTTCAACCATGCTGCAGTAAACCCCAGGCCATCGGCATCAGGCGTCATTGGGACGTCGCAACCTGGGGTGTCTACAAAAACAATATCCTCTGTGTCATCACGATACCAAACAGCCTCCAGTTGCGTGGTACATGGATCCAAATCATGGCCTACACGTCTATTGCTATGCTGTGTGGCGGCGTTGATTGAACTAATGGTTGAATATGTGCCAGTGAATAGTAGAATCAGAAAACTTCACAGAGAATCAACGAACTGTGCTTTTCCCAGAACCAGTAGCGCCTAAAAGACTGGTGTGTGGTAAGTACAGAGTAAAAGGACTTCGTGAGGGCAACATACACTATAATGATATCACTGGGCTTAATATCTTCGAAATCGATACAGGCGATCGTAGGCATTGTCATGAAATGAGGAATAGACGAGACAGACACAAATCTGCCTGCCTTTTGATGCACATTGTAAATGCGAGGCCTGCCAAACACGCCCGAATGCAAGACCGCCCAGTACCACAAAGCCATCAGTAATTACTAATGTGTTTCGTCATTCGTGAGGAGAAGTGATTGGTGGGCTGGACTGATTTAAATTAACCAAGATTAGGCCGCATACATTTATGTCCAAAACTCCGGACAGTCAGGTAGTGGAGTTACAATGTATCAATAAACACATCAAAGCAGAGTTATACATTGTATTGATAGGAACAGTCCGCGCGGAGCCCAGCGGAAATTGCCCAATATGGTAAGTCTACAATGTATGCAATAACAACCATCCGCGCGGAGCAGCTCGCACATTGGAAGGGCCAAGGGATTGACCGGCAATGCAGCAGAATGCTGTGGAACGGTTAGTGAGGTAGCTAGGTTGTTTCCAATCATTCCTATACAAGTACAATGAGGCAGCAGGGATAAAATGTCAGCAAATCGGTCCAACATTGGGCTACCGATGAAGGCCGATTCTTTGCCATTGCAGCTGATGGTTTCAGCCAGCATGTAGCTGAGACCTACTGGGATGCTGTATATCATGCATCAGTAAAGAAGTCGGCCCAAATAAGCAAAGAATCGGTACATCCGATGTCCGGTGCAGGCCGATGTTTTGGGATACAGGCTGATGTTTTCAGGTAGTAGGTAGTGTGCATGTACTGTATTGTTATACATCATGATACCCAGACCAAAGCACCAGCCCATGTAGGCAAAGCGCTGCCACACCGGCTAGCCAGGATAGGCTGACGGTTAGTGAAACAGACTGATGTTCTGTACTGGTAGGTAGCTGGCACATTCTTTCACATAGTACATGATACCAAGAACAAAGCGGCGGCCCATGTAGGCAAAGCGTCGCCACATCGGCTGTACGACGGAGGCCGAGGATTTGCGAAACAGGCCGAATTCTTAGCGGGTGAGTAGCTCGCATGTTCACGGATGAAGTGCATGATACCGAGACCAAAGCACCAGCCCACATAGGCAAAGCGTCACCACATCGGCTGCACGACGAAGGCCGAGGATTTGCGAAACAGGCCGAAATTGTACTGTATTGTTATACATCATGATACCCAGACCAAAGCACCAACCCACGTAGGCAAAGCGTCGCCACACCGGTCAGCCGGGATAGGCCGACGGTTATTGAAACAGACCGACATTGTCCACTAGTAAATAGCAGGTGTGTCTGACAGTGTGTAGTAAACAATACCAAGTATAAAGAATTGGCACGTCGCACGTCTGGTGAAGACCAACATTGTACGGTTTAGGCTGACACTTTGGCCAGGTGAGTAGTGGGTATGTACTGTATTGTTATACATGATACTCCAACCAAATCGCCAGCTGATTTAGGCAAAATGTCAGCACATCTGATATTAGGTCTAGGCCGATGTTCTGTAAAACAGGCTGACACTTTCAGCCAGTGAGTAGCTAGCATGTTCTATGATAAGATGAAGTCCAAAACCTCGGCACCTCGGGTGTGTGGTACAGGCCGATGCTTGCCGAGATAAGCCGAGCTTACAGCCAGTGAGTAGCTGGCATGTCCAATTGCATAGTATATAATACAAAGTTAGCCAGCATGATATAGGATATAATACAAAGTCTAAAACATTGGCACCTCGGACTTCTGGTGAGGCCGATATTTTCCGAAATGGGCCGACGCTTTCAGCCAGTGAGCAGCAGGTGTGTACTGTATTGCTTATACATGATGCTCAGACCAAAGCACATGCAGATTTAATGAAGGCAATGCCACATTGGACATCTGGTGCAGGCCGAGGGCTTGCGAAACAAGCTGAAGCTTTCAGCCGATGAGTGGCCGACATGTTCTATGATATAGCATACAATCCCAAGTCACAAACGTCGCCACATCAGATGTCCAGTGCAGGCCGATGCTTTCAGCCAGTAAGTAGTGGGAATGTGCGAGATTGCTACATGTAATAATACCCAGGTGAAGGCACCCGTGGATCTAGCCAGAATGTCTGCACATCGGATGTCGGGTGAGGACCGACGTTTTGTGAAACAAGCCGACGGTCTGGGCCAGTGGAGTATCCAGTATGTCCAATTGTTAAGTACACAATAGCAAGTGCAAAATTGTCAGCCAGTGAGTAGCAGGCATGTAGTATGATATATTATACAATAGAGCACATCAGCTACTACATCAAGTACTGCCACATCAAGTACTGCTGGCCCAACCTGAGTGCCATCGGATTGTCTCATTGATTAACTGATGACATCGCACCATCATCGCCTTCAGTCGCTCGACCTCGGCCATCTCCGCCTGAACTTGCGCCATCTTTTGAAGATAGAGCCGGTGGGCAGCGTCCTTGTAGGATATGCCCCACCGCTCCTGTGCTGCCTTGATTGATGCATGTAGTTCTGTGACTTGTGCCTTTGTGAGAAACTAATAATCATTGTTAGTGCCTGTTGTCTGTCAGTACACCGATGTCATACCGGGTTTGCCGGCACCTGGATATCGTGTTCGCCAATGAATGTTAGGGCAACACTACACTATAAGAGTGACGCGGGCTCTACAAGACGGCGAGTAAGTAAAGTTGGTAAATGAAGATGAAAGGGAACTTGTTTGAGAGAGAAGAGGGGACTTGAAGACGCTGACTTAGGCACTATGTAAGTGGAATCCCAAGAGAACGAGTTATCGTCTCTGGGTATGCTATTCGCTCTTATATACTACAGTCCGCATGTCTACTACACGCTGTAACCTACAGGTATTCCATGGAACGCTTACTACATTACCATGAGGTATGAGGTCATGGACTGCGCCCATGAGGTTACGGCGAGGTTCTGACTAACGCGCTTATAAATATGGGGCCCGATACGTAAGCGTGATATTGTAAAGGATAAGCATGGTGTGGTAAGCCACTATGTGTTCGTCACGTGATGCATGGGAAAGAAAAAGAAAAAGAAAAAGAAAAAGGAAAAGAAAACAAGAAAGAAAGGCAGACCGTAACATCACCCCCCCTCTACGATCTGTCAACTCCGTTTGACGATTATCTTCCTTCACCATGAGCTCCGTTGAATAACAATCTGGGCGCTTTCTTCTCGTCATGGCCCATCCATCGGCGCGTTTTGCTTGTTCTGCTCCTCCCTCTCGCTGCTGCGGTGGTGGTGGGGTATGCCGTCGTCCTTGTCTGGTACTTCCGGTTCGTATATTTTGGTTCGAGTGGTGTATGTCGGCTCAGTGTAGACATGTCTTGGTCTGAAGCCTACCAGATCGAAGGCCGCAACGGCGATCCTCCTGGGCGCTGCCCCGCGATGAGCGTGGAATGCCTTTGTCAGTGCTGGTGTGTTTTCCAAATTTTTCTCCGGTTCCCATGAATCGTGTTCGAAAGTGTATCCCTTCCATCTAACCAAGTATTCCAGGCGCCCCCTCCTCAAGCGGCTGTCTAGTACCTCCTCGACCTCGTACTCCTTTTCTCCCTGGATTTGTACGGGGGGTGGCGGTGGTGTCTGTTGGCCAGGGATAGTGGGGGTGTTCGCTTTTTTTCGGTACGATGGGTCGAGATGGTGGGGTGAATAGATAGTTTTTTTGGGGAGTTTTAATGTTATCGCGTTTTTGGTTGGTACCGCGATCACCTCGTACGGACCGATTTTCTTTTGCTCGAGTTTGCGCGACGGCCTGGTCGTGCTTAGGTTATCGGTGAAAATAAATGCTTTATCGCCTACTTGATACTCAGGCGTTTCTCCTACTTTTCTATCCGCATACTTCTTCATTTCCTCCCCTGCTCTTACTAACGCAGATCGTGCCTCTTCCCAGGTTTTGTTTCATTCGCTCGGCGAACTTATCGACTGCTTCTATCTTCGTCTGCCTCCTTGGTTCTACTCCCATCCTCGGATGTCTTCCATAATTCAGGTAGAACGGGCTCTGCCGGGAGCTTGTTTGGTTTTTATTGTTTAATGAGAATTCGCAGATGGCCAGCCATTCTGCCCAGTCGTCCTGCCTGTGGTTGATAAACATCCTTAGGTAGGTCTCGATCTCTCGGTTTGCTCGTTCGGTTTGCCCGTCAGTTTGCGGGTGGAAAGCGGTTGATAATCGAGTTTGGATTCCTAGTAGTTTATTTAATTCCTGCATCACCTGTGATGCGAATTGGGGGCCTCGGTCCGAAATAATGGTGTTAGGTAGTCCGAAGTCCTTCCAGATGTGATCTCGGTATAGCTTGGCAAGGCCGAGTGAGGACAGTTCCTCCGTCGTTGGTACTAGTCGGACCATTTTGGTGAATCGGTCGACTACTGTTAGAATAGCATCGTATCCTGACGATTTAGGGAGTTTGACGATGAAGTCTGCGGAAATGTCGGTCCATGGTTCTGATGGAACGGGGTTGGGTTGGAGCTTCCCCTGCGGTTGGTGCGAATAGGACTTGCTCCTTTGGCATTGGTCGCAGCCCTTGACGTATTCCGCGATGAACCGGTTCATTCCTGGCCACCAATAGTTACGTGAGACCAGCTCTGTTGTTTTCCACCTCCCTGGGTGCCCTGCTATTGTCGAGTCGTGGTGTAATTTTACAATCTCCCTTCTGACGTCGACGTCTTTAGGGACATATACTTTTCCGTGGTATAATATGAGGTCCTGCTCTTCTGCCCATTCCGCCTCTCTCAACACCTTGGTTGATGACCTCTTCAGTTCCTCGACCGCCTTCACCACTGATTCGTCGTAGTTTTTTGTTTTTCTAATTTTTGACAGGATTGGCGATTCTGCCCCGTCGATTAAGACATGCCCTTGTTGCATGGCTTTGATTCGAAAATACTCGGGTTTCAGAAGCACCATCGTGTTGTCGTCCTCCCCCCTGTCTAAATCTGGTCGTCTCGACAGGACGTCTGCTTTCATATTTGAAGCGCCTGGCTTGTGTTTTAGAATGAAATTGAATCTTGATAGATATAGCGCCCAGCGCGCCTGGCGTCTGTTGAGTTTCTTGGTCGTCATGAAATATTCCAGATTCTTATGATCCGTCCAGATGGTGAACTGGCGAGTGTTTCCTTCAAGGTAGTGTCGCCATGCTTCTAAAGCTCGAATGATGGCCAGCATTTCTTTGTCGTGAATATCGTAATTTCGTTCTGTTTCCGAGAACCCTTTTGAAAGGAATGCGCAGGGTCTCCATTTCTCATCGTCGCATAACATGGAGAGCACTGCTCCCGAGGCGTAGTTGGACGAGTCTGCTTCTATTTTCATTTCCCGGTCCGTGTCTGGTAGGACTAGGATCAGTTCCTCTGTGAACGCCTTCTTCAATCCTTCGAAAGCCTCTTCTCTCCGCTTGTCCCACATGAATTCCTCTTCTTTTTTGGTAAGCTTGTGCAACGGTTTTAGCGACGGTGGCGAAGTCCTTGATGAACCGTCGGTAATAGTTGCTGAACCCTAGGAACTGCTGTACGTGTTGTACGTTCTTCGGGACGGGCCAGTTTTTTACTGCTTCTATTTTCGCTTCCTCCATCTGGACCTTTCCATCCTTTACCACTACTCCAAGGAACTCTACTTCTTCGACTTCAAAGGAACACTTCTCCGGTTTTACATACAGGTCGTTGTCCTCCATGATCTTCAGCGCTCTTCGTACTACTTTTCTGTGTTTCTCCACATCATTATCCGTGAATATAAGTAAATCGTCTAGGTAAATGACTACTAGTCCTTCGTCAATCAGGTCTTTAAATAATTCATTCATCATGGTTTGGAACGTGGAAGGGGAATTACTAAGTCCAAAGTACATCACCATAGGTTCGAATGCTCCCCTTGGCGTCTGGAATGCAGCCTTCCATTGGTCTCCATCCTTGATTCGTACATTGTTGTACCCCCAACGGAGGTCCATCTTCGTGAATAGTCTTGCCTTGGAGATCCTGTCTACCAATTGTGATATGAGGGGCAAGGGGTACGCGTTTCGAACGGTGTGCTTGTTTAGGTATCGGTAATCCTGTACCAATCGCTTCTTGCCGTCCTTCTTTTGCACGAAGAAGACGGGTGACGTTTGTGGAGATTTTGACGGCCGGATGTAACCTTTCTTCAGGTTTCCATCAAGGAAGTCGTTCAGTTCTTGCTGCTCGACTGGTGACAGAGGGTAGACCTTCGAGGCTTTGGGTTCAAACTCCGGGGCTAGTTCGATGGCATGATCCCATGGCCTCTCGATTGGCATCCTTTCCGAGTCGCGTTTCCTGAACACCTTCATGAATTCATGATAGTAATCCGGGACCATCTCTTCCTCCGTTTTCTCTTTTTTGCTTCTCAGCTCCTCCTGGTTGTGTTCTATTACATAGTCGTATTTCCCCATCGCTCTCAGGTGCATTTCTTCCTCCTTGCCTACTTCCGCTTCTAGCTGCGTGCACGTCTTCCACATTCGGTCGATGTACATTCGGGCAACTGACTCGTGGTATTGGTTGGTCAAGTCGTCCAAGCTTCGTAAGTATCCGCTTCTCAGGCGGTTCCATTGTCTTACTCCTGCTACCGAGATGTTCCTTTCACCCAGCTGGTACCTCATCACTTCCTCTGCTTCTTCGGCACCTTCTTCGTCTCCTTCGTCCATGCACTCCTCCCACTCCCTTTTTGCCCATGTTCGACATCCTCTCGGGCATCGCGACATGACTACTTCTCCTGTTTTCCAATTGACTTCCGGGTTGTGTCGTTTTAGCCATGATAATCCGAGGATTACATCGACATTTCCCAGGTTGGTAACATAGAATGTCATTACCTCTGCGTGTCCCTTATAGGTTATTCTTGCATCCACTTTCTCTGTGACTTTTCCTGCGTTGTTGGGTGTTCCGTCAGCATTCCTGATGATGGCGGGGTTTGATAGGGTTTTTTGTTTTTATATTGTTTTTCTTTATGTATCCCTGATCAATGAACGAATCCGATGCTCCACAATCCAGCATTGACTCTGGGGACAGCGTAGTTAGGGTATCGTGTGTCTTTAGATTGATCTCTACTGGGACATAGTTTTTATCCGAGAAGGTTCTTCGCAAATAAATTTCTTTCGTTTGGTTTTTTTGCGTCTTAGGAGTCTCGTCTTTTGGTGAAGAAATAGATATATTGTCGGTTGCTACTGGTACATGATTTTCGGAAACAAAAATGGAGTCCGGCTCCGAGACGAGTACTGCGAACTTGTTCTTGGAGCTCAGGTCGACGCTTCCTGAGTTCCTTCGGAAAAACCCTTTTTCGTCAGTTCTTCCCTCCAATACTCCTGCTGGTCCTTGTACGTCATCTGCCTCACGTCCAATCTCCTCTTGCAATCACGGGCCATGTGCCCTAATCCTCCACATTTGTAGCAACGAATCGGCGCCCTTTGCGACCGATCCACATCCATTGCGTTCGGATCTCTAGCGGCGATTTGAGGGGCGGGGGGTGTCGGCCTTGTTTGTTGTTGCGGTTGCTGCTGCTGCTGCTGTTGTTGCTGCCCTTGCGGCGGCGGTGCTTGTCGCTGGTATTGGTTGGCGTACGGTCGCCACTGGTTTGTTGTCGTCGTTGTTGTGTTCTTGGCCGCAGGTTTGGCCAGTGCCGACTTCGCATAGGCCTGCTGCTCCCTCCATTGCCTGTCCATAGTGATGGCCTCTTCCTGCCATTCTCCTAATCTCGCCGGCAGGGGCCTCCTACCGTATACCTTTCCAAGCAGTCCCGGGTTTAGCCCTCTCTTAAAGGCTTCTGTCAGCGCTACGTCGTTGTAGCCTGTATCGTCTTTGTAGGCGTTGAACTTCATAATGAAGTCCTCTGCGCTGTCCGTTCCCTGGTGCAGATGGTTCAGGGTCGATATCGCTGTATCTCTTGGGTTTGGGTCACCGAACGCCTCCTGAAGGCTCCGGCATATTCTCCTGAAGCTAGATACTTGTTCATCGTGCGTCTGAGTCCTTACCCATTCCAATACTTTCCTCGTCATGGTATCTTTCCAATTATCAACTTTCTTCCCCTGGACGTAGGATAAAAGAAAGAGAACCTTGGTCGGTTCTGTTGGAAAGTCGTAGGCGTTTACGTAGATGTAAACTTCAATACTTCGGATGAAACTTCGACATTTGGATCGCTCCCCGTCGAAAGGTTCCGGTCGTGCCATTTTCGGGCCATGTCTGGCTTGGGGCATAATTGGGTTTTCGGTAACGGGTGCGAGGGGAATGGTAGGTGGGAAAGGTGGTGGAGCCGGTGCTCCTTGGGGTGTGTGGGGTAATGGGCGGCTTGCCCGGGTCATAACGCTGGGTGGTCGAGTTTGTGGGACCAGCGCCTGTTGGATGCGCGCCTCCATCCTTGCTTCCATATCCGACATCATCTGCCTCATAGCGGCTAGGAGATCGGTAGGTTGTGCGAGTGTGGCGGGTTGTTCAGTGCCTTGCGGCGGCCATGGGTATTGAGCGGGGCTTTGGGGACTTGGTGATGCGGTATCAAGGGCTCCTGCCCAGACACCAGTTTCTGTGTTAGTGTCGAGGGCTCCCGCCCAAGCACTAGGTCCTGCGTTGTCCGTTGACAAATTTCTCCCTTGAATTGCGGGCCGCCTCGGCCTGTCGTAGGGTTGCGCGGATATTGGCCTGGCAGTCGAGTACGACATTGTTACCGCGGATAAAGTACCGTGCCGGGGTTTGGTGTGGTTGGTGACGGGGATTCTCGGGTGTGACTGGGATGATGATAGTCTCGAAAAGCTGAGGGGTGCTCTTCAAGATTTGGGCGGCGAGTTTCTTATTCCGGCGGTTGAGAGTGGGGTCGGGAATAAGGAGATACGGGAAGACGGTATAAAAGTTTGAGCGGGTTAGGTGTGTTCGGGTCGGGGGCATCCGGGGTTCCTGTCAACCAACGTTGAACTTCAAGCTAGTGCGTGCCGGCACCTGAGCGGACAACGATGGCGAGGTAGGGGTTCTTCGGCAAAAGGGTATACCGATAATCGATGATTATGGGTAGGGCACGATAGTCGATGACTATGGTGATGGATTTTATGGTTGGCAAACAGAATGCTGAGGTTGAGTGTCGTAGAGCGGGCGTGTGGGTTGGAACTCGTTCTTCTGTTAGGGCAACACTACACTATAAGAGTGACGCGGGCTCTACAAGACGGCGAGTAAGTAAAGTTGGTAAATGAAGATGAAAGGGAACTTGTTTGAGAGAGAAGAGGGGACTTGAAGACGCTGACTTAGGCACTATGTAAGTGGAATCCCAAGAGAACGAGTTATCGTCTCTGGGTATGCTATTCGCTCTTATATACTACAGTCCGCATGTCTACTACACGCTGTAACCTACAGGTATTCCATGGAACGCTTACTACATTACCATGAGGTATGAGGTCATGGACTGCGCCCATGAGGTTACGGCGAGGTTCTGACTAACGCGCTTATAAATACGGGGCCCGATACGTAAGCGTGATATTGTAAAGGATAAGCATGGTGTGGTAAGCCACTACGTGTTCGTCACGTGATGCATGGGAAAGAAAAAGAAAAAGAAAAAGAAAAAGAAAAAGAAAAAGGAAAAGAAAACGAGAAAGAAAGGCAGACCGTAACAATGAAGGATGTATCCCCATGAACCAGGGGAAGCTACACCTCAATGAATTGAGTCAAACTGTCTTTCCCATCCACCGCTAACACCACATACCTCGTCATTGTTTGTTGTGTCCACTTCCATTGCAGCCTTGATCTTCTCCTTCTCATATTCATATCTGATAAGATCAAGGAGGGCCCATGGAACCTCCATCCTTTCATTTGTACTTTCGTCTCATAGGGCGAATGTTGATTGGGCTCAGACAGTGCTGTCGTTGTTCTGCATATTGGTGGTAGTGGTGGTCAATGAAGGGCCGATAAGGATTCGGCTGATCATCAATATCACGTGACCGTGAGTGAAGTGATCTTGTGATCCGCAAATGGTTCATCTGTCACGTCAGCAACTTTTCTTTAACAACTTCACTTCGCACCACCAGCACGCTCAGCCGACTCCAAGTCCCTTCAATCTAAATTTGAAACCATGTCCGCCATCATCGCATACGATATCTCCTCCCAACAGGCCGTCACCGCCACATTCACCAAGCTGCAGCAGCAGCTGCTTGCCCAGGTCGCCGCCGGCTCAGGCTTAACTTGGTTCATGGACAACTGAAAGGAAATGGTAAGTGTATTTTCTGTGGCACCTGCATGACTGACAGAGCGATGGCCATCATTACAGTACGCGTTTGCCAAAAGGGCATCAAACTGGAAATTCAAAAAGGAGATAGAGGCCAAGTGGCTCATCACCAGGACACTAAGCGCGTTGAAGGAGAAGTCGGACGAATTGATAAGGGACTTTTTCGATAACCCACGCATGAAGACGGCTTGCGCCATCGCCAAGGCCGCCCAGGAGCTATGGAAGCGGCAGCAGTTGGAAGGTAGGCAAGGTGATCAGTCTGACGTGGATGGCAGAAAGAAAGGAGAGCGGGTAGCCGAGGCTGGGGACGCGATGAAGGTGGATGGCACAGGGCCATTGGGGGTGCCAAAGGCAGCAGCGCCCAAGGAGAAAGTGGCGACTGCTCCAAAGTGACGCAACATGGAGGATCATGAGGGGCGAAAAGTGGTTCAGGGACAAGGTGGGGTGCAATCGAAGCCGAGGGGGCTGCGACGATCGCTGACGGTCGATGAAGAAGTGATGAAGATCATTAAAAAGGAGGAATTCGACGCACTCATCAGACCGAGGATCGAGACGTTGGATGAGGCGATGAGGCGACGGATGGAGAAGGGCAAGGGGAAGGCCATGGACTTGGCCGCATCAGGGGTGGGGAAGGCTATGGATGAGATAACGGTGCGTAAGATAGTTGCGCAAAAGAAGCATGCCACCGCCAAGTCGAAGTTGATGGTCAGTTCAGAGACCGATGAGGCGGGTGAAGGTGGGCAACCAGTAGCTGGCCCAAGCAAGGTAAGTGCTGCACATATAACCGCCTATGATGCTGACTGAGCAGCAGCCTCACCGACAGCCTGAGCCCTCGAGCGATGAGGGCGAGGAGTTCCCGGAGCTGAGCGATGATGATGAAGAAAGCGAGTCTGGCAAATGACGCAATCCTCGTCGGCAGGCGAAACCCAGAAAGGGTTCCATGGCCCTGCCGAAGGTCGAGATAGTCGAGCGAAACATGTGTGGAACGACACGCTTGCTGTCGCTTGGGCCGACTAACGGTGAGTTTGAACCAGGATGTTGCCGGTGCATGAAGGTGGACGTCCCATGTGAGCGCCTGGCGAGGAACCTGGTCGGCTCCTGCCGAAGGTGCCGACAAAAGAAGGTGTGGTGTGAACGAGTGTGGGAGCTCGACGACCCCAACAGCCTCATCTCGCAAATGCGCAGACAGTGGGAGGAGGTCGCACTGGTGCTGGCCGAGTGGCAAGCGTTCATACAGGAGACAAATCGGCGGATGGACGACATGGCCCGACAAATAGGCGAGTTGGGCCGAGAGGTAAACAGGAGGTTGGAGTCAAACTCCAACAAGTTAGACAGCTTGGATCGGGGACTCAAGCTGGTCCTCGACATGCTCAGTCGAAACGGCTTGGCCGACGCGGAAGGCTCGGTCGAACAAAGGAGCAAGCCGGCGTATTAGGCAGCGGGCTCAACATACAAGAGAACATTGGTCGGCAAATGGGCACAACGCCATTCCAATACACCTATCGCCTCCATTGTCACAGAGCCTGCAGAGCCTGCCCCCCCAGCACCTGCATCGCTTCCTCCGCCGCTCCCCGACATGCCCCCACCCCCACCCACCATTGCGCCTCCCTGCACCCCTCCCCCGGCACCACATCAGCCATTATCGCCGTCATAAGGGCCCACATCCCCTTCGACTCTGCCACCACGTTCGCTGTCTCCGATGCATTCACCGTCATTGGTGCACGATTTGCCGACCACCCCTTTGCCTCCCGCTCCCTTGCAGGCACGAGCCGCCAGCGAGGATGTCAACATGGACCTCACCTTGTCGCCTGCTGCGGCGGCACCGATTATCACCGTGCAAGAGCCGACTCCACATGGGAACACCGCCCTTGCAAACCTAAGCCACGCACTTGCTCAGCTGCAAGTACCTCCCCCGCAGATGACAAGAGCACGGTTAGCAACACCGACAGACACCCTTTATCGGTCAACTTGCTCGACATCTCGGACTCCTGCGCCAGATGATAGCAAGGCAGCCAAGCGAAAGGCTACCAGCGGTGCAGTGACTAACACAAAGCGCTTGAAGAAGTAGATAGAATGCAGACTTTTATTATAATATCTTTTTTTTTTGTTCTAATATAATAAATATGTTCGTCGTTCTAATATAATACATCTTTGGTTGCTTGGAATTCGCATCAGAAAGATTACAGATTAAGTGCCCAATTCGACTTCTTGGACTGCCGCTTGCTGCCCTCGGCTGCCCGATACTGCTCCGCATCATGTGCAAGCCTCTCTTCCTCTGTGACTCTCTTTCTTGCGGTTGCACTCGGCTGGGTCGTAAGCATATTTGTATGCTGTGCAGTGTTGATCGCACGCGCCTCGGACCGATCTGTAACTCGGCCAGCTGTGTTTGAATGTACTGGTGGATATTGTGGCTCTGGATCATTTGTTTCTTCTGTGGCTGGGAGTTGAAGTCTGCGAGGCTTCGGTCAAATAGCGATCGGCTCAGAGGCGAGTGATGCCGATACGTCAGCTTTTGCTCCCTTCAATCGTTTTCTGCCAGGCTTTGTCTTTCCTCCTTTCTTAATCTTCCTCAGCAGAGACGCAGGTGTGGGCGGGGGAGATTCGCTTTGCATCAGGATGCTCGGTGCGGGCGATCCTGAACAAGTCCCATTGTCACTGATAATTACATGCCTGGACGTGCGAGATAATCGCGCCCTTCCTGGTGGTGGCACATTGGGTAGCATGTCGCTCGCCTCACTTCCCGCGTGGACAGACCGATCACCTGTCGATGGTTGTGCTGGACTACTACTGTTTACAACCGTTGTTGACTGATCACTTGTAATGATCTTCGTTGCCTTGAGCTTCCATTGGATAGGTGCCGGGGTTGTGACTGGTCGAGTGCGTACCAACTGGTCGGCACTGTACCTTGCTGGCATCATCTGCTTCTCCTTCATGTTGTAATATGCCCTGAACTTGAACGGTCGTTCTGTCTCCTGCTTAGCAAGCAGTATGTCGTACCACTCGTTTGCCAGTTCCGCCACCATGTTATGTAGTTGCCCGAACTTGAACATTGGGGCAGTCGGCAGATAGTCGGCCATGACCGCTTCTTCACAATGCTGACTTAGCACTGTCCATGGCACCTTCGTGTCATGTCGGCCTGAAGCGAGGACTATCGACAGCATCAGTGTCAGCCGCGAATTGCTAAAGATGTTCCTACTCACAGTAATGGGCATTGAGAAAGAGTCACAGTGTTTGCTTGACAATTTTTGAATGTACAGGCACATTGCCGACGAAACATGATGGTAGTATCAGTGTACCATCGGCATTTTTGGACAGTTGGATTTGGCTGTCCAACGCATCGACCGGGATATCGTTGTCCACAGTGGTCGGATCATCTGCCTTTCCAAACCTCTTTTTGTTGAGCGCCACCACTTGTTGTGTAAAGTGGTACCAGACTTGGTCCTCGAGTCGCTTGTCTTTGATTAAATTGTCCTTAAAGATAAGCCGACCTGCGTCCGCACTAGCCGAAGGTTAGATCGGCGTTGAAGCGATGCGATCTGAACCACATTACCTTGTGAACTTCGGGTTTCCTTCGGGGTCCAAGAATACAGCGATACTGTATGTGAGCATTCCAAACCTCTTGAACATGTCGTGGCAATTTGCATCCAATGCCTTGAGTGCTCCGAGCATCGCATATCTATTCAAAGTCAATGCCAGTCATTCCGCGGTCAATGCCGTCGCTTGCTTACTGTCGTCGCACTGGCTCAGAATTCCTTTCTGCCTGGAGCTTTGCTATCTCTTCCATCACCGCATCGCGTTCTAATGGTTCCATGGCAAAGTAAATCTGCCGCATCGCCATGCTTCGGTATCCGAGCAAATTTCGCTTTGTGGCCGCTGTCCGTATCCTGGCCTCAACCTCCACCCAGTCAGGTTCCTCCTCTTGCACCATCTCACCCATGTTTTCGGTCAGTGAACAACCCTCTGCGTAAGCCGATTTCGCCTTTTCTAATTCACCGAGCACGGCGGCCTCCAAGTATTGATTAGCATACTCCTCAATGCGCTCCTTGTAAGCGTCCATTCTTGGTAGTACTGTTCGGTAGCCGATGCGGAGCAGCCGACTGCCATCTTCAGTGACCTTTTTGCAATGTCTTTTGGCCCGCCAATTATTTCTAACCCATACAAGGAGTTCCTAGTGTGTAATGGGTGAGATTTAGATAACCATCTGATTGACGATAACCATGACATTCACCCCCTCCCTTTGTTTTTTCTCTTCCGGACTGAAACCCTTCTTCTTCTCCACATCTGTCTTCATTTGTGTAATCCAGTAATTAAACAGTTCTGCAGCCGCGATGGCAAAGGCTGTCTTGCGCTCTGAGGTTGTCTTCACAGCAAGGGTAGCCTGGCTTCCACAATTTCAGAACTGCTCTCTCCCCTTGATTGTATTTCGCTAGTTGCATGACTGTTGCCATTGTGAAAGTGGGTGAAAGTCGGGGTGATGAATACCCACACTTCCCATCTTTATACATGTGTTCACAGTGAGGGACATCATGGGACCATGCCCTGACCGCGAGGTGTGCCACCATGCATCACAGCTGTCACTTATTACACATGTGAATGTTACAAGAAGGTTGCTTGCTCCCCAACAACAGTATGCCTCCCAGAAAGCGACAACGAGTGTTGGATCTCGACCATCTGAGGCTTTCTCAGTCCACTTGGGCAACAACTCAATTCGAGACTGATTCTGTTGATGGCACTAAGCATGAATACACTGCTTATGATCATGTCCCACACCAGGATAGTGGAATTCGGTTCGCCACAAATGCACCAACCGTTGTCCCCGACAGGACCACACCAATGGTACTTGACCAGGAATACACAGAGGATGAACAAATCGCAGTATCTGCTGCGTCAAAGACAAAGGTGAGCATATTAATTCATGCACTATTGCCAAAGCTAGACAAAAAGAATTGCAATAGAGCCAACGAGACTATTTGGAGGAATTTGTCGCACGTGCAGGCATTGTGATGAATGCTTTGATGGAGCATGAGGCCTTGATTAGCACACGCTGTGCGTGCGAGCACAGAAGAGCAAGTTGGCGATGCAAGGAATGTCATCAGAGAACAATGTTTTTGTCGGGAATGTATGCAGAATGCACACCTAGAAATGCCCCTTTCATCGGATCCAGAAATGGACTGGCCAATACTTTCATCCAGGTAGCCTCTGGGAGGTCGGTGTGTGCGTGATCGTCAATCACGGTAACACCGATTGGCGATGTGAATGGCTGAAGCACAAAGCGGACGAACAAATAAGGTTGCAAGCCACATGCGATAGTCAGGATGAAGGGGAGGATGAAGTTGAAGAAGTGGAAGATACATACCGAGACCAGTGAGCGGACGCCGACATTACCGTCGAGCAGCGCGATGGTGGGGTGGAGGAGTGTTTTGACATTGATGAAATCATTGAAGAGCTTGAGAAAAAGGAAGCCAGGCATGCACACGGTGGAGAAGAGGACCTGGATGGTGCCGACGAGGAGGACGAGGGGAAGGCCGGTCTTCCCGAGGCGCCGATTGACCACCCGATCGCTCCCAGTATGGATCCTGACCAAAATCCATATGTTTTATTCGTGCACACGAATGGTCTTCACTCGTTGCCATACATACAATGTGGATGTGGGAGCCCGCAAGAGAGGATCACTGGTGCCATACGGATGCGACTGATGCTGGCAAGCTTCACCATATTCAAGACTATGTTCACCTTTGACGTTCTGGAGGACTTCCGCTTGGCCAATCTGGAGTGTAAGACATCGGCATATCAATACTATCAGCTACTACTACGGCGAAAGACTGAGCCCTTGGCACCTCAGGTGGTTGTTGAGCGATATGCAGAAACTCCGGCGCTTGTCTCGATGCTGGCGATGGCTGAAGAAACTGAAATGGGGTGGTCAGAACAAGACGCGAGAGAGCGATGGCAACACCATCGGCGAAGTTCGCACAGCCGAGCTTGCGCCATTTTGTCCATGTTGTCCGCAACCAGGTGTGAACCTACCTGACAACTGGAAAGAAGATGAAAACAAGTGCGTAATGTGGTTAGCTTCAGAATCCTGATTCCTCAGATTGTTGCGTAGGTGGGTGTACCGCCGAACGCTCATGGCCAACGGAAACTTCAAGGCTGACCATATCCGACAATCCACTGGAGACAAGGATGTATGGCTATCACCTGGGTCAAGCATGTTACCACATCGTGAAGAGTATACTGAGTTTTTGCGGGCAGCAGAGAATATCAAGACGGTGTGTAGCGGCTTGACCGCGGCACCAACTGTGACTAACCGAGAGACAGAAAGCGCCTTGTGAGAACAGCTTTCAAGCAATAGAGAACACTCTCCTGTATGCCAAAACATGTGATATCAATGGCATTGTGGCGATCGCCTGCCCGCGGCACGGATGCTTTGCCCCAGGCGGTGTCGCTGACCTCTACAGAGGCGAACAGCAGAAAAATGTTGACTGGGTGTTACTTCAGTCATTAAAATACTCCAACATGGATCCAGAGCAGGGGCTTCTATTCTTCTATGACATTGCCTGTCAATACAGTGTCCATTTCCAGAGGCAGATCGACCACCAGCTACCCGTCGGCCTTGACACGGACTTTGCGATAGGCCAATTCCACGTCCATGGGCACAAAGAAAATTGCCTGTTTCGCTTCTCGTCAATGTTCATCCCACAATCTGGGGTCGTCATAGGCGAGATTTTGGAATCGCTATGGGCAAATCTCAATGCAGTGACACCGGCGATGAGGACGGCCACACTCGCTCACCGAGCGGAAATGTTGGACGACCATATCTGTGATTCCAACCACAAGAAAGCATTGAACATTGGTGTGATCCATTTGCTGTGTCCTATGAATAAACGGATTGACTCCAGATGCAGTCAGAATGCTTTGTAAACGATATGTTCTCGCCGACAAGCGGGCAGCCGATGCAGAAGATACAAGGGATGAAATCGCAGAGCGTGTCGGCGCGAGAAACATCGTGGCATGGACCGATGCCATTGTTGAAGCAGAGAACACTCGTTACATTGATTTATCAGTGATGGATATCTATGGGATGTCTGCAAGCTATGAAGACCATCTGGCGGTTCCTGCCGAGGATGAGCCGTTGAATGGCGAATACCAGTGGATATGAGAAGCGATAGAGGTCCAAGAGTTGCAGTAAGTTCAGTTCTGATTGTTACATTAATATTGCCCACTCATATTCGAATTGTCAAGATGGCACGTCCTATGCCAGGCTAAGCGCGCGTTGAAGAACGGCCGAGCAGACGAGGCGAGGCAAATTGCAAACTTGAGGGAGAAAATATCCAAGGGCATAAGCGACATCGCCTTGCAGAGTTGTGTGTTGGGCATTGATGGGTCCGACATTCGCAACGTTGACCCACCGGCATCATTGACAGGAAACCGAGCCGCTTCCTGGCAACACATTATTTTCAAACCTGAATGACTTTGAGCCACCAGACAATGACATTGATGTTGATGACGAGGAATCTTCTGATGAAGCCAATGTTCCTACGGTTCTCACTGCGGCTGTCGCTTCTCCTCTGCTGGCCGAGCATCCAATGACGGCATCACCGAGTCATACCGGTGCACACCTGCATGCTGAAAACATCATCATTCCTTTGCCATCAACAGTGCCCCAGTGTGCGGTGCAACTCAGATCACATGAGTTGGGACTGCGAGAGCGTCAGGCCGATGTGTTGCTCAAGTCGCTTCATGAGATCATTGCCGAGAAGTCAATGTTATACAGTCATACATTGTGCAGTGCTGGCTGGCAACTCATAAAAACGAGATCGCGCGATCGAATTAACACACTGAACAAGAAGCGAAGCGATCTCGTGTACGCTTATGCCCGATGTCGGCACGCGATGATGACACTGAAGGCCGATGATACCATCCTCCGCAAGTTCAAGGAGCTGTCTAAAGCAGACATCAAGAGTAATACATATGTCGTTAACCCAAACCAACCTGGGTCTACAACCTTGAACCTTTCCTGGATTTGGCATGTTGGCCGAGATGATGAATCGGCTCTGGCCGCCCTACAAGAAAGTGAGTAATTTTTAATGACAATAGGCAGTGGTCAATGACCGCATCATCGAACTAGGTAATCGTGTGCTTTATCTCAAATTGCGCGCACTCGCCTCCCGCTGGTGGGAAGAACTTCTATTGGTAAAGTACGAAATGGAGTGGACTGTTAGATATTTCAAGCACAACCATGATGTATGGGTGGATCGGAGCTCCGACAGTAGTCCGGGGGCAAAAGCTTATGCCCGACGCAAGGCCGCCCAGTACTTGCGGCAGGCTCAGGTGGCTGAAGGGGAATTCATCAAATACAATCGAGCACAGCTTCACCTCGTCACATGATTTAATTAACATCACATGCCATTCATGTATCTGTGAATCAACAATCTTGTATTACTACCCAAATTTAAGTTGAGCAGATTGATCTTCACTACCATCATGCTGATGAACACGATTCCTCTTTTTTCATATGATCAACTCAATGCTGGACCCCTGAGACCCCAGGCCGCCGCATGCAATTGACGAATTCCATCGCAATTAATTGTTGATTATGCTGATCATCGGTTCCTGGATATTTTGCTCACTATGAGGTGCAGCTGGGACACGGTCCCTGTCACGCTGTTGCGCAGAGAACTTGTAAGATGCCGTGGTGTCAGTGCTCAGAAACTGTTGATTCTTTGATTCCTTAGGAATACGTCCTCGGCACAATCGGTGCATCGGTTGCCCTGGGACACATTGTGACGCCGGGTCCAATTGTTCGGGCGCTCACCAAAGGCCTCGAGGAGGATTCGATCACGCCCGCGTCATTCCAAGATTCCTGTGAACTCGGAAAGGCGCTGAATCTCGCGTGAATCAATCATCTGAAACAAGCTAATCGACCATTAGCTCATAGGCATGCTTGGTGGGAAACATCGGCATCATGCCGAGCAGCCGAGGCGGACCGAAACTCACCTTCGCCCCACATTCTATCTGCAGCGACGATCATTCAATGTCTGGAGGCATGGGGAGAACAGCTATCCGAAAGCGAAGGCGAGAAAAATATCCCTTTGTACAAAGATGCAGATGCGGTACACCGCCCGCTCAGCGTACTGATCATTCGGTACACGGCACAAGCTGCCATTCCGATTACCTTGCTGCCTTGTGACCGATGTATCGAGCGGCTTGACATCATGATGCAGATGATGTCCACACTGGAGGTCGTGATGAATGACAGAATGATGGACATCGCGGCTCACGGGCAGGAGGCAGCTGCCCTCTTTGATATTTATGAAGCCGTAATTTACAAGGAAGCCGACAACGCGAACGAGGCCAAGATGCAACAAACCGCCACGGAGCTAGATGCTGAGATACAGCGAATTTTGGACGACAACAAGCCGGCTCCCGAGCACATGAACCGAAAGAAGGCGACGAAGGCCATGGAGGACCTTCGGCGGAAAAATCACGCTCTCATTGACCTTATCAACAAGGTCGCTCACCAGTCGCTCAAGGCAATCCCGAACCGGACAAACACGTTTTGGAGCAAGGGCCCCGACTTATTGTTGGAAGAGGTATTCACCGAGTTTTGCCCAGACTCCGATGTCGGCCCTTCGGAAACGCATGATGGATACTTCAGGACCTTGCCATCTGGGTCTGAACGCTCAGGTGACACGCTCGACCAGGCATCGAAGATTCGCAATGCACAATTCCCCCTCATTTACAACCTCCAGCCACTGACGCCAATTGAACCCAAAGATGATGGGAGTATACCGCACATTACCTTGGCGAATCATCCACATGATCGGCTTGCGTCGGTGTTCCGAACACCAAAACTCTCAGAGCCACAGGTATGATTCCTTTTTCTCTTTTCCATATATCTACTCATATACTCCTCACCGGGCTAAGGCGGAAATGACTGGCTTTGCAGCCCTTGACCGTGCGCAGTCATCCTTGCGCCGGTCGGAGCCGACTATTCCTCATCACAATTCACCGGAGTGTGTCCCATCTGGCTCCGATACTCCGAAACCTCCGATAATACCTGTTGTGGACGTTCTGGAAAGCAATGATGACTCTTTCCAGAGCCTTGGAGGCACATCGTCAAGCATCATAGGTAAGAGATTGGCCATCGGACAAGCCTCGGCTCAGCCGTTAGCCGGGTCAGCCAGTGGCTCTGATGCCTCTCTCGGTGGTGAATCGGCCATGGAATATGAACCTGACAAGTCGGTCGCAACTTCCGATGATGAGGCAAGCTTGGGTGGTGAGTCGACCGAGGACCCGAGTTCCACCGACGAGATCGCCGATGACCATCACGCCTCGCTTGCAGCTTCCGACGATGAGGCAAGCTTGGATGGTCAGTCTACCAAGGACCCAAGTTCTGACGATGAGATGGCCGATGATGAGAGTATGGAGGAAAATACCCTGGGCATCGACTTATCGCGCCATCATCAGCACACACCGCCTGCCAAGCAAGAGGCCAAAGATGACGAGGATGCAATGTCCCTTGGTGGCTATACAGACGATGAAGCTGACAACTCGCACGCATTCAGCATGGTGGAGATGCAAGCCAATATCTCCCATATTCCTTCATCTCCTGAGGTTGGTCGCAGGGGTTCACCCATTGATGAAGTGGATGACACATACTCGGAATACTCGGATGACTCCAACGGGGATGTCGACATTCCTGATGATGTTCGGGCATACCTACAGACCTCCCATACTCCGGGATTTCAATGTATGTTCGTTTCTTCGTTTCTTCATTCACATTGTCAACTCACCCCCCCTTCAAGCGCGCTATCAACATGTCCACTTTGAACATATCCCGGATGCCGAGTTTGCCGATGATGTCTTGTGATTGAACAGTCGTCGTACATTGCTCCGTATTTATCCATTATTCTTGATGTAAATAATGACACTTTGTTTGCATTTTGAATATATCATACTACAGTACATACCCGCTACTCACCTGCCAACAAATCGGCCTAATCTGCAAACCTTCGGCCTCTGCCTGAGGTCTAATGTTGAAATCATTTAGACTTGGTACTGTATACCACATGGTAGAACATGCCCCCTACTCATTGGCTAAAATACATTGGCAGGTACTGCAAAACTCGGACATACCCACTACTCACTGGCTGAGTCCGTCGGCTTGTTTCGCAAAACCTCGGTCTCCACCAGACATCCAATGTGTAGACATTCTGTCTAAATACGCACTGCCTTCACCCGAGTTTTACCGTACCTAGCTGCTACTAGCCGGCTGTGCCGCTTTGGTCTGTGTACCATGCACTTCATCCATGAACATGCGAGCTACTCACCCACTAAGAGTTTCGGTCTGTTTCGCAAATCCTCGGCCTCCGTCGTACAGCCGATGTGGCAACGCTTTGCCTACATGGGCTGGTGCTTTGGTCTGGGTATCATGATGTATAACAATACAGTACAATTTCGGCCTGTTTCGCAAATCCTCGGCCTCCGTCGTACAGCCGATGTGGCGACGCTTTGCCTACATGGGCCGCCGCTTTGTTCTTGGTATCATGTACTATGTGAAAGAATGTGCCAGCTACCTACCAGTACAGAACATCAGTCTGTTTCACTAACTGTCAGCCTATCCTGGCTAGCCGGTGTGGCAGCGCTTTGCCTACATGGGCTGGTGCTTTGGTCTGGGTATCATGATGTATAACAATACAGTACATGCACACTACCTACTACCTGAAAACATCAGCCTGTATCCCAAAACATCGGCCTGCACCGGACATCGGATGTACCGATTCTTTGCTTATTTGGGCCGACTTCTTTACTGATGCATGATATACAGCATCCCAGTAGGTCTCAGCTACATGCTAGCTGAAACCATCAGCTGCAATGGCAAAGAATCGGCCTTCATCGGTAGCCCAATGTTGGACCGATTTGCTGACATTTTATCCCTGCTACCTCATTGTACCTGTATAGGAATGATTGGAAACAACCTAGCTACCTCACTAACCATTCCACAGCATTCTGCTGCATTGCCGGTCAATCCCTCGGCCCTTCCAATGTGTGAGCTGCTCCGCGCAGATGGTTGTTATTGCATACATTGTAGACTTACCATATTGGGCAATTTCCGCTGGGCTCCGTGCGGACTGTTCCTATCAATACAATGTATAACTCCGCTTTGATGTGTTTATTGGTACATTGTAACTCCGCTATGTGGGACAGTCACAACACCTGGTATACCAGATGTTTTCTATGAGGTACAATTTACTTCAATTTTCAGTGTTCGGTCGTCTATGCAGGATTTAGTCCACTTTGATAACAACTTTCCCAACATGGGCCTGAGACTCCAAGTATCTGAACGCTTCAGGCGTTTGGCCGAACGAGAACACTTTGCTGATGACTGGTTGGAGGTCATGGGCAGAAATCAGCTGAAACATGTCGTTGAATCTACGAAGGGAGATAGCATTAGCAAGTATATTCACTGCGCCCTACGTGAGCGCGGTTGCGGTCAAACGTGCTGTGTTACTGAACCAATCAAGACACCCTGCAAATGGGCGGCTTTTCCAATGATGGGACCAACAAGGCTGGTGCCATCCCGCTACAGTACAGTCGTGGTTGTCACTCGCTGATCAATCAAGTTGTTTCACTGTTTATAACGGAATTTCCTGAGCCAAGAAACAGATCATATGAATCCGGCCAGAATGTTTGATGGAGGACTTGAGCAACGTAGCAGACCCGCCCACCTTATACCATGGAGTTGCATCCGTGAGTTACTGCTGCCTACTGGCAATGGCACCGACGGTGTAGAAATAACTGTTTCTTCGCGGTTACTCGGGTGTGAGATAGCAGTAGACCCTCGCAAACACGCGAGGGGTCATCTCATTCAGACTACCTATTTATTTGCGTGAGAACAATCATATGTAATTTACTTCTAACTATAATGTGATTAGATAACCGCGTGCCCAGATTCGGCGAACACTTGAAACGTGCAATGCTAACTCCAACAGACGGCACCTACTTCAATGACATGGTCAACTCCACGACCATTTGTCTGCCAAAGGCACGCGGGGACATATCAGAATCATGCCGTTTGGGTGTAGAAATAGAGATGAGATATCCGCTCCTTAACGGTCTCTTCCCAATCGGGAGTGGTCTTGTAGTTGATAAGGTGTTTCGCACCGAGTTTAGAAGCTAGCTTCAATTTCTCATCTGAGGAGGAGGTTGCGATGACCGTGGCACTGGACGCCACGGCGAATTGAAGCCCGAAGTTGATTATAAGGAGGGTGTCGATGTAAGCCACAAGAGTAGCAGAACGAAACACTAGCTGCGCACAAGGACACCCCCCCCTGTTCCTTGAATGACGTAATCGCCAGCCTTAACAGGAGTGGGACCAAGGGGAGCACTGTACGCCGTCAATGCAGCGCAGCTGTGTAGGCCAAACCATAATTCAGAGAAGCCACGAATCATGACATATAAACAACGTACGCACGTCATCCGGTCGACCATCCGCTTGCAATTACAAAGATACTGAGGCAGATCAGGTACGACGATGAAGTTATTGTCCCAAACGAAAGGCCGACACGACAACGAAGAATAAGATCACTGGCCATGCGTCATGGTTCGTGCATTGGAGTCGTGCATTGGAGTCAGGGAGCTCGGGGACTTCGTGGCTTGCCTGCTTAGTACTTAGTACTTAGTGCTTGACCTTTCCACCCACGTGTGTAAGTCTCAACGCGAGGCAAGGCCACAGGCCTGAGGTCTAGCGGAGGCACACTCTTCTCCATTCGACTCATGGCCAGCTTCCTCGTGTACTATTTGTAGTACATAGTCATGGAACACCACACGAATCTGTTATCCATCCGGTTCGTGTCCATGAAATGCATGATCATTCAACATCCCATCTCAAAGCTCCTTTTCATAATCTCCTCCCTACAATCTATCGAGTGAACTAGCTTAGCACGCGAGACAAGGGAAAATCACCGTGGCATCGATATCGCGACGTACCCAAGGATGTTGACGACGCCGATCGTTTGGATTCCATGAAAAATAGGTACATCATCTATATCGCTACGGCTGGCCATGCGCCGAGGAGATGAAGCTTTGTTTCCAAGACAGTGGGCTTGCGGCGCTCAAATGAAGAGGGCATATATGGAGGCGGAGGAGCCAGGCTGGACGGGCCGACAAGGCTCCACCTAGTCGACCGCCTTTTCAATGGGAGGTTCGACTTCCGTATCGGCAATGAGTGGGTGTTTCCCATCGTCATCGCCTTCATGGCCTTCCTTGCCATCATCTTCCTCTGCTTCCGGTTCGTTTGTCCGGAACTTCCGCTTGGGTACGACGGCATACAAGGCCTGTTCCCAGTCTTTAGTCTCCGCCCATTTGATGAGGATCTCCATTACTTGGTTCACGGTGAGCACTTTGCGAGTGGGCATTTGGGCAAGGTAGCGCCCGATAGGCAGCCTCGCAGCACGAACACCAGATTCTTTGGCTTTGTTCAAGCACAAGTTCTACAACGGTGGCCGTTTAGAGCTAAATTAATATCTCTAATAAAGAGTTCCAACCTTGTACCGATTATGATCGCATATTCCGCCGATGATGTAGGTTTCGTCTTCTTTAAGTTCCAGGAGTTCATAGTCTGCATCCGCCGTGAGATAGACGACGTTGCCCCGTTCCGTTACACCGTCACCCCACAACTTCTCGTATCCTTCTTGCCACCATTGCGTGTTGGTCCATCGCTTATATCCAGCATCATTCAAACTTTCCAGACGGGCAAAGGTGCGACCATTTAATGACGAGAAAAAGAGGGAGAACGGATGCATTGCATGACGGTTTGCGCTATAGGTATACGCTAGCTGCGATGTCAACGATACAATTTCCTGTGGATGATCAGTTAGTTGCAAATCGCGGGTGTCAAAGGCCGAGGGTCTCACCTTCTCGTTCATCTTGTCATCGAAGCCAAGATCGAGGACTACTTTCCCCTTGAAGTCGGTCACAACGCGCGGTTTCTTGCTGGCCCTCTTATCATCGTCGTCGAGCTCGCCAGCTGCTCGCTTCAACGCGTGCAGCCGTTTCTTCTCCTTGCGCGCTTCTTTCTCGCGCGCCCGGCGCTCGAGCTTGTTGGCTGCAAACCGCTCTGCCTTTGCCTGCTTCTTGAGGGCGTTTTTTCGAAAGGGGGGCGGGGGGAGCAGCGTTATCAGGCATCGAGCGTCAGGCACTGCAGGAACGATATGGGACGAGGCTGAATTGAGATGGACAGAGTTCCGGTAAATGCCGAGAAGGCGGACACAGTGAGTTCAGATTGGGACTGGGTCTGCAACTGACCAGCCACTATCACTGTTTCTCCTCGACCACCATGCCGCCCGCCTCATCGTCCTCATCGTCGCCGCCGTCGCAGGAGCCACTCAAGTTCATTTCCCTGCCGCCAAAGTCGAGGCACTCAGCCACAGTCTTCTTCATCCATGTACGTGCTGCTCCCATTTTTCTCACAAGCCTTCCAATGGTGACGCCGACTTCTATAATTCACGATCTTCTTCATCATCCCTCCTCTGACCCCCATTCTTCGACCCTCGTATTCTACACCGTTCTGCACGCGCTCATCACATCAATGTCTCTCAGGGCCTTGGAGATACAGGTCATGGCTGGAAGCCCGTAGCAGATATGTTCCGTCTCGACCCTGCCCTTAGCCATGTCAAGTGGATTCTCCCCCATTCGTGAGTCCCCCTCGTCACTCTGCTTCTGTAGTCATCAACGCTCGTCATCCTCTGGCGGCGAGGTGATCTCCAATGCATGGTTCCTAGCCCGCGATCTGGCGCCTGGCGCCCATGATTCCCCGCATTCGATTGGCTGGAATTGATATAATTGACGACACATACGATAGACCTGTACGCGCGGTCCAAGCAAATTTGGGCATGGAAATGCCGTCGTGGTGCGTGGATAGCAGAACCCAAGTCTTGCTTTGATCACACTCACGGTTATTGATAGGTTCGATATCTACTCATTTGGATTTAACACGAGCGAAGACGAAGTGGGAATGATTCAGTCCGCGCGGTCCATAAATCAACTTATCATGAACGAAGTCGAATCTGGTATGGACCCCAGCCGCATCATCTTGGGCGGCTTCAGTCAGGGCGCCACTATGTCGTTACTCACAGGCATGATGAGTGAGCTCAAACTTGGTGGCATCATTGTGTTGAGTGGGTGGTTGACGCTTCGGTCAAAATTCAAGGAGGCGAGTTGCACTTTTTCATTTGCACCATTCGCCTCCGGTGATCCGATCTCACACTTTATCCTTATCCCCATCATGGTTGGGCGTCACCCACTAACACCACTCTTCTGTGACCCTACAGATCGCTTCTGCGCATGCAGCATCAACACCAGTCTTCTGGGGGCAGGGAGCCCAAGATTCGTTGGTAAAATCGGCATTCGGGCGGAAGTCTGCTGATTTCCTGGTCACGGAACTAGGCATGCCAGTTGGTGTGCCCAATGAGTGTCGTGGTCTGTCTTTTATAACTTACGACAACCTCGGCCATGCCACGAATCCCATGGAACTGGACGATGTATGCAATTGGTTGAAGAAGGCAATACCTGCGGAAAAGGCTCGAAAATGAATCCCACTCTGGCAGTTTCTCTCTTCTCTGCTTTCTTCTCGGGTTGTTATCTACGGTTTTGCATTGTACTACTCTGTCGCTCCAAATGTCGTCGTCCTTGTATTTTTCATTGTTGGTAATGGCTGGTTCAAGCTCACTGCTGCATGTAGGTTTCTGACCGGGTCCCTTGTTTCACTAGTCGATCATACCTGCTTTCTCCAGCCAACTGTACAAGTTGATTATGGAGGCTACTGTGCTTACCATTACCATTTCCCCCTCTCCCCCCGTAACTTAAAACGGCGCTGCTTGCCCGTTACGCGTTACCTCTTATCAATCATTACGCCTGCCCTTCTTTATACCTATCGGACTTCATTGATTACCAGAGCTTGTAATGACCTCTATTGGCTGTGGAGTTTGTTTCTTCTGTTGTACGATTCGTCCCACTTAGATTCCCTCTGTCTGCTATGCCGTCTACGCCTCCCCATTCACCTCGACACGTAGTTCCAGGTTGTATATATTGATTCGGAATCATGCACATACACACA
Organism: Pleurotus eryngii var. eryngii; assembly: GCA_029467805.1. Lineage (NCBI taxonomy): Eukaryota > Fungi > Basidiomycota > Agaricomycetes > Agaricales > Pleurotaceae > Pleurotus > Pleurotus eryngii. The sequence continues at coordinate 3,552,371 of SZVJ01000009.1, read as the reverse complement.
CACACGATGTACAATGACCTCCTTGGGACCTAGCTGGATTATTTTCAATAAAACTATTACGCAATGTCAGGTAGCTGCAGCGGAATTCTTTTCGATTCTGCGAGATTCGGACGATTAAAGTTTAGTTGTGGGCACCCAAATAAATCTGGGGACATAGACGCTAAGCCCAAGTAGGAAGGCAGCCTTCTATAAAGGGAGTTAATGGATGAGCCACGAAGCTGAAGTCCAACAAGAACGGGGTTTTTCGTAACTTTACAACCTCCGCAGAATCAGTGGCATTTCCATATACCCCAAGGCACTTATATCGGCGCAAATTATTTGTCCTTATGTCCGTCAATCCCCTCGTTCGACAATCAGTAACTCTTTAAGTATAAATCGTGATACACATGGAAAACACGAGCATCCGCGTAGATCTTTCTCGATGTTTCTGATGTTGAGATGGAGAAAAGGCACCGCAATGTTGCGTGATACAAGCTGGTCAAGCTGTGGTGAGTATGTAGCTCCCTTTGGCGTAGGGGGGATCGAACCTTCCCTCGGTGCCATCAAGCTCGGGCAGGGGTGGAATGGTCCGAATAGGCCTCGTCCTCTGCTATCTACAGGCTCGAGAAACGTCCTAGAGACTTTGAGGAATTTGTCGAGATCGTGACACCGTGTTGAAAATCCAATTAATTCTTGGCTGTACGAATCCTGGCATTCTTCGATGTCAACTCACGTCCTAATCTAAGGACACGTCTGTATAGACGACACAACACAGGACGGCATACCGAGAGATTATCTGTCACTCACTGAAATGAATTGTGGATATGGTATCAAGGGACGACTAGAGACGGAAGCACTATGAAGGCTCTGCGTGCTCGTTGGTTGTTGATCGATTGTAGTAACAGTATTCGCCATTCTGGACCGCGTGCCCTATGAGACTCCTATCGCTCATATGGCGGTCGACTTTCAAGGACTCCTGGAGCTCCAGAGGGAATAGAACGGACGTAGATATGGACAAGCCTGTCATACATCACTGACTCGGTCGATGGCCGACTCCACTCTGTTTTTGTTGACAGACCGCGAGTTACTGTGAGGCACATAGCTCGAAGCTAATCCTCCGTGTGAAGGCCGTACGGGGAATGTCATACCGTGACTCCACATTATCCCAGGTCACTCGGAGCCGAGGAATTAGTCGGTTCGCGGAGCTTCGGGGTCTTTGCTGGGTTGTATGGAATAGTGGAAATGATGCCCTATTGGTAGGATGTCCTTAATAGAAGGGGCATTAACTATGCCAATTGTCGCGGTACATACAGTATTCTTAATTTCATGGCTAAGAATCTATGGGGCCAATAGTCCCCCTTGTTTTCCATAATAGCGTGACCACAAAGTGAACGCATTCGGTTGAATCAACTAGCAGCCACACGCTCCAATGTAGATGGTAGTTCAGTCACAAGTTCAATTCAAGGCATATCGCGCGAGTCCTCGAGCGTGCCCCTATTAGATTCGTCGACGGTAAAAGATCTCCTTGAAGGGAGGCTTTTGAATTCTTGTCCCCGGTAGAATCATTGATGATCTTCATTCTTGCCCATCGATAACAACGTCAGTGAGTCATGAGACAACTTCGGGATAGTATGAACGCTGGTGAAACAAATCATCCGCATCATCATGAGACCGTGCCATACTTTGCGCGATAAATAGAGTCAGATAAAACCTATTTCTTCCCTCCGGGAAGGTTTCATTTACCATCGCCCTCCGTCCCTCGACCTCAAAGGAAGTGCGATAAGGCCATGGGAAAGTACCGGAGATTTCCGAGTTCGTTATCGCAGCGGTTTACCACGTTTTCCGTCTAGTGACCCAAACATTGCTGTTATGCACGATATAGAGAACCCACCCAAGCCTGATGATTCGCCGCCGCCATACACACTGATGGACGAGTCAGGCAATCAGGGAGCATCTTCCTCTGCGCCTCCGGGAGGTCCCCCCAGCACGATAGTCGTGACACCCCCTTCCCCCGTTAACGGAAGCCGGCCTATTTCGCCCTCGCAGAGACAAGTACAACTCTTCGGGCCAACACCGTTGCAGCAATCGCAACCTCTGTTGATTCCGTACTATGACCCCCATTCGCCGTACTCCCTTTCACGAGCCGATTCGAGAACTCGGTGGCGGTTTATTGGTGCGGTGTTATGGACGGTCGTTTTATGTGTCATCTTCAGTGGAATATGCGTGGCATGGAAACAGGGGTTTAGGTTCGATTGGGAGAGGAATTGGCCTGTAGGGGGAGGGAATAGCACACACCAACGACACTGGCAGACTAGTTGATGGTCCAGGCTTTGGAGTCCGCTATTGCAAGGATTGACTCGGATGCATTTTGTGGGTCAGTTGATTGTATTCTACGGTTCTTGTTATATTCTCATCCATTCTCCCTTTAGGGTACGCTACGGTTCTATTTCTTGAGTGCCGGACTGGTTGAGACTTGGATTTTTTTGTTTTGAACTCATTATATCTTATCATAATAGGGACAGTCACATTAGATCGAACTTGTAAGCTACGAACACATTCTCTTTCTTTGTTATGCACTCAATCACCTTCAATCCTTGAGAGTGTTCAAAAGTTACAACCACCTTTACGAGCTACTTTTGTCGCGCGACGCAGTACAAGTACGTACCGACGAATGCCTCATGGCTCTTTAGGCGTGCAAGTCAACAACGCGGTAGTCCGTGGAGGGGGATCCTCATATTGGACCATCTTCTCGGCAGGGAGCGATATTCCAAGTTCGTGCTTCTCATAGTTTTGGGGACCATCAAACCTCAACCTTCCACCGTTACAAAAAACCAACGCTTCTTGAATCGAGCCTTCGGACTTCAAAGAAGTAATACCATCACTTGAATGTGGCTATCAGGAATTCCTTCGCGCGGGGATACCAATGTCGATTCTGGAGGTTAGGTTACCGCAGGCTGGTAACTTCGATGAGTTATGACGATGCATGGGGGGGAACCATGAGAACATTAAGGAGTTCGTGTGGGGTACCGAGGATTGGTATCGGATTCTAGACTTTCTTACCTTCCGCAGACATCGCTTCTGGGAGCTCAATGGACTAGTGGTCCAAATGTTAAGTCAGGTCGGGTACCGTCCTGCGGTGATTTGAACAGTACACGCAGTTTATGTAATAGACAAGCTCGACAGGAGGAGGTCACTGGAACTCCTCTGTACCGTTATCGATTGACAACGTGTAGCAGCACGGTGCGATTATTAAAGACCATCAAACGCAACATGTCGGGGCAGCTCTCTTTTCAGCTACATACCAGCTACCGGCTCACCATATGATATCAACCGAGCTCGAGGCTCAGCATGCCAATCAATATATCAACAGCAAGCCTGCTCGGCGCCGTGGCTGGCAGAAGCGGCCGAAGACAGCAGCGTGCAATTTATTAGCTCCAAAAGTCCATGGGTCCTGTCACAAATCATAAGAGCAATTTAGCGTCGCAGCACTGTTCTCGCATGCAATAATTCCACGATGCAAAATTTGGTGCAGAATTCGTGGGCCCCCATGCAATCCTTAAGCGCAGCCGGTCTGTACTGTTTACACTTCTTCAGTTCTGACCATTCGACTGATACCTCCCAGACAATTGCACCCTCCAATTGTGAAAACTACTTGACGACGAAACTACAACGACCTTGGGCTTTTTGTGGGGGACAGGCGGATTGTGATGTGGTCAAGGTCGCCCTCACGAGCCTTTGACGTGAAAAGGGCTACGGCTTGACCATATCCTCATTCTTGCCCTTCACCCGAATCCCCTCTTCATTTCGCTCGACGAGCACCGCTCTGTCAGCACGGCCGTCCGCATGCAAATACTACTGGTACGTAGTGCTTGTTTGCACACCGCAAAATCGAGTACAGCAAACATGATAAAAGGAAGCTAGTGCTACAGAGAGTAGTCGTGCACAATGGGAGGCATAATAGGTGTGTCCGTCGCTTTGTCCATTGTGCTGCAGGCCTTCGTCGAGGCGATGACAGTGACAATATGGAAGATAACGTAAGCAAATAAGGTTTGAGGTTAGGGTTTGATGTTGTTGAGTGGTCTGTGCGCGGGAATGTTTATGGATTGAGACATCTGTGACTTTTTGTTTATCGGCCCCGCCCGCTTCTCTTCACCCCATCACACTTATATCCTCTCGATCGCAACTCCCCCTTTCCCCGACACCGACAACGTTCCACGCACCCCTTTCCTCGCCGTTCTCGACAACGAGCAACTACACCCGTACCCTCTACCCTTTGCTTTTTTATCCTCTACGCCGTTAAACACATTCTCCTGTGAATTAATCCGGGGAACCACATCCGTTCCACGCGTCGCGCAGCCAGCACCGTCCGTTTCCCGACGTTCTGCTCGCCGTTGACCTCAGCCCTCGACACCGGCTCTCCAGTGCTCTCGTCCATCGTTCTCTCGCTCATTTTCACATTCGTTGCGCCGCCGCTGCGCTCAGTTTGTTGATGTCAGTAGTTTGATTTCAACATCTCCTGCCAGTACCCAGATCCTTCCATTCGACTCACCTTTGCCCAACCTGGCCTCTTCAACACACCCTGACCCTCGTCTTGTGGACGAGGACTACATAAACAAATCCCTCTTAGATTCGCTCGACGCTACAGCTGACGCTGAGCCAATGAACCCTATCGTTGATACCGAACACGCGCAACACCAATCCCATTCGATAGCCCATTCCAACTCCTCCGATTCCCCTTCTGTACCTTACCACATCGCCATGCAATCCCAACAACAATCCTTGCTCAGACCGGAATCTCCTTCCGACAACAACATTAATAACCACACCCATCTCCTCCATCCTATCCAATCCCAGCAAGCGTCCTTATACGATCTGCATTCCCAACAAAACCAAATATACAGCGCTGGCGCGGATTACTCCTCCGATGTCGAACAGAGGCAACACCACTCCGCCAAAATAAATAGTTTTCCTCCTATGTCGAATGCTCCGTTTAGGTCACCTCCCTTTCAGTATGTCACCAACGGTCGCTCTCGAACACTCACAGCATCGTCTATCCTTCCACCTTCCATATCGGCTCGGGATGGTCCGACTTCGTATTATTCACCATCGGCGTCTGACGTTTTCTCGCCTCAGATGACATCGCCTACCCAACCCCACATGCAGCCTTTCGATGCACGAGCCAGTCATGACTTCGCTGCATCTCAATCAGGTTTGGTGGGCTCGAGTCATAAGTCGTTTGGAATTGATGCGTATGGAAATGGTGGAGTCAGTTCCGGTCTCGGGCCTTACCAAACGAATGGTAAAGGCCTTGTGCATTCCAATGGCTACGCTGTACAACCCGCCACCTACAACAACGTCCAGCTTTCCTCGCAAACGCCTTACGGGCCTCATGTGGCAACGGCACTGCCCTCTGGATCTATCAACGGCTCCAGTGCCGGCGCCCCTCATGCTATGTTGACTACTAACGGCGTCAGCTTATTGGGAGCGGGGGCCACCCGTAATGAAGCATCCCATGAAGAGATATCCACAATTTTTGTTGTAGGATTCCCCGACGACATGCAGGTAAGTTTGTTACGTAATCAACACCAACATAGGTATAAACGTTGCACCTAGGAACGCGAATTCCAGAACATGTTCACTTTCTCCCCAGGATTCGAAGCTGCAACTCTGAAGATACCCAATAGCAACAAGGATTTTCATGCCTACGGCACATCTGTCTTAAGTAGTCGAACGGGCGCGGGCTACAACAACGGGTATATGGGACCCAACGATCCGTACAACCTAGTCACCGTCAATCAGGGTGGTGTAGTCGTAGACAACGGTCGCGATGGCATGCTCTCGTCTTGGGGTCCAAATACATCTGGCGACGAAGGCCCCTCAGGTCAATTCCTAGGCCAAAACAGCTTGGGTATCCCTCGCAAACAAATCATCGGATTTGCTAAGTTCAGGACTCGAGAGGAGGCACTAGCAGCCCGGGATGTGTTGCAAGGCAAACGCGTTGACATGGAGAAAGGCGCCGTCCTCAAAGCTGAAATGGCGAGGAAGAATCTACACACGAAGAGGGGCGTTGGCCCAGTGACCGGCCTCGCAGGCGCGGGTGCCTCTGACATGGTTGGAGGAGCCCTTACCAGCATGGGTTCTCTTCAGCAAGGGCTCGTCGCCGGGTTGGGCGAAACTCTTGGATACGTGAATGGCGCGGAGCTCAGTAACCGTGATCGCGAAATGGGTATGCTTGGTGCCATGGGTATCTCCTACAATGGTCGATGGCGTGATCAGCTTGCTGATCCCAATTCTGTGCAAGGACGTAGGGAGAGGGATGAAGAAGACAGGCGGCGCGAGCGCGAAGCTGGCATCCTCAACGCTATGGGCCTCTCTTCCACTCGTGGAGCGCGAGAGAGGGCTGAAGAAGAAGAGGGTCAGCGTCGTCGTAACAAGCTTCGCGTAGGGAATAGCGCTGCCTACGATGCCTTCCACTCCGTTCCCGCTATGGCCATGTCGAGGCAAGGGTCCCAGCTTAATGGCACCAATTCGCTTCTCAGCGCGGAGCGTGAGGGTTTGAACGGAGCTGTCACGTCTAATGGATACGTAGACCGAGGTTTCCCAGCTCTGAGCGATGATGGCATGCCGCCTTGGGAACAAGTTGTCAAAACAACTACTCTGCCGATATCTACGTCGTCGCAGCGCTCATCCTCCCCTCACCTCACGTCAAGCTCTGCGAACTCCATTTCTGATCCCGCTCGTTCTTTCTCTCCGTCAGTTGGTGGGCAGGATCAAGGGCGCCAGCACTCCCAGTCCAGTTCGAGCTCCTCGTCCAGTGCCATTGGTCCCGTTCAATATGGTGTAGCACACATGCATGGTGTCATCGGTGGTCCTCTTCGCAGTGTTGATAACATTGATGCGGACATGGCGAGAGCAGTGGGTGACCTCGCCGTCAATATTAATAACGGAAACACATCGCCTCAATTGCCGTCACCATCTTCCGGCACCAGTTCTGGCGGGAGTGGCCGCAATGGTGTAGATCAGAATCCTCCAATTAACACCCTCTACGTCGGGAATCTGCCAAATTCGCTGTCTCTCCCAGGTCAGCCCCAAGACTGCCTCGAAGATAGGTTGCGCGAGGTTTTCAAAGCTCAGCTTGGATTCCGTAAAATGTGCTTCCGCCAAAAGGGTAATGGCCCTATGTGCTTTGTTGAGGTTTGCTCATCTCTTAATGCTGTAGTGGTCAGATCTAACGTTACCCATTAGTTCGACGATGTTTCATACGCCACTAAGGCTCTTCAGGAACTCTACGGGCATACCCTAAACGGCTTAGTCAAAGGCGGCATTCGACTATCCTATAGCAAGAACCCACTCGGAGTTCGTACGCCCACAAGTGCCGGCAGCAATGGACCGACTATGCAGCAGCAGCAACTACAAGCCTCTTCTATCCAGCAATCTAATTCATACAGTTCGGACGTCTTTTCTAACAGGTTTGATGACCAAGTGAGACCAACAATCCTTCGCCGCGACACACCAACCCACCTCCCGCACAAGGGAACTACATGACCTCGCCTCCTCCCCGCTTCGTGTCACCAGTCCCTCCGACAGCGAATTTTGGCTCGTCCAGCTCTGTGCCCAATATCCTCTCTAGAGGTAGCCAGCCTAACCTCCAGGGTTACGCTTCCTCCTTCTCTCCCTTCGGCTTACCAAGTCCTTCATCATTCGACTCGGATTCCGGGGTACCTGAGCCTGACCCGCCATATTTACACCATGGTTCCAGTCCCCCATGAAGCCAGTAATGCTAACTGGGCTCCGCATTCTCCTTTTTCAATCCATCTTCTATTCAACAACAATCATCTCTCAACTCTCAATCGCAACCCAGATCGTCGCAATAACATATGTAACAATTTTCCAACATCACATCGCGCACACTACATGTTCTTCTATCACCATCTTCCATTCCACTTCGTCTGTCTATTTCTTGATTGCATCAGGTCTCAGCCGGCTCATGTGTATTGCTCGTCGGACTGCTGTTGTTTTGCTCATTTGTTTATCAATAGCCTCCTGCTTCTTTCGCAAAACACCTCGCACGACACTTCACTGCTCTTATATCCTTACATTTAAAGCACCGTATTTCTCCCACCATTCGCAGTGACTGATAATTCACTCTCATACTGATCCTTTTCCTTATTTATTCGCTACATTCCTGCAATTATCGACCATCGTTATATATATATATATCCTCTGTTCTTTCTTATCCGTTGCATTCCACGTCCTTGTCATAGCTTTAGCCTCCCCCGTATCCTACTTCGTCACTCCGTCCACGATCATGTATATTACGACTTTTGCAATTGAACCTATACCACACATCCTCGTATTTTCATACCGGAGTTTATAGAATTACAACCCATGTTGTACACTAAGTCCAATTGGGAATCTCTTTGAATGGGTTACGCCTGAGGTTCCCCTTTTCTTGACATACGACTATTCCTTGACACATTGACAGTTTGCGAGCTCTCCTCCCGTCTTCACACCTAACGACATTTACAGAGTATTGTAACACTGACATTCCTTGTATAAATATCTACAGCCATCTAGGAGACAGTGTGGAAGAGGGAAAAATCAAAAGGTCCCTCAATGGTGGGTCATTGTAATGATTCACGATCATGGGAAGAAACCTGTGGACCACAAAGACAATTTAAAAATACCAGAAAAGTTGGAGTTACTGCGGGATCTCATTAACTGTAGTTGTGTCTCTACGAAGCTACCACACCGAGGCCATCCTGATGAAGGAAAAATCAATGAGTGGATGAGTGTCGCGAATGTCAACAGAATCGCGCGACGGGAAAGTCCCACGGTCGCGGAAGGGAGCACATCAGTCACACAAAGTCACGGTGTGTCAGTGAAACCACCAAAACCTACCTCTTCAAAACATCGTCAAGATCGGAATATTCTGCCTGCCATTAAATTTTAAAATATTTGTGGGTTTACTATATATGTATAGCTAAAACTATATGTATTTAATCGGAGGATCACAGCAATTCCACATACTATGCTTGGTCACCACTTCATATCGGGTCATCACTTCGTACTGCCATAATTGCTCCGCCATTTACCACTCTCTTGCTACGATCTTTTCTGAGTATAAAGCCTTCATGTGTGCCTATCATCTCATACCAGTTTAAATCACTTAAGTACTGTATTTTAGAAGAAAGAATCCCGCTGGTGTCATGCTCTACTGAAGGAGCCGAAGCGGAGATTCAACTCAGCAACAATTCCCGCACTCAATACTCACATTACAGCTAACTGCAAAATCGTAGACACTTCCCGGAAAAAAAGAGATGTATGCAAGATGTATGAGTCGGCATACCCCAAATAGTAGTTTCGTGATATGGCCGCCTTACCGCACGCAGAATCGGTGTTTCACAGCGGTGTCGACACATTGTGCGTTCGCCAGGTGTTCGCCCGACTACAAGGTTCGATGCGAGTGGAAAACCGATCATAGGTGGGAGGTTGGCCAGATGATATGGACATCGAGAACTGATTCGCCTTGGAGAGTCCCGCACGGATAGATCGGCCATCACAAAATTTTCGTATTTGGTATGCCGACGAACGTTCACTAATTTCTTGGGGAGTGTCTATGATTTTGCAGTTAGCTGTAAGGAGTCACGCCCAAACCTTGTCAATGATCCCCAGTTTTCGGGCTTATTTTTGAGTCGGGCACGCTAACCTCGTCCTCGCTATCCAAATTTCCCCCCGGGCACTGATCTTGACCATTGGCCACCATGCCCAGCTCAATACTACTTCCTTTATAGTCTTGGAACTGTAATCACTATAACATTTCTTCGGCACTGTTCATAATTATCCACTCTAGCTTCGTGTATAATTGTACCTTACCTTGCTTTACCTAGGAATCCCTACATACACTATATTCAGAATAATATAGTATGGCTAATGTAGATATTTTTTCTGTCCTTTACTTCTTGCAATTAGCGAACAACTTTGCGAAGACCAAAGCTACTGGGTCGGAGTTGAAACAGAGTGACGTGACATTTGTGACGGTACGAAGCGATGGTCCGATATGAAGTGGTGACCAAGCATAGTAGTATAAACCCTTATCTCATCGCGCATGTCAAGGACTTAGGGGGGGGAACGCTGTAATGTCGCACGGCGCGTTTGGGGACAACTGTCCGTTCACATGTTACAATTTTGACGGTACACTGTTTTTTTAAGAATACACCTTACGCCCCCAGTCCTCCAAACACGATGAGCTTATCGTTCATATACTCCGTAATCCCGTGGCCACCCTCACGCCCAAGCCCACTCTCTTTGACGCCTCCAAACGGAATAATAGCCTGGGAGATCAGCCCCGTATTGCACCCCACCATCCCAACCTCCAATTTCTCGGCGACACGCCAGACCCTTCCGACGTCCCTCGAGTAGAAGTAACCCGCAAGGCCTACGTCCACAGAATTGGCAAGCTTCACGACCTCGTCCTCTGTGGTGAACTTGATGAGCGCTGCTACAGGCCCGAAGGTTTCTTCTTGGTTGACGAGGGCGGTGGTGGGGACATCGGAGAGGAGGGTGGGAAGGAAGAAGGAGGTGTCTGGAATGGGTTTCCCGCCGACGAGGACTTGGGCACCTGATGCTACGGCGTCGTCAACGTGTCTGGTGACTTTTTCGACTGCGCGAGAGTGGATGAGGGGCCCGTGAGTCCTATACATTGGCATAAAAATTCCTCGAGTTAGACCGTAATCGTAGGATTGAGTACTTACGTCGTGGAATCTAGCCCATTCCCGACTTTGAATTTCGCAATTTTATCTGCGAGCCTTGCAGCGAACTCGTCATAGATTGATGCCTGTACATAGATTCTGTTAGCACAGACGCATGTCTGCCCACTCCCACGGAATTTGCAGATAGCAGCACCTAAGGAAAACGGAAGATAAATAGGAAGTCATAGCGATTAAAACTGACTCGCCCTCGACGGCATCATCCATATTTGCATCGTCGAATACGATGAATGGAGCGTTGCCGCCAGCTTCTAGTGACACCCTAACATCAACAACATAACATCATTAGTGCACCGCTGAAAAAAAGCAAACAGCCGCGAAGCCAGAGACCAAGGCCCTGAACCCACTATCGTGTACTTACTTCTTAAGGGTGGACGCCGCCATGCCGTAGAGAAGTTTAGCCACGGGGGTGGACCCAGTGAACGTCACCTTGCGGACTAGCTTGTTTTCACACATCTCTTTCCCAACTTCGATGACATTCTTTTGGGTTGTGACAACATTGATTACGCCGTCTGGGATACCAGCGCGTTTTGCGAGCTAAAGCACCGTCGGATATTAATATGCATTAGTAATTGCACACACACCTCGACGAGGGCCAAAGCGGAGAACGGGGTTTCTGGAGGAGGCTTTATGACAGCCGTGCAACCAGCGGCTAGAGCAGCACCCAGTTTGCGGGTAATCATAGCAGATGGGAAGTTCCATGGTGTCAAAATAGACCTGTGTGCCCCGGCATGGGTTTGAGACGGTGTCGGTCGATAATTAATTATACCAGTGAGGATACTCACACAACACCTGGCCAAGGAAGGCAAGGTCAGATTGGGCCGCGTGACGGGGTGTGGGGAAGGTAGGCGCAGATACGTACCGATTGGCTGCTTGATGACGACATTGCGAACGCCTGGTAGAGCGCACGGTAGGTGTTCTATCGGAAAAGTGTTATTATCAAGTAGTCACGGGTCCAACGGTGAGAGTGTACCCCCATAGGCCCTAACGGCTTCCTCCGCTGTACGATGCGTTAGAAGACATTATATGGAATGAATTCTTGAACCGACCAAACCACTATAGTGAACGAAGTAAGCATAACTCGACCACCGAGAGTGTAGTAGAGCTTGCCTCAATGAACGACGCGCTATATGTCATTTCGCCCTGTGGGAGGCGTGAGGGCAGTGCCATGAGGGAAGGGAGGTTGGGCTACCTTTCCTTCAGCTAATGGCTTTCCGTTCTCGATGGTCTATACAGCTGCCAATGTTAGAACGGCCTTCAGCAAGGCGTGTCCGCGACGTACAATCATCCTTGACAGATCGTCGTGGTGTTCTTGCATTAAATGAAATAACTTTATCATGAGATCGTGTCGGTACTGCTCTCCCGTCAGTTCTTGGACACATTAGTACAAATCAGTTGCTCACCTTCGCGGTCGTCTTCCCCCATGTCTGGAAGGCAACCGACGCCGCGCCAATAGCCTCTTTTGTCTCCTCTAGGCCCATCTCAGGTACGGTGCCAATTTCCTCATTCGTAGCTGGGTCTGACCGCCGGACATGAGCGGTGAGCTTTGTGGAGTGCCCGCAAGTTGGTTCAGTACTCACTATTGACAGAGATTGTGGCGCCGCTCTTGGCGTCAATCCATTGCCCGTTGATGAACCCTTGATTCTTGATCAACGAAGCGTCTTTTAGACCGAACTACGCGCATGAGTAAGCTATTGAACGAGTACTTTGTAAAGTTGGACAGCGTACTGCTGAAGCTTGTGAGCTTGCCATTCTTCGGAGCGACGAGAGGATGGTGGACTGATGTCTTGTGATATGCTCCAGGCGTATCGCTGAGAACCTGACAGAACTTGAGAAATGCATCACAAGTCCAACCAGTTGTGGGACAATATTGCCGATCGGCCCCCAAAACCCGGAGACAGAGTGGAGTGATCGAGCGCCCGCGCCCCAATTTCCACTTTTGCTCTCCCGCCGAATGAGTATGCAGCGTAATACGCCGACGCTAGCACGTGCTCGTCCTCACGCCTGTACGCCATTGCAATTCGAGAGTCTTCATTTCTTCACGGCGACCGACTCTTGACCACCCATCCCGGAAAATGTCCTCTGCTGGTAATGCAGCGCCTGCTGCAGCTCAGCCGCAGAACGCTGCCCCTGAAGAGTCTACGTACAGAAAACTCTTCAATGTCGCGCAGGTACGAGTAATTCCTTATCCCAAATTTCGAAGCAAACCAACATGGAGGCAAACAGCAAGTGTTCATAGTGTGGATGATCACGCAAATTGGGTGTGTTTTCTAGGCTCGTAACGTTAGGTGTGGATAAACTCATATTCCCGTAGCCACGAACTACTTCTCCGGTAAAAAGCCCGTCAGCCCTCCTGGGGGCAGCCCGACGAAAGATGCGGCACCTGTCGATCCACGGAGTCTTCCAGCCGTCCAAGCAATATCTGCGTGGCCTTTGGGAATTCCCCTCGACATGCACGTATACTTGTCGACCGCGCCTTACGGCGACGTTTTCTCGCGGCTGTGGACTTCTGGGTATAGAAAGGACGACGACGAAGGTCTTCCGAATTTCGTATGGAAGAACATCACCTGGGGGGACTGGAACGATGCTAGAGTCGAGGAATTTGATATCAAGTTCCCCGAGGTGAGCCGATTACGGCTTTTGACCGACGTACGCAGCTGACGACGCACTGCAGCGGGTGTTGCACAACGGTACATTATGGGCGGATGTATTCTTGACGAAGGATCATACAGACCCTGACCCCCGGCACCCCTCGTTCAACGCGGACAACATACATCACTTTAGAAAACGTGAGTTCGCGTTCTTCCATTATCGACTGCACAGTTAAACCATACCGCCAGTCTTGACTCCGTACCTCCCACGCGTCAAAGTCCGCAAAACGAAGAACCTCATCTCTGGAGACAAGGGGGATGAAGAGCCCGAAGAAGTTGAACAGGACGTAATTGTTCCGCATTGGCATAAGGTGCGACAGTTCTTTCGACTTCCTCACGGAAGGTGACTTAGCGTCGGCGATAGAACCTGACGTTGGCTCTCATATCCGATGCGCCCGTTGTGCCTATTGGTCAACTTCCACCTCCAATTCGCGAACGTGCGTAATTGCCTAATGTCTCCTTCCATTACACACTGAAGCAGATAATATCCAGATATCCACACCATTCCAGGTCTACGTGATGAGACTGGCACGAAAGGGTTCTACAAGCCAATCGTGTTTCCCAACGAATTCTGGCACCTCCGGTCGCACATGGTAGAAGTCAACACCAGCACGCCAAACCTACCGCTACAAATCACTTTCCAGCCCATGTCATATATGAAGTTCCAAATGTTCGCTTCAATGACGCACGGCTTCAACGAAGCCGCCAAGCAACAAGGAGCTAGTGCCGGTGCTGAACTAGACGAAATCAAACGGATGTTGCTCGAGACAAATCCGTGGTTTTTGGGTCTGACAGCGGCGGTCAGTATCCTGCATGTCGTGTAAGTGATCTAGCCCACGAATAGTTTACGCTCTAATCCTCCATAGCTTTGAGATGTTGGCGTTCAAGTCCGATGTATCGCACTGGAGGCAAAAGAAGGAAATGGTTGGAGTCTCCCTCAGGTACGTCACGCGTCTATGTTACGCTCATCTCAGCGTCCTAACCCAATTACAGAACAGTGAGATATTTCCCCATCCGAGCAAGCTATGTCTGCGCACGGCTAACTGTCCTTCCCATAGATCATAACGAATGTCTTCGTTCAACTGATCATTTTATTGTACTTGATCGACAACAACGAGAATACGAGCTGGATGATTTTAATGGGCTCCGGAATGGGAGTGCTCATTGAAGCATGGAAGGTGACTCACTTCCACCGTCCTAGTTTAAATAATCTAAGCGGCCGCATGCGGTTAGATAACCAAAGCTGTCGATATTTCAGTCATTCCAGCCCCTGCCGGTTTCTATGTTGCCATACAAACTAGACATCCAAGGTGTGTTAATTTTCCCCATCCATCCGTGACATATGCTGACAGGAGGCTCTAGATAAGCATGTCTTGACCGAAGACGAGAAGAAGACACAAGAGTACGTCTTTCTTCACCTTCTGGTCCACCCGGCCTCCTGAATTATCTCCATTGCAGATATGACAAGCTGGCCTTCCAGTATGTATCATACGCAGCTGTACCCACCCTGGCGGCGTACACGGGCTATTCTCTGATGTACGAGACACATCGAGGATGGTACAGTTTCGTCATCTCAACCCTTACCTCCTACGTCTACATGTTTGGCTTCGTGAGTCTCCCTACTGTCCGCGCTAGGCACAACAACTGACTCAGTTGTCTGCAGGCGCAACTCGTGCCGCAGCTCATCATTAATTACAAACTCAAGGTCAGCACCTCGCTGAACAGCGATTATTTCGGATAATTGATGCCTCCACAGAGCGTAGCGCACATGCCTATGAAGGCTATGATATACAAATCCCTATCCACCGTCGTAGACGATCTATTTGCGTGCGTTCCATCGTTCCCGAGTCGGGCGTCCGGCGCAACCAACCTGATTTCCGCCGTATATCCCTAGGTTCTGCATCAAGATGCCGTTCCTGCACCGCCTAGCGTGTTTCCGAGATGACGTCGTCTTCCTCATCTTCTTGTACCAGGTGAGTCGCACAAAGCGACCCGGTGCTCTGCTTGTGACTCACATTGCCCCCTCTTAGCGCTGGATTTACCGGATAGACCCGAAGCGAGTCAACGAGTATGGTCAGGTGCTGCCTGAAGATGCCATCGCTGCCATAGACGGAAGCAAGGAGACGAAGAAAGATCGGTGATTGGCACACAGCCCCTCGCTGTACCGCTGATCTCTCTTGTGGTTAGTCTCGTGGATCGGTGTTCCAGCCATCGCGGCTTTTGACTCACCTCCTTGAGTAGATGTGTTTTAGACAAGCTTAATGTACTGCTTTACATCAATTTCAAGTTTCACAGTACAATATCAATCATTCGAATATATTCGCGATAACTAAGCAAATGACTTTGCTTGTAGGTAACAATCTATTTGACTCAGCCTTAGCAATACTCAACCTGGATTCATGAAATAACACTTAGATAAGTACCCTCACTCCTCCTCGCGCCATCTCCTGTATGCAGATATTCTGCGTATGCGGGGTGAGGGAAGAAGGGCCCAAGAACTATTTCCTTGGCCCCAGGACGATGGGACAGTGTCACAACCAAGAAAAATTAGTTAGATTCTCGACTCGACTCCCATTAGGAGTGTCAGTGCAGCTGTAAAATGGGCTAGCATTTCAGAGTACGAAGAATATCCAAGACTCGTCTCTTCCGCTATAACTTACAGCTATTTGCAGTGACCTTGACAGTCAGCGAGAAAAGTGCCCACAAAATTAAAAAATCCTCACCTGTAGTACCGGCCTCGCCTTTGATATACAATACCGTGGGGTTGGTCTAAGTGTGTTACTAAAATAATACAGCACTTGAAACTGTGTCGGACAACCATGCTTGAGGAAGAAACCCCCTTCGTGTGGGGGAAAGTGTAAGTCACTGTTGCACTGTGGCCCCTCCGGATTCAATGGTAATCCGATGATTTCTTGATGGTAAGCTTTGGTGGTTTTACGGATGAGAGTTATATAGTAGATCCACGCATCCGGAGCAGGAAATCTCAGTGCAACTTCATATATTGAATTTTTAATGTGTGAGCGTCTTTTTTCTATTACTGTACTGTCAGGGTCGCTGCAAATAGCTGTAAGTTGTATTACCAACCGTGCTGTACCGTCTAGCATATGCTCGTGTCTAGCCACCCTCATTTGAATTTTGGGATTTTAGCATGATCCCCCCCCAAGGAATATGACTTTCGCGACACAACGTGGGTTTGTATGTAAGTCAGAAAAACCATCAGCTCATCCAAGTACGTGATTCACCTTGCGAAATGATGAATCATAGAAGATACATGGGATACATGGTAGCGAAAAAAGGAAGCCCACAAAGAAGGGCTATTGTAGTTAGTTTACAAATCGTTTGAATGCTTCATAACAAGACATGATGATCTGCCTATTGTCCCTTCACTCTAGCGGCGTTGAGGCCTTGGAACACCTGGAAGGTGCGCATAGACGACGGTTGGCGTCGCGGGGTACGCGCCGCCGCCAGCAGCGGTCACGAGTTCCACCGAAACACTGGTCTTGTAGAACACAGGCGAAGTACCAGTCAACGATGGAAGGGGAGGTAGACCCAAGGTGTATAAACGGTTCGATGGTTTGTGCTGAACGCGGCGATAGCTTTTGCAATGAGCTGTGCTTCGGGATCTCCCGGAGCTAGGTGTCGCTTGTCTTCTTGAATGAGCAGTACAATTTCGTCTTCGTCAATCAGGAATACGTCGGTTTTAGCGTGCCCGGTCTCGCCATAAACAAGGAGGAGCAGGTCCTTCTTGGTCCTGAGAGTCCGCCCTCTCGGTTCGTACCCGAGCGCACACAGCAGGAGTACGGCGAAACCGTCAACGGCGGATTCTTCTACTGGTACTTGGGTCGTAGCGAGATCTAAATTCCTTAGGAGCCTGTAGGTGTCGTCGTCGGGAGCATCGCGGTATGACAAAGTATTGAGTACATTTGGATTTATAGTTGGATGGGGGAGATCTGGTGTCTCGAAGAAGGCCGTAGCGTCTTGGTAGACTACTGTGATATTGTACGCAGCAAGTTCGTTGGCTGTCCAGTCGCTGCCGGATTTGGCAGTGCGAACCAGCTCAGCCATACGCAGGCATGTTTCTAGAAACGGCAAAAGTTAGCGGCTGAAAAGCGCAGGTAATCCGTAGTTCGACTTACAAATGGTAGATGGAAGAGATTCGCGTCTTTCCAAGCAAGGTAAATAATTAATTTGAAGACATTTACAATGCTTGGGATAAGTTCAGGGTCGAGCGTTAAGCGCGGGAGGTCGGATCCGTTTGTCCGTTTTGTCCGCATCCATTCCTTCCTTTACCATCTCACTTCAACTTCATTTTGACGCCAGAACCGGGTCGACACTGTTGTCTCCTCGGTCGCCAGCATGCACGATAATGGCCGCCAATTTGCATGCAAATGTCTGAATATGCGCATTCGCGAACAGCCCGCCGCCCCTCCCCCGCCGCCCGAATGGCGGGCTGATTCGAACTGGGAGAGAGTATACGTTGGAGACAAGGGCATAACTATTGTGGGCTTTCGCTATGCGTATGCCCTGATTTGACGTGCTGATGGTCTCCGAAAACGCCAGGCTCATCCCCAGCTCACATCGAGAGTCAGGTGGCGGGGGCCAGTCTCGAATGAATCATCGAGATCACCACGATATATTTCCCTGATGTGCCTCGTATGCAAGGCTTACGTCTATCGTATCTATCAGAATACGCCGAGCGAAGCCGACAAAGATGCGCCGAATGTGGCGCCTGAAGGATGGATTGAACAAGAAATCATGAAAAGCTTGAGCGGTTGGATCGAAGTACAAAAGGAGTGTCTGGTGAGGACCATTTTGCGTTCGCGGGGATCCCCAAAGGCGCGGGTCGGCACGGCGAGGGCACTTTCCCTTACCCTCAGACCAGACCAGTGCACTCCGTGTCGACCCCTAAGGGGGTTTACTCTGAGTGGTGGACTTACCATCCTTCTTTGTGTTAGACTGGCGAGTCCGTACATATAGCAGAATCCACGCCGGACTATTCGTCCCTTTTCTCTGTCGTCCTACCATCCCAAACGGCGCTCCCGCCATCACCCCAGGCCGCCGCCGAACGTTTGACGCCGATTACGACACCATCTCCACAGCTACCAAAGGAGCATTTACCCGAACGCAGTCCACTGTTCCCACCGCCGCCATTCTCACCTTCGCATCCCGTATTTACCCATCTATCGGCAGTGGCGTCCGCCCAGGTCATTAAGTTACGCGCCCAGGCGGAGGAATCCATTGCCGAGTTCATTCGTAATAAAGTGGCGGAGCTGGATCACGCAGAGTCAGTTTTGAGGGAGCAGGTCGGGTGTCTGTGGAAAACATATCAAATAGGCTCCAGCGAACTCCGTCAAGTAGCTGACGCGCCCCATACGCCGGTCCGACACAATAGCGGCAAGGAGACATCGACGCACCCACAAGCGAGCACAACAATACGCGATTTCGTGCCATCGCCGATACCTCCAACACGACCCATGTCCGCCGCAGCGACCAGACGAATCTCATCGTTATCTGCTTCTCTCGCCACCTCTACGTTCCACCATCCACGTGCACTCGAGGATAACAAAAACGAATCGATATCACAGAGCGTCCTATCGAGCCCTCCTCCCTCTTCTAGGACTTTCGTTGCGAATCCACAAGCCCTCAACGGCAGTAACGTTCTGCAATTTCCTCGAAATACCAATGACGACATCAACACGGCTGCCAGCTACCGCTTTTTCGTAAACCTGGAGGAAGAGATGGCCCGCAAGAAGCAACAGGGACGCGCGAAGAATGAATCAAAGCCTTCGTCACAGCTTGCACCTGCCATCGCAACACGCGACAAGCCTTCTGCCGATCAGGAAGGGGAAGCGAAGGGTGTCGCTGATGAGACACATGGCCAGGATAAAGGAAAGCGCAAGGAGAGGAAAGTTAAGTTTGATGTGCAGCCAGCCGTGGTGACAATAAAAATCGATGTGAAGGCAGAGAGTGAGGAAGAGTGGGCTCGTCCTAGTGCCCGAAAGGACAATGATTCAGGTTAGCAACGTCTGCGCATTGATTTCAGTCATCTGACCATCAATCCATGGACTGCAACACTTTGTCCAATATCACTAGATATGGTCTTTGAATTGGAAGAAGGCAGTCAAGCTTCGGATTCGGAGGAGTCGAGACCCGTCCTGCCGCTGATCGAGCAGCCAGCACCGTCCCGAGCCAACCGACATCGTACAGCACGTCAAGCCAACCTTCGTCTCGGTGGTCTACCCGAAGCGTTCGCTGGGCTCAGGCCCGCGTCATTACCTGGACCATCAAGCGTTCGTCCCCCATTAAGAAGTTACCATCAGGGTGTCGATTCTTCGTCGTTCCAGGCCGCCATGCTTTCGCCACCCCCTCGGGCTAGCAAACCGAAGGCTGCGCCGCCTCCGCCAGAGGAGCCGCCCACTCCGCGCGAAGCAGAGATATTATCATTACTAGCCGCCGATATGCCGAGTCATCGAGGCGCTTGGAGGCGCGATGGCAGAGCTTGGAAGTCATTCGTCAACCGCATGCACGCCGATGACAAGGTCGGCGATATTCCCGAAGAAGACGAGGACTCTGTTGAAGAGTCTGGGATGAATGGTCGTAGTGGTACGTTCCATTTCCCATCGCTCCACTATCCTATTCATGCTCGTGTAGATCCCTTCATAGGCTCGATGCCCGTTGCTATTAAACACGTTAGGCCGGTGAAAACAAGCCTTGAGTCTGGCCTCATACCAGCCTACGGCCGCGATACACAACCTTACAGAGGGCAATACCAATACCAATTCTGGCGCTGCGCTCCGCCAGATGAACTGCGCTAAGCGGGATCCAGGTGCTCTGGACTTTGCGGTAGACCGAAATGACGATACCGATGACTCGGACGAGCGTAACCCCGTCGGCGCAGAAGAAGGTCGCGCTAGGAAAACTCGCGCTGGAAATTCTGAAAGCCCGTAATAACATGCCGGAGGAAGGCATGTGGAGAAGTCTAGCATAATCCGGAACAATCTTGGCAGCAACTCAGCATCCAACGTCCAATAATTTTGTCTGACTAATCTCTGTGACTCTTTCCGTTGAATTGCTGTATCCATTTCCTTGCTTACTCGATACCAGTCTCAGTGGGTTTTCAATTTTTACATGCATTACCACCATTCCGCGCACACACAATTGTCGTATATGTATTCAATGGACTGCCAAAAAGCGTAGTCTCGTGTATATGTAACCTGTTTTAGTGTCTTAAACTACTACGATATGTCTTAATCCTCACCTTTGCTTCTCACTGACCAGACATACAGGCTTTGAATTATTCTTGAGATGAGGCTTTCTAGTGGTAAGCCGACCCTGTAAATAATGGCCAGCGAAAGTGACTAGATTGCCGCCGTTGGCGCCTTGAAATACCTTGCTTGTGTCTCACTGGGTCTCATTAGGTCTCATCGCCCCTAGTGATCACTGATTTCACTATTTCTGACTCATTCTTCATCCTGAGCATTCAGACTGTGGTCCCAGGTTCCGCACTTGTCCCAACTTTTTTTTAGATCCCATCTTCCAGGTCTCAAGATCTCACTGCCGCAAGCCAACACTCAATGTCAATCCAAATGAGGGGATGTACGCGCACTTCGGTAAGTGGGAGCAGTGAGTCAATGTCTGTCGAGGGCTGACAGCTCCCGGTCTTGGAATAGTTAGCACACAGGCGTCTGTCTCAGGCAGGACCACTCTGAAAGAGTAGCCATAGCGGATATGTATGAGTGCTAGAATCCAGGTTCTCAAACCCGCGATATGCAAAGCATGACACCTTGCCATGGATTCAGATTAGACTTGGATTGGATGTGCACTGTCCGTTCAGAAGTAAGGGAGACAAAGCAGAGCAAACAAAGGCAAGCACGAGCATGCAAAAATCTGTTATCCAAATAAGGGTTTTTTCCAGCATGGGGACCTAGCTTTTCAAGCAAGGTAAATAGTTTTCTGTAATGATTCTTTTCGCATCGCTATTTCTAATTCTTGTATATCAAGGTAGAAGATTGAGGTATATCCTACAAGTAAGTCTATAATATAACCACGCAATATTGTTCAACCTCGTTGGTGTCCTCCTGGTTTGTGCATTTCGATTTACAAGAGCAAAGTCTCGTACTAAGGGCATCGCATTGTCGATTATTTGCGGTTGGGTCGGCGATTTGAGGATGCTGCCAGTCTCACTCTATGCATCATACCGGCCGCAGACTTCATTCTACCAGCGTCGAACCTAGTATTGAGTCTATATATGCCATGTGCTACGGGGCACAGCGACGGTGGCTCCATAGAAGAGTTGTGACTGGGAGAGCTGGAAACGAACTGTGACCTCCCCAGCACCACCAAGATCCATGACATTACAAGACGTGAAGCTTGCCGGCGGTGCAAAATGCATACTGTAACCGATCTGTATGGTACCAACGGTGACGCGTAACGCGTCCCCAGTTGCGTTGCTTATTTACCTATTTGTAACGCATAACAGCACTGTTGTGGCACGAGTTCTGCACCTACATTAAGCAACAAAAATGGGTACAACATCCAATTTTCTCCCTGGCTGGCGATACTCGAGTGATTTTGCGAAAAATAATTCATTGTTGACCCAAATTATACACAAAAGCTTGCAATGTTTCGGATCTGACATCCTAATGCACAGCGGCATTGATCAGTGTCACCTTTGCGGCTTGACCATCCTCAGTTGGTACCATACAGATCGGTACAGTACACGTTAAGTAGGTGCTTGACGGTCTTACAGACTTAGAGCTTCTTTCTTGATGGCAGCAGGCATTGTGGTAACGGCGGCTACTAAGCTTCGTAGCAGTCCGCGTCGCGTCGCGTCGTAGTTAGTAGTTCTGACTGTACAATAACGGGGAAGACCCCAACAAAGGTGGGCGATGTTTGTGAAATAGAGTCCAAGTGTCGGATACGGAGGTGATTGGTTGGATATGCGATGACAGTGATGTGGAAGTAATACAAAAGTATGGTAATCGAAACTATTATAATAAGATAAACAAATTTTTGAATGTTGTATCCTCTACAACAAATGCGCAAAGAAAATGCATCATACAACGAAAAAAGAAAGCCCGGAGCTGAAGGGTACATTCAAACATTACTTGCTAGGTGTGGATGGAATGCCGAATGAGAAACCGCCTGATGCTGGTGTCCCACCGGGAGCAGTCGATGGAGCGCCGAAGCCAAACACACCGGCTGGTTTGTCAGTGTTTCCGAACACCGAAGGGGGTGCTGCTGACGGAGCCGAGCCGAATGTTGACGGACTCGCCGCCGCCTTATTGCCACCGAAATTGAATGAGAAGCCCCCGGAGCTGCTTGCTGCAGGCGAAGACGCAGGCGCTGCGGTAGACGGTGTTCCAAAGGAGAAAGTCGGCGCCGCTTTCGGTGCATCGGCAGGTGTGCTGCTTGGCGTCGATGTGGTCTGCCCAAAACCATATGTAGAGGATGGCCCAGCGGGTGTCGATGAAGGAGCTCCAAAAGAAGACGGTTGCTTGGGTTGACCACCATTACTCGAGCCAAATACATTCGCATCGTTGACCCCTCCAAACGTGCCGAACGGAGACGACGCAGGAGTCGTGGAGCCGAATGCACTTGGCTTGCCCGAATTATTGCCAAACCCGGAGAAGGCAGATTTTGGTGCCTCGGCGGGTTGTGAACTGCTCGAGGGCGCCGAACCAGCTCCAAATACGTTATTGCTTGACGAAGCCGCAGGTGCTGACGGACCCCCAAACACGTTGCTGCCAAACGGTGAGGATGCTGCAGTGGCGCTGGGTGCTGACGTTGCAGAAGGGTTAACTGTACCAAACCCGCCAAATGTCGACGTAGGTTTTGTGTCTGATTTCGCGGGTTCGCTTTTGTTGCCAAATCCGAAGGAGAATTTGGGGGTCTCACTCGGTGTAGCAGCATGGGTAGCTGACCCAGCCTTTGGCGCACCGAACCCAAATGCAGCCGGACTAGGCGCGGCAGGTTTTGAAGCATCGTTGGAAGTTGTTGGGGCGGCGGTGGAGGTAGCTGCATTGGGCCCGAAACTGAAGGTGTTTGTCTTTGGCGCCGTGGAATTTGAATTCATGGGCATGGAGGGGTTGCTTCCGTTCTGACCGAATATATTATTCGACTGTCCAGGTTTAGGGAAGGAGAACTTCAACGGCTCTGAAGAAGGCGCGGTAGGCTTGGGTTGTGACGAGGCATCCGATGCACTGGAGGGCTGAACTCCACTAGGTTGGGCAGATAGCGCGCTCCAAGCGAAGCCTCCAGAAGCAGGCGCGGTCGTAGCAGGTGTCAAAGACGCGCCGCCAGAAATTGGGCCAAAAGCAAATTTCAAAGGCCCAGACGTAGCAGCGGGCTTGTTAGACGTGGCATCCGTAGGGGCAGAAGATGCAGCGGGTGCTGGATTGCTGAAAGCAGGGAAGCCAGTTGCGGGTTGAGCGGGAGGGTTGGACGAAGTCGATGGCACGGTCGAAGTCGGTTCGGCGGGTTTACCAAAAGAGAAACTGGGTGTGGATGATGATGATGATGATGAGGGACCACTGAAAAGATTTGAAGGCTTTTCCTGAGGTTTGGGGGGAGGGCCGCCGAAGGATGGTAAGGCGGCGGGAGCAGCGGCGGGGGCAACGGCAGCCTTTGATGCATCGTTCGAGTTTGAGACTACAGGCGGGGGGCCAAAACCAAGTGACGAGGCAGGCTTGTTGGCAGCAATCGCGGTGGGCGCAGTAGCTGCAGCGGAGATTGCTTTATCTTTTTCCTCGGCAGGCTTACTGAAAGCGAATGTGGGGAGTGCAGGAGTCGCCGTTGCAGTAGGAGCTGGTGCAGAGGTAGGCAACGTCAACGGCGCCGCCACTGGTGCACTGGCCGCTTTCTCTCGCTTTTCTTTATCTTCTCTTTCCTTTTCCTTCGCCCTTTTAGCCTCTCTCACCTTTCTCATAGCCTCGGCCTCCCTATCTTGTTTTTCCCATTTCGAAAATCCTCTTCGTGGGCTTCCACGATGACCCAACATACTCATGCTCAATCCAGCGCCACTGCCCAGAATATTCGTGCTGTCAGCCAGGCTACTCGTCGTGGAAGACGCCGAAAGGGGGCTTCCAGGAATGGACGACTGAAGTGCCGTGGAGGTAAGGAGACTACGTGGGTTGGGCGAAGATAAACGTCTGGAAGAACTGACGGGTGCCTGTTGTTGAAATGGATTGACTCGAAGACCAATGTTGGTTGCGACTGACTGTCTGAATGGGTCCTTAGGCAGGGAATTGTTGTTGAAGTCCCGGTACTGCGAAGAGTAGCGCCGCTGGCTTGGTGTCATAGGTGCCTCCCAAAGTAGTTTCTTCCCAGTAACCGGAGGAGCAGGAACAGAGGCGCGCGACGAGACCGTCTAACAGATCACTAGTCAGTATCAAGAATTACCCATTAGAAGCGTATCAACTTACAGTTTCCTCAGGTTGCGGTGTCTCAGGCTCGGTAGACGAAGTCGTTGAGGTTGACAACGAGTCAGTCAACTGCCGCAACTTAGCCACCTTGTATTCCTCGTCCGTGAGCCATTCACCAACCCAGATTTCCAAATTCGCGTCACGGTCAGGATGCTGAGAATCAGCCGGCTTGAAGTTGTGGAAAGTCAATCATCGATGTCCGTGACGAAGATCTCAGAAAAGACGTACCATGACGAATTTGTTCCGGGCTTGCTTCATCAAAACCATGCGCAATCGCTCTCCGCTGGGCCCAACCTTATACCGAATGCCGTTGCTCTCCCATTCCTCACCAACCTTTCTGCCTTTGCATCCCGGTTGACTTGATACTCTACTTCCATCCATGCTCACATCGCTGCCACTGCCGCTACCATGTTCATATCCATTGTACCTGGGAGTGCCGGCTTCATGCACATGAGATCCTCTCTTGCCCCTCTTCTTATGTTTCCTCTTTCCCTTGCCATGATCCATGATATCATCGCTCTCCTCCGAAGACTCCACCTCAGAGTGTTCGCTATCGGAATCTCCTCGATCCCTCTTTCGGCCGCGAATAGGTATGCACGCGTCTGATTTCCTCTTGCTAACTGTGCGGCGTTTTCTGTGTCTCCGTTCCTTCATCGACAGGTTGGCCACATCTTCCTCGGGCTGGCTCTCGTCATCATCGTCGTCACCGCCAAATGTCGAACCCGCTTCTGCGCGGTCTCTCTTCTTCCCTCTCACAGCGTCCCTCAGATCAGTCATTATATCATCACCCTCGCCCTCTTCATCGTCAACTTCCATGTCCTCACTCACGTTTCCACTAACCACAACGAGTTGTCCGTTTGGATTCTTCTCCATGGATACCTTCCTAGCACGTTTATCTCGTTTTCTCTTGGAAGGGCCTGCAGCTTCATCGCCATCATCATAGTAATAATACGCATCGTCGTAACCCTCGGCATCATCCAACCCACGCTTAGAGCCACGTGTAGTCGTTCCTTGTCCATCGACCGCCTCGCCTTCACCGCGTTCATCAACAAATGTTAAACCATTTGGGCCGTCAGGATCAAAACGCCGCTTGCTTGGACTGCGCTCGAAGTCAGCCTGTCCGACAGAAGCAACGCGGGCATTCGAAAGAGTGTTGGAGTTTGACGATACGGTCCTATGTTGCTTGTGAATAAGTAGTACTGAGACACTGCGCAGGTGTGCATACCTCAGCCTCGGCCCGTTACCAAGCGCCGAAGAGATGCCTTCTGAGACGTATCGCCCTGGTAGACCTGGGGTAGACCACGAGGACTCCGCGTGTCGCAAAGGCGCGCCTATTTATAAATGACGAATGATGTAGATATGCAACAAAGGAGCAAGTGATTAGATCAAGCAAGCGATGATGAGTCACCGTCAGTAATCGTGTCGGGAAATCGAACAGAACGACAACCCACCTTGGCGCTGTCGAATAGATCCCGCAGCTGAAGCTGTTGTCTCTAACGGCGTGTAAACGTTTCCGTCTGTCTGTTGTGCACCTTGACGCTGATCGGACACAGCCTGACCGCCTTGAGTTATGACTGGCGTTCGACCTGCTGGTGCGACGTTTTTGTTAGAATCCTCCCGTTTGGCACGCAGGACCGTCGCGTAAGCGACATTGAACGGGCGGTGGTCGTTGTCTGGTATGCCGTGTTTTCGCCTAAGCGATCTGTTTTGATTTACGTGTTCGCGTCAGCAACGAGATATTTGGTGAGCAAGCGTGCACGTACAGTCGGTACGACTTTTCTCGCCACCTCATAACTTGTCTCCAAACGTTTGCAAACGCAACGTATGCAATCAGAACCAAGACTAACGTGAGCATCGACTTGGCGGTGAAGGACATTGTGTTCCATAGGCCAGTTTTGGGAGGAGGAGGCGAGTTAATTTTCCCGCCCAGGATATCTGAAGTCTCGTCCATAGGCATCGTTGTAGTATTTCAGTCGTCAGCGGTGCAAAGATTCTTCACAAAGCCAAGGAAGACGAGTTGACAGAACGACGAGGAAGGAAGGAGCGAAGGAGTAGACTGCGACTGCCTATCCACGTTCGTCGCAGAGCAAGGTGCTCGCGCTAAATTAGCTGCTGAGGAGTCTTGAAGAAGAAGAGAGAGATTGTGATGGAGAAGACGGAAGCGCACCGAGTCAAGTCCGACTGTTGCTTGTTGACGCGTATTTGGCAACAGCATCAGCCTCAGACATAGCTTTGTTCTTGGGGCGAGTTCTTACCATGTTGGCCACACTGGTGTCGACCAAGTTTTATGATATGGCATGAAAATAAAAATGAAGAAGGCTCATCAGGTAGTGCACTTTATGCCACCCAATTCTCCATAATTCGCCTCTTGTACTTGAATATTGGAGCGAAGCCTGCTTCGTGTGTAACTCCTTCACTAAAGGAATTGCGACTGAAATTCTGACTCCGGTATTGCGCATTCGTGGGTGCTGCTCGCGATTGTATTCTCGAGGCAACCATGGTCTCAGAGAGAAAAATGAATCCGGCCAAATAGGGGCTCGTTCTGGCTCGTTGTAAGTCGTTTAGATCGGAGTCCTAAGCTCATCTACTCCGTCAACAGGTATTTCTCGTTGATTTTTTTTACCTTGCTGTCTTCGTACTGCGCCGTTGCAAGTTTCAAGATGCCCGAATATTGCTTTCTCGAGGTAGAGTCTGTATCCGAAATCGCCAATGATAGGAATCTTCTCCCCGATATCAACACTCTAGTACAATCAGTACAATCAGCGCCTTGTTTTCGAAAACACCACTCGCTCATGCCTAGGAACACGGCTCATAGTGCCTTCGTTACCTTTACTAGCGACGTGGAAGAGTAACTTTTTGCTGCGTCCACGCTTGAATGTCCAACCACTTTATGTGTAGTTAGTTTCCATGGTCATTCGAGTACTAAACTTGGCTCACATTCCGTATTTTCGTTACTTTATACATGTAAATTATTAGCACAGCAACCTAGACAATCTGCAGCCCAAGCTTCACTGTGAGTGACCCATTGGCCTCATGCTCTAAAGCTGGTCGTCTGAGAAAAATAACCCGTCTCCACCGCGCTCTCGTAACCGACCCAGCGTCAGGACTGTGGGAAAGATCGGCTATGTCGCGTATTAAAGAATCGAACGACGTGTTCGGCTTCCCACCTTAGTTACCTTTGCCTATTTTTGCTGTCCTCCTTCTCCTCTCCTCCACTTTACTGTCGAGATGGCCGCCAAAATCGTTTCCGTAGATGAGCTCAGGCAACATAAGACCAAAGATTCGCTCTACGTCTTGATCCACGGCAACGGTGCGTGTCCGACTGCCTCGACCAATCACGTCGCGCGGTTTTGTCGGTCCTAACGGTTTCTGAATAGTCTACGATGTCACCAAGTTCTTGGATGAGCATCCAGGAGGCGACGAGGTCATCTTAGCTGAAGCTGGTATGTTTTTCTCTTCGTTGCCGTTGTCCCGTTGCGCCACATTAGCTGAATTGTTCGATTCTCATAGGCCAAGATGCAACCGAAGCCTTTGAGGACGTTGGTCACTCAGACGAGGCTCGTGCTCTCCTCCCTGGCTTGCTCGTTGGCGAATTCGAGAAAAGCTCAGTGAGTAGACCCTCCCCTCTCTGTCATGCGTGCTTCGGAGATGCCGTGTGATACAATACCTCTTGGTCAAATTCGCCCCCCCCTTGTTTGGCTCGTTTTGGTGGAGCATTCCCAAGTAGAACGCCTTCGCCGTTGCTTCTTTCCCCCATCGACCCGATTTCAAGCAGAGACTCTCACGTATCCTTTTCCGTATTCATACATTTTTCTTGGCTTGCATAATGTTAGCCAAGGTCCCGGGTGTTGTTCAGATGTTTGCAATACTGTTGACCATATTCTGATCGTGTTTCTATGTTTTACAGGAAGTCCAACTCAAATCGGGTGCCGCTGCTGCCCAGGCACAAAGAATGAGCAGCGCAGTTGAGCAAGGATCTAAGTACGTTCAAGTAACCTTTTCTTGCCATTTACCTTTGCTGACTGGCTCCCTCTTCATCGTCCCTCCACCCGCATCGCCGACTTCCCCCCGATGCCCGCTCCGGTCTCGGCTATTCCCTTGTCAAATCAGCATGATGTATTTTGTTCCTCTCGGCCTCCTAGGCGCCTACTTTGCGTGGCGCTACTACGCGACTGGTGCTCTGTAGATTACTGAGTATATTTGTGGCGTTGGTGGAACTGGAGGGTAGACCTGTTTCTATGTTCATCGTTATTGTTATCTTCCCTTGCAATATACAAGATCTTTCCTACTGGACTATATCGATAGGCTATATAAGACGGGCCGAAGAAGTTCAGCATTTGTAAGTCCTTGGGCACTTCTTAGGTCTGGCCACACTGGATTCGAGTCTACAGGGTTGCTCGAAAGCCAGAACTCGTAGGACAATCCCGCGAGAACACGGCACGACCAACACATCAGAATGCAGTTGCTTCACGTACACACGTCCTTCTAAGAAACTCTCTAGCTCGTGATAAGAACCTAATGGCCGTCAATAATTGGAGTTGCCGCCCTCCCCTGCGTCGAACGCGTAGTGGAGTCCTTGGGAACGTCAAGCCTGTGTCATGCGTCTTCTCTACCGTTATTGATTTATTACTGACTCGGTAACGATCTCAGGTGACTGTGCGTACTCTCGCAGTTGCGATAAGTGCGCCCGTGATGGTGGGTAAGCCTTAATGCCATTCGAACATCCATTGATCGCTCGTATGCACGTTGTGCACAACCACTTTAGCGGGCCACACGGATCAGCGGACAGAAGGACTTCAACGCAACGGACACTGTGTAAATTCGCGATAAATATCCAACCGCGTAAATAAATATACGGTAGACAAGGAACATTGATTTAACGGCATAGAAGCGAGTACATGATGATTTAGCCTTTTCGCACAGCGTGTTGAACACCGTGGCAGACCATATCAAACGGAACCATAAAGCACGGAAAAGAACGACGAAGGGTAAAGAAAGGAAGGGACCTGAGTTAAAGGATGATATCATGAACCTAGAATGTGGAACTGGGAGGCTTAAACCTAATCACAGTGACAAGGAGAAAGGACAAACACAATGAAAGCGCGCTACAAATACAAGGGTCCGCACTAAGAGTTTCTCCGGTTGTCCCCCTTCCTACCGCCCCTCTAGCAACGACGATAACTGCGCGCACGACGGCTACACACATGTGCAGGCTCTCCCGGCGATCAAGGTTGAACCACACCGCCAAGAAGCCAGCACATGTCTGGAGAAGTAGTGCTTCACTCCACGGTGGATTCTGGAAAGGAAAATGAAGTGAGTGGACAAGATCTTGGAGGAGCCCTCGACTGCCCGAACGCGAACTTTGGAGGAGTGGGTGCAGCTCTGAGCCGCAGTTGGCTGTGGCCTCATGGAAACCAACGGGCCAGCCCACACGCTGAGTGCGAAGCGGTAACGGGAGAGCGATGAACGGTGCCCAGGACCTTGCGCCATGGACGCGGCAGGTGGGCGAGAAGCCGCCTGGAAAATCACTCACCAAACATTGATCCCTAGGCGCTGCAACCCCTCCTTTGCAGCAACATGCCTAGCCGCCTTCTTGGACGTACCCTTGCCGCTACCATACATCTCACCATTGACGAACGCCTTCACCGTCCACATAGGCGTCGTCCTCGTCGCTTTCTTTACGACGAGGTTCACGGCAGTAACACCCCGGGCTCCTGGAGTAGGATCATCTGTGCCGACGATGTGCACGACGTCACCCGGAGTGCCCGACGGATCGAAGTCTCCAAGCAGTGCAATATCACCGTCCTCGGTGTACACCCACTCGATGTCTAGGTTTGCCTTCTGCAACTGTTGGTTAAAGAGGGCCAGATGGCCGATGGCCAACGCCGCTTGTGGGATTGATTCCTCTTCCATATCTAAGCCGCCATGCTGGGTGGCAGGAGACAAGCTCCCGGGCTCCGACTCCGACTCTGGGGGAGATGCTGTCCCGCTCGAGCTACTGGAAGATATCTGCCTACCAGGCAGTCGCGGCCCCGACGACCCACGCAAACGGCAGTGAAACGTAGGGAGTGTGCCAGAGGACGACCTGGTTTCAGGCAGACCATATTGTTTGCGGACGAACTTGTACGCTTCCTCGGCATATGGCAGTAAGAGAGGGTGAAGCCACTTCTCGACAGCGGCAAGACCTTGGTCCTTGTATAGGCCACCTACATAAGACTAAGAACCGTTTACGGATTAGTGATCGAATATAACCGTTAATGTCACCGTCGAGGGATAAGCCCACGGAGACCCACCTCGAAGACGTCGGCTGATATCAGAAGCAAGGTGTTTAGTCAGCGAGTGTCGTGTGAGTTACACACTCAGAATAAAATTGACCTTGGATATTCGTAGATGCGCGCAAGGTGATAGCTTGGGCAGCATGAAGACGGAGCCGATATGGAAGCCTGTATCTCAGTGATCTGTCATGAAAAATGGTTAAGCGACCATATGCACATATTGGGATGTAAACCAATGGGGTTCTGGCCGTAATTTAGGCCAGGGACGTTGTCAATGTGCCTGGTGCGCCGTGTGGCGGGGCAGGGAGGGGAAGATGTAGAAGGAGGCGAACAGAAGAGTGGGAGCTATACTGACATATCTGCGAGCGTTGCGTTCCCGACGACAAGCGCTCTGATTTTCTGCGGCCCAACAAACGTCAGCGTCCCAGTTCGTACGGGAACGCATGTGCGTCGTGCTTACCGTAGAAGGGCCCACATGTAGGCCGGGGAACTCCTCAATCATCATGTCAGTGACAACGAGAGCGAGGACGGTGTCGCCCAAGTGCTCGAGCCTATAATGAGAATAAGAATATGTCAGGAGATCGATGCGAACTCTATGGCTGGCATCACTGCTCGGATGCTCGAGGGAAATGTAGGCCGGAGCAATGGTACTTACTTCTCGTTGTCTGGCGAGAGATCATTGGGCTGATCCTCAAAGATATGCGTAGGGCGAGCATAGTAGCTACGATGCGTAAATACTTGTTGACGAATTGCGTCGGAATTGATCTTCGGGATGGGCGGGAAGCCCTCCAAGTTTGGCCCAAAGTCGGGTCTGAAGGGACACGGACGCGGCATAGGCATTAAATCGAGTAGAAATTTACGGATGGACAAGGATGTCAACGATCTCTTGAGCTCCCTACCAATGGATATATGGGGAGGGGATAAGTGAGAACTAGTTGGAAGACTTACTGGAATGCCATGGCTTTAAACAGCGCAGTTGAGAGTCCAACTGCGGAGGTTGAACATACAGGTGGGAGTTGGAAATCTAAGGCCGACAGGGACTACAGTTCAGGTATCTGAGACTGTGTAGCCTCGGCGCGGAAAAAAAGAGGATAATCACCAGTGGCTATTCCAATGGATTCCGTTTATGGAACAATTGACAGGCCATCATATCCGATACGAAGGCCCAGGGGCCGAACACCATGCATCAATTTTCCATCCATGAGACGAGCATGTGTGTGGCCGAACGGGTGTTCTTCCATGAGCACCATCGGACGAAATGGAGTGAACATTCCTCAGGGACACATCACATGATTACGGAGATACATCCCAGTTGAGTGCAAGTTTCTGTAAAGTAGTATGACGCGGAGAAAGCGGCTTGACGAACACCTACGACAGGCTTGCTGAACAGTGTCAATCCATGGATCACTTTCTGGGTCGTTAGTCAAAGGGGATAGAGTATAAGTTCTATCAACAAGCCCAATCGGATAAGAAGCATGGGACAGCTCGCATCATCTTTAGCTGCTAGCTCTAGAAAAAATCCATCTCTCCTGGTCACAAGGTTAACACGCAGTATTATTCGGAACCGTTGAACCGTCCATTGGAACTCACTCAAGGCTTCGCCTTGGCTTTCATCACAAAGTAATCCTTATGTAAACCACACTCTGACTTCTCTTTGCCTGCCCATCGTCCTGCTCTTTCGTCTTGACCATCCGCAACTTTCGACGTACTATGCCAATCACCAATGCTCTTATACCCCTGATCGAGTAGCTTGTTGCGAGGAACGGCGTTCTGTGTGATGTACCATTCGACGAAATGGAAGTTCCATGAGAAGAGTGGGTTAAGCTTGAGCAAGCCAGTGCTATCGACTTCTAATGGCTGCAATGATGCTCGATCCCCGCCCTGAGATGAACGCCGGCCAGTAACTACGGCTTTGACTCCGAGAGTTTCGTATGCTCGTTTTGCAGGTTCTACCTGAACATGCAGCAAGTATTGAGACCGAGATCCGGCGACTGTAGATGTCCGGAACAACATACCTTCACAGCATAGTCGTAAGTGTCCTCATCATTCTCCCATAGTCGCTCGCCATATTTCCGCTCGAAATCTTGCACTGATTCACATCCCTCCGGCTTGTAAACATGCACGGGGACGGTATACCGTTGTTTGACTTCTTCCACCAGGTCGTATGTTTCAGGAAAGTGATAGAATGTGTCGAGGAATATCAGGGGCGGAGGGGTACTTGTTATCTTGGAAAGCATGTCGATCGCAACGAGGCCAGTGAGGCCAAATGCCGTTGTTTGGTACAACCCCGAAACGTAGCCAATTGCCCACTTCAGGATCTCTTCGGGCGTCAAGTCCTTGAGGTAGGAATTGATGAGATCGAGAGTATCAGGAGCGAGCGGCAGGCCCAAAGGTTTTGGCAAAGACAAAGCTGGATGTGGTGCGTTCACCATATTGAGATGGTGGTATGTGCTAGGATACTAGAGTGAGCCCCCTCGCCTTGATATCCATCCACTGTAAGCACCCATTTCATGTTGCGATATTGTCGTGATTTCATCATGTGATCAAGGTGCGAAAGAAGAATCCGAGTCCGAGTCCGAGCAGCGAGGGGCGAGGACGCCCACCCGCTACATTCGCGCGACAGTCCACAAGAGAAGTTCAGTCGCTATTGAGGATGTCTGATGCTAAGGCAGTAAACCTGATTCCCATGATTCCCAACCCACGGGCGCCTTGCCATGCAATTCGCGTCGCAGGCTGGTCTCCGAGTTCTATCTGCACGGAAGGTGCAGGTTTGTGTAAGGTAGGACAAGGTCGAATCCATAGATCCAGTGTTGAAGAGGATTAGCGAGCGCTGAGCGCTGAGTACTGAACGTTGAACGTTGAACGTTGAACAGTGAGAATGCCATGTAACTAAGCATTTTCCTGTGGTGGTACAGTACAACCGGGTACCCGTGATCACGCGATCCCCTATTTCAACTTTCAGTGAAGCCGTTCAGCACATCGTCGTTGACCCACTGGCAGAGCCAGTCAGTACTCTACGCGCATAAGCAACAGATAAGCAACGGCAGGACTAGGCTCTCAATCACTGGTGCAGAACGTAGGTGAGCTTTATTAATTTTATACGGCCTTGCACTCACTGCCTAGGCTAGGTTACGTTGCTGCCTAGACCCGACATGGATCCGTTGTCATCTTTCTTGCGCAGCTCCCCATCTCTTGAAGATGTTGACTCAAGATCGATTGAAATCAGCCGCGAAGTGGCCCGTATGCAGGACGAAATCCGTCTCCTTGCAGAATATAAGAACACGCGGTTAATTGGCGTATCCAAGATCCCCGCTGAACTCTTGTTGATTATATTCGAGTTTCTCGTACTAGACACCATTCCACCTCCGAAGAGAGGCATCTGGAGGCCGTACACCGACATACTTTCAGCCACGCAGACGTGCCACTCGTGGCGTCAGATCGCGCTCGATTCACCCCGAATTTGGAGTTTCATATACGGCTCGGTTCCCTTGCCCCTTGTCAGACTGTTTTTGGAGCGCGCCAAATCTGCACCACTGTACTTTTGGGGGCCATACGATCGGCTGAGGGCAGTGAATGTTCTGACGGTGCTCGAACATCTCGGCCATCTCAAAGAAATCGCCCTGAAGGTCCCCTGCCATGCCGAGTGGCTGCAGCGTATCACCTCCACGCCAGCTCCGCAGCTTAATGCTCTTTCGCTGAGAAACAACCAGTTCCTTTCTGAGTCCTCGGCTTCGTTCGTACTACCCCCGAACGTGACATCGGCTGGACCATTCCCCTCTCTACGACGTTTGTCGTTGGATGGATATATCTGGAAGACTGATGCGTCATGTCTCCGCTCTCTTCACTCCCTGCACCTACAATTTCCTCGTATCCCTGGCCTTCAATCTGAACTTCCCGAAGCTGTCGCGTTCTTTGCCTCGTTGGTCAACCTTCCCCTTTTAACATCCCTCTCCTTAAATGGCGCCTTGTGCCCGCCCAAGTCAACCCCGTCTCTTTCGATAACTCTTCCCCGCTTGACCAAGCTAGCCGTCACAGACCGCGATCTCTCCATTCCCGGCATGGCGGCGTACATTGATATGCCTCGCATTGAAGAGATGGAGCTCTTTTCTAGCGGTTCAACAGATTCCAAAACTGCTGCCCCAATCCTGTCCGCCGTCTATTCTAAACTCCTCACCACCGCCGAATTCTCTTCTGAGCTTACGCTCGAAATTGGTGGCTCTCCCTCTGCACGGATCGCATTACGGAAGAAGGGAACGCTCACACTTCCTCCATATCTCGTGCTGACTGTCTCCGGTACAGAAGACTTAGAGACAGAACTTGCCGTCGTAACACTTCTACCACATGCTTTGAGACCTTCTCTTCTCAATTTCGCCTCAGAGGTTGAAGAGCATGACAATGATCCTTGGATTATCCCTCAGCGAAATATTCTACGAAGACTAGTTGACGTGACAGAGGTCCGCGTTGATTTCCTGATCGACCTCTTGCTCATCCTGCGCGACACCCCTCCGCAACCCGGACCTATGTCACTTCCATCCATAAAAAAGGCGGCTGTCCGCCTCAGTCCTAAGGAACTGGCGCCCATGTTCAAGGTGCTGCTGAAAGCCCGAAAGGCAGTGAACGCCGCGATCGAGACCTGCGTTCTGCATGATTGCTATCTGTCACCTAGCAGTATCGACGAGTTGAGAGGTCTTATTCCTCATTTAGAAGTACATCGCACTCACGCCGAGGGTACGTAGCCCGATTGACGACACTCTTAGCCGTCTGTCGTGTACGATAGGACATAATATAATTGTCTGCGGCCGATGCGTTGACATCGAGGGCTTCATGATCGACGGTTCCTGTACCTACAAGACAAAGTGTAAAGCTCGGGGAAGTTTCTCTGTTTATTCGGATTTCGGAATTGCCCCCTTGTTCGGTCGTTTCAAACATGGGTCTCTCTTCCTGCTGTCAATCGCTGGCGCGGCACTCGCTTCTCCTCAGGTATCGATCATATATTTACCTCGGTTGTGGATGTTGTTCATTTCATCGTTTAGGCGCATTCATATCTGAGTCGACGCCAGAGTGTCCCTGGTGTTCTGCCTGGAGGATGGACATCGCAGGGCTGTTACACGTACGCCCCCTCGATCGTGTCGAGAGTCTTCTTACCTCGTAACTTCTCGTCAGCGATGAACCACCAGGAGCCCGCACGCTGACCAGCGTGTCTTATTCCAGTGGGGAAGCAATGTCAGACGAATTCCGCATCTCCTTCTGTTCCGACGCTAGCTTCACCTTGGCTGGCGTCGAGTTCAGTCGGGAATGCTGTACGCCACTTCGCGCACTTGTGTTGCTGCAAGTTGCAAGATTCTTATGGTTGATTTCAGTTTGTGGATACGCCGTCCAAAGTCCTGGAGCCCCCACTACGTTGAGGGAGTACAACTATGCGATAACTCTCAATCCTGCGGCGGTGCTGGGTGTCCCAACCTCTTCGCAAGCGGATCGTCTGCTCCAAGCGCCCCTCAAACCCTCAAACTGTCGCTGCAGACTGGTAAGACCAAGGGTGCTACACAGACAGCGTTAGCGACCGCACACTCTCCCACTCCCACCACGTCGACGTCGAAGGTGGAATGACAGTTGAATCATGTGTCGTGTTTTGCAGCACAAACGAGTTCTCCTTTGCGGGTCCCGAGTTCGGTGATGAGTGCTATGAGTTCAAATTCGTTCATTAGTCTGTTCGCCGACGCTCAATGCTATGGCAGTCTGCGGTAACTCCATTAGATCCTCTATGAAGAAATCCGATAGTGAATGCACAATGGTCTGCACCGGAACTCTGCTGAATTCTGTGGTGGCCGTGATCGACTTCTCTATTCTACCAGCGACGCAGAGCCGCCCGCAGAAGAGCCGCCCTCCCCCACAGGCGTCTCCACTAACATTGTGCGCTTTAATCCTTTTGCAGTATTCAAAGCTCCTCCCCCTTCCGGACCCTCTCGCGCTCAATAGGCATGATCAACGTCAACACAGTCCCCCACGTCGGCTATAGACTACTTTCCGACGCCAGTACCGGCGGATGGCTCTACTATGCTCTTCAAAAACGGGGCCATATATCCGAAGACTGTTATCCCGTTCCCAGCTCCAGTGTCTTTCATCCTCGTACCAGGCTACTCTCCCCCATCTTCGTTTCTATGCAGATTCCACCGCCTGCTTATTCCGGTTTTTGTTCGATGGTCAGAGGCTTTGTTTTGTCCGGGAACATGCGACTGTGAATTTTGACATCGTCGATGTAGGTCAATCCATCGGGAGGGCCTCCATTGCTCGCAGCCAACCTTCGAGCCGATCTATGGTCATTGTGCCCTAACACTACTGCTAGAAGCCGCAACGACCTTGTTTACTCCCCACAGGCAAATCACCCCCACTATAATTGTCTTGTAGTTAATGTACATGTGGTGCATGCTTGAACATAGATAGATAGATTTTTGCTGCTATTCAACCACTAGGGACCTGCGAAGATGAGTCATGCAGTTGATGCATGTATGTGAACGTAAATGTGGCTTGTAAATTAGGGAGCGTTGGTACATGGGAGCTGTAGCTAGGGTGGGGAATGTTAATGTAAAATAGTGGTAACATTACAATCTGGCGTATAGATGTGGGGTTCAAAAACGAATGTAAAGTATAATAATGTAGACATTAATACGAGCCCGAGCTCTTCCGCCTTTCAGCTTCGTACAAAACGGCCTTGGGCCCTCTCCTCGCCATAGCCCATAGGAAGACAAGGATGATAACAGCGAACTGCAGCCACAGCCATATCTCCAGCATGAGTCGTCCAAGACCACCTCGTTGTTGCTGTGAGGACATCTCGGATGCCTGGACAATGGCAGCTTCATGCTCGTCCTCCTGCTCCAGAGATAACCTGACAGCGTCGCAAGCAGACAGAGGGACCCCTGTTTCACCCACGGGCGAATCAGGGAAATCGATTATGGATATATCTTCCAAGGAGGCTAGTGCCGGGTCTTCGTCGTCTTGCTTGTCTATCCTGTCCGCAAACGCGTCCATAAAGACATCAAACGCACCTGCGATCGTCGATTTCTTCCTCTTCACTGTTTTTGCAGCGGGATGCCCTGGGGGAGAGCCAAGGCCTTTCAGTGTTTCTTTGAATCGGCCATCTTCCCACTTCTCTGCCCTTGAACGTACTGTCTGGGTCATACGTCGATAGCGTAGTGAATGTTTGCTCTCCGAGCCAGGGAGCAAGCTATCCACTGAGCCCGAAACTGGGCTACCTTGAGGGATAACAGGAGTGGACTCCTCTATCATTAAATGAACGCCACCAGGTGGTACGGGGGTTTCCGGGTTGGGCACGGGGAGTGTTGGATCTTTGACTGGAGATGTGAGCATTCTCGATGGCAATGATGAGAATATAGGGCTCGGTGAGACTGATTGTGTGTATCCCGCCGACGGAGTATCGGGAATGGAAGGGGACGGAGAATGCATGGGGGTTGTTGAGGTGGAACCTATACAACTCAGATCATATAAGCTTGTCTCTCTGAGGTGATGATTCGACACATTGCGAGGAGCGCCAACTGGACTGGCTCCATCGAAGGCAAGACCAAGCCCATCAAGCTCTGCACCAAGAGTCTGCGCGCCCGATGGACTCAAGGAGACACACCTCTCCAGTGAATTAGACTTCGAGCTTGAAGGGTCGAGACTCAGCGTGGAGGGTGTAGGTGACGTCTTGTCAGCCTCTGTGGCGTCGAAAAGTCCAACAACGCTCTTGCGAGACTTATGCGAAGCCGGGAAGCCCACGGTTGAAGCACGCTTAAACCCGTTGCTCAACGATCCCCTCGAGTGTCGGTGCCGCACCGATCCACGACGGCTAGGGGTACCACGTTCGCTGACGCTGCCAAAAGACTTCTGTGAAGAGCTGCGAATTGTCGACTGATCGAACCCATCGTCAGCAGGACCATGGGGTGCCCGCCCCTCAATAGATCGTCTCCAGCTTCTGAAGTGCATTGCCCCA
Organism: Pleurotus eryngii var. eryngii; assembly: GCA_029467805.1. Classification (NCBI taxonomy): domain Eukaryota; kingdom Fungi; phylum Basidiomycota; class Agaricomycetes; order Agaricales; family Pleurotaceae; genus Pleurotus; species Pleurotus eryngii. The sequence continues at coordinate 3,513,287 of SZVJ01000009.1, read as the reverse complement.
CGCTGAGAACTGTCGCCGAACTCCCCTTGTCCCATTTCCTCCTCCTCTTCTTCGTCAAGGTACAGTGCAGCCTCGCCATCGTCACCAACCCACATAAACGCACCATCGCCACCCAAGCTCTCGTAGACCTTGCTCATGTTCTCCGTCTCCTGCTGGACGGCCTGCAACTTCTCGGTAGTCTCCGCCTGGCGACGCATGATACGAGTATTTGTCTCCTCAAGTTCCGCGATCTTGGCTATAAGTTGAGTGATGAGAGCGGGGGATGGTCGAGAAGGAGAGTCGTCAAGGTGAGAGCGACTGACAGAGTCTACCTCTTCGAATGGAGGAGGAGAGGCATCGGCGAGTCGCTGTTGCTCTCTAAGAACCTCTGAGCGTGAGGGTACGGCTCTTTCCAGGGACGTTTTACTCATTGGAAACCTGAAGGCAGGTCGAGGGAAGTCTGAAGGTGGGGCGAAGTCTCTCCTCTCATCGTCATCACTAACACCGGCATTCAGAGTCGATCTGCGCTTCCTGGCTTCCCGTTCTCTCTCCTTCTTCTTCCAAATAGCTTCGATACTATCTCCCAACCTCGCTTTCTCTTCTAAAGCTTCCCCTCGTGCTTGTGTCTCTTCCAGTTCCTCCCTCAGCAGTTGGATCTCGCGTTCTAACCGTTTCAGAGCTCTTCGACCGGACAAATCTGCTTGCGCTGACTCTTGTTCCAGCTTTTCGAGTTTGACGAGGAGCTCAGAGTTTTGGTCCGCGAGGTGAGCGATATCATCCTGGGACATGGATATCTTGCGGGTCCGTCGAGGGCGCAGTTTAGTAGTTGGAGGCGAAGGGGAGGTCCGTGGTGAATAGAAGACTGGTTCATGAGAGAGTGGTGCGTTTTGGGACGCCGGTGGTAATACAGAGGAAGAGACGGTCGGGGAGTTGGGTATCCTGGCAAGGAAAGCCTGATGCTTGGATTTGAGTGACACATTGCTCTCATAGAGAATCTTGTGTACGGCAGAGGTCAAGTTCAACTCTTGGCAGAATCAGCAAAGGATGACCAGGTAAGACAACCGCCAAAACACACCGTTCTCGCGCTCTTTGATCAACCCGTCCGCCTTTAGGAAAAGTTCGGTAAGTTCTTCTCGCGATCTCTCGTTGAACCATTCCTCTTCTCCTTCGTCCTGTCGTATTGGACTAAGAGCGGATCCAACGGCGCTTCTGTGGATTCCTTCCGATTGATCCAGTTCGTCTTGCTTGCTGGTTGGCGACGCGAACGAAGATGCATATGGAGGGGGCGGTGTCCGTAGTTTCATGGAGATGGAACGGCGTACATTTCCTGGTGGACGAGGCCGCGGAGTCGCGGGGACGTCGTTGGACATCATCTGGGGATATTCGCGCTTGAGGATAGTCTGTGTCGCCGCGTTCGCCTTCCGTCGACAGCAGGTATACGTAGAAGAAGATTAGGCTGTTGGCGTAGTGCTTGTCGGAGGATAGGATGACCAGGTGCGGAGGTGATTTCCTGTTACGTAATGAATTACCTAACGCAATTATCCAACCAAGCTGTAAATAGCCCCAGGCTAAATCATATAGACAGTTGACGGCAGCGCGGGGGTGTATCATTCTTATATTCTTATACTACTCAGCGTATTCAGATCCTCTGTGAGGGCTACTTGCTGAACCAATCTCCAACCGGCATAAATACTTCCCAACCGAAACATACTGGCTCATCCAAAATTGTACTAGTACAGTATTGCAGAGTTGAAGCTGGCGACTCGAAACATTGTATCGCTGATGTATAGCACGAACGACTGGAAACTTTTTAGTCGTATCTTCATCAAGTTATAAATCATGTGGCAAGCAAGAAAGGTTTTATACCTTGATCGTTCAAGTTATCCGGAGTATGCTGGTGGAGCTTGTTCGTTGTCCTCGAAAGGGTTTGCCGACAATAGTGCCGCACTCGAACCCATAGTGGATCCCACGGCACCGTGATATGAACCAGGTAGAAGGGTAGACGGTGATAACACTATGCGTTTGCCACTAGATGCACTGATCACAGGGGTATTGCCGACCCCACTAACCTCAGACATCGAGCTTCTAGGATCATAGACGGCTTGATTTGGTTGTGCCGCTGATTGTTGGTAAGAATAAGGGACGGCCGCAGGAGGCGCGTCTGGTGACCCAGGGTCGGCCGGGGGAGGGACGCCAAGCACTGCTTGTGCGTTTCGCTTCTGTTTGCGGCGCCAAAGGATGAATAGCGCGATCCCTGCAATCAGACTCGTCGATACGAGGGCACCAACTAGACCAGCGATGAGTGTGGTCGTGGATGAGTTGGAACTACCGCCACTCCCGCCTCGTGGTGTATCAGATGGATTATCCACCGAACCGACAGAGTCAGAAGTTTGGGACGGGGAGCCCGAGGAAGTGGAAGAGGTGGAACTACCAAGGGAGTTGTTACTCGATGTGGGTGAGGTGGCCGCAGACGCCGTTTCATCTTCGACAGTATAACTGCAGTGCAAGCAGTGATGAGTGCCGCGAGAGAACACCTGAAGGGAACTTGGTAAATCCTTACGTGAAACCATCAACAACAGTGAATTGAGCAGGCGGCTGTGTAGTGTTCTGTGGCCTTCCATAAGTGACGACTAGAGTGTGCGAGACATTATCTAGGCCTGTCATAGACCATCGTCTGGCACTCGTCTCTGCTTCCCAGGTAGTACCCTGTGGAGTGCCAGGGGTTTTCAGATCGACAACATCAGGGGGCCTCTGATCCAACGTCAAGGTGACAGCAATCGGGATGTGCCACAGCGGGGCCAAGAAGTGCACTGCGATACCTACAATGCCAGAAGCGCCTCTGAATCAATGCTACTACAAAATAAGCACTATGTCTGACTCACCAGTAAATCTGAACGTCGCTTTGGCAGTCGTTGGGTCGGTGCTGGATGCATGCGTACCCCCAAAGCTAAATGCGTTTCGATCACTTCGGCTCCATGCTCCTTCGTAACGGATGAGTGGGGAATCATCATCGATGGTGACATCCCGGGTTGCCTGGATGCCTATGACATGGGATAGGGCAAGGAGGGCTCGAACGATGAGAGGACGGCCCCTCATTATTGGTCGCGAAGTAATGAAGTGTCGGTGGGGGAAGGCAGGAGAAGGGGACAATCCAACGGCACGTTTTAAATGGCACACTTTGGGCTACTTTGTCAACGTCCACTATAACGTCCACTATAGCGCCCACGATTGCCGCAAATGCACCGATGACTTGATGACCCTGACTCGGATGCTAGGACCACGCCTCCGACGCCTTGTATACATCTTCATAGTACTTGGAGTAGTAATGCACGATTACTGAGTTTGGACCTCAAGTCCATGCGATAACAGTTCTCAAATACAGAAACGTATGTGGCGTGAAGCTCCCAGACGGGGAAGAATCGCAGAGACTTGGTCTAAGGTCCAGCAGGGTTACGTATGTTCAAAACCAGAAGATATACATGGCAGAGGTGCTGTATCTTGAATAGGTGGATTGCGTCTTCGCGTGGGTTTATTCCGCATATTTTATTCTTCAACGGCTATACCCGAGCACCGTGATCATCCTGGGACTGCCCAAGTCGTTGCAAATACGTGAATCAAACGTGAATGGTAGTGACCTCCGATAGGTTGCCACAGAGATATCGGCAAAGCAGGTGTACCGTGGGTCGTGGATTCGCTCCGCACGGTTATCTTCATTTCCGTCAGTTGATGGAAGGATCCAATGGAGTTACCGCAGACTGCCATAACATTGAGCGCCGGAGAACAGACTAACGAACGGATTTGGACTCACAGCACTCATCACCGAACTCGAGACCCGCAAAGCAGAACTCGTTTGTGCTGCAAAACACGACACATGATTCAACTGTCATTCCACCTTCGACGCCGACGTGGTGGGAGCGGGTGAGTGTGCGGTCGCTAACGCTGTCCGTGCAGCGCCCTTGGTATTACTAGTCTGTAGCAACAGTTTGAGGGGCGCTTAGAGCGGACGAGCCGCTTGCGAAGAGGTTGAGACGCCCAGCACCGCCGCAGGATTGAGAGTTATCACATAGTTGTACTCCCTCAACGTAGTGGGGGCTCCAGGACTTTGGACGGCGTATCCACAAACTGAAATCGACCATAAGTATCTTGCAACTTGCAACAACACAAGTGCGCGAAGTGGCGTACAGCATTCTTGACTGAACTCGACGCTAGCTAAGGTGAAGCTAGCGTCGGAACAGAAGGAGATGCGGAATTCGTCTGACATTGCTTCCCCACTGGAATAAGACACGCCGGTCAGCGTGCGGGCTCCTGGTTCATCGCTGACGAGAAGTTACGAGGTAAGAAGACTCTCGACACGATGGAGGGGCGTACGTGTAATAGCCCTGCGATGTCCATTCTCTAGGCAGAATAGCAGACGCCGACCATTAGATTATGCCCATCGTACGCGACAGACGCCTAAAAGTGAATGATTTGTTCCTATTCGCATGGAGCCCCAGGGCCTCGCCAGCCATCGACACTAGGCAAAGTAATCGCTGTCCTCGAACCAATGGGGCTATGTATCCCCAACGTGAGCTTGATATACTACGAAAAAAGGAATGGGACCTCAGCTCATCTAGACTGCTAGGGAGGTATGCAGAGCGCATCCTACAATCGCGGCCTCCACCGCCCTCCGGGCCTCCAGCAGCGCCTTGAACATGGGTGCCAGTTCCTCGGAACTGAAGCCGACAATCACCTTTTTCATGTATGGGAGTGACATGGGTCCAGGTTGTGGAGGGCCGTGCACGCTCAAAAACCGGAAGACATACATACATTGCCGAGGTGCTGTATCTCGAACATGTGGATTGCGCCTTCGCGTGGGTTTATGCCGTATATTTTATTCTTCAACTGCCATACCCGAGCAGCACCGTGATCATCCTAGTGATCATCTTGGGACTGCCCAAGTCGTTGCAAATACGAGAATCAAACGTGACATCCGATAGGTTGCTACAGAGATATCGGCAACAGCAGACGTGTGGGTGCGCTCCGGACGGTCATCTTCATTTCCATCAGTTGATGCAGTTGATGGAGGAACTCTGGTGTGTAGACGGGCAGAGGCAGAAGGGAGTGGTTCCCAAGGACGGAGAGTCAGAGTTTGACATGCTAGTGATCGAACTTCGTTATTGGTCGGCGTTGTTGCAGGTAACTTTATGTAAGGGGTGCTTCTCCGACGCAACTTTCCACAGCACGACGCGCGATCAAGCACAGATCACCAATGGCCGCACATCTGCGTAAGTACACTGGTAAGGGATATGGTTTTACTGCCAAAGATAATATCCAACCAGAGGTAAGTAAAACCGTATATTTAAATTGACTTACAATTGATGGATCCGTAAACTCTTATTGGCTTATCACATCAGTTTCGTAAGGCCTAGTCACGAACTTGAATATGAAGCCCAAAGAAGGCTTGATCCTGCAACGGAGCCAGGTCTTGCTAGAAATGCTACGCAAAGCTTGAAGCTTGAAGCTTCTAACCGACCGTTTATCGCCGAAAACACCCCACCTGGCTTACGGTAGGAGTATGACCTTCTCTGGTTCGGGGGGGGGCGTTTCATTGGCTGAGGCATCGCCAGCTTTGGGTGTCACCGCTTTGGATGCTTCATATAAGTTCAGGTGCTGTAATGTCGGTGAGTGTGCCCAACACCTTGCCATCAACTCTAAAATCCAAATATTCCGCGGCCAGTAGCATGTCTGAGTTTCGGGTCTGAGGTATTCAGGCGATACAGATTCTGATCTTTGTCTGATCCCCAGGACGGCGCCAACGTTTGTCAATTGCTTCCGTGCGCCATCGTGTACTGAATTCTGATGATATCCAGACGGTATGGAGGAACCGTTCGATCATTCCTACTCGGCTAACTGCGCCACTTTCCCACGTCTAGCTCCACACGCATAGGTTCGGGAACGACGGAAATTTGAATACCGACGTCGGCATCCCCCCCCTAAGTCAAGATGTTAAGAGCTCGGATACAACATTGAGTGTTGGTTAGGACCTGTTATGGTTCGGGTTTTGGTTAGAGTTGGTTAGTGTTTGGGTTAGTGTTAGGGTTCGGGTTCGTTTAGGCTTCGGGTTTGGGTATATTGAGTTTTTTTAAGTGAGTACTGGGAGGAGTACTTGTTTCATTTTAAGCGGCGCTCAAGCTATTCCTTCCCGATTAGGTTTTATCTACATCTTATCGCTGGGCCACTGCCAGTAAGGCAAGTGACGGAGCAATGACTGCATTATTCAGCGGGCGCTTTCCGTTTTAGTCTCAGCCGAGTAGGAATGATCGAAGTATGACTCGACGGTATGGCAGCTGATCACGTCTCACCATTGCATCTGAAGCAAGTATACCCAAAGTATATCTCGTCCGATGACGACGTCTCCACCTACGCACAAAGAAAGAGTTCCCTTCGGTGACTGACCGTGTGCTTAATTGTCCCGTCGACTGTGGCGAAGCTGCCCAGCGCAGACAGCTCTAATGGCTCTTACGGTACCCCCTTCTCAAGCATGACTGCTAGCACCATCACCTCGTGTGCAATCAAGTTCTGGCCTAGAAGGCCTAGATTTAGGAACGGTTTATTTTTTTATTCCAGGATAACTGTTGACTCATAAGAGCGTTTGTATGCCGTTCTTTCTGGCACCGGTGTCGTACCTCAACTAGACCACCCTCTCCAGATCGGCCGCAGGCACATACGTACGAGTCAAAATATTTGACGTCCCCCGGGTCGCCTGAGTACTCTCAGGAATTCCGGGTATCAGTGATGTCGTTGATCGATGTACAGTAAGTACAGCTAGTTCGAGGCTCGAGCGTACTCCCTGACTTAACTTCTGGTCACATCCTCATGTCATGCTATTGGTCGACAAATACAACCTAGGAACGAAGTGGAAAGTGCTGGAACTTGAAGGAGATGTTGAGCGCTCCCATATTTAGTTATACGACGGGTCGACTCCATTGGGATAGCAAATCAAGTGGAATTGTGTGGACGAATCAGCAAGCGTGGGAATGGTGATAAGTGGTCCATGGGACCTGTGAATTTGATTCTCGGTGCGCCTGGAAGGGGAGTACTTATTGAGGAGGGACGGTGGTAAAGTAGTCTAGGCCAGCAATTCCTTTTCCATTATATCTCTGTAGTAAACACTCTTTCTCTGTTCCCCTCATCACCAAATCCTCTCCACTCAGTTTCCGTCGCATTTTCTCCCTTCGCGGTGCACTTGCGGCGGATTTACCTTGCATTACTTTGTTTAGCCAGTAGCATCGCATCCCCTGGAATGGCCAGGACACACGAGCGATCTCCTTCCCCAGAGCACAGCGACGCACTCATGAAAAGGCTCAAGACCACCCATGTCTCGCAGATTGCGACCAGGGACTCCGACCCCACAGGGTGCTTCGCAAACGGCGTCCTGGACCACACCAATGTCCAGCGGCTTCATAAGGAATACTCTGCCAGCGAACCTTTCAAGCACGCTCTCGTAGAAAAACTTTTCCAGGACGACCTATTGAAAAAGGTGAAGGATGAGTGTTTGAGTGAACTTAGCTTTACGGAGAAGGAAACGGATATATACAAGGTCGGGCGATATCCCACACATTTCCACCGCTTTAACTAACCACGCGCCTACCCCCGCATTTGAAATGTTTATAGGTTAATCAAACTGGAGATCTGGCGTCCCTCAATTATCTGTCGGCGGAACAGATATCCCTCTTGCCCAATCTCCTTGAGCTCCGAGATGCTCTATACTCCCCAACCTTCCGTGCTTTTCTCCGCACCGTCACGGGGTGTGGGCCGCTCTCGGGAACGAAACAGGACATGTCTGTAAATTCGTATACCAAGGGTTGCCACCTGTTGAACCATGATGATGTTATTGGCACGCGTCGTGTTTCCTATATCCTCTACATGCCTCTCCCACACTATCAATTCTGGCAGAAAGACTGGGGCGGGGCGTTGGAACTTTACCCTGCAAAAGTGGGCTCGGATGGAAATATGGAGCCAGAAGCCATCCCCGCCAAAAGCGTGCCGCCCAGTTGGAATCAATTTATATTTTTCAAAGTTCAACCTGGTCGAAGTTTTCATTCCGTAGAAGAAGTCGTTGTCGGAGGGGAGTCCGAAGATGGCCGGGTCCGACTGAGCATCAGTGGTTGGTTCCATGCTGCGCAAGAGGGAGAGGAAGGGTACGTCCCCGAACCGGCCAGTCATACGAAGAGCTCCAGAGAACAGCTTGTGAGTACATCGATATATCCAAGCATTCGACGTTCTGAGTCTGTAGACGTCTACCTCGACCGTTTTCAAATCATACCCCCAATCTGTCCCCCCACCTATCTCCGAATCAACGCTTTGCATTGAGTATGTTTCCTTCCTTTCAGAGTTTTTGAATCCCGTATACCTTCAACCCCGGACAATGAACACCCTTGCCAATCGGTTTGTCGAGGAATCATCTCTTGAATTACACCATTTCTTGGCCCATGATCTGGCAACTACTCTGGAACCCAAGCTGCGTGAGCTTGATGACAAGGACGGTCTAGGTGCGAGCCGGGGAGGTCGCATACCTCCTCACACTGCGGGAACAAACATGCAACCTCCGCCTCCATCGACATCGGCATCACCCAGTCCAGCGCCTACATCCTCGTGGCAACTTAATGGTCCCCCGCACAAATGGCGCTACTGCACTCTTCGGCCGCGCGATGGTCCAGTGGAGGTCGTTTCACCACGAGCGGCACTCACTTCATCGGACGAGATCATGCGTAGTCTTCAGGACGAACTATTCCCTTCCCCAGCCTTCCGCGCCTGGCTTGCAATCGTCTCACGATTGTTGCCACTGCGATACTCCGTTGAAGCGCGGCGATTCCGCCCGGGATTAGATTATCGATTGGCTACTAGTGAAGAGAGCGAAGCCAGGCTCGATGTCTCCCTTGGCCTCACCCCAGACGTGCAAGACGTCGAGGACGACCATATTGGAACCAGAGATGGCGTAAGAGGGTGGCAGGCGGCTGAGTGGGGTGGTTGGGAGGTTTGTAAAACCCTGTGTCATTTCGTCGTCATCAGAAAGTTAATCAAATTCACCCTTAGTGTTACATGGCCCCTCATGATGAAGAAGATGATCCTGCTGTATATAGGGCTAGCACACATAAAAAGAAGGACCATAAGGGTGAGGCGTCCACCGTGACCTCCAATCCTCCCAAGGGAGATGACGTCAAAAAGTCAACTAACGGGGCCGACAACTCTCACCCCAAAACTAATGGAAGCAACGGTAGCAACGGTAGCAACGGTAGCAATGGTAGTAACGGACACGCTGTGGCGACTCATCGACCTTCTGTATCCCCTCCACCGGTTGGCGAGCAAGACGATCCTATGTCAGGCGACGAGGAAGAGGAAGAAAGTACCTTGCTTACCGTCCAACCAGGATTCAATCGTCTCCTCCTGGTTCTACGCGATGAACGGGTTATGCGGTTTGTTAAATATGTCAGCGCGGCAGCCGAAGGCTCACGGTGGGATATTTGCGGAGAATACGAAGTCGGCATGATCCAGGAAGAAGACGAAGAATAATTGCCAGCATAAGCCTACTTGCAGCCAACCCTACGGTACTGTTTTGAGTAGTATACAATATGCGCCATGTCTTGGGTATACAATGCAGGTGACTTCAATAGGCAGACTAGTGTAGATGACGGCGTATATTATTCTTACACACGAACAGTTGAGAGAATAGTATCAAATATCATACGCGCGATACCATTTTATATTAATGTACGTAGCACACATTACAAGAATGCAAAAAACACAGCTCAAAATACGATCTTCTTCCCTTGACTGGGAATGATGGCGGCCGATTCGCGCTTTGCTAGAGCCAAAGCAGCGCCTGGCTTGGGCCGTACTCGCTCCCGCTTGCCTGCAGTCCTGTAGACCTTCTCATTGGTCTCTGTCCGAAGCTTCTTAGGCGCCTGCTCCTCCACCACATGCTCGTGCTCGAGTGAGTGTTTCCTGTCATTGCTGACTGTTGGGCGATCAGGTTCGTGGTGGGTAGGCTGGTCTCGCCTAGAACGTCGCATAGGCTTGGAGGGGCCACGCTGCGTCCCAGCCGTCTTCGCATGGGGTCCGCCTCCACGCCGTACCGCCTCCGCGGAGGCATACTCCACAACCAATTTACGCCCGTCCATTTGGTGATTTCTAGGGTTTATTAAGGCCGTCGTTGCATTTTCTATCGAGATGAAATCCACGAAAGCAAATCTAAGGATGAGGACGTCGTGAGTACAATGATAGAACCACGGACAAGTCGGGTAAAGTTCGTCGAATAGACGATTTGAACTGATAAGGATAGGGTAAGGGAGGAGGCTCACCCTTTGCAAAGACCGCTATCTTCAAACGTCCCCATGCGGACTTTTCGTATCCACGGGTCATTCGATGTGGCCTGGCCGCTCGCAGGCTGACTTGTCTGATCCGTAGGCTCGGGTTCCAGAGCACCATTTTCACCGCCAGCAGGCGTTTTAGTACCCTTCGCCCCCTTTGCAGCAGGCCTATGAGCCTCTAGAAACGCTCGAAGGCTCACATCAGTGGTCTCGAACCCCAGATTGCCGAAGAAAAGCGTAGGTGCCGGCGGTTGCTTTTGGGAACGAAGAATTTTCTGTGCTGTTTTCGATAAGCCAATACCTGTATTAGGTTTCGAAGAAGAGGCATCTGGAACCACATTTTCGGCTCCAGGTACAGCTGGCCGACCTGTATAGTCATTGCCTGGAATATGAAAGAATGAACGTCCACGAGGAAGCGAATTACAGTTCATAAACACGGACCGTCTTTTATCAGAAGTTTTCTGCCCGTTAAAGGCTTCTCCGACAATGCGATCGCGGCGACTTTGGCTTCCGGTGTGGCGAAGTCGACATATGCAAACCTTTGTTAGTGGAATAGGGGATTTAGAGAGCGTCGCGATCAGAAGTAGAGCCAAACATAAATTATTGCATTAGAAGGACGTAAAACACGTAGATTGCCCGTGTACAGACCCACGATTTTCACGCCGTTGGCCTGGTCCATTAGGCTTCTTCGTCGGCAGATTTATCCGCGTTATCTCTCCAGCGCCAGAGAAGAAGGTCCTAAGATCCTCCTGTGTGGTTTTGAACGAGAGGTTGCCCACCCAGACAGAGTTCTGTCTTTTGGAAAGCGCGGTCGAGGCACTGCCATCAGCGCTCTTGGATTTTCCGTTCTCCATCGCCGGTGAAGCCTCCTGCACTTTCTGCTGCTTCTTTTCTGCTTCCTCTTCTCCGCATGCGAGACTACTGGTACTTCAGGAGACGGCGACCTGCTGGAGCTCGAAGAAGGGGCAGAATCATTGTCTTGAACGTGGATGGACCCAGGAGCACGTTTTATGGCCTTGACCAATACAATAGATGAAGACGAAGACGATTCCGCATCCGATCCACTGGAGCTTGACATGATGTCGATGAGCGTAGTATCAGTGATGTCTAAGAATTTCAAGCGCCCATAAATTTTGAATTCTTTCCCAGGCGATGCAGCGGACTTCATTTCTACTATCTTACTTCCAGGTTACATGCCCTCGATGCATTTCATTGGCTAGCTGTCTCAGCTTCTGTGTAAGGCGTGATACGGCGGACCCTACTCAAGAACTTTCCAAGTCGATTTTATGATATATATGTAAACACCTGGGCCCACATCGGAACGCCTTAGGCTTGGTGCAAAACACTGCATACACCATCCGCATTGCAAAGCTGACTCGTATACGCTCGACTCAATATCTGGCACTGTTTCTCACCGTCTCCTCCATCGAAGCCGCCAGAAATCCAGACCAACGGAGCAAAATTACGTAGGTCAAAAGCGCTGTGTAATGGACCCATGGTCAGATCAAGGTCAGATCGTACTGTGTACCGCAAGGCTTATCCACACAAATCTGTTGTGCGTTGTCACTCGGGGCAGCGCTACGATAGTGTTGTCTGGTCTATGGACGGTTCTCCCTTGGGGCAGAGCTCTCAGTAGCCAGAAGCTTCATGAGTGTAAGTCTATGTAGTCGATATATATATCGTGCCGTAATTATGCATGGTACATAGGCATCTCGCCAGCGTCCCACCACTGCTTCTGAGATCATGATCCACACACACACAACTACAACCCAGCAGGTCTCATTGTCTCTAGCGACCACGACCCCCCTTCCTACGCACGCCTCGTGTCTAGTCTCCTGAAGCAACACCCCGTGCGTGATGACTTCTGCGAAGTTCGGGGCATGCGTGAACTCCCCACCTCATCACGATGGAGGTATATCTTATATTTCATCATCTTTTAGTAGCACCTGACGATGCGGTGTAGAGCATGTAATAAATGACAAGGGTAGTCTACATGAGGACGAAACAGTTGTGAGCCCTACGCGCGCTACGTGAAGACTGAAGGAGAGTTGCCTGAAAGCTACTTCGAGATGAATCGACGCAGCTGCTGAGAATAGAAGAGGATATGGGGATGGAGTACGGCGATTACGGTGGTGACATTTCGTCAAAGTAGGAGTACAAACTTCCATGAAAGGGGATAAATAGTTCATTGAGCTGAGATATGCCTTATATAAGAAACAGGAGCCGTTGCGGATGAGAAGTTTGAATGGAGACAAAACTATAAGATACAACAGGTGCCCGGAAGGAAACAATACGCCCGACGCCCTAAACAAAAGATTTATTTATGCTTTGACATCATCGTAACCAGGGAGTAACGGTTCATTCTCCCTGATTGGTAGGCTTATTCTTCCAGCGTTCTGGGCCCTAGTTGGGTCGACAGAATGAGTGTGCTGGTGCGGGTATCTGTGTCTGTGCCCCCTAGCTCGATCGTGATCATTCTCGGAGCGGGACAACCCAGGCTTCCGTGGCGTTGGCACGGAGTTCCTGAGCCTGCTGGGGTGATAACATGGATAGAGGGATGGGTGCGTAGACGAGGATATTGTCATCGGTAGGTGACTCGACGCCGCCACTTGAGGGGGTTGGAGGTGCCGAGAATGACGTCTGCGGAGCTGCCGGCGGTGGTCCCGATACAACGCTTGAAGGGAAAGTAAACGTTGTGAGGCGGGAGAGCAGCAGGATTCGCTGGGCATCCTGGGACCTCGAAGTCGACCTGGTTCGCGAGTGACCATGGGAGTGAGAATGAGATAGTGACAGAGAGTGACAGTGGGTGGGTAAGCTGCACGAGCGTTGATGATATCTCGACAGGTGCGAGTAAAAATTCGAAATCGCAATCAAGAAGTGAAGCTATTACGGAAGCACCGGAAGTTGTAAATTGATAGTAAGCATAATCGTCAAAAGAACACGTACCCGAATGATGATGGTGATAAACATCACGGCGACCACCACGAGCACCGCCCGCTCGAACCAGAGTTCACAGTTCTCCAAATTCAAACCCATTTCGGCCATGTCGCGCATGAACTCTGGTTGGCGGGAAAGTTCCTCGCAGACACCCGTTCTCACGAACGGTCGTAAGGCCGTGTATGTTCCGACAAGGGTAAAGAATGTGCAGAAAGAGAAGTCGACAATGGAGTAGTCGCGGTAGATGCGCACGTATGCTGATTTGTTCTGCATATCGACTGTCAGTCGAGAATAAAGCTGTAATCGATATCAATACGCACCTTTAGCGATCCCCAGAACCCGACAGCGCACAAAGCAGCGGTTATGGCGAAGTAGCTTGACAACAAGCCCAGGACAATCTTAATGCCATTGAACCGCCACCCCGAACTCTCCCATTCTGACTCTGGCTCCCATTTCAAAACCCTCCAAGCAGCTGCAAGCTGAAGAGCGAGGATGAGGTTGGTCAAGGACCCAAGAAGGGTGATGGCCAACGAGGCAGATCTGTATTTTACACGGGGCATGGCACGGCGAGAATGCGAGTTCGCAGCGGAATCCGCGATCATAAGAATCGTGAATGTGAGCCCAGCTGTGGTGGTGGTACAAGAACAGGAGGAGGCTTACCTAGCAGGGTACGGGCGTGTCATGGTGAGGGAAAGAAGATGAAGATGACTAAACATGGGAATAATGCGGACCATTCGGCATGTTGCCACATCGTCCCATTTCTGGAATACTCTAACACAATAAATTGTTGAGACACTTGTTTTTCCACGCTTAGATCGTCGATAATTATTAATTACGAGCCTGCCTCATATACATATGCCTCCTCATTTTCACTTGACTTGGGGCAGACGCTACTTACGACAATAAATAAATGACACGATAATTCCAGGATATTCCGTGCGTCGATTACCAGCGATTACCGTGGTCCCGGGAAATCGCTTGCGCCGGGCATTTGAGATGACTGTCCGCGTCGATCCCTGTCCGAGGACGCGTACTGTACGTAAGACTACGATGTAAGCGAGCGCTAAAGAATTTCCTCACGTGCTGTCCGTCATTCAACGCCCAAACTCATACAACTCCGGACGCGATGGAACCGAAACGATATGTTGACCGGAAGGCGGCCAGTCAGTCATACAGACCAAAGAGCAATGTACGTGAACCTACTTTCTGCAAGTGTCTCCCTTTGACCGCCCACACCTGCAGTTGATGTCCCCCGGGCTCAAACGGGCTCGTGAACCGTTTTAAATACCGAAACGCGTTCACAGGACTTGTGTTGGGCGGATTTGTCGTCGGAGTATGGGCGTACTCCATAAGTGCGGTCAAGCAGGATGTCTTCGATGATATCGACGAGGAAGCCCGCGAAATGGTCAAGCCGACAGGCAATGCAACCACAGCGACCGCGGACGCTGAGAAAAGTCTTTCTACGCCGAGCGTGCCCACTATCATCACTGCGCCACAGGTACCCCTGCCTGATGTGCGATCGGGCGCCCCGCCGAGGGGAATATTGGCCAAGTTCCTGGAAGCCAGGTATCCGGCAGTGCTTGATCCAAAGCAGAAGACAGTCGTTTGGGGCGCGCCATCAGTAGATGCGCCGGGTCAAATTCGGAAGTCTTGACGGTAAGAATAAAATGATATTATAGCATGCGTTGTATACACTAATGGTTTAAACAGAGGAGACGATTCATGAGGGTATACGGTAATGAACACAGGATGGCAATTCGATAGCAAAACTTTTGAATAATTGATTCACAATAAACCGTCTTTCGAGTCCAATGTTGTCCCGAGCTCGTACCTCAGCTCAATCCCCATACACCTGCTTTTCGAACTCCTTCAACCAAGGCATCAACGTTGCCTAGCATCGTCCCAAGCAACTCCTTTTTCTCCTTGGTGCTCTTCGTTCGGACATCCGCTTGCTTGGCTTGGACAGGTTCCGGAGTCTTCGTTGGACTTGTCTTCGACTCAGGTTCTGTGATGCTAGCGGCCGAGCCCAATCGTGAAGGCGGCCGAGGTGTATTGTTACTGTGAAAGTATCGTGACCTCGTAGCACTTCCGGACGGCGGCTTGACACCCAAGTTTGACACCTGCGCTTTCTTGGGGCTCATCGGCACATAATCCACGTCCTTTCGCAACATCATCAAGGGCCGTGCCTTCGCAGCTTTAATGCCGCTGGGTGCTGAATCTATCGGCGCTTTGGATGCGGAGGACTTGTCTGGAGAAGCTGACCGCGAAGGCGCAGTTGAAGAAGCAGCCGTGGACGACGTTGCAACGGACGAGGTAGAAGAAAAAAGATGATGCAGAACTGGATGAGACTGATCTCGCTGAACCAGCAGATGTAGTTGTCGAGAAGACATAAGTCGAGGAGCCGTAATTTGAAATCGGGTTGGAGGGTGTAGGGAAAACGAAAGGTTTCTCTTGTCGCGTTGGTGTCACTGGCGCCGTTGGAGGTAAAGCATTATCGACCCATAGGGCGTCAGACAGTTGGTCGCCGACTGAGGAAGCAGACAAGGTTTCATCCAAAAGATAGAAATATAGGAACTCCAGGCATTTCATCCTGCGCAACCGCGGTCAATCAACTGCGTCACAAACGAATGGATTTGAACTTACCTGACTTCACGAGGGGTTCCTGCCCGCTTGAGAATTTTTACAATGACTTGCAATCCACCTGCTTCCTCGAAAGAGCGCAATGCAGCCGTAGAGTCGACCATTATACACAGAAGGGTATCAATCACAAGCGAAGAGAGAGGGCCTGGTGCGGGGAGAGTGGACACCGAGGTGGGAGGGGTGATACTGGGAATGTGACGCGAGGCGAGAAGTAGATCCAATAATATCTTATGTATGTTCTCAGTCAACGATTAGGAATGACAGAAATCGTCGTACCTCGAGTGAATATTTCCGCCCAAGATAAGATTTACTTGCGGGATGGTTCAAGGCGACCCCTTGTAGAACCGAGAGCGCGAGAGATACATGATGCGAGAGGGTGTTGATCTCCTTGTCCACTACTGCTATCATTAGAGTCAGCAACCAGCCATGTAGGTTCTTCCGAAGAACTCACTGCCCGAAGCATCGAGTCTTGGTGTGGAGACGGCAATCCAATGCAGCAACCGCGACGGTACTGTATCAAACCTTCAGTCTAACGCTAGCGGACAACTCCACAGCTCACGCACCGTTACATTCGAAGGTATACTGTAACGCCCAGAAATCGTGGTTCTCGTCGCCACTGAGGCAGACCGCTGCTACTTGACGTTCCAGCAATGCGATTGCGGCGTATATCCGCCTGTCAGAGGACCTAGGGGACAATAGCTAGATGCATGCGGTCAGATCAATCCACCATAGTGATTTAGGCGCCGCACCTCATCTAGGACGTCCTGGAGGTCATTTGACGAGGACGCTGTCAGGCTCATGAATATATCGAAGGGCGTATCCTGATGGTGGTAAATACAGAAAAAGGGAACGTCGAGGCTGTCTACAGGCTTGTAATTGTATTCTGCCGGGTCAAGACACCTTTCCGATTCGAACTGTGGCTTGTATTTACAGTTGTTATGTTCCGAATCTATTGACGCGTGCCTCATGTGACCGTTACCTTGCCGCTACGCGGAGGAGTTCTCAAAGCGATTGCGTCCCAATGGGTGCATTTGACAAGAGTCAACACACATATATATAGGCTTGTAACGTAGTATACAGTTCATTGTAGTTATCTCGATACTATTGGATATACAAACCAAGCAGACACTGAAAAGGGAAATAAGAATGGTGAAGGTCTCTCTGGCTGGGGATTGTTTCAGAAACCAACGGGGCGAACAGCCGAACCAGAGGCCTTGAAGGTGCCGACACACGAGGTTGACATCGATATAGAGCCCTGTAAACGGAATCGAATGAACACCAATGACCAAAAGTTAGAGAAGGCGTCCGCGGAAGTGCGAGGCATTCTGTGTCTAGGATCACAAGAGAAAGGAATGGGATCAAGTTACAAAACTTATTGAGCGCCAACAGTGCCAGTAGCTATTGATACGTTCTCGCCAAAGGGTAGCTCAGGTGACTTGATGTTCGATCGGTCCTTGCTGTTGTATACTTCGTTCACTGGAGTCAGAGGCAGGCCCGGTATTGTAGATATTGAGGGGACAATCTCTGCGGTTTTCGGTGGTTCTTGCTCCGTGTGGGACGCTCTGCAAACATAACTGGATGAAGACAAAGTGGAAACGAGTGAGATACCGTGGATGCACCAACCGTCGTTTCTTGTTAGGCATATCTGGTGATGTATTGCCAGACTTGCTAGGTCCCTGTGTGACGTATACACGGAAGTCAGCATACACTAACGATACGAGATCGATTTCACCTTAGCGCGTTTCTGGGCATGCTTGGGTTGCCGTTCGCCGGGACCAAAACACATTGTCCGGTAATGCGGCACTGTCGAAGGGATCGCTCAATGTCTGAGATTCACTTTAATGGTAGAATACCTACCTCTTAATATGTCGAACGACAATTCCCATGCGTGGCTCTTCATACTTCTCCCACATCTTGACGAGCTTCACAAATTCAGTCGTGGGGTATGATATATCCAATCGTCTTGGACCAGTGGCTCCCGCTGCAGAATGTAAGACCTAAGGGAATTTTGTGACTGCGCCATGACGCACCTGGCTTTGGCTCGATGGCTAGGCCAATATAGAACGTGGTCGAATAAACCGGTCCGCCACCTTCCTTGCCTTCGATGTCCTCTGTTTTTCGCTTCTTGATAGCTTCGGAGATTTCGCCCTGGGCAACGGCGCGTATCTCGTCTGGCGATGCACAGTACGACGTCTGTTCAAAGCCTTTAATAAACGGATGAGCCAATATGAGTGAGTCGACGTATTCGAGTTTCATGACCAACTGCCTTATTCGAGATTCAACAGTTCCCGACCTACATATCCAAATTAGTTAGCTTCAATGTAAATTGCCGTCACCTACCATTTTATTTGCAAGTCGGGGTCGCCTGTGGAAGCAATTACTTGAAGGTAATACCGATATTTGTGGAAGAAATCGTGCTTCGCGAATAGCTCCGACCACGATGTACTGCCGATCATGACTCGGTCGACAATCTCGGAAGCTGGAGATCAAATTCAGAAAATATGTCGTCTGCCCGCAGGAGCGACCATACCTTTCTTTAATTCTTCCGTCATAATCATTTGGGTTGACTCGGTCACATTATGGGTAGAGCACATAGCAGGGTAAGCGGGGGGTAATAATGGGCATTCGATGTGTTCGGTCTGCGGGATATAACTAGAGGATGTAAGTAGGCGAAGTCGCCCAGTTATTCTCCATTCACCTTTGGATTCCAAACTCTGACTTGCAATGGCCCGTCTTCAATTTGTTTCAGTAGTACTGGTTGCGGCCATGACCTAATACATAGATGATATGTTTGGGAGGATGAGAGAACTATGAAAGTAGCGCACCATTGATACATGATTATAAAGAATCGGCTGACAATAGCACCAGCGGTCGCATTGGGGTAGAGTTGACATATTCGAGCAACAAGAATCGCCCATGCAACTCCACCCAGGAAACCGTTCACGTTGGAATATATGGCTCGTCCTGCGACAGATGAGCAATGCCACCGATACATGCGACGAGGATGACCTACTCTGAGCCCAGAGCTTTATACATCGTAATGAATCGCGGAAAAACTTGCACATTCGGCACTAGCCTGAGAATTTCCTCTTGTACTCGACATCCTACACAATACCGATGACTTCTACGCCATGTTGGCCCCGCTGGCAGACTCACCTCCCAAACTTCGCACACAACGCTCGTCTAGATTTCGTAATAAATTATCGTCTTGCAGTGACAAATCGTCCGGTATTGACGACAGAGTCAGTCGCGCCATCAAGAAGTCTAGTGGGATGCCAGAGATTTTGGTTTTTATGATGGGGACGTAGGCCTCGGGAACACCCTATGGTCAAATGAGGCGTATGTATACAGAGATATTGGTCAACTGAACGCACAGAAACTTCCGTCGCACCGTCCATATCCCGCAACATTGGTTCAAAGATTTCGAAGAAGTCCTCCCTTGTAACGTGCTTGGGCACGACACATAGTGTATCAATATCGGAGCCGGGACCGTGAACGCCTAATCGGTAGGAACCAAATGTATAGATCTTGCCACCCGCTGCTCGTGCGGCGGTGTCTGACAAGCCGCGGGCAATGCCAAGGTCATATACGAATTTTTTGACAAGTGCGGCGACTCGGCCAAGGACAAGCTCCCTGTGGGTTGTGGAGTTGTAAAGTCAGTATGTGAGATGACGGGCGACGTTCAGGACTCGGAGTACAGTGACTATGATTGTTGAAAAATGGAAACAGCTACAAGCGGGTGAATTGTCCAGAGGCATCACAGATGACTGGGGGGCTTGCGCGGACAAGGAGATAGAATCACCAGCGTAATGAAAGCCACTACTCACCGCATTTTCGCCTCATCCTCGCTTTCGAACGTATTTTGGCGTCTCAGTTCAGCCATCAAAGTAACGGTGACTTCTTTCTCTCTCTCAGAGGATTCGCTCTGCGATATTGGTGGAGTAACTCCCAGATATCTACATGGCGCAAGAAGTCAGCTTATGCGATGGAGACCTACAGCAATTGCAACTTGCCCCTTGTCTGTCGCCATATTCTGGGAATCTGTGTTGAGGGAAATGGTACTGGGAAAGTGGTTGAGAGAGAAGACGAAAGATGTCTTGGTTATGAAAGCCGTTAGCGGAAGGTCTTTGCTGAGTCAGCTTTTGGGTAAAACGAACCACGAAAGGGAGTGCCGGTCGGTGACAATGTAGTACTAAGGTCCTTTATATATTGCGTACATGCACGACCAGCGGTACGCCGAGCAGAACATTCAAATTAAATACCATACCGCAATTCTAACAAGTATATATCTAACAGCAGTAGGTCTAGACATGGTCCACCATAACGAAAGCAAGCCCAGCGCTATGCCTTTTGGCTGGACGGGGCAGGCATGATGCGACTTCCATATGCTGAACAAGTACGTACACGCCTTCTAGCGAACCAACCCAAAGCAGCGACGGCAGACAAGCCGAGAACTATCCCAATCACAATTCCCGCAATGGCACCGCCAGTCAATCCAGAAGAAGCTCGGTGAGTGTCATCGTCCGAGCTGCCTGGAGAGCCTCCATCTGTCCAGGGTGGGCCGCCTACGGGCCAAAAGGCTCCACCGTCTGGGGGTATCACACAGGTCAAGGCATCGCCATCTGGGATAACTCTGAAGTCTGGCTGCAGGTGCAAGCCTGCCGAGTTATTCCCATCGACCACAAATGGGTAAGGCTGCGGGAGCGTTTGGTCTTCGCTGCAATTCGGGCCAGCAGCACCAATGAATGAAGTGTTGCCGACCAGAACATTGTTTTGAACGGTGAAGTTGCGTGAGGAGCTGACTGCCATGGCGTAACTAAAACGCGCCCGTAAATTCGTTGTCTGTCACAGTGCCGGACACGGACGCGTTGGTGCCAAAGCGATCGCCGAACCAGGTGCGAGGGCCAATTGCAATGCCAATTCTGTCCAAGATGCAAGATGAACGTCAATATTGTGGAGTTGGCATCGGCAACCCGAATTCTTACTTGATGATCGCATGTTCGATATTGACGCCTCTCGTTTCACCGACCCCTGCGGGAGCATTGGCAAACGCTCCGGCTATCCTGTTGTTGCGAACGACAGTGCCGGAGTAGTCCCCTCGGTATGGTTCATAATCAACCAAATTTATACCGCCAAGCAGCATTTGCTAGTTAAGGTTACTAAAAGACTATAGATAATGTAGTGCGGCAAATGAAGACTTACATTCTGCACTAGAATAGTGTTATTTTCTACCACTGTTCCCGGCGCGCCGAACAGCACTATACCGCCATCTGTCGGGTCGATGATCGTGTTATTCCGCACCAAGCTGTTTCGACAGCTCATACTAATCCCATCAGCCCACTGCTGAAAATCATCCGTTCCGCATGGACCGATGTCATTATGCTGAACAGTGACATTGTTGCAATTCAGGCTACCCTCGGCAATATGCAGGCAAGACCAGCTTCTCGGGTTGAAGGAGGCAACATGCTCTATCAGTTGCCCAGAAGTTGAGCCGCCCATCTCAATGTTGGCACCTCCTTCCGTGGGCGGCGCGCCGCTTCTTGTCCCGTTGATCTACATTATCAAATATAAACTGAGTAGATAGTCATATACGGAGGGTATGTGATATACCTGTATATTCCTTAACTTTACTCCAGAGCAAGAAGGGCAAGTACCATCAACGGCCGTGGTGTGGCCTGTCCCATTCGAAACCGGGCCATTGACAACGAGAGTAGCGCGGTCGCTGCCAAGTGGATATCCTAGCGTACTTATCTCCTGGTCTTGAGCGGAGAAGAACAGTGGGGTCAGCAGAAGGTACTCTCTACTAGGGCATAGCCGCAAGATAAACCCAGACCCAGATGAATTGAGGGCGCTGTTCAGTCGGTCGGTTACAGTACTTGCAGGGTCGGGGGACACGCATCCCGCGTCGTTCTCACTGTGACAAACAGTAAGACGGCCAACTTCACTCTGAAACGAGATCTCACCTCATGGGGGAGTGGAAGAAAGGATCTGAGCCGAGTCCGTGTGTTACTAACCACATGCATCATTGCAATTTGTTCGCCTCGTGCCTAGATAGGATATTATTACACATATAATATACTGAGAAGGTTTCGGCCAAATGAGCCGCCGTCTCGGAGTAACGCAGCTCGGAGGATAAACCTTGGCAGACATCCGCCCGAGGGCCTTGGTGACTTAAGGCATGTGTGACTTCACGATAAAAACAATGGCGGCAAAGGTGATCAAATTCTATCTTGGAGGTTACAAGCCCATCTACGCCTAAGAGTCTTTGCCCTGTACATGACATTTCAGTGTTTTCCCAAGGCGACAAGTGTAGAATACGCACTTTGACCAACGAGAACAGACCGTACGTCGTTCCCAGCATACCGAGGGTGAAGGCAGTGTAGTACGCTCCTGTGGACATGGTGAGCCATGGTCAGGCCGTAGTGGCGGAAACAGCGCGAACCCATGTAGAGGTTGGACCTGGGCAGTCTGTAGAAGATTTTGCGGTGGTCGTTCTGTCATGAACCCAAGTGTCAGATACACTCCAACCGAACCGTCAAAAGTTGCGCACCTGGACAAGCTTCTGCTTCTCCAAAATGTGGTTGGGCTCTGTAACACCGCTATAAGAGTCGAATTCAAGTAAAAAGACTGTGCTGCTCACTGTTTGTAAAGTGCACTCAGCATCTTGATTGGTCGATTGAAGGTGGATGTGGTGGATGAGACGGACGTTTGCGGAGTTTATTTGGACTTGCTTGACCGGCGACATCCGTCACAAACGACAAGTCTAGAGGCGAGCCAGCCCCTTTCCATCCCATTTCCATGTCGAATGATCGAGTTCGCGTTAGAGTATGTCCCTATGCTCGATTCCAGTGAACCTGCAATTCATCCGTGCTAGGGCTTGAGTATATTCAGGCCAATTATCTATGGCAATACCGCGACAGTCTTGACACCAAAGGAACGCGAATCACTCTCGTCTCCCGACCACACGCATAAATGGACGGTTGCTGTGCGAAGTGCGGCGTCGAACCCAAATTCTGATATTGTTGGAGGGGCAGACGACCTAAGCTACTTTATAAAGCGCGTCGTGTTCAAGTTACACGAGACATATCCCAATCAATCGCGCAGTGAGTATTCACATTACGAGAAGTCATGCAATGCGAGGCTGATTGGAAGCAGCTGTCGATAAGCCACCATTTGAAGTTTCCGAGACTGGGTGCGTTGGGTTGATTGACTGAACCACTATGGCTTACAAGTGAATGCGGTAGCCAGATGGGGTGAATTTGAAATCCAAATTCGCATCACATTCATATCAGAATCGGGAGAAAAGGCCATTTTATTGTATCATCACCTCAAGCTTCATCCCTGGAACGCGACAGGCGAGGCGGAGATCCCACCTCTCGACGTAGCTATCAAATATGGGCCTGTCCACTCATGGCAATACGATGAGATCGTCTTCAACGATCCCTTCCAGAACTTCCTCTCCATCTTGACAGCGCATCCACCCACTCCGCTACCGAAGGGAAGCAAACGACCTGTACCATTTCACCTTTCAAACCCTGCATCCTTGGAAGCATCGAAGGGCGGGACACCAGAGTTTACTACTCAAATGGCCAAAGAGGAGGCTGACAGGCTGGACGCGGCTAAGAAGGAAGTTTTGGCCCAGCAAGAGGCAATGCGGCTCCAGATAGTCGAGAAGGAAAGGGAATTGGATAGCTTGCAGAGGCAACTTAACTCTATGGCGTGAGTTTGCCCTGGCTATATTCGTTCGGGTTGTACAGCTATAGCAATTCAAGCATCTCATGCACGAATTCACTGCCAAAATTAGAAGGAATCGAAAGAACTGATGTGTCAAACCAGGATTGCATATACTGTGCCGAACCGGGAAAGGGGTCAGTAAGCGCCGAAATCATAGTAAAGTGTGTATTGCGAGTGAAGGGCTTTATTGTCAAGTTCCGGAAGTCGCACACAGCTGCTGCAAGTATTTACCCACTAGTACATACCACTTTCAAAAAATTAGCTAGTCTACCTCACCTGCTACGAATATTTTGCTCAGGCATCTCCGTTTCGGCACTCAGCCAGGATTCCGGTCACGCAGTCACATTTGTGACCCGAGGTCAAAAAAGTGTCGGAAACATGAAAAAATGACATTGGAGACGTGCGGAAGGGATACAGAACACAACATGAGATATCAGACATGTAGAGGACATATATATAGCCATGTACATATGAACCAGTACTAAAAAATGGCCATTTCAAGCCCTTGCGCCAGCTGCTGCAGCCCGGGATCGTGTGACACGTTGATTTGCAGCGGGTGGGGCAGCAGATGTGCCGGGGATGAGGTTCTGAGCGTCGGGAGGGCCCATGACACCGGTAGGAACAGTCCTGTGATGGGTGGGTTGTGGTTCTACAGGATGACTTGGCTGCGAGGTGGAGGGGATGGAATCATTGTGTGGGACAGTCCCAGCAATGGTGGGAAGGCGTGTCTGAGCAGCGCGATACTTCGGGAGGGCTGCAGTGATGGCAGGAGTATTTCCGAGATGTGGTGTAGGTGGGGGAAGGTGGAGGGGTGGCTCCGGAGGTCGTGCAAGGCGACGAGGGCGGGGACGAGGGCGGGGCTGTGGTTCTGCCTCTGCATGAGTTGCTGGGATGATGGGGGCTGGCACAGGTCCAGTTTCTCGTGCTGACCCTTCATCCGGATTTGAAATGTCCCCGAAATCCTCACCCGCAGATTCTGTATGTGTTGATCAAGGAGCATTTATGTCTGAATCAAGAGAATGTGTTACTCACCAGTGTCTGCAACTTGACGACGACGACGTGGTTGCTTTGGCCCTAGTCGGTTCTCTGCTGCGCGGAATCCAGTCATTGCCAAACCCAGTACCTTGTCCGTGGCTTTCTGTGACCTTTCCTGCTCTTTCTTCGCGGCCTGTTCATCTCGCTGACGTTCTCTCTCTCGCTGACGATCTACCTTTTCCTGTTCCCGAAGCATCGGCTGTTGTTCGTGTTGCTGGAGTGCATTGAGATGTTCTTCGGCAGTAAGTTCACGGGCACCAGACGTGTCCAGTGTCTGTTTCGGTTTTCCCACCCGCCCAAAGGCTGCCTGACGGAGTTTGTCGTTCTCGAGCTTTGCGAAGTGGAGTCGGAGTCGTTGTGTTTGAATCTCGTTGATAAGTGTCTCCGTGATTGAACGAAACTCGAGGTTTTGGGAGATGAACATCTCCTTCGACGCAGAGGGGGGGATTAGTGGTGGAGTACCAAGGAACATTGCAGTGGGGGTCTGGGTAGCGCGATGTTGGTGATTTGGCCCAGCGTCGATTTGAGGTTGAAGTTCGGGTGAGAGTGCTGATGGAGTGTCAACATGAACGATTGAGTCATGCGTGAGTTCAGGGGGTTTAGGAGAGAGTCGGATTGAGTTGTTGTATTTTCTGCTGGGCCAAATTTTTCGCTTGGAATAGCATTGCGGTCGATAGGGTGGATACCAGTAACTTCAAAGGCCTTGCAGATTGTACTTTGCTTGAGTGCAATGTCCCTTGCGCTACTGTATACCGCAGCTACCGTATGTTTTGTTACTTTGCCGGCTAACTTCACCGCCTTTCGCCATGCCTTTTGCAGCGGTGAGAAAATTAGAACGTCGCAGGGTTGAAGTGCGTGTGTTGTATGGGATGGTAGGCAAATGACTATGATATTGTGCTCGCGTGCAAATGAGCAGCATTTGTGCGTACAATGGCTGTTGTGTCCATCAAGAATTAGAAGTCGGTATTCCTTGGGATCGTTGAGGTATTTCCTTGTTTCGGGCTCGAAGGTCTTCTCCATCCACTTGGATCCAAGCTCCTGGTCGGTCCACCCATTGGGCGACACTGCAATCCTATATATTTATTAATAGCTGGACAAATCTTGAATCATGAACTACTCACGCAGCGTTGCAAGGATTCTCTCGTCCCCACTCCAAATTGATCCGCGCACCAGGAAATATGAGCATTGGTCGCATTGCTACTCCAGCAGCCGAGAAACACTCAATTGTTGTTACCATTTCCCGAGCACCATCATTGATATCATACAACGTCTTCTGATCCCGGTCAACTAGTGCCCTTCTGCGAGCACTATCCCCCAACACTAATCCTTTCTCATCCATATTCCAGATGTTCTCAGGACGAATAGCATATTTGGCAATGACTTCTTCTAAAATGTCGAAATACTTATCAACATTAGCGCGGTTAAGAGATCTTGCCCGACATGCTTCTAATGTTGTAGTAAGCTTCACCTATTAAACAAATATTGTCAGTTTAAATGTAGATAATAAATTAGATGTACAACCTTAATCTCTGGGTGACGTGTGACGAAGCGGGATGGCCAATTCTCGCCAACAGGCTTGCCTAAAGCCCTTGAAGCGAAATCACGCAGACTGGATAGGGTCATTGGCACTCCCCGCCGCCCTAGTGTTCTGATCCAGTCCACCAAAATATCCTCCTGTTCTGGTGTGAAGTGCTTCTGATGGTCGTGTGCGTCCTTCTTTGGCTTCGCTCCATGCCATCGACCAGTAAGAGTTGACCTAGGCACACCAAAGTCTTTTGCTGCTGTGCGGAGTGAATACTTCGGATTCCCATGGTTATCTAAGCCTGATTCTTTGACAGCGGTCAAGGCCTTTTGCAGTAAGCTTTCCCGAGATTCAGGTTCATCGTTGTCAGATTCTGTACCACTTGCATCCGAAGAAGAGGGTTCCACAGCTGGGGACTCTGAAATGATGGAACCCCCAGTGTCTGATTCTGATGGAGATGATGGCGGGTTTATGGTGCTCTCAGGCAGCCCATAGAATGAGCTATATTCACCTGAGCTTGAGGTAGAGAGGCTAGATGAAATGGAGGAGGGCATTGCAATGATGGTTTGAAAGTGACTTGCTTTCACCTTGTTTCTAGCGAAGCTTGCTCTTTGTGATGAGCCTCCATGCATCCATGAGCATTTAATAAATGTTCATGCAACATACAGCTTATCTTATCATTAAAACTCATGGGCAAATGGTGCAAATGGTCGTGTTTCAACAGCCCCTTTTCCGCTCCTATTCAAAACTTTGGCCAGATTCAAGTGCTGAAATCAAATCAAATCAAATAGATAAAAATGGTAGGGCTTTATGTGAGTGATATATATGTACATATCTTCAGCCTTCATCACTTTCTATGCCACTTCAAGACTGTAGAAGACCATGGTACTACCAGATGTCAAATCCATTCTTCAGATTGTTTTCTCTTCTGTTTCAAGTATAAGTACAAAATCAAGACATCAAATACCTCTATTTATCTATATAATTAAGGACAATAACCCCTTGTGCACTCCATAGCTCATGGAGGCTGTAATAATGTCCGTAGCGGCACCAACATCTTGTTTGCCACTGTTTTTCAGGGGCTTTAACCTCGGTGAAGCATGCAAAATGCCTTCATATCAAGCACACTCACAGATTTTACACTTGAGGCTGATACAAAATATGTGTTCAGTATGTGTCATTTTATAGCATCACTTTCCCCTTCTATATCAGTACAATTTATGCTACAATAGATGATTTACGCTTCAGATGACCGGTTTCAAAGTCCGACCGGAATCCCGATTGGGCACAGTACAGGGGGTTAAATCTAGTATGAGATGATAAATCACAGCATCGGGTTGACAGAAATACTGAAGGAGCATGAAGACGACCACGTCAATACCACGGCGCCCACCCGGGATACATTCGAGCCTAACCAGTAACTTGTAAGATTGTGCCACAGCCATGATATCGGAACAGTCTTACCAGATTGTCTGGGTCAGTCGCCCCTTGGATGAGCAATTGTACGAGGTTGCTGACGGACACTTCTTTCGTTGGGCCGCGATGTAAATCCTTCGGCGAATAATAGCCTTTAAGCCTCTTTTCCATGGGCACCAACGCATTTTTGGCAAGCATCTTAAGATCTACGGAGTCTTTGACTTGATTCTTTCGGTCCCGTTCCTATTGGGATGGAGTGGGTCAATCATTGAAGTGGACGGAGACGTCATTAAGTGTACCTTTGCCGTCATTTTACGCTTCTCATCCTCCCATTCAACAAGAGGGTCGTGAATGAACGCATCCAGGATGGACATAACCGTGTCCTTATGCTCACGTAAGAGGCGAAGTGTCAGCTCGCACGCGACGCGGAATACGCCTATGAAGCACATCAACCAAAGCCGTCACAGACATAGGCATACCACCCACCTTCCGTACCAGTGATCCCCAAACCGTCGACCACATTCTGTGTTAGTCTGAATGGTACACGCTCCGGAGTCTCCAAAAGCTTGCCCTGAAAGAGGTTCATCAAAGACGTTCTTTGAAGTGAAGGTTGCGCTTTACCTTCTCGAACAAGCAGTTGAAGTCACAATGTACTACATCCCCGGTGTTTGTGTCTAGCAGGATATTCTCACAGTGACGATCCCCCAGACTATTGACAAGTGAGCTTCGTTATCCACCATTGGGAGAGTTGACAGAGGACTCACCCTACCATGAACCCAACGATGGACATCACTGCTACAGTTCTACTGTAGGTCAAGCGACCCGCCAACCAGGCTGAAGGCTCAGGGAAGGTTTCTAAAAGCCATTCGTGAAAGACGGGACGATATCTGGATCATATAATCAGCACTTGAAGTGTCACCTGGATGAAGAAACTCGCCGCGCCAGAATTGTAGCCTGGAAGACTTTGCCCACATCTTTGAGCTTGGCCTCTTTGATTTTCGCGCAATCCTCGTTTAACTCACCGCCCTGTGTAATCAATCCATGAGCAGAGTATTTAGGTGTATCTTGTACGCAACGAACCCATGGCGGTAGCTTCCTGGCGTTATATGCCTTCACTAGGATTGGACGCATGCAAACCGTATTCGGTACCCATTGTATCAACCCACATTCATCATTCAAAGGAATGGCAGCGTAAGTGCGAATGTCTGAGAACATCGCAAGCTCAGTGAAGGAAGAAAGAGGGGAGATGATGGGAGCGACTTACGCAGTTGTCTACGTCGGGAGTCCGAACTACCACTCAACAACTTGTTGACAACTGTGTTAAGATCCATAATCCTTGCGTCCTTACGCAAGTCGTCTTTCGGTTTGGCGAGGAAGGAATAGATCAGCCCATCACTCCCCTTCAACGTGACTTTGCGTGGCTTCGCGAGGGAACTCATGACTTCGACGTCGTCTTGGAACTCTACGGGACCGGCCAGATGAGTTCATGAATACGCAACTGGACGACAACTATTTTACCTGCAAACGTCGGTGAATTCTGAGGAAATGGATGATGCTGTACGTGGGTTGCTGCAGAGGGCGGCGGCATGCTGGCCGTCAACGATTGTTGGAGCGGAATGATCAGGGAACATCCAGTCAAGGTTTGTAAAGCTGGGAAATGCCGGGCAATGCTCAGCTTCGTCTCTGAGCGAGCTGGATGTTGGCAGATACGCAGTAGCTCCCCTATCATTTTGAGGCAATTTTGTATCATGGTACTCACGCCCCTCTGATTCTTTGGGTCACTCTACTCATTGCTAAGCACTGTCCCATCAATGCTTTGGAAGGATACGCACCCGCATCTTGTCTAAGAGCAGTCGGCCCCGCTCCGCCCGTGTATGGTTGTTTGAATGGATGATGGAAGCAAATAACCATGAGGCCTGAGGCATATATGTCCGGAGGATCGAAACCATGAGGGGATTGAGAATTTTGATAACGTCTTTATTCTGATGGCCGACTCGCGAGACGATCTGGGGAAACGCTATGTACCACTTCAAAGGGTTAGCAATGTGGTTTATCGTTCTCAACGAGGCGACACACTTTGTACAGCGGAATTTCTTGAAAGGCTCGAATAATAAGTTCGTTGATCTTCGGAAATTGATCAGACGTGACCATTTTCTCGTTATCGGCCATGTCCAACCAAACTGTGAGAAGCCGTGGCACAGTTTGATATACGTGCTTCGAGCCGTATTTGAGAGATTTGATGAAATACTTGACCGTATAGTAGCATAATTTGGGACCCCTGGTGGTAGTTGAGTAAGCATGAAATGAACCACAAAGCCATTCCTTGTACCTGGTTGGTATTTCTCTTTCGTCAAGAACTTTGTAAGTATTGTCGTGATAAAGCCCCAAGTGGTAGTTGCAACCTTCCCATCTTCACACGGATGTTAGTAAAGGACCTTCTGGAAAGTTAAAACTCACTTAGGAAAGATGTTTGCGGCATATGTAAACACCCTTAGGACATGACCATCCTCAAAGCGATCTGATTCCGCCATCCATCGAGCACGGAGAGTTTCCGCCTGACCAAGCTCTGGGTGAGAAGGCGACCAAACTTAGAGCATCTATGATGTTACCTTTGCCTTTAGTTTCTTTATTTCTTCCTCGTCGAGAGTGAGATTCACCACAGTCGAATCCTCCGACAACCCAAGCTGGCGCATGGTGTTCTCCAATTCCTGCAAAGCACGGAGTGGCTCGCCAGTTGCTTTGAGGAGCTTCGCACTCTCGATAAAGGCGTAACTGTCATCAACCTGCCGTGCGTGCAATGTCGCGCTATAAGCTGTTTGCCATTGGCCGGCTTTTCGGGCGATCTTGCTGCTAGAGAGCCAAGATTTTCCTACCTCTGCAGCAAACTTAGCTAACTCGGGACTAGTATGAAGTACGGTAAGTCAAGTGTGGCACGATAATACATGGAGATAGCTCAACTGGATTGCAAATGCGGTCCGCCGCATACTCAACACCGATTCACGCGCCCGGAATGTTGGAAGAACAGTGTCCAACCGACCTTCCAGCGTTCTTGATAATTGCTTGAGAGCCTGGCGTCGTTGTTCGGTCGAGCCAGAAATTCCGCTCTTCAGATTGATGACATTGCTTATCAGCTCAAGTTCGTACGTTGTATGGAGGTCAAGCAGTGAATCGTAGGCGTGCCGAAAACCCTTGACACCTGAGGCCGTGATAGGCGCCCCAAGGATAGTTCGACCTGATGACAAGGCCTCTTTCAAAGTATTTGGTTCTCCTGTGCGCATCGCCAACAAGACCTGGGCCATAATCATGGAGGGAGTCTGCGACGACGAGGTTTTCACCAATTCTTGGACCTCATCCCACGCGTTCACTAACCAGGCGCTTTCAACTTGGAACCCGGCCAAGGCTCCTTGCCAGCCCGGATTGCGAGTCAAGATGCCTTTGACATGTGTGCGCAATGTATCTAAGACTTGATTAGATACGATACCCTTTGAAAGTCCAGGCACGAACCGTAGTGGCCCAGATTCCGCAGACATCGCAAAAGACCCAAATGAAGGTCGAGGTTGTCAGGCTCCTTCTGCAAGCACAACTCCCAGCAACTTTGTGCAGACGTCCATTGACCCAAGCTTTCATGCTGTCGAATCTGATGTTCGAGAGACGGATTAAGTATCAACGTCGACACGCCTTCCATCCCATCGGGCTCGTCCAAGTAAGCATATATTTCGTGAAGCCGTTCATAGGAAGAATGCAGTGTGGGACTCGCGGGCGACCGCTCCCTCGTGGTCCGAACAAGCTGTTCGAAGTTCATCAATGAGCGTGCATACGCCTTGCATTGCAATGCCGCCTTCGCCATCAACTCTTGGTCGATGCTCGAGAGGATAGAATCGACTTGCAACAATTCCTCGTCAGATACGGACATAATGCGAGCCCTCCTGGCTGTGTCCTGCTTCTTTGAGTTCACCTCTTGGCGCATGACACGAACCCATGTGCTCAAGTGATCCAGCAGCATGAAGATGGCCTGTTGATATATGAGTGCAGGGTGACCTTGGGAGGCAGCAACATACCTGAGCACTAAGAAGCTTCTTGTCGGGAGAAGAGGCACTGTCGGAGGTATCTTGATCCCGTAAAACGGCTAGTATTTCGAATAGAATGGCTTCCCTGTCGTCTTCTTGACCAGATATAAGAATGTTCAAGATCAAGTGGGGGAGAAGAAAACGGGGCAACGCCAACATCCTTGTTTCGTACAGCAGAGCGAAAAACTCCAAATATTTTCTGCGCAGTCGCGCCCGAAGCTCTGCTTATGAGGTGGACCGTCCATAGCTGAATCCATTCCCGATAAGTAGATTGCTTTGGGTATATAGGAAGTTCAGGTGTCGAGGTTGGATTCAGGGTTAGAGTGAATCGTCCGCCAAGCAGCGGAGTGACGGTCTCCAGAACGTGCTTAGGAAGTGCTTTCCACCGGTTCCGTACCTTCAACGGGATTGATTGGGTAATTGTAGCAGCGACTAGCCCCGGTGTAAATTGACAGAATTTGAGGAGCTCCTGTATGCAGAATCCTAGATGTCCTTGATAGTTGATGTCGCTGGTAGACCGGTAGGCACCGACCAGGAGGTCACCGATTAAATGCAACACGAAGGCCGTGGATTCATCTTCGTCAACAAAGTTTCTCATCATGATCATCCGGGAGTCACTGGGCCTGATATCACACCTATCAGGATCGACTGCGCCTAAAATCCCAATGCATTCGTAAGCTAAATGGTGAACCTCTTCCGTCCCTTCATTGTCACGGCATGCGGCAGAAAAGAGTGTAGATAGAATTTGGCCCACAAGGGGATCAAACATGTCGCCAGAAGCCAACTCCCGTATGAAGTCTTGGTGTTCGTCCGCCATGAACCGTTTTAGTTCGCGTAAGGATTGTAGGGCAACAGACACATTTGCATTGTGCGCCCGATCCAGTATGCGGCTCAAGCGTTGTGGTGGCTCGCCGCTCCCTCGGAGTACCCCCAGCCTGTCAGCTTCTTCTCGGAGTTCTGGTACGGACGACAGGTCCACAATGTCGTCAAGGTTGTTGGCCAATCGTGGGCCAAGCACAAAAACGATGTGGCGGATGAGTTGCTTCGCGGAGTCTCGGGCAATGGAAGAGAAGGCTGGCCAGCAGGCTACCAGTGTGGCACTAATCGGGCCAACGTGAGGCCCGACATCGCTATCTCCGAGAGTCGTGACGAATTGCATCCAGCTGTGAAGTGTCACCTCCGCAAGCTCTGGTATCACGACCATGGTTTGAAATGTAGCCATTATCTGATAACAGTCAGATGGGCGTACTTTACATCAGATGCTTAGCTTCATACCTGGGGGGCGACGTTACTGATAGAGGGACCAATGATCGTGAATAAGATTCCGAAACTGCGCAATATACGACGCTTTGAAGCCACAGATTGCTTTCCCCGCAGTTCTTGAAGCATTTGGCTTATGCTTGTGATGATCCCCAACATGTGCTCCTTGAGGAGCTCGCCTGAACCCGAGGACTTGTTGCTCGCCTGGGACTCCGATAGAGCCTTGTTAACCTTGTCAAGCGCGTCGACAGCCTGCATTTCGGGTTAGGCGGTTTAGTACGTTCCTATACCAGCGACGTACTAAGTTCCCTCCGGTTTCGTCGCCCAAGCTGACTACTAGTTCTGCCAGCAGTGGAACCAAACAACTCCTGATGATCCTATGAATCGGCGTACTGTTGGCATTCCGGCCAGAATTCATGATTCCTTTCACAAAGTTAAGGCCTTGTTGGGTGGCGAGTTGACTCGGTAGTAGAAAGATATGTGCCAAAATATCGTGTGCGTATTTCATGAAGAGCTGGATAGAGTCCATCTGAACCTCTTGGCAGATTTTTTCCAACACCCTAGCCTCCGAATTGGCGAACACCTGAGGGAGCGTCCGTGGCAATGTCGTCGAAATGAAGTCCGTTGGGTTTACTGAAATTAAGCGACAGGTCTCAGCGAGCAAGCCTGGCTGTGTGACCATGCGCATCACAAGGAAGGGCGCAACCATATTCATGGAGGGCTGAACAAGGTTGTAGGGCGACCTTTTGTGGTGCTTAGCCACTGCCAAAAACTTGAGAAAGTGAGCTGAAGGAATGAACGTAAAAGCCAAGGAGTCAAACCTGCGTATAAGAGAGTGACTTCAACAAGGGGTTTTGCCTCGACAGGTGAGAAATGAGAAAACAGATACTGTGCTCCAGTAAGTCAGGCTCTGACGTTCTTAACTATCGCATTGGGTTAAAGTATGACAAAAGTGTTGACGTTGACTTACCTTGCAATCAAGCCCACGGTGATGAGAAGTGTCTCCGTTTCTCGTATTGAATTCATTTCCGTTATACGATACAGATTATTGAAGATCGAAGGGACAGGAAGACCTTCTGCAGTCCCATACGATTGTGTCATTTGATGGAGGGTGCGCCTGCAGAGCATTATCAGAACAGGACGAGTTTGTCAAAGGGAAACTACTCGCCCTGCAGATAGCCTAACCGTGCGGCTCTTGTCGCACAGTCCACGTGTAAGGACGTCTAACGTTTGTTCGAACTCCTGCTTACTATAGATCGGCGCGTCATGGGCCATGATGACGCTGTAGGCATTATATACCCTCGACCGCACATTGGCGTCAGCCTCTTCCAACGAGCCCTCAAGAAGGCGCGCCAACAACGTTTGGACGAAGGGGAGGAGTGAGATGTTGGACAATCTGCGATGCACTTGTGGATAACACTTCGCAAGAACGCACGGCAATCGCAACAAACGATCTGCTAACGCAAGGCGTGCATTCGACGACCCGTCCTTCAATGGCCTAGATTTAGGTTGACAACTAAGTTTCTGGAGGACAAACTGTCTCTGAGCTAGCTGACCTCTCAAACCGAATTCGAACGTCGTTCATTGCTTGCACGATGAACGCTTCATCTAGGTTTCCGTTATCTTCGTTCATCCAACTGAGTTCATCTGGAAGAATCAACTCCAAGGCTAAGATTCTGAATTGAGCCTTCCAAGAGGGGGACTCTGATAAATTGTCGGCCTTTGGGGTTTGGTGCGTTTGAGCCTCAATAAGGATCCCTTGTAGCATCTCACTAACAGGGCCCACCGAGAGGGTTGCAACCTTGTTGGCAATCGACTCTAAAGATTGTGGCGATAGGCGAGGAATACATTGGCCGAGGTACACTCCCACTATGGCCTGAATATATATGAACTTTACACCACCCGAAATCACACATTCGACGTACCAAAAGCTCGTCGCTTTCGCCTGCCCATGGATGATAGCGCAGTAGTTCCACGACGGTATCTGCATCTGCTGCCCTGCTGTTGACAAAACCAGGGATGGAGAAGGCTGTGCGTAGATCATGCTCGTACGGCGACGCAACCGCCTTCGAGCTTTCTCCTATTCGATAACACACAAAATGAAACGGTAGATCGTGGAATAACCTCGTGATGTGGGTCCTGTTTTCCGAGTCCTGTTTGCATAATTGGCTGGCCGCGAGAAAAAGACCAGCTAAGGCCACGGAGCGGAAGGTGACGGTGGTCGAGCAAGCAGGCGAACGGACGTGGTGAAAGAGGCGAAGAACTAATTCCGTAGCCCGGCGTTGTATTTTTTGCAGAAAAACAAAATTACGAAGAGGGATATTGAGCGTCTGTACCAACGCAGAGACAATGGTGACGGTGAGGAGTGGAACATCCGCTATGCTGTCGAGAGTGGCCCCGAACGAAGCATCACTCTCCTACATAATCCCTTGAGACAGGGTCACATAATTCTCGTTCGAAGTCACGTACATAGTTAAGCCTAGGGACAGAGAATGGTCTGAAGGTGATTGGAAACTTAGACAACGCCAACAGTTGACTTAGTTCTAGTTGTGATCATTGAGCGAGTGGGAGACGGGACACAGAACGTCACATCGTACCTTCTAGAGCGTCAAGTTCTTCTTCCATGATATCTGAAAGGAGGCTTGCACTGGTTCCCGGGTTGGCAGTGGGGGCATCGAGAGAACGACATATCGCTAGAATAGTTTGTAGTACCATAGGTCTGAGCGTTGTAACTTCGCGAGGGATAACTTCGTCTATCCAGTGGCCCAACGCATAGTCAAGATTCAGCAGCTTCGTTAAAGTTTTGCGACCAATATCGTCATTTCCGATAAAGACGCGCTCCACGCGAAGCGCAATCAATCCCACCACCTGCAAGGACATCTCCACCATGGCCAGTAGGTCCCCCTGGTCGCTCCAGACAATTTCGCCGTGAGAAGGAAACCATATCGAAGAACGTATTCAGGCTGTCCACTGCTGTGAGCCATTCGCTATTGAATGGTATTCGAGGTGTTGTTTCGTCGCCTGCAAGAGGTTCTTCGACGAGGTTGCGCATAAAGGTGAGTAACCGCTTGTAGTCTGCATCCTTAACGGAGAGCTCTGACAGCGGTCTAATTTGGGAGGTTCTTGGCTGGTCCATAGCCGATGCTGTAAGTTCAGAACATGGTGCCAATGGTGGTGTTGTACAAAGAAGTTTCGCTATGTGACATCTCGTGATCGTACCAACTTAGGGGGATTAGGGAGCGTTATAATAGAGGTTTGTATCCTACTTCCGTCCCGACCTCCGTTTGTCCTTCGCCTTCTCACGATCCATAGCCTTTTGCTCCGCTCTTTCCCCTTCTAAAGAACCAAAGACACGCTTCATTCGTTCGTGATACGCACGGTCCTTCTCCTTTTGCTTCTCCTGCTCCACCGTCGCCAAGAACCTAGCATCCTTCCTGAGTTCACGAATCGCACCCTTGCGTTCCTCCTTATATTGATTGCGTAGTTTCGCGGCTTCATTGCGTTCTCTGTCTGGATCTTGACGACGCATGTAAGACGACGATGAGGATTCAAACTTGGGAATATAGGTCGCAATGGGGATTGGCTTGTGAACCTGCAGAAGAAGAGGTTGACGAAATTGACGAGCGAAGTGGAGCATTTTCTTCAGTCTATCCCGCAGAGGACTCAGGCTCGTCTACATAATTGTTGAAGTTGAGTTAGCGACCTAAGATCGTAGCTAAACGCGCACTTACTTTAAGGCATGCTGGCAATCTTTTTGTTTCTACAGCATCTAAAATCTCTCTCACCGGGTCGAATAGCTCAATAAATCCATCTAGACCCTTGTAGAGATCTGCAAACCGCCCAATCAAATCCAGCGCCATGTTGAGAAGGTCTACCTTTACTTGCTGATCGGAGGCGGCGTTACTGAGGAGGGCGAGAATATTGGTCTTTTGGATAACAGTGTCTTTGGCTTTTTTTCGCATCGAGGGCAAGAATGCGGCAGGCGTCCGCCCGGAAATCAGGAAGGGCGAAAGTTCCCGGGACAGATGCTGCATCTACATATGGAGTGCGTGCGAGATGTAAGACAGCCGCAACGGAGAAACTCAGTGCTTCTGGCACAAGCCGTTTAGAGACTTGTTCGTACTGCAGGAGGAGCGTAGAGAGGAACAGGCCACTAGCGATGTCGGATATCGACCTCACGCGTCCGAGGCCGAGATACGCACCCATGAGCAGACGTGTCGGTGATACAACAATGTGATTCAAATCACTAGTAGGCCAAATAGCTCCGATGACTCTGAGCAATGTGAGCTCGGGAATGCCAGGCCATGTTTTGGCTTCGGGATCAAGTGGTCCTTGGGCGATGCCTCGTCGAAGGTTTTGATGCATCAAGCGAAGCTTTGCGACAAAGTATTCTGCCGATTGTGTTGGGTAGCTTCGGGAAAGCGCGAGGAGGTGTGGGAGTAGGGAGGTGAGGAGACCAAAGCGTGGGGATGGGGGTGAGGTGATGTACAAAACGTAGTCTATTAGAACATGATTGAGAGCCTGCCAGAAAATGAAGGTCAGCGAAAGTAGCAGGTGAGAGCAGTGAGGGACTACCTGAAGTTTATGCTTATTGTCGGGAGAAAGGCTAGGGTGGTGCAGCACTCGTATTCGCTGAACGACAGTAGGCACGTCTCCGTCGTCCAGGCCATCGACGATCTCCAGGAATTCCTCGTGACTTGACGGGCATTCAAATGTAAACGGAAGTTCACTAGATGTTTTGGACCTGGGTCGATTGGCTTCATTGCGCGAAGGGACGAGAGTGTCGTGCTCCCCCAGCTCTCCCTCTTCGTCCTCGCTATCGTCATCGTCATCTTCTTCGTCTCCCCCCTCGTCTTCGTCCTCGTCTTCTAGACTCTCGGCCTCTCCATCATCCTCTTCTTCACCGTGTTCGGGCTGACCTCCCAAACCATTTCCTAGGCCATCCCACTCTTCCTCCACCTCCTTATGGAAATCATCATCAAGATCATCCCCTCCTTTTCTACGCTTAGCTTTGGGTTGTCCGTCCTCGTCCTCGCTATCCTCCAGCCCTAGCATCCGCTTCCGCCTTCGCCGCTCAGCCTTCTCGAGTTGCTCCTTTTGTTCCAATGCAATTTCTTCATCGGTTTTCGTCCTGTCCTTCGGTTTCGCTCGCTGGTCGAATGCGAGCTCCCTAACGCGTTGATCGTAGTCTGCGTCATTCGTCGCGGGAGTTTCCTTCGTAGGTTCTGCGGTTACAGTCGTAAAAGGAATAACGTCGGAGACGGAGGGTTTCTGCGAATATAACAAATCGCGGATTGAGTCGAAGTCTTCATCAAGTTGATGGCGGATATTCTCATCGCGTTCTTTATCAATTTGGCGAAGCATCTGGGGGGATATTGAGTAACGTTATGTACTTCGGACAACGACTATACCTTGTGTTCTTTACTTTTAGCGATGACCTCAGCCATGACTTCAGCTTTGGATTTCTTCCGGGGCTACATTGTAAATCATCGCTTTACAATTTCTTTTGGGCAGGCGAATAAAACAAACCTCATCTTCGTGATCCGACTCGTCTTCAAAGCCACCGAAATGGGCCTTCTCAACTGCTTCCCTGCTGATTTGGCCTGTAGCACGTTAGAGACCGGTGCAAAAAAGCAAGTATAGCCTATACCTGGGTCTTCATCATCATCGTCTTCGAGAGTCAGGCCCGAGTTATCAAAATCATCCAAATTAGAGAGACTCTGGCCATAGTGGGTGAGTTCGTCCTCGTCCTCCAGGTTGAACGCCCCTGCCCGAGAAGCTCTCTGCCGTTCCTTGGTGAAACGTTCCAGCATACGCTCTTCGATGGACATCATGGGGTTATTTTCTCCGAATCGTCGATCAATGATTCCGCCAGCATGGCCCTTTTCTTCGTACTCTTTCAGCAGAGTCCGTTTACGCTATTTAGCCCGTATTAGCACCATACACGGAGAAGAGCATCAGTCCCACTCACTTGTTCAAGGCCTGCTTGTTTGCTTTGGGCAGGACGGCCAGAGACTCCTCTGATTTTGCGACCCCCGACATCGTGCTTCACTTTGGTGACCTTGACATCGAAAGGGTTCAGTTTTTGCTGGATTTCTTGTAGCTTGGCTGCCCTTTTGGCTCGATCTTTCTCCTTGTCACTGATGGCTCGTGTTCTCTTCTTGCCATTCGTATGGTTTCCTGTTAGGCCGGCTTGCGATAGTGCAGCTTTCAGCTGGGATAGCTGAGATCCCTTCGCCATGGATTCTTCCAACGGATCGGACTGGCATTATTTTAACTAATACACGTGACTTGCGGCGAAATTCAGGGGCTAACAGTGTCGACGAATACGCTGGTTAGGATACTGACGATACAGACGAGTTCCTGCGTGTAAGTAATGGTGGCGTAGGAGGAGTTTATTGAAGTAGGGTACTATACGCTCATTCTCATCGCGATCGAGGGGTGAGGCTGATAGCCTTCTACCACAATATCTTCGTACAAAAAGTGGTCTATCTCGGTGATCCCCTCTCTTGCCCATCGTAATGTTGGAAATGCTCTAGGGACCCGCTTGAGCTGCTGTTCAAGCGCCTCAACATGGTCACGATATACGTGCGTGTCCCCGAGCTGAATGATGAGCTCATGAGCGTCAGTGTTCGTGATGTGGGCAATCATATGCGTCAAGAGTGCGTATGATGCGATGTTGAAAGGTATCCCAAGTCCGAGATCCGCAGAGCGCTGATACATCAAACAGGAAAGTTTGGGCTTCTGGTCTGGCGATGTTGCTGATGGCAAGGAGACGTAGAATTGACATAGCAGATGACAAGGCGGCAGGGCCATTTGCGGAATATCTGATCGACTGCTTTCAGAGATTTGAGTCAACAAAAAGTAGTGTAGCCACCTTTTGGATTCCATGCAGTCATAATGATCCTGCGATCAGTGGGGTTGTGCTTGATCTTGTCGATGCACTCTTTCAACTGATCAACTCCTTGACCCGCGTAATCCGCTTCGCAGTCAGTATAATCCGCCCCAAAGTGTCTCCATTGGAACCCATATACAGGACCGAGGTCCCCTTCGCGACGATGGCCCAAGCCTCTACTCTCTAAGAACTCCTTCGACCCATTCCCATCCCATATCTTGACGCCTTTCTCTGCGAGCAACGTAGAGTCAGTTGAGCCATGGATGAACCATATGAGCTCTTCGACGATTCCTCGGAGGAATGTACGCTTTGTGGTAAGTAATGGAAGTGTGTTGTTTGCAAGGGAGAATCGAAGAGACGGAGGCGCGAAGAGGGCGAGGGTGCCTGTTCCCGTGCGATCTGGTCGAACATCACCCGTGTCAATGACACGTCGGATGAGATCCAGATATTGGTATTCTTCATGTTGGGTGCTCGCGTCTTTGGAGGAAGCCATGGTTCAAGTCGCCTGGTGCAAGTGCAAGTAGCCTGGTGCAAGTGCAAGTATCACTCAAGTCGCGCTCTGTCACACGCACGTGAGCGTTGAAAGGTGTGATGGCGTGACGATGACGATTAATTGCTTCGCCCTGGCGGCTTATTGCCGGCTCTAGCCACGCGGGCCTGTACTTTCCTTGTTTTACACCTCCCATCATCACACCACGAACTGCACAGGATGGCTGAATTCAAGCCCGTTCTGCTCACTCTACCATCTTTTGCGCCATCCCTGGCCCTTGAGGTGCTTTGACTATGTCCAGCATCGTTTCAGGACAGTGACAAGCTAGCTTTGCTTCCAGGTTCTACCCTATGGGCTCACTATTCATCGAGTGATTGTTCAGCCTGATGGACGAGTATGTAGCATTGATGAGGCAAATTTCACCATATATAACCACCAATTACAGACGCACGATCTTGTTATCGGCCCAGAGGCTCCTGAAGACCACGTTGGGCGCAAGTACAACAATACAATAGTGGGAAGATATGCTAATCGAATTCCGGCTGGGAAACACATTCTGGAGCGCAATGGGATCAAGAGCGAGTTCACGGCGTTAGCGAACGGTGCGTTCCTCACATGCGTTTGAATCAATAGATCTAGACGTAGTCATTAGAGAACCCGAAGGTTTCCCTTCACGGTGGTCCGACTGGCTTCGATTCTCTTCCATGGGAAGTGATGACAGAGAAACCAACTCTTTTCACGCCCACCGAGCTTGTCCACCTTACCTCGATCTCTGGCACGGAAGACCCAGTAGCTGCATCTGAATCATTTGCCTTCTTTCGACTCATCTCTCCGGACAATGATCAGGGATATCCCGGAAAGCTTCTAGTTGAAGTCCTTATTGCGTTGGTTAGCCCAGGGGAGCAGGAGAGGAAGTATAGACTTCCAGGTCAACCAATCCGAGAGCGGGAGGAATTCGACCTTGGCAGTATCGTGATTGTGTATAGGGCAAAGTTAGACAGTGAGACGCCAGTTATCAGTCCAATCAATCTGACACAGGTATGTGGTAACCTTATTAAGAGGTGATGCTTGACTGATGTAACGTCCATGTAAGCACTGGGGGTTCAACCTGGATGCTAGTTTGAAAGAAGGCTCAGGGTCGTTATCCATAAAGGATCATATTTTGACGATCAAAGTGCGTTGCGATCCGTATCATCTCTTCGGCGATCATGTGAATGAAGCTCTCTACATCTAGGCTGACAAGATTATCGGCCTAGACGAGCTCAGTCTCTCCACAGGATCGTTCATCGCAAACGCTCCTGGTCACACGCACGAGATGAAGCACGTTGGCGACAACATGCCTTCCTCTGGATACGGTAATTATAATATATGAACAAGCCTCAACGCAACTCAACCTAGAATGGCATAGACGATTACTACTTATTCACGAAGAGCCCTAAACTTCCGAGGCGTTTCGCAGGATCTTCCTTAGAAGACCCCACCTTCGACTTAGTGAAAGACGTCTTACGACCTACCCACGACCCAACAAAGCCTTCGTCGCCACCGCTGAGGGGTGAACCCGTCGTCGAGCTCTCTTCGAATAAGTCGGGTTTGAAGCTCGTTTTCGACACGAATCGTATGTCCTCTTCAATCGCACTGTGCTTTGATAAATGACGAGACTGGAATCAGAATCGGGTGTAATGTTTTATTCCAACAACCTAGCGAATCCTGCTACGGGTATACGCAAGAAGATCCACGGCGGGTCCGGTAAGGCGGGTACTGGAGATGGGTATGGTCCAGCCAGTGAGTCCATTCTCCTCATCCTGTCTGAAAATGTTGTTTACCACAGATTCGTTTGCAGCCGCTGCCTTCCTGGAATTCCACGACGTTAGTGTCACCCGTCATCATGCTATGAATAGGACTAATCGACGATGTCTCCTAGCCTTTGACGGCTTTCCTTGATCCTAAAAATAAAGATAGCGACAACGACACACTGATTACCACCGGCGAGGTTTACCATCAATATGTTCGCGCGGATGTGAAGTTCAGAGAAGTTGGCCAGTGACTTGTGATGGTTTAAACGGTCAAATGTATAAGCATATAAAGTAAGGTCTGTAATCTTAGAAATTTAACAATACTTACAAGGTGTGGTTTTCTCAAATCTGTCAATATCTCGCTGCGATTGTCGTCTCTGAGGGTGGAGACAAGCAGCATGATCCGCTCCGCTTCCATGCATTCAAGGTGCTCCTAGGTGCTCCTGGTACGTGCGAACGTAATCAATGAGCAGGCTGTCAGTTCGACGGGCAAAATGAAGATTGGGGAGCGCTTGAAACTTGGGTGGAGTTGCTTGTGTTGTTAGTTGAAAGTGGAGCCGTTGGGAAACCAACGTTTCTATTTTACCTGAGCCTTAGGTTGAGGCATAGGTGTCGCGGTGGCGGTATGTCAGCATATACGTTGATGTGGTGTGCTTACTCGGCTGGCCGGCAGTAAAGCCTCACGGATGGTTTGCTTCTAGGAATACGCAACATCATTGGCACCCGTCCAAGCTAGACGTCCGTTCAACGTTGAGTCGAAGCTTGAGTGAGCGTGAATATTCCATACTTGTGCCGCGGACAACGTATATTTTCTAGTTTGGTCGATTACGTTGATGTGGGAGGTCATGTTCGATGGCCAAGGGTAGATTGCAACTTCCTTTGAATATGATTAAGCAAGCCACGAACATAAGTACCTACGCTATGTCATTTGTCCGTTTTAGTATCCACAGTTTTCTCGGTCTCTTCCATCTTCAATACTAAGGACGCCAACCACACCCAAGTTTCCGCGTTCCAGGGGTTCGCAGATAGGTTCTTGACCCCTTCAGCAAACATTCGTCTGGTCTTCTCCCTACGTGACCCATCATGCAATGGTCCGTTGGCGATGATCCAGCGTTCGAAACCATACAGAGTGGCAACAACTTCCCATTTATCCCGCTCGCTACGGGATAAGCCGCCGAGGAATAGCGTTGGATGATTTTCGATTATGAGATGCGTGAAATCATACGGTGGCGATCCCGAAGTAAGCTGAGAGGGGGTTAAAGACTCAGTCTTACTATACACCACTGATGTCTCGTTATCGGGGTGTGAAATGAGGTTTGGAGGAGAGTGCGTTTGAGTGAACAACGATGCTCCGGTTTGAGCGGCGAGGTTGCAAATGTGAACGTGCACTATAAAGCTGTAAGTTTACGTGTTTGCGCATTTGTGGGGGCACCAACCGTATTCTTGGGAGCCACTGTGTAGCAGGCTATGGAACACATGCATGGCTTCGCCTCCAGGATAGTTTCTTCTGGACGAAAGCATCAGAAGGACCGTTATTGCAATGTTTATTGCCAGGCAGCCAAACGGAAGGAGTCGAAGAGGGAGGGAAAGTAGTCCAGATACGAATCCTCGCTTTTGACTTTCCCCTTTTCCAGATCTAGGCGGTTTAGCCCTTATTGTCAGATTACACACAGTGAGCACAGAAGAAAGGTGGCTCACCCGAAGCTGTTCGCCCACGCTAACGCTCTGGCCGCAGCAACGTTGAAGACCGGGACGACATAGATTATGAATCGCCACTCCTTGTGAGCAAGACATGAAATAAGGAGCACGAAGGTCAGATACGGGAAAACGGCCGATCTACGGCCCAGTCCCGCCATGAATTTCACCCCCATAACGATAGATCATGAAGTATACCTAATCTTGCTCCGTCTCACGGGGACCATGAAGGTAAGCATGGCGAGTGGATATGCCGTCAATAAAAGCTTGGGGAGAGAGGAAACCAAGTAGGTTCGATATGGCGACACCTACGGTAATTAGAACGGACAAGCACACTCGAGAGATGGAAATCACTAACACCCCACTCCACAGATTTGCCTTCAACGATGTTGAACCAAACGCTGGAGAATTCTGGCCATAGAGGGGAGTTGAGTCGGTCCCAAAAGTATGAATCGACAGCCGTCGTCAAAGCTAACAAGGGGATATCTTAGCAACCGGGAGGCAAATTAAGTAAAACACCCACAAATAGAAATGACACCTGTTGTTGTACCAACCACAAGCAACTGCCTGATGGTAGAGATAAATGTATAGGATCGGAAGACGGATCGGTACAAATGTTGAATTACTATGGGCACCAGTAACAGAGCGAGTTCGGCGCGAAAGACGACCCCGGTAAATATGATGATACAGATAGCCTTGAGGCCAGCTCTCCGCTGCGCATATGGGTTCGCGGAAGGGGAAATGAAGATAGATGTTGATACGTTGACTATGGAAGCTATCAAGCTCGCGTTAAAAGTAATGCTAGGAGTTGACTAACCGGGGAATAGGGCAAACATATTCGGAAGTGTCCTGCCCATCCAGAATGGTAGATGAAATTGGGATATCGTTATTAACGTGTAGAAAGACGCGACAGAGCGACCAAAGCGTCTTGAAACCGCTCGACGTATGAGTACCAACCCTAAACCATTCAAGGTCGCCAG
This sequence comes from Pleurotus eryngii var. eryngii, assembly GCA_029467805.1. Taxonomy (NCBI): domain Eukaryota; kingdom Fungi; phylum Basidiomycota; class Agaricomycetes; order Agaricales; family Pleurotaceae; genus Pleurotus; species Pleurotus eryngii. The sequence goes on along the minus strand of SZVJ01000009.1, from coordinate 3,468,495 downwards.
CACTAGTCGAACTAATTAAATTTCGTCAGAAGACGGAACAGTTTATATAGGAAAATGCGAACCAATAATTTGCAAGTCAACCTTGGACTGCACGAGGTTGAATGCACTGGCGATATGCAAGAGAGGCGCGGCGAGGTATGCTAACACAAGACTTCCAATAAAGGTTCGTGGCACCGCGCCAGGGAATATGAAATGGTCGTACTACAGGCTTATTGACTTAAACCAGGTTCCATGTTCTGGGCAACTCACCTTATACAAATTTCCGCTGGTAAAGTCTGTGAATGGGTGTGTACCGTACATGAGTACATCATGAGTAGCATGAAGGTTGAAGCTCTCTTCGACTTTGGTATATGGTGCCAGGATTACATGGAACCAAGCGGAGGCCAGAATGAGAACATCTTGTAGGATCGGGAGCATATTTGAAGCGGTCGCCGTCGTTTCAAGCCTCGAAACTGCTCAGGAGATAATTAGGCCTTTACTAGTTGCTGCCTGACCTGTGAACCGGTGATCGCTGTGTTCACCAGCACGTGATATAGGGGCAACATCCCCTCGGCACTTAACCGTTCCTCGTAAAATCCCTTTTTCAATCATGACAGTAGGTTACTTGCTTTAGTGTGTGGAGATGAGGGGTGGCGAACAACAAGCTCATGGCGTACAGTGCGAGCACCCTACGATCGCTCGATTATTTTGATAGTATATATATATATATATTGTATTGACCCTCATCCACGTTGTAACCACTGACATTCTCGTAGCAGCTCTACTAACATCCAGACCTTGGAATATGCGCCAAGAAAGTAATTCGGGCCAATGCCTCCTGTTGAAATCATTTTGACGAACTTGGACAGTTTGACCTTCGTGCTTGCAAGTTGCCGCCCTTCCACGTTTCTTGAGGGAAGTATAAGCAAGGTCGTATGGTATCTTACGAACTTCCAATCGAGGCGCGATAGCTTTGGTCATCCTCTCCAGCAGTGCCGTGTTCAACCGGAGTACGTTGAGCATACTCTAAGACTCGTGCTTCTGGATCTGGGTCCTTTGCCACTATTCACCCACTCTCCAACGCTGGAATGAGATGCCTCAGCAACATGATGGAGTGAACTTGGGTATTTGCGGCAGTAGGAGCCGTTTTTTTTTTCGTCTTCAACATAACACCACAGCTCGTAAACAGGGGATGCCCATCATGTTTAAGTTTCAGTAGCAGCATCCTCGTCTTGATTGGGCCAGATAGTAGAGGGCTTTTGCGCATCTTACAACGTAGGGGAAGTTTTTGAAACATAGTTCTTCTGAGGTGGATGTTTGGCATTCGAAGGGGAGTCGGCTGGCGTAGAGTTGTCGTGTCAGCCAACAGAATGAATCACCTAGAATTAAGCCATCTACCTTGACATCGATCTTTGCGACCGGAGCAAGTATTCTTCGCCCGCGCGAAGTCGTACTCTTCGAAAATCTGCGCGAGACCATACGATGTGTCGTGGCCGACAACCACACGCGCGTCGCGTACCATGCATTTGACGAAGGGCCTTTGCGGCGTACGGGTGCTCGTTCCATCTGCAAGATAGTGGTACTTCGTCCAGCCCGCCTAGATATCCCATTTCTGTAAGGGCGACCATAGTGGCGTCGGCAAAGTCTTTGGCAAGCAACAACCACGGCTGCGCCATGTCGGAGCCAATGTTACACTAAATGGTGGAGGGGCGAAGGGGCCTGTAATCCAACGTCGGGCAGAAAGACTCTTAGGCATGGAATATAATACACTCTTTTGCAATATTGACGAAGGGCTGGTGGAGGGGTAACTTTTTGATAACCTGCCGTACTACCTTCGTGAGAGTAATTGCACTCCCAGCGCGTTTCGTTTGACTGGTAACCAGTTCTCGAGTTTTACAGTCCCATGGTACTCATTTCGCCGCACTGCTGTCGCCCTCGCTTGATCTTCCCGCTGCATGGTATTCTCATCCCAAGCTTCGTGTCGTTTCGTCGATACCAGTCCCAATGGCTTGGGCTTAGCTTGGAAGGAATTAGCAGACCATGCTAGTCCGTAGGAGGAGCTGGCCAACAAAAAGAACCTCACAGTGATGTGACTAGTGACCTCTCTTATCCTCCCCTGACCTCTCCAATGCAGCCGAGGCAAGCCCAAATACCATTCAGGGATCGCCAGCGGCACATGAATAATACCTTGCTTGGGCTCGGGTCTGTTATGAGACTCATGCGAAGAGCACCTCGTCGCTCGATCTGCGGTCGAGCTCACTCGGTGGTTGAGGGGAACTTGGAAATTGGGATACACTTAGCATGGCGCTGGGCTGCCGATCTTGAAGGAGTTTGAAGTCGTACCTGTAGAGGAGTTTGAACAAATCACCTTTTTGGGCCAGTTCCAACTCGGGGGATCCAAGCAAGGTGATAAATAGTACATATGGACTCTCCCCTGGCATAACGATTTGATGGTACTCTTCAAAGTCAAGGTATGTAATTTGCTACTCACACGAATTTCTGAGTACCACGAGGGCCAATGGCAGCGCGTCTCGTCCCTAACACAGTGTATCCCTTCCTGCCTGGATGAAGCATGGCCTCCGTTGACATAGCCCTACATAGAGTAGATGACAGTAGTAATGAACTATTCTTCGAACTTATATACTTCCACGGTAGTATTAGCCGTGACTCTGAACGCAAGAAAAAACACGTACCACATGCACCACTGCTTGGTGTCGTAGCAAATATGACTTCACCGAGTCGGTCTCCTTCCAGATCTTTGTACGGACGGTATGTATCCTTAACCTTTGCGATGAACGAATCAACAATAGCCTCCGGGACCAACGAGACTGTGCAACCACCCCACCCCGCTCCTAAGAACACTAGTGAGCACAACGGCGAGATAATGACAAATACCATGACGCACCTGTTACCCTGCTGCCCAGTGCTCCCGCTTGCCTAGCAAGCTTCGTTAGGTCGTCAATTTCAGGACACGAGCACTCATAGAGCTCGGCGCAGCTAGCCTGGGATTCGTTCATCAACTCGCCTAACCTCTGAAGGGCTTCGACAGGCTTCTCCTCGCCAACCTCACCCGATACATCTAAACAGGTCTGTCGGAATTGTAAGACACGGAGGGCTTCCGAGAAAACATGCTTTGCCCGTTTGTAGAGTTGAAAATATGTTGCTTCAACTAAGCACACAAGGCCAGTTAGATGTTATTAAGGTGGAGGAGAGATGACGCGTACCTTCGATCCACGATAAGTACGTTTCTGTGAACTCAGCCTCGGTCAGCCGTGACAATTCGATCATCTCATCGACCGTGACTCCCGTTGCCCCATGTTCTGGAGCCTTAGTCGACTTTAATCCATCCATGTTCTTCAACATACCCTCTAACGCCTTGGTTAATTGATCCACCGTCAATTCGGAACCAACCTCTTCCCCGGCGAAACGTCCTAGCACTTCCCTATACGTAACCTTTTCCTTCTTGGTATCCGTATCATGAAGCTGGACGCCAAGATGCCTAGCGAGGATCCGAGCGCCCACAAGGGTTTCGACCACTCGGAGGTTGTAATTGGTCTTCGCGGTGACAGCTTTGTCAGAGACTACCAAGGAGTTTGCGCACACGAACACAGCTCCCTTGGGTAAAGGTGTTGGGGAAGCAGCGAGCGAAGGGAAGAAGGTGATATACAGGGCTGCTCCGGGGTTCGAGATCACAGATGCGGCTTGATCGAGGCTATGAAGGAGTGAGGTTAGTGAGATGATCGTTGTGATGACGGACAGCATCATACCCCCCACTGTTGACGCCTGCGTACTCGGGTCAACCAATTGAATGGAACGAGAACAAGATGTGCTTGCCAACTCGTTTCTCGTTCTCCATTGCCATCATTACTAGCTCTCCTTTCGTGAGTTTCTTGCTCGCGTCACTGTCATCTAACTGCAAAACTGGTAGGTGGTGTTCAGAAATGCAGATTGAGTATGTTCCCACCTTGTCATTTACCGCAAGAAAGGCCAAGGTGCTAGCGACCACCATAGCTGCGCTCGACGATAAGCCAGAGCCTGCTGGGACTGTTCCTGTGACTAGAAGGTCGACAGGCACAGGGTGTTGACCGGAAGAAGGGGGGAAATAATGTTCCAAAACTCCCTGTCCGTGGACATCAGTCCAAAGTCTACGAGTAAACCAGTGTACAATGTCTGACGTAGTAACCAGCTTTCACATAGCTCTCCCAACGAAGCTCCTTTGGGTTGATTTCCAGATGCCACCCTTCGGCATGAATGGCATCCGACCCTTGTCCTGGTCCCTGGGTTGTTCTGCGCAAAGGAGCGAATACCTGGCGAGGATATTTGTTATGCAAGTTCTCGATAATAACGCTACCAGATGTCTGATATGGTTCTAGCGCCGTGGATGGGTCACCTTCGTCGCCGATGGTCGCAGATCTCGGAGCGCAGGCAATTAGGATATCCCGTTCTACAGCAGCAGGAAATGCTCCGAAGAGTGCATAATCGATATGTTCACCTGTTGCACCGAATCAAAACATCCCGACGATCACAGTGAAAAGCATGCGCACCAATTAAGCTACGTAGAGGATGTAAGATGATTTCCTGATGACTATTATCACCGTTCCACTTACTTGACCCTTCCAGGAGCTCGAGCGATATATGCTGGCTTTCGTCCAAACCTCTGTGCAAACTCTTTCGCAAGATGGTCCCACCGTCCAGCATGATTTAGAGTCGTCCCGAGGTTCTGGTAGAGTTCGTTCAGGTTCGTGTAGATCGGTATGCTTTGCTCTGCTGCCATTTGTCTGCGCTAGTTCAAGCCAGAGAGCTTGGAAATTGGCCTCTCGACCCACATCCCAGCTATTCCCTCAAAGTCGGGTGTACGGCGCGGTTTCGGCGCGTCAAGAACCGTCAAGTAAAACCGCCATGTGACGAATCTGCAACTGATTTCGTCGCTTCGAACGAACTGACAAGAGCCTAGCAAGCTGAAGCAATTGGATTTACGTGAGATTCTTATCAAAGTTGGGCGGCTTCTAGTCATTGTGAGTGAGGTTTATTATAAACTAGTAGCTAAATTCCCGTGGACAGGCAAAATGGCCTTTGTAGACGCTAACTGTAAGGAACGTCTCCTACTAAGGTCGGCGCCGTGGTAGTTCCCGAACTAGCGGCCAACTATCCACTATCTATATAACCTCCTCTAGAATGGAATGCCCATTTACGTGTCGACCCAACTTCGACTCGTTCATACCTGAAAGGACCATCAGGTGAACTATCGACGCTATGAAGTTCTCTCTTGCCTTCATCGCGCTCGTGGTTCTTGTCTCTACCGTACGCGCTGATAGCGAATACGACGATGAAGACCAAAACCTTGCAAAGGCATGATCACCACACATATTCTCTTTTACCGAAACGAACGCTCATTCATACTTGTAGTACGATACGCCCGACTCACAGATGGTGCTCTGTCCTATAGTGCCCCCACCAATCCTGACGTCGCTGGCGCCTACTCCCAGCGCCAGGCCAGGTGTCCCGTCTCCTTGGGCTGCGGCCACTGCGACTGCTGCACCCGAACCTGTGATCACGTCAATCGTAGCAAGCGCTTCGACAGCATCTAGCTCGACGGAGGTTGCCGCAACAAGCTCGACTGATGTTGCTGCTAAGCCAGCAGTTGCGGCGGCAGCCGCTGGCGGCGCTGGTGTCCTTGCGAAGGCAGCAGGAAAAGCCGCACCTAAAGCAAAAGGACTGCCCAAGGTCCCCGCCAAAGCTCATCATAAGGCACCCCACCGCCATCATCACCAGAACGGTGCTAAGCCTAAGGCGCCCGCTCACCCCAAGTCTCCACCCCCTCCCCCTCCCCCTCCTCACCCTAAAGCACCTGCTCATCCCCACCCTAAAGCACCTGCTCATCCCCACCCCAAAGCACCTGCTCATCCCCACCCCAAAGCACCCATTCACCCTCCTCCCCCTCCCCACCCCAAGGCCCCTCATCCTAAACCCGTCGTTGCCGCACACTCGTCTGGTATCCCGTGCTTTGCGTCCAAGGCTACGACACTCTACAGGTCGTACCAACCTGGCACACATGATCACTTCTTCACTACTTCACAACCCGAGTGGGTGAACGCCAATAAGCACGGTTACCGCGGGGGAAGGAAACGCAGCCCGCGTCTTCAGTTGGCAAGCACCTGGCACTGCGCCCCTGTACCGCGCTTACCATCCTTCGGGAGATCACTTCTACACTATGTCGGCACCTGAGCGCGACAATGCGGTCCGTCATCTTGGGTATCGCGCAGAGGGTATTACGGGATACATCTACCCTCACCAAATTTGTGGTAGCATCCCCTTGTATAGGTTGTATAACGGGGCCGTCAGAGATCACTTCTACACTACCAATTACGGCGAAGCCAACGCGGCCGCAGCTCGCCTTGGATATCATCGTGAAGGGATTGCGGGATACGTGCTTGCTGCGTAGATCAATTCCTCCGTATTATATCGCTCTCGGTGGCCAGGTGATGTACCTATAAAGCATGTACTCTGATTAATGTTATATCATGGTCAACGAATTTAATACAACTCAGTGATAGTCACTCTATGTACAACTACAAACGAAACAGCAATCGCCAATGCCAGTGCATTGGCTTAATTGTATTTGGCTTAGCGCCCAACATTCATTTTCCAAGTTCCACCACATCATGGCCTGGAGGTAACCTGATACAACGTACAGTAAAAACTACCGCTTGCAACAGACTCAAGTCATGCCGGCTCCATCTGTGCGCGTGGTTGTCAGAATACCTACTCCCCGGCCAGACCAACCAATCCCGGATCCCCCTCAAGTATGTATATATGCCCGCATTCAATCCTCCTTACAACTTCATCGCGCCTCCAAGTGCAGATAGAATGGACTCCGGAAAAGGCAGATATACTTTGGAAAGTCATTGAGCTATCACGATCCAGCGATAATGGCGGTACTGACTGTAAGTTAATCACTCTGATTCGTAAAGTGCATGGGTATAACACCATGCGGACGTGACAGGGAAGGGCTTGGCTGCTCATCTCGAAGTACCATTGCCATACCTTTTGTATAGGGTGCACACACGTTTCGAGGAGGACCTACGTGGCCTAAAGGACATCGGCGAAGTTTTGAGTCCTTCAAGTACTCAGCCACCTGGCCATGAGGAAATGTTCCCCTCGGCTGAGCGACCATCCATAGCTACCCGAATGTCCAGTAGGATGTCAAGTGGTGGGAGGCGAACATCTACTCGACTCACGACCCCCCTTGCCGTCCGTGCTAGGCTACACTCCCTTGGTCACGCGTCCCAGCCGAAGAAAGCTACGACTTCATCTACACTGACGTTACAAGCCCCGAGGAAGGGTCAGCGACCATCTTCGACTTCGGATTCGTCAGAGGAGACCGACTCGGATGAAGAAGCTGCTCAAAAGGAGGATGAAACTTTGCGGGGTATAGAGGAGGAAGAAGCTCTAGCTCGCAAACTCCAGGACCTCCAGACCATGATCAACAACGATGCCTTGGGTCTCGTTAGTTCCTCGCGGCCTAAACAAAATAAAGGAAAGGAGACAGGCCGCGGTCGGCTTAGTTTAACCCCTTCATCGTCAGTAAACAGTAGTTTGCGAGGGGACACACTGAGCAGTCGAAGTACAAGCCAAAGCTTGTCTAGCGCAAATTCTCCCCAGGGATCTATTCCCGACGTTCCATCCCCTCCTCCTGACTCTCAGTTAAATTCGCCCCTCAGCAGGCACATGTCGGCGCCCAAATCATCCAGCCCACCGGCTGTCTCTCCTCGAAGTGCGATTGGTCAGTCACATCGACACTATGGCTTAATCGACCGAGCTGTCAGTGAACAAGGTAGCAGCGTAGGCTCAGAGGCATCCAGTTTTAGTGATATTAGTGGTGAGCCCACCAACTCCTCACAAAGAATAATCTTATGCCCTATTCAGATGCCAGCCTCTCCGCCTCAGCGTTAGAGAGTGCTTTACTGAGCAATATTCGTGGCCAATCATCACGATTGTGAGCTTCTTCCTTCCGCCCCCTGCGCAACACGTCTAATTTTTTCAAGTAGTCCTGGCTTCAGTCGGAGCAGACTAATGGGTCGAGGAAATAGTGTACCACATTAAGAAACCTCTGCTCTCCCTAAATCGAAAATCGCAACTTGCTTAGTTACGACAATTTGGTGTGAGTTGCTTGGCGTAACCTAACCCTTAGTGAGAAGTCAAAGCAGTTTGTACTACTAGACCTGACGCGTATGCTCGTGCACATGCCCGAGTCGCGTCTGTAGTCAGCAGCTTAGCTAAACTATACGCGTATACGCCACTATAGCTTATGTATATGACCTTTGTCCTGTTTCTACAGCTTCATCCTCTTCAACTTAGTATCCCTCGCGTTGAGTGCCTTCGAGTGGTAAATCCCTGACATCAAGCTATAAATCGTCTCACCCTCGTGGCCACTCTATCTGCGCTCTTTCACTCCACGCTTCTTTACTTCTTCTCAACTTGACATTCCTCGACTCGGATCCTTCTTAGCATCATGGAACTGACATTCCTGACTGAAACGGGGAACACGTTCACGGTCGAAATCGACCCAAACATGGAGATGCAGGATGTGATGGCTTTGTTAGAAGCGGAGGTGAGTTCCCCCACGGTGCCGATGTCGCTTGCTCTGATCGTCTGCAACAAATCGCGTACGGATAGTCTGGCATACCTATAGGCGAACAAAGCATCTCCTACGAGGGCATAGATCTAAACAACCCTGGGGCGACCATCAACCAGCTTGGTGTCCGAGGCCCGTCTGCAACGCTGTTACTCCGACGGAGGGTTGTTAACTCGGCTGGACAGTACGCGTTGTGTCTCTTTTGTTCAAGTGTTGCCAACCTCATACATGGTATACTAGAACTATCGAGCAGGACTCAGAAATGATGCGATTACAGCTGCTCGGAGATCCTGACCTCATGCGACAACTGCAACAGGTAAACCTTCCTTCAGCTTCATGTAATGCAAGTAATCTCGTACTGACGACGTTTGAAAGGCACAACCCGAGCTCGCGCAAGCAGCCCAGTCGGACCCAGCCCGCTTCGCTGAGCTCCTTCGTCGGACACGCGACCGGCAGGATAAGCTGGAGATGGAGCGTCTACGCGAGATTGAAACCCTGAATGCTGATCCCTTCGATGTTGAGGCTCAACGAAAGATCGAAGAGGCCATTCGGCAGCAGGCAGTCATGGAGAACATGCAGCATGCATTGGAGTATTCTCCAGAGAGCTTTGGACGAGTTCATATGCTTTAGTGAGTCCCGTATATCATCGCAGCTTAAGTATGAACTCACAACACCTATCAGTATCCCAGTCGAGGTCAATGGTCACCCCGTGACAGCATTCGTCGACAGTGGAGCTCAACAGACGATCAGTAAGTCTCCTAGCATATATCTTGCTCGAGTTAAAAGAGTGATATTATAGTGAGCCCTGATTGTGCAGAGAGTTGCGGGCAAGTAATTTACTCATATGGCCAATTGATGGTGCCTCACGACACCTTCCAGGATAATGAGACTAGTAGACAAACGGTTTTCGGGCATAGCCAAGGGTGTGGGCACCGCCCAAATCCTTGGAAGAGTCCATAGTGCACAAATCAAGGTGTCCGATTTATTCCTTCCTTGCGCATTTACAATAATGGAGGTAAGTTGTTGTATCTATGAAATAGTGCATATCGAGTCCATTGACAAATAATAGGGAAGGGATGTCGATTTACTTCTTGGCCTCGATATGTTGAAGGCGCACCAGGCATGTATAGACCTGGAGAAGAACGTTCTGCGGATACAAGGTCGTGAAGTCAAGTTCCTCTCAGAGCATGAATTGCCGGACAAGGCTCGCGACTTTGGCAGCGGCGAGCCTTCGGAAGCATCAAATCAACCGAGCGGGTCGTCTAGAGGCCCCTCGTTCCCTGGTGGTGGCAACACCTTGGGTGGCCCACCTGCTCAGAACCTCGGCCGGCCGAATGCTGGCCATTCGCGTCATAACTCGTCGGAATACCCAGAAGCACACATCACGATGTTAATGGACCTTGGGGCAACAAGGGAAGTCGCCATCAGCAGCTTGAAGGCAGCTGGAGGAAACATAGACGTTGCAGCTTCTCTCTTGTTTTAGCAAGGCCTTTTACGAATTACGATTCAATTCTATGCTACAGAACTGATGTTACAAAAACTACAACGATGCACATATAGGTATATAGATACAATGGACTAAATCAAGCTAATGCGCGTTCTCACTAAGCCACCTCGCCAATTGCGCATGCCTGATGAACGGTGGTGAGACCAATCACCTTGCATTCGAGCAAAGGCATCTTGGATATGGTCGGGACGAAGGGCAGTCCGTGCTTCAAGCGGTGGCAGGAACAGCGAACAAGCAGGCAGTACAGGCTCTACCTCGTTGTCGGGAGATTCTTCACGGCGTCGTTTCTCCGCTGGACCTCCGGCGGAAGCAGCCTTGCGTTTTCCCAATAGCGTCGACGTGGAGTATTCTTCCCGGAAAGATGCCTCCTCCAGGGATTTCTTGACCGCAAGCCCAGCCAATGTAAGCGACCGTACCATCTCGAAGGCCAGGAAGCCCACAATGTCCACAGTGTCATCGCCAGCCTTGAGTTCAAGATGGGGTGGCAGGTTAAGAAATTCTCGGAATCGCTTAGCTGTGGAATGTGAGAGTCAGCATTCTGGAGGTACAGTTACTAAAGGCTGACCTTTGCGATATGTGAAAGAAGCCTGCCTGCAGTCTGAATAGCGCTGGTATTCTTCACGCGTCATTTGCCTTGTTGCTTCATCTGCCTCCTGGATTTCGATATGCGTGAGCCCGATGATACCGGGGGAATTGCCATTTGGACTAACCTTCAAACGTTGAATGGAGGCTTCGTGTGCCTCAATGTCATCCTCATCCTCCTCGTCATCAGATTGATGTCCACTCTGCCGCAGCACTTCTGAATATATAGTGGTAATTTCCCAAGGAAGCTTGATAGTGATCTTCTGAGCTTTGGCCGCAAGCTTATCTGTATGGGATTTGTGAAGCAGATTCAGGGCGGGTATACATGAATAACTCACCATCTTCTTGTTCCAAAGTTTCAACTTCGACAGCACCACCTCCGTCCCCACCGGAATCCTTCGCGTGCTTCCGTACGTCCTTCCAAGACAAGTAGGTCCTAAGTCTGTTGACCTTTCCCCTGTCATGCCGAATCAAGAAAAATAGGTCTTCAGCCGAAAGCCAGCGTGCCCCACGCCTAGTCGCAAGGGCACGAGCCTGTACGATCTACATCAAGGGAAATGAGCGACAATGAAGCCCAGAGCGACAGTATGCCGCACATACCAATTCAATAAGCTGGCTGCGAATGATATCTTCCATGAGATTCACGGTCTCTGGAGTGGGATCTTGAACTTCCCCGAAGACGAACATCTACAGGCATGTTCAGCATGTGGTGGTTACGCTGAGGGCTGCACCGCTGACCATCTGCGATATTTCAGCGGTGTATTTGTACTCTCTTGTACCGTTGTTCGTAGCCATATTGATGGCTTCGCCACCCGCTTTCTTCGTAGGGGAGGAGGCCATGTCACTGTCGCATACTAAGGCAAGTAGGCGCCCATGCACAGCCGCACAGGGTCGGGATATCCAAACAGGTTCATCTTAAAGACCGACCAGAAGACGATGGCTTTGGAATGTAGTTGTTCAACCACCTGGAAGTTCGTCTTCGAACGACACTTTCAGAACGCGACTTTGGGGATTTTGCCGGAAGCATGCAAATATTGGCTCGGAACCACTGCTCCCGCACACAGAAGGCTAATGGGTATCTAGCACCAGGACTCCCGAAGAAGCTTGAAGGCTTAATCAACCCGGCGGGGCTCAAATGGTTGAAAATATGCAAGCGAAATAAATCATCAAATCAAAACATCTCAGAGGAATCTCAGATGTTGGACGTGAATGCAAATGACCAAAGCAAAAGCCTGATCAGCAGCATATCTGAGGTCGGCGAGTGAATATATGTTAGTGTTCTCGAGGATCCAGGTCACCACAGGCCTATCGTTGCTGAGCAAAAATGTCTGAAAATGGATCCCGCCTCGGGCCCAAATACAACTCAATATTGGAGCATCACGTCAAGCCCTGAGGCCGTTCGCAAAACATTGGGTGGCATGGTCTAGCCGCGAAGAGTCCAACCCAAGCACGGGGGGATTGCACCCGAGAACCGCTTTGTAAGCCACTGGTTTGGTAGTGCATGCCTAGTAGGTCGAAGCCATATTCAGGGTACCGTCGGAGGTTCGTTCCATCCCCCGATGGATCAATGTTCTTGCTTCGAGTGGCGGATTGACCGACAACGAGACGCCGGAGCTATCCCCCTCTGCCGCTCGGGTGATAAATTGTAGACTCGAGAAGACACATTGAACAAGAGCTTCGATTTCGAATGGCTAAAGCACCTGTCTGTTCTATTCTATTATAAACCTGTTGGAATCGGTCACATGCAAACGGCACCCACGCACGAAACACTTACATACGTTTTCCACGGCAGAAAAGGGAGACCCGCGCCATATCTTAGCGGTTGTGGGAATCGTAGGAGGTTGTGGCGAGTTCTTCCGAAGAATGTAAACGTATTCGACTCACTACCCTACTTCTGACTTGCGGCTGCGGCAACGGGCGTGCGCATGCACAAACGTACATTAATAATCCGCCTGCGAAATCGCGCCTATGTAGAACTCCTGTCAGTGCGGCGGCGTCATAAGTGCATTAGTGCATATTTAGAAATAGTACATAGAAAGCATGAGATCTAAGAAGCAACGAATGATTAATGCGGCCGTGCAATCTTCTGGAAGCATACATACCTTACTTGAAGTATCCCACGACGAGGGAGGGGATCTGGTTGGAGCCGGAGGAACTACAATCATGTGCAGTAGGGAACGAAGCTGCATCGGTTGCCGCGCCAGCCCGTATGGACCTGCAGCGCATAAGGGTATCCTTGGGGTGCTCCATTTAATCGTCAGGTAGAAAACGTTGCTACTTTTGACCAAGATGTCCTCAGCCTACCATTATTTGGGACCTACAAGATCAACATCGACTGAATATGCTGTACGATGTATTGATAATCAAGATGTTGCTGTAGTCCCCAAGTTCAGAGTCAGACTATCGTTCGCGTTCAGTAATCTGCCTTGAACCAATATCGCCGTGGGCGGTGCGTTCCTTGCTGGGTATTATCGCTGGACCTGACGTTTGCGGATGCTGATGTTAGCGATTCCCCTTGACTGTCACATTCGAAACACTTCCGTACGAGGTACCAGAAAGCCAGAGTATGGAAACAGGATCCAACTGGCCAACCAGAGCGAGCCATGTGGTGCTTTCGACATCTCCCGAGTCATGCGAATGCACCGGAGTTAATGCTTCCTCCTCCAAATAGATTATGTGTGGATGAATTGAATACACTGCGAAGAATCGACGAGCACAGCCCGGAGTGTCATATGCCTTCTAACCCAAGAGCGTTCTTCATGGTGGCGCTGTAGGAAGCAGCGGGGTGTCAGCGTATGAGCTGCACTCTCGAGGTCCTGCTCGGGTATGCTGGAGTCATTTGCAGGGCTCAATAGATTAGACAGAGAGTGGTAGGCAAAACTCAATCCTCGCGCCATCACCCTCGAACCCAGCCACTGCGCCAAGGAGACGCCTGGAACCAAGCCCATGACGTCTTTGATATCCCAAAAGTCTCGATGGTGAGTGATGCGACCCTGTTCGTTGAATGCTAGCCGCGTAATTATATGCATCTTGAAATGGAAGGGCGACGGTATCTGCAGAGATGTTCCGGGTATTGAGACGCACGGCGCCACACCAGGTGGCGCGCCGTGGACTGACAGCGGGGAATGATTAGAGCTGATGAAATCGGACGGTCGACGTGAATGCAATTCGCCTTTGTGGATTCCGGGAAGGAGCACAAGGTGGAAGGTATGCTCGATTATGCACTTGCGGTGACCATCTTCTTTTGGTTTCAGCCACGATACGCAATGCACCACCGAGACTATGCACGTACCGAACGACTCGTTTTCGCAGACATCGTTGATCTCAGACCACGCTCGTAATGCACGCCATAAACAATCGGGTTCTGGTGCTTGAAGTCGAAGAATGGTACACAATGTGGCAAAGGGTCGTGGAATGCTCAAAGTGCTTAATTGGTGAGATAAATGAAAGATGTCCGCTATGATGGATCTTGAGGTAGCAGTGATAACTGGATTTTCGTAACTTTGTCAACTAAATGTCAGATATTGAGTGCATTCTTTGCCTCTCAAGCTTACACTGGCACGGATATGTTAGAAATAATCGTATCATGCAGTTTGCCGGCTTACTGGCGTTAGATTCGTAAAAGCGTTCTAGCGTTTCCTGGGAACTGGAGTGTGTGGATTCTCCGTATATTTGATGGCAGACTTCCAGCGCCGCAGGCTGCAAGGAAATTACGGATAATGAATTGCGCGCATGGTCTGAAAACGATGTACTCGGACGTGTATCGCTTGCAGGGGCCATGTTGATGAACGGAAGCAAAACCCGGCAAACTACATTTAGAGTACAACCCGCCGGAGACAAACATGTACACACAACGTCTTTTCTTAACCAATCTTTCTTGAACTTAATCTCCTCCTACTGGATTCCAGCTAATCGCACCGTCCGCACCACGATCGAGAGCGTCAAGGGTGTTCACGTCTTCTTCAGCCAATGTGAAGTCAAATACTTGGGCATTGGAATGGATCCGCTTCGGGTAGCGCTTTTTGGTAGAGGCACGAGTCTAACCAACGAAGTTCTAGATGTCTGATGGCATTACGAGCAATCGACGCGTACCCATGCTGGAGAGACCATCTTATCAGAATTTGACCCGGGTCCCGGGAATACTATATAATCCTTAGCGGCTAGACATTTCGCGGCAGCAGCGGCTCTCTCACCTTCTTTGCGATGGACTGGATAACTTCGTGGTTCATTTCACCGCGGATAACTGGGCAGTACGCTTCTAAAACCATACCATTTTTGCGGCAATATTCGACGATGGGCTTCTGCTGGCAGAACGGTTGAAGCTGGGCAGTTCACTTGTCAGTGAAGACTACGGTCAAGTCAACAAAGATACCCCACTTCAATTTGGTTTACCGCAGGCATCTCCATGCTAGCATCCTGAATCTCCTCTAGATGTTTGACAGAGCTAACAAGACCGTTCAGCCAGTGTACGAAAGGGAAGCCGCCCAGGACTCACAAATTTGATACCCCAACCGTCCTGATCTTACCAGCATCTCTTGCTTCCAAGATCGCTTTCCATGTTTCCAAACGCTTCTCCCTGCCCGACAATGGATCATGGATCAAGAATAGATCGATATATTCTTTTGGCCGTTGTGTCAGGACCGGGTACATGCAGGCTCTGTTCATCACTACTTACCGAAGCCAAATGCCTTGAGCGATCCATCTATCGAAGCAAGGGCTCTTTCGTACCCGTGGTCTTTACTTGGAACCTTCGACGCTAAGACCGGACCTCAGATAGGGAGCACGATATCCGCCTCCAAGACCCACTGATAAACACTTCGTCTCTGGACAGTCCCGATTGACGCAGGGCGTTACCAACTTGTTCCTCGTTGCGATACATCTGAGCGGAGTCGATATGTCTAGAGGACATGTCATGATGTACATTAGTGTTGACTCCAACGGAATTCACGAACCGATAACCAGCTTTGAAAGCTTCCAGGACGGAGGGTGTAGCATCATCATTCCTATATACCCCAAAGCCTAGCAAAGGCAGCGTGTAGCCTTGGTCATATACATTGTACATGTCAATGTCCTTATTCCAACTACAACAAATCTACAACGTACCCGAGGAGAGCTTCACCGCAGAATTCAAATTCAGGTCAGACATCTTCTCTGTGCAACTGAACGTAGGGGAAGGAGTTGGTTACTAACCCTTGTGTGGAGCTTTCACAGCGATGGTGACACCACAGGAAGCGTTCACACCGGTATTGAGAATACCCGGAATGATGCTTAGACATACTGAAGGCCTTGGACGAACAATTCGTAGCTTGGTGTTCCCCTGCAGCTGCTAGCTAACGGTAACCAACCACTGTAAGAACTAGCTCCTCCGCCACTTCAAAACAACTTACAAAACTCCGTACTCCAGATCATAAGCATAAGCAAACAGTGGTTTTGTTAAGCAGGCGATCGAAGCTATAGTCACCACGCGCTCGTCGTTTTCTCTACTGAGAAGAACCAATTTAGCGCGGAAAACTATTCCGAGTCCGGTCTGACGTAGACTTGTCGCGGATCCATGGAAAACATCAGTGGGCTACGAAGCTTTCAAGCCCAAAGCTCCGTGGAAACATTCTACAAATGTACGTCTTCATTAGTGGTGGGTCGATCATCTCTATCTAGTATTGGCGCTCTGCTAAATGCATCAATGAACGTTAGGACCTATGTGCGGGTTTGAACCCGCGAAGCTTGCTGCGAGCAATCCACCGTGAATCGCTATTGCGCAACTCCGAACATGACAGCAAGAATGTAGCAATTGCAAGGCCATACCAACGCCAATGCCAATGTTATCCGAAAGCTACCAAGGGCGTCATCTATCTGTCTTGCTAAGCCTGCATTCTTTCATAAATTAACAGGCTCGTGCGTTAACGCATGACATGCCCGGATTTGAATTGTGCCGCCCCCCACCCCCGAGGTCTCCATCGTGCTAGGGAAAACGCCGCATGACTTGAGACGATATTGACAAGGAATTATCAAGACAAGGCACCGTACCCACTCTATTAATGAAGCATTTGATTTCAGCACACCCATGATTTCAGCAACTGGTCAAGTCTGCAAGACCTAAAACGCGCACCGCAACCGTTGTGCTGGACCCTAGCCCGAACCCTGGAAATCAGTTTCGGGGGCCTCGCGATCGATATCTACAAATACAAGATAGCACCCAACAACGTTATCGGACGTGGTTGAGCGGGGACTAGGGTCCTACATTTTCGTCTTTGAATTTCAATTCAATTTTGATAGGCTAGCTTAGACCACGCGTCTTTGTCGTGGTGGAATTTGACTTTCAAGGTAGGTGGGATGGCTCACGTTCATGCCAACACCGCCAACGTCACAGTTTGCCTCCGTAGATCTGATCCACCATCCGCATCAACACCGGCGTTACCCCGCAAAAACGCTCACAACGCGCTTAGTCTCGATGCTGAATTGTTCCTGACCATGGTTAAGATAAGCCAAGTGAAGGCGCTCATATTGCGTATGTTAAATCGAAATCCAATGATTCCATCGAGCTCATATATAACGCATGCATAGCGATATCTAGAAGCGCCGGGAAAATAAACGTCCATGTCGATGTCATATTCGAAGTGGACACTTGACAGACATTGACATTATCAAGCCATTGTCTAGTATTGCGCATATTAGTGGATTCAACAATCATATTCTCTTCTCCATCAGGGCATGTCCGGGCGCAGTTCGTTTGCTTCAATCACCCGCAGATCTAGGAGGTAGAGGGTCCAGCGACGTGCGCACCCACTGAATGTACGGGATATGAACGTCTATTCAAGTACCCTCAAGTTGACGAGGGTTTACATGAATCAAGCTCCGGTGATCTACCAATTGATCAAAGCACATTGTCGTGATCAGGGTGCGTATCTACGGCCTCTCATTCGCACATATAGGAGTCCATGACCATAGCAAGTTGACCACTAGACACCAGCCAAGAATCGAAGCGGGATATCGATTTGCGCCACCATGTCTATGAACCTGTGGGGGTGGTACTGTATACGGGGCCACAGACCTGTACCCGCCGATCGTCGTTACCAAGGTTCGCTCACCCTGTAGGACCTCATTCCGTGTACGATCATGATAGAGACCACTCAAGAAAGGAAGGACCTGCTGATCACGATCAACTCGGCCTCGTGAAGGGACCAAGTCCCCAACTCTCAGTATATTTCCTGTGATTCCGTGTGGACTGATGCACCGAACTTACACGATCAATCAGATATGTGTTTACTTGGGTAAAGTTTTTGACTTTGTTACGGCGATGTCTTAACTGATCTTAGCATCCTTCTTGGTATTGCAGCGGACAAAGATAAACTTTTTTCCCAGCTAGGAGTGTGACAATTACGCAGGAGCGAGAGCAGCAACGTGACTGGCAAGTACCACTTCGGAAGTGTTTTAAGGAGACGTACAAATTGCTTTGCCTATAGCTCCAGCTCTTTTTCTGGCCGTACATAGACTAGTTACAGAAATCAGGCTCCTCGCTGGTTCTCAAAGTGACATACATAGATAAGGAGTTGTGGTGGCTGTTACAGGCACGATAGTCGGCGACTGCCACCACTCTTTCGAGGTTAGCGCCAGTGCCTCTTAGCGCCCCTTCTTTTGACAGTTGCGGGTCCTTCGCTGAGTTTGCATATGAACCTCTCCTTTATGCCACTTACATCACCCGAATAAAGCGTTCCTCTTCGGGACACGCGTCTTTGAGTTGCCTGACGCAGGACCCCGGAATATGGTAGAAGAGGCCATTGGGGGAAGCGGACAAAAGTGAAGGAATTTTGGTGTTTTGGCTACTTGAAAATCGGACAAATTGACCCCAAATTGGCCAAACAGCTACTTCAATTTAGCGGACAAAATCCGTTGAGGCCCATATAGGCCATTGGTAGTTTCGGACAAAATTAGTCATTGTGATTTCCTAGTTCCAAAACATTCATTACAGGTGTGAGAAAAGAACAAACAAAATGAATGTGAACAAAATAGACGCCAAAAATGGCTCACAGTTAGTGATAAGTCAGTATATACCTGCATATGATAAGATATATGTGGCATATCTTATGAGTTAAGGGGCTTCAACTTGCTATAAGCGAAAGAGATTAAGAAATGATAATGATGTTGGTGGCATAGCAGTATCTCGTGATGGAGTGATGATTATGCTTCGCTAAGGTCGTGGGTTCGAACCCTTCCTATGTTGCTCTAGTTTTCTTGAAACTAATGTTCTAGTAAGCGTCTAGCGCTCAAGTCTTCTATATTGAAGTTTATCCTACACGCAGCTGCTTTTTTGCATACTTGAAGGGCTACTTCCAAAAATCAGACAAATTTAGAAGTCAATTAGGCTAATTTACATTTGCGGACAAAATTGAAATTTTGTCGGGAGGCTACTTTTTTTTTCGGACAAAAATCAGAAAATCCGGAGTTTTTTTTTCGGACAAAACTGCAAAAATCTCCCAATGGCCTCTCCTACCATATTCCGGGGTCCTCCTGACGCGCTACTACCCAAATGGCCAACACCTATGTACGAAAGGGAACCGGCGGCCCAAAGACCAACACGATGTATCGAATGGTGCAGACTTTCTTTCGACTAGCCTAAAAGGACACACCACGAGGCTCGGTCACTTTCTACCGACTCGCGGAAGCTCTACAGAGAAAAAAGGAAAACAAACAAAACAAACCTTCCTTCCATTCGCTTCTTCCTCTACAGACCTGTTCCT
The DNA here is from genome assembly GCA_029467805.1 of Pleurotus eryngii var. eryngii. Classification (NCBI taxonomy): domain Eukaryota; kingdom Fungi; phylum Basidiomycota; class Agaricomycetes; order Agaricales; family Pleurotaceae; genus Pleurotus; species Pleurotus eryngii. Next base: position 3,449,057 of record SZVJ01000009.1, on the reverse strand, counting down.
TTGTCACGTAAGCAACGGGGGAGTTGCTTATACCCGACGAACCTGGAAACGCGTGTTTTTCTCTTCAATATATGAGTGTGGTGGGTCCCTTCGATAAGTCCTTTTCGATATTGTTTGTGTTCGAAATTTCGTTTGCTAGTTGTAGGTCCCCATGAGGATAAGGAAAATAGTTCAGTTACAGCGGAGTAGGTACTTGCTTAGGTGCAAGAACAGGTGGGGTGCTTGGATTTGTCGCCATGTTCGAGGGTTGGAACGGTTACACCATTCTTCCACGATTATTCTCGTCCAACCGGAATTATTTCTCATGGTTATGAAAGGTGCGCTTGTTGGTTCGTTCATAAACACGTTTTTCGCTCCAATCCAAGCTACTTCACCAACCCTTACGCCAAAATTCTTACGCCTTTTCTTCTAGTCCTGCATTAACCGGCATGCAGTTTGAGCCTTGAGTCACCCTAGCCCACGATGTACGTAGACTCCAAAAACTCAGCAAGACAATCACACTTATTCTGGCTTCTTTCTATTGTTACGGCCTCTTCCCCGCCAAACGTCGACTTCTACTTGGTATTAGGTGAGTTAGTTGTCTCCACTTAGTCGCGTCTTACTTAACACCTAGCTGGGTCACCATAGAGCCTGAATTCGTGGCACATTTAGTACTTAGCAACACCCACAGTAAGAAGACCTTCCTCAGCTAGTCATCGATACCCTTTTCTGGAAGGACACGTATAGTATACACCAAGTTAAGTTCAACCATTCCAAGACATAACAACCAGCTCACCGACCCGTATTCGGCAAGATCTGAGTATGTCGTTATTAGGGCCACCGAGACCCCGGACTCAATGCGCTGCCACCTTGGGCTTGAACTCTCCCCTTGGGATGGGTCCACGCGTGTTATGTGTCCATACTATCTAGCAAGCGCTCACTTTCATGTCATGCCTGATTGTAGGAGATCAACTTCTCTGCATTCTTCGCGATATCACCGTTCGAAGCCGGAGCAGCCCACTGCACTAGGTACAACGCTGTTTATATCATCCCAGCATTCAGCTTGTCGAGATTCAAGCGCCCCCAAAACACGAGTTGTGCGTGGGTACACGTTTGCAAGCCGAACGCGTGTATTGTCCATTTTCCGATTTCCTTTTTCGTTGAGTCTATTTACATTTGCTCCCGCTCTCCATTTCACCTCTTTTCTCCGAGCGCTTTCCCCGCCTCCAACTACGTAACCGCGATCGATCGGTATCGTGATGTGTGTGTGTGTGTTCTCGTTGGCTTTGTGGCATTACGATATTTCCATCTGTCTCGACCTTTGTTTGCTGAGCTGACTGCAATACCGCGACGAATGCCACCAAGCGACTCCCTAGCATCATGTATTTTTGGGGCGGTATTGTTCGTTTAGCGTAACTGTTCCCATGTGCAACAGTACGTTCATTTGCCTTTTTGGCGTATTCGTGCTTGTTGTTTTCAACGTGCGTGTTCATCCATTCATTCTTCTCGGACCATTGTGCAATTGTGCAATGTGCATTCCTACTTATGTGTGTTCTTTTGTTTCCGTCCATAGTCAATGGCAACAGCAACGGCAATTGCGCACGGGTCACCTTACGAACGCCCATATATTGACAATCTGGCTCCGAGGCCATTGTAAATTTGTTGTTCTCATTTCTCATCCTTTCTTACCATCCTTGTCTTTGAAGCTGGTTGACCTTGTTCTACGTATAGCACTTTTCTTTTTCGAAATTTCGAAATAACCACCGCCCATGTTCTACACCTTTTCGCCGACTATCTCCAAGATCCAACACCCCACTGGCGCTCTAACTATCCACTTCGGGGAGCCAAATTCCGGCTCTCGACTCTCAACGTCAGCTCTCTAATGTACGAAACCGGCGACTCTGGACCTACTCCCTCTCGTACACTCCAACCTCATGTTCAACTATTCACCCGCCATACATCCATTCACCCGTTCATTCCTCACATAATCCCGGCGAAATCTCTTCCCGTCCCAATGAGGTCAAGTCTAGTTTCAAGCTCTGACGTTCTTCTCGTTCGTTCCTCCTCACATAATCCCGGTGAACTCGCCTTCCTTATATGTTTTACCGTTATGCCCGTTCTTCCATTCCTGATTCTCCTGACCTTGACGTGGTGCCCCTGTGTCCTATGTTCTGTGTCAAGTCAGTCATCATCAGGTGGTAAACATCAATCGTCCAGAAGCACGCAGCTGAGGCACAAAGCAGGACCAACCTCAGAATCTATGCAGAGAGCGGAGAGAGGTTTAAACTTCGGACGCCTCTAGATCTGGGGTCCCTCACACGCTGCAAGTTCGCTGAACTGACATACAGACAGACTCACTCACCGACGATCTAAGATGGAGGTCCAGCCAGCGTCCTTGGGCGCCAGAGTGCCCCAGAAGAGCTTAGAGTGGTGCCGGAGAAGAGTGTCAGAACCACAGCCCTGTGTCTCCGCCTTCCCTCCGAGCGAACGAGGCCAACGGCGACAATGCACAAAGTTTAAAGGATGGAAGGCAGTTTGTGGGTTGCCCAGCGCAACTGGGAACGGCAGAACCGCGAAACTAACGGTGCAATCGAAGTCACCAGGTACTGGGTACAGGATTGCACATCCACCAACCACCACCACACCGTCAAATACATTCCCGTACTACTTATGGTCATTTTACAGAATGGATACAGGTGCCTACACGCGTTCGGGTTCCCAGCTTGTCAATGGGCAAGGGACAACGTTAACTGTTGACAGCTTCAACCTCAGGTTCAGGTTCACTACATGATCAATGCATTTCCGACGAAGTCGAGGTGACGCAGTATGCCGATCACTTGCTCTGCCTCCTCGCTCATTTTCCGCATCCCTGCGTACTATCTCACCTTATCCTAATACACCCACCCACGCACCCCTCTGCATTCGTGTATCAAATACGATTCGGGACTCATTCGGAACACTATAGTGAGTCGCAAGCGCCTCTACTAATCTATGCTGTGTATCGCTGTGCCATACAATTCCTCATCGTGTCTATTCTTCCCACACGCATACTCCCCTATGTACCTGCCATATGAACATACTATTCTATGGCAAGAGGCGGTGTACAGGATAAGTACAGGATACAACTGTATGAAGGGGACACATGGCATACAGCTGTACAGGACAATGCACCATACCATCCGCCATACCTCCGCAATACCATTCAGTGTTCAATACAGTATACACCAAATAGGTGATTAGGCATGCCTCAACCCCTTCCATCCTCCTCCCTTCTTCCGAGTCGTTGCCTCTTTGTCCCCTCTTCTCCTCGTCCCCTCGGTCATCTAGTGTAAATGTACCAAGTACAATGACGTCGATGATCTTTTGTACGGCCTTTGCGTCCATTTCAAGTTGTACTCGAATTTGAAATTGATTGATGATAGTCATCATATCCGGCAAGTACAAAAGATAAACGGATGAGCAAGCGGAAGAATCGCCTGAGGAACCGTATCTGTAACTGTAAGGCTTGCCTAGGAAAGATAACCACAAGCCCAAACATAGCGCGAGAAACAGAGATGGGAAGTCCTAGGGACAAGGATAATTGAATACATCGCCTCGCTGCCTCGCCTCGCCTCGCCGCTTCGTCTGTCGTGCTTCCATTGCTATCGGACGCCCAGCGCGCCGCGTATCATGGTATGTACACGCGTAGTCGCGTGTGCTCTCCATATACCCCATTATAAACAATATTACAACATACACATACAAGGAAGGGCGAAAAAAGGAAGGAAACGAAAGGAAGGGAGAGAAGAGGGTTCTCTGGAGGCTGGCTGCGCACAGCATCAATATCCATAATCGTTGACGTTACGGTGCGCAGGATTCCTACTAGGCGAGGCGCTGGCTTCCCCTTTCCCTTCTCCACATCCCGGAAATGGTCAAATGAAGCACGATGGTGCGATGGCAGCATGCTATGTCCGTGAGCCGCTCTACCCTTGTCTTTGTCCTCTTCATACTCTGGCAGCCTATTCTGGAGTCGCGGCCGACCTCGAACCCACCTCCATAACTTGTTGGTAAGTGTGTTACTTATTATGATTAAGGAATTAAGGTTCTCGAGCGTATGGGTGCCGAGCGGTCTCCCCACCCCGCCTCTCCTGCTCCCATCCTCTCCCACTCGTACGCAGCGGTGTGGTGGGAAGAACGGAAACGCGGTAGAACGGGTCGAGTTCTGATCAGCTGGTATGCTATGTGCCCGTTACTTTCAACGTTCGAGCCTTGTAACAAAGTCGCAACCTCCGTAGTCCGTAGCATATGCAAGCCCATGGAGAACTTATCGAGCGTACACGTAGGGCGAGGTTCGAGACTTGTAAGTATAACGCTGTAACGTGTCAATGCATAGCCCGTACTATTTACACTGGCGGTTCCATGAAAGAAATCGCCTTCGAGCATATAGTGCGCCTGTTGCTATTGCGCAATCCGAGAACTTCGAAGCTTGAAGCTAAAGGCGATCCAAAGGCGCAAGGCAGTTGCAAGGTGATTGGAGAGCATCTCCGAGTCTGTCAATGAGTCAGTGATTCAGGAGGTTGGGAGGAATTAGGAGTCCAGGGAGTGTTTCAGGAGATAACTTTACGTTAGGTGAGTAGCGTGTGTCCTCCGGGTACCCATGGGCCGGGCCCACATGCCCAGCTAATCCCTACCCAGCTACCTGTGGAACGAGTTACTTATGAGGATATATACACCCATTTACATTCTACCCTCGAGCTGGCGAGCTGGAGAGCTGGAGCGTCCGCGGTGATACTGATCTACAGTGGTTAATCGTGGATCATACAGTAATTCATCAGCATCCCTGACTTGGAGTCTAATTTGGAGGTGTGGTGGTGTATGACGAGGGAAGTATCTGGTAGGTGTGCTGTGGGGGCGATAGTAAGTACTTTAGACGTCGGCCGGGATGAAGCTCTTCGAAACGTTTCGGCTCTTATTCTTTCCTTCCATCTTTATCCTAGGATAGTTCAAAGCGGCTCAGCCACCGCCCAACGCGTCTCCACACGCACATACTGATACGCCGCTGCCTATAATCTAATACGAGCCTATGCTTCCTATCTACTACTTCCCCCAAGCTCACCGCAGCAGTGACAATTAAACTATAGCTACCAGTTCACCATACGCCGCTCGATATCTCTGACTATCCAGATATGCAAGCTCAGGCCTTCTCCTGCCGAGGCATTTCGTCTTTGTGTTAGCCATCCTCTAGATAACCAAAAGGCTGCTCGGCCACCGTATATCCTTATCAATATTGGCTGCCTATCTAATCTAAGGACTCTCATCCCCGAGAACTCCTCTTTTGACTTGAGCATCCACAAGCCACAACACTAGCCCCATGACAAGGAATCGTTGACGTTTGTGAGGCCGGAAGTTGCAGTCAGAGGTCCCCTGACGAGTTACTAGGGTTTTGTCTTCGCGTTTCAGCCTCTCCCTCGCTCCCTTTTCTCATTCACTTCCAGTTCCACGTTTTCTGGAGTCCTCGACATACGCCGCTGCCAACCGCTGCCAATCTAATCGGAGTCTCTATAGGTACATTTAATGTCTGCTTCTTCGCTTCCAGCAATCCTCGTTAATTGTGTAGGACCCCCTTTCTTCGCTCAGTCCAAGAGCAAGAGGGAGTAGGAGTAAGGGCTGGTAAGAAGCTCAGCTCTACATACACTGGCATGCTCGCATACGCAAAAACACCAGAGTCAGGGGCCCCTGTTTTCGTTGAGTTGCGTCTTGTTTTCTCTTTGCCTCGCCTCGCCTCGCCTCGTGTCCTCCCTTCCCGTTTTCCAATCGTTTCAGACATAACCAAATTTATCTACGCCATACCGTCATAACTACCAAACCCAACGTAAAAAATCCCGTTCTCCGTCTTTCGAATGTTTCGCGTTTCACCTTCGCACTTACCCCTACTCCCTACTCCCTACCTCCTACCCCTAGTTCATTTACTTTTACGCCAACGCACTTCCTCCTTTCGAGGTCGCTATCGGGAATAGTATGCGCGTGGCTGTGACGTAGGGTGATGGGCTGAGAAGGGTGGGGGGATCGACACACGGGCACACGCACACACAGGAACGGGGTTGGACATACAGGGTTCGGAGGCTCGGACGTGATGTGGGTGGGGTAGGTGCGAGGTGGGGAGATGGGAGATGGGACACGGAGGACGGACGTTTGGGCGATCTTCCGTCAAACATTAGCCAGTATCCGTCGAATACTCGGGTAATCTCCGTACTTCCTCGCTTCTTCGTAGTCAGTCGTAAAATCTTTTTGCGAACTTTGACATCTCCAAGGCTGCTTGCTGCTGCTGTATTGATTAACTTATCACTGATAAGGCAGAGGCGTCTCAATAATCTCTGTTCAAGTCCACACTCATTCTCATTCTCACTTAAATCCCCCCAAAGTGCTCTGTATCACGATCAATCCAGATCATTTGCCAATCAATAAATACGATATATAAATCAAACAAATCAGTCGGTACTACAATCACTACAAGTGCACTACAAGCCCTCCCATTGCGCAGTACAGGGGCGGAGTCGGGGAGTCGGTATCGATGGAGTATCAGTATGGACATATCAACATATATGTATATGACATTTATGTACTTTCAATGCGAGGGAGACGGGTAAGCGAGGGAAGACGAGGGTAAGGGAATAAACATAGGCAAAAAACGGAAACACGGAAGACGAAGAGTTATGTACAAGACGGGAGCTCGGGGGCCGAACGATCCAAAAATTCGAGTGCGATGAGTTTGAAGGAAACGTAAATGGAGTGTAAAGACAGGACAGCGCACGCGCCGGCAATTCGTATAGCGGAGGGGGGAATGGGACGCAGCGGCGCGCCGGTGACGGCAGTGTATGATGTAGGAATTACATTAACTTGCTAACTTGCGGATTAGATCTATGCATGCGCCGCGGCCTGGCAACCTTTTTCGATTTCAGTGCGGGGGGAGGGTGGCGCGTCCAGTATACGGGGGCGAGGGAGATGCGAAGGGAGGCTTGAAGACGGCAAAAGAAGGGGAGGAGATCACGACTCCTCGTTCTCCTCCCTCGCCTCTTGTGTCTTCTCCCGCCCAAGCTCCTGCTCACCCTCACTCTCCTCCGCAATGCCCAAACCGAGTGACAAAGCCTGCGGTGAAACAGCGAGCGACGAGCTCGTCGAGCTACGCCTCCTTGTCGTCGGGGTGATGTTATTCAGCGGAGACGATGACGAATTGAGGGAGGAAGCATTTATCGAGGGTGTCGATGGCGTCGAGGGCAGTGATGGGATACTCGACAGTGGAGAAGGAGGGCCCATGAGGCATGTGCCCATTCCGTTGCCGCTGTTGTTGTAGGAAGAGCCTTGCTGGTGCATCCCGCCATCAAATCCATACATCGGCTGCACCGCGAACGACATCGTGCTCGAGTTGCTGTACCCGTTCGACATCCCGTTGTAATTCGAGTACTGCTGCTGCATAACCATCTGCTGATGTTGGGGGAGGGATGCGTTTCCAGAGAGCGGCGGGGACGACAGCGGCGAGCCCTGCCCCTGGTACTGCGCCTGCAGCTGCTGGTGCGAGTGGTGCGGGGAGAACGACGCGATGTCGTTCAATGGCGCATTGGGGAGCCGGATCATGCCCTGGGGGTTGGGCGAGCCGCCAATGGAGTGCGAGGACGAGGCAGAGGGGGAGGAGGCTGATGAGGACGAGTCGGAGAGGGGTGGGATGGGCGAGGAGAGCGAGGACGAGAGGGACGGGTCCAAGATCGGAGGCGATTCCGAGTCCCGGGAGAGCGGGAAGGGGGGCGCGGAGGGCGAGTTGAAGGACGTGGGAGGCGCGGAGGGCGAGGAGTACACCGAGACTGCAATCAACGAAAAAAACAAAACAAGGTGATTAGATAAGGATTTTCCCTTTGCAATAAACAAGGGAGAAGAAACGCACGATTGTCGTCCCAATCCGATGCGCCTGAGGCGGACGAGGCGGAAGAGACAGAGGAGCGGCGAGGGAGGCCGTACTCCCTGGGCTCCTTCTTCACGGACGCGCCCTTCACCTTCGGACTCGCGCTCTCCTTCCTCCCTCCCGCTCCTCCCACACCCTGGCCTGCCTGCTGCTGCGCCGCACTCGAGTTCTTGCGCGCCTTGTTCCCCGCGCGCAGCTCGTCGAAGCGCAGGGGCCTGGGGCGCAGATGCGTGCGCTCGTAGAGGCCGCACTTGTTGCAGACGATCTTGCCGGGGTTGAGGGTGGAGCGGCGCCACGAAGGCGGCTCAGTGGTGTGGCAGTTGAAGCAGCGGCGGCGGAGGTACTGCGTTTCTTTTGAGGCGGCGTCGTCAGTGTGCTGCACGGACATCGAGGAGTGGGGGAGGTAGGAGAGCGGCGGGGGGAGCTGTTGCTGCTGCTGTTGGTGCTGTTGGTGGTGGTGCAGAAGCGTCTGGTGGTGTTGTTGCTGCTGGGAGTGCTGGTGGTGGTGGTGGGCGGGGAGGGCGTGCTGGGGGAAGAAGCCCTGCTGGTTGTACTGCGAGGACTGGGAGGGGACGATGAGCTGGGGCTGGGGGGACGTCATGTCCTCGTGCTTGACAGCGATGTCGGCGACGGGCCACGACGAGGGCGGGTAGTAGGAGGCGGAGTCGGGGTAGAAGTTGTGCTGGGCGGGCTGGTGGTGGAGGAAGGGCTGCGTGGAAGGGTAGAGGTGGATGTCCTCGCGGTCGTGGCGCACGTACGGGAAGGTCGCCCGCCGGTACACCATGCCCTGCTGCTGCTGCTGGTGGGTGTGGTGGAGGGGGAGGGCCTCCTGGTGGTCGGGGTAGGACGAGTCTAAGTCGGCATCGTTGTAGAGCTCCTGGAGCAGCGACGGCTGGAAGACGCTGATGCTGTCCTGCTTGTGGTCCGTGCCATGCAGAAAGTGCAGGTCAGTCGGCGACGGGGTGCGCGGTGTGCTGCTTGTGCAATCCATCCTTGGTCAGAGAATCAAGCACCCAAACGATTATTATATATATCTCCTCTCTCGCAAATTTTATATAATTATATAATTATTATTATCTACATCTCGATCCCAGGCAGTCCAGGACCCCGGGGAGCACGCTAACCCCTGAAACACATACGCTGCCCTTCCCGCTATCTCGGGTCGCGCGCCAAACAAGGCCTCACAGCCCCGATGCGGTATATGCTACTGCACCGCGGCTTCCACTCTCCCATCTCAGATCCCAGTACTTGTCTAATCTCCCCCGTTCCCGCGTCCCGATCCGTGACCCACCTCAGCCTCTCACCTGCCATGGCCAACAAGTCAACGGTCCCGCCTCCCGCCTCCCGAACCCAGCCCGCTCTGGATATCTGGATGGTGTCCACTGGTATTGAATGAAGGGTCGTGTGGTATCGTCATTCGTTACAGTATGTGGTCTCGGGTGTACTCAATAACAATAACTGTGTCTTCGTCTCCATCTCTGTTCGCCTCGACATCCAGACCTCAGGCTACCACACCTCCACCCTCCTTCTCCCGTGGCACCCATGACACGAATGACACCCATGACATATATGCTTACGATGGAACCACGATTCGATGCGACAGTCATTCTAAGGCGCTGTAAGTTGGTTTGGTGAGCGCTGGGTGATAGGCTCCGTCGGTGGTAGGTGTTGAATCTCAATCTGACAATCTCGGTCTTCTACGCTACGGAGTCCCCTGCGTGTCGTGCAGCAGTCGGAAAGTATGTACGCAGTAGGAGTGCGCATTGTGCATTGTGCATTATATATATTATTATATATACATCGTACGTTTCGGACATCGTATCGCACACAATACAGTGTACTTATTCCTCGGAGATAATCTCAATACAGCGTAATACATATTCCGCCCTCCGCCGTGCCGTACACCAGTAAGCAAGCCCGTAATCCCGTCGGTACGCTATGACGCGTACGGGTGTACGTAAGCAGTAAGTGGAAGGAGTGGAAGATGCGGTAATGGACGCGCCGCGCTGCCGCCAGGGTCGACGAGGATACTAAATATTGGAATGGGTGGTATTTGGGGGTGAGGCCTGTGAGGGGGTGGGAGGTCACACGCTTACCGGAATCCGGATGGCTGAGGTCAGAGTAGATCGAACAAACCCGACCGACCAGCTTTCGCGCACGGGGGTCGGAGGAACGTGTAAAGCAAACGGCCGAGGGTAACAAGTGAGTACTAGTGAGCAAGTAAGTGAGGAAGCATTGAGCGAACATTCAAACATTCAGGTGAATAACGTATAACGAAGTACCTCCATTGCTCGGCATACCCGAAAGTATAACCCGACCGAAAACATACCAGGAGATACATACCCGCACGGATTCCCGTACCTCTTCAATATGCCCGATATACACACCCAATATATACGTACCCAATATACGCATCCAATATACGCACCCAATATACGCACCCAATATATACCCGATATGCCCGATATACTTCCCTACCGTGACGTACTTACGCGCCCTCCCACTAAATTATCGCACAACACAAAACGCAGAATCTACCAGTCTTGCTCCTGGTCCTGGTCATAGCACTTGTAGTCGGTGAATGCGTCTCCTGCGCTCCTCGGAAGTAAACGTTCAAATTTCAAACGTTCACGTTCAGATTCAACCACTCACACTCACGCGTATACCGTATACTGTACACGCGTACGTGACGTGCGCACGCGCCGCGCAGCCGCCAGGTCCCACCCACCACTGGCAAATTCCCCAAAAATAGCCGAATATCCAATCCCACAATCCCAAAGCCCCCTTTCGACTAACCCAGCTAGTGTAACTTGCGACGCGACGCGACCCTACCTAGACGCGCAGCCCTGACCGACGGCCACTGACCCTCCCTTCCCGCCCCTTAAGCTTCCTCCGCCCGAGAGTTTACGGCTTCCATGACGAATAAGGGAGGAAGGGAGGTGAGGGAGGAAGACATAGTGGCGATCGGGTGGACCTGAAGGCCTGCGAGGAGAGGTGACCGGAGGAAGGGCCAATGGGAGGAAGGAAGACAAGGAGGGGAACAACTACGGGGGGAGTAAGAGTGGGGGGATACGAGAACCGTGTATATACTATGCGCGCAATGGCGATTCGCGAAGACACGTCAAGGTGCGTAAGGGATCGTGAAGAAGACCAATGAGGTAGGTCAAGGAGGGCTGGAGGGTGGCTAGGTTAGTGGGCTCGCGGAGTATTCGATTATTCGATTATTTCGAAGCTAGAGACCGTCCACAGAGAAGTTATGTACGTACGGATTCGTCATTCCAGAAGTTCCGTTCTTTCTTTGGAAAATAGAGAAGACACGGGCGCGACAGTCGCCAGACGCTCATCGACAAGACGCACTCGCGTCACTCGACACAGCAAGGGTCTCGTCGATCCTTCCTCCAAATCAAGTCAACCCACTTCACTTCTCTCCCACACCGCGTACACCCATGACATGACATACGCCAAACACCATACACACATTCCACGCCCATGTTACCATATTAAAAACGTACGATACATACAATATTCCAGATTCCCCGCGACTCTGGATCCAAAGTAGGCCAGCTGCCAGAATGTAGCGCTCCGGCAGGCAGCCCTCCAAGGAGATGTCGATGCAGGACGGAACGGAGAGAAGCGGGAGACGTCACGTAAAGGACGATCGGCTCTCGAGGGGCGTCTCAATGTGAGATTAGCGGCGTGACTCACGGGTACGGTCCTAGTCTACCGCAGCCGTGCTTTCAGTATGCACTTACCGAATTCAAACAGCTGGTCTGGGATATCTAGATATTTCTGTACATCCACCTCAGAACGCGCACGGAATCCAATGGAGCACGCAGTACTCCTCGCATGCGAAACGAAGAACAGTGACCTACATACAATTAGGACTTGAGGACTTGAAAGATGAAACCAGTTTCAGGCTCTCAAGGCTTTGTGCTGCTATTCAGTCACTATTCATGATGTTCGTGATGTTCTGATCATTGTCGACCTCACTATCAACCTTGTCATCGTGCCTTACTACCTCCTCTCAACCCCACTCCCTCGCTACCACCACCCCGCTACCGCCTCACTTCACCTTGCCTCAATGCTCGGGTGAAGCTCTAGCGCTCAGGCCTCAGACCTCAGGAAGTACCCCCATCGCCTCCATCGCCTTCATTAACGGGTGACGGCGCGGCGCGGAGGGTCAGTGATATGCTGGTACACCGATGCGTTGATTGGTTAATTGTGGATTGGTGGAGGTGCATGGGGGTGAATTGAAGGGGGTGGCGTCCTCGATAGCCGCTATGGGCGCGCTCACCACCAACGATGGGCGGCTGGCGATTGGCGATTGACGACTGCTGATTGGAGACTGCGAATGGGTGATTGCGAGGTGATTGGGTAGTTGGTGGCTTGCCAGTGAGTCCCCAACCCCTTGTTCCACGGTTCCACAGGGCCTTTCATCCTCTTACTCGCTCAAAGATCAAAGAGCTAAAGCTAACTTGAACTTGAACTTGGTCGTCTGAATAGACAGGAGCGCTACTTGGGTGAAACACTCCGTCCCCAGTTTCAATTTCAAATACGGACACCCGATCACCCGATCAGACCGTTTACTTCCTCATTCATTCTTAGCGGTTGGTATACATGTGCCCGAAGATATGTGGGACGTTCGACCTCCAGCTCTCCGTGTCCATACCCGTATGCGGACGCGTATCCACGTCAGTATCCCTGTCTATGTCACGTCGAAACTCGATGGAAAACGTCGGTGAAGTGATGAAGTGAGGTCCCGGTCAGCGATCCCAAGGTCCATGTTGAGGCGTCCATACGAATACGAATACGAATACGAATACGAATACGGATACGGATACATCATTCGAATATAGGAGGGCCTAGCGTGGGGCTCCACCTCGACCTACGACCACTTCGAATCTTTGATCACAAACGAGAGCTGCTCCGATCATTCGTGCGCCAATTTACGATCTACGATTTACTTCCTCATTCGCGAAGCCTGATTCCTACCGGACGTGGGCGTGGTCGTGTGGGCACCGAACACTGAACACGGAAGTTGAACGTTCGGCCCTCCCCCTTCTGCCTTCCTGCAAGACTATGACTATGTATATCCGCCTCCGTCTCGACCACGTCACCTCGAGACCCTCCTTCCCAAAGCCTTCTCGATTCGTGCTTCTCGCGCGTCCACGACCGTCACGGCGGTTCCCACACCTCTCTCACGCATTATGCCTTACCATACACAGATAGTCATATGTGCGAGTGCAAGGTATATATTTGGACTCCCAGACGGACGGTGGGCAGATGCATAGATGTGAGAAGTAGATGGGAAATGGTGGGTGGGTAGGGATGGATGGGCGGAATAGAGCCGACGGCGACTGGGGGGCCTGCGGGAGAAGAGAAGCCACCCACTATTAGTTGTGTCGCGCGATCTTCCGGCCGGGGCATGACATGGGTCTGGAATCCAGAATCCAGAATACGGTCTACCGTGTCTATGCTCGAGTGGCGAGTATCGAGTATCACTGTTCGTGGAATGACAGTGAGGATGTTGTGGGACGGGACGGGAGACTTGGAACACGGGATGCTGCGGATTGCGGATTGCGATACACGACATACGGCATACGGCGGATACGACTTGTGGATACGACGACATGCAGCCTCTCAGCGGCGTGGGGTAGCAGGTTTCCACGATCCAGGTACACCGCACATAGCCACTTTCCAAGCTTCCGAGGAGGAAAAAAACAAACTTCCCCACCTATTTACGACATACCCCGCGAACCACGAAACTTCGTACAGCACGAAACACCGCGTGAGTGGTTTTGCCAAACCGACCACGATGAGCACGGTATGAAGGTACGGAGTACGGACGGGTATACGTTCGTTAGTGGACTGTGTACGTATAGGCACCCTATAACGTTATACCGTTATACGCGCGGGCGCGTTACTCATCTCTACTTGCCATCTGGGTGTCCCTCCTATCGCCCGTCTCCCCGCGAGATCTTGAACTCGAAACCGTGCCTACCCCGCCCATGCTTCGACCGGGTATCCTACCCACTCTCCCATCCAATCCGTGTCCGTGAATGCCAACCGACCACGAAGCCCAAGCCCACTTATCCTTCTTTCCCATGGTCAAACAAATCAATACTCTAACACCGACAGTGCCATCATGAAAGAAGCCCAACTTAGTAGCTCGCGGTGCCTCTACTTAATAAGATTCGAGATATTTGGCGAAGATTGATCAGTGTGTGGTGGTACGTACCTGTCTGAGTCTGCTAATATGATTGTAATGATGCTTCTTATCCCCTCTCCTTCTTCCCCTCCTGTTCTTCCTGACTGCTCCTTCTTAGAACCTGCTTCTCCAGCCCCTTTTGGGGTTGGAGCAAGCAAGCAAAAAGAGGTTTAGATGGAGAGAGTGGGGAGAGAAGAGGTGGGGGGCGACCGAAAGGGAATAGGGTGCGTAGGTGGCAGTCTGCTCCCACCTCCTTCAAGTGCCCTCTTGCCCCGTCGGTAGTCGTTAGGGGAGACGCCCGGGATGCTGCGAGCTTCTCGACCCCCTGGCCATCAACATGATACGCTGAGATCACGCCTCAGTTGAGGCTATATCCGTCCTCTCGCTTGAGTAGGTGTTCAAGCGGTTTGGTGTTTGATGTCGTTCGAGTAGGTAGGGAAAGTGTGGAAGTGCGTTGGGACGTGTGGGCTGCGTATCGCTATCGCTATCGCTGGGAGACTCGTGGAGTCGTGGGCTGTTCCAGGAGTCATGCTCATATCGTGGCAGACCAATGTGTGCGTGTCAGAACGTAGCTATAGTACCGTGTGCGACCTCTCTCTCTCATGTTTTGGCTGCGCTTCTGATAAACGTCTCTGGTGTTCTTCTAGCTACTTTGATTGCAACTTGCGATCGGTGGCTCTTTGTGTCGTGCTGGGCACTGCGGCCAGGTGGATACCGGATGCCTATACCATCTAATCCAGAGTAGTCTATCCTCTACTTCTTCAAGTTCGGCGCAGGGCACGGATGTCCGCTCAGTTGAATCGCATCTTACTTTGTCGTCCAAGATGCCCGCTGGCTTCCTCCGTTCCAGGACCCACCGTTCCACTGCCCGTTTCCGATCACGAAGAGTCTATGTCAGACCATCCCCTCACTCATGTGCTATATATAACTCTGCAGGTAATTTGCGCGCTACTCGGCAGTCCGAGCATCTAGAGTGCGAGAGCACTGAGCGGTGTATGCGCATGGACGCACGACGCCCGGCCGAAGTTTGGTCTATCTTGAGAGGACCTCTAGCGAATACCAGGTTCTATGTAGAATGGGAGACAAGCGGGCGGGGCGCTGCGGCGGCGTGAGCAAAAAACCATTCTAGGAACTATGTTGAAACTACGAAACTATGGCGAGGACGGGAATGGGAACTGGCGAGAAGGACAGAAGTAGAGAAGAAGAGAAGGCGTTTTCGATGTTGGCAGTAACTATGGTAGTTTTTTACCGTTGAGATCCTGTGCAATCTTTGTCAAGTGGCTCTTCTGGCGCCACCACCATCACGAATACTCGCTTCCGTTCTTACTGTACGATTAATTATAAGATATTACAGTGTGCCGCCACCACATCATCGGCACACGTCGTCGCATCATTAATAATCCTACCTTTGCACTCGCCATCAAGCGTGGCGGGACCCTCTTGGGACTGCCATGCCATTTCTGCTTGCAGATATTCCATCACTTTGATCTCGATCGCGGCGAGCCTGGCAGCAGCACTAGCCAGTGGCTGGGAGACTTCGAGAAGAGGCTTTGACTTTGACTTTGACTTTGACTTTGAGCGGTCAAAATTCATGTCCCATAAATAGTACACAGCGGCCATGGTAGCACCCGCTGTGTACGAAATAACGATGTTTTGTTTGTCTTTATATTTACTTGGTCGAGTCCGGGAGCGCCACAAGGCCATAGGCCTCAGATGTCGATGATTGATGTCGATGAACGATCGAACGTGGTGGCAACCAGGTGGCAGCCACGAACACACAGCTACACACGGATGTTTCGAGGGCAGAACGGCTCTGGCAATTATAAACTCTAAGATCCAGAGACGGGGACAAGACTCCATCATAAAATACATTGTATAACTAATGGAATAATGGGCGGCGTAGCAAGTCTGTCATGTTCATGGACTTTTCTGATCGAGCTCAAGGCATAACTGATAATTAGGGGAAGTGATCAATATATTGATCAAATATATTTGTATGAATACAATCGTGTGTACTATGCCCGATAATTATAACGACCCTGTGGTGAGCCCCAGCACGGATTTTACTTCCGCCCGATCGTGTTTGGCTTGATCGCTGTACCGCCCTTCATCACGCCGCCCGTTGTCGAGTGTGAATTATTATCGAGGGTGATGGTAGTCCGATCGGGTTGACGCTTGGTGGTTACGGAGCACACACACAGTGCTCCACGAGAAACTTACCTCCGTGTCCTGATTCTGTTCCACAATCCCCGGGCGCTACAAGCTTACTACTTCGAAACCAATCGCGACGGTGTTGCTACCTCCCGGAAGTACCTGGACGCCCCTAGGCGGAGTCACCCCATCGGGGGTCAGCGCTATGGCGCTCAGGTGGCAGCCGCCCAGCTAGCCGTCGCTTTCAAGATATCCAGGTAACCGAATTGTCTATACATTGGCAGCCTTGTATATACTTCCCCAGTCGACCGCCGAGGGTCCGAGTCGCAATATATATGTCCCATTAACCTGGGACGGCTACAAATGCACTGCGCAGCTGTACTATCTCGCTTATTCGTGGGTACCATGATACTGTGAGGTGCTAGTCCCCCATGAACCCTTGTTCAAATAACCTTGGGAGCCACCCTTTGACGAAGAGTGGACGTTTCAAAGCTTGAGAGCAAGAGTACAGCATATCCGAGTCGTTCCGGCTGAGGCTGCGTTAGTATGATTTAATGGAAGAAGTAGTACGGCAACTTCATGAGGGAGGGAGTGAGCTATCAAGACCTTAAATGGCAACTACGGATGTGTGTGTGGGACATTGGTATACTAGGTGTTTCACGTTCGGGCTCCTGGGACACGCTTGTAAGTAATCATCAAGCCTCTGGATCACGGCTAGGATCAAATCTTCCGCTAGGTGGTGCCAATGGGGAATTATTAATTGATAAGATGCAGCCGTATACCGTGCGGTGATCACTGCCTACAATGAAAGATTCTGATTTCTTTCTTTACTCTGAGCTTCGATATCGACATATCATTCAAATTGAAGCCGTGTCAAGAGCTTCATGTTTCATGGGATATTACATGTTCTTATATTCCCGCATTTTCCACGGCTCCTGTGTGTGAATTCGACCGAAGCAAATGCCAATTACTCCTAGTGAGTGGTTTACGCTTGCATGGTGCTGCCATACATCGAGTATTAAGTGCCGCGATCGGGGAGGATAATGGAGAGCCAGCCTGTAATAACCTGGTGGAAAGTAAGAATCGAAGCCGAAAGCTTATTGAATCGGGTGTCAACAGGCTGAAACGCTGTGCAAGTGTGGCACGAAATTAATTAACTGATTCTTCTGTGAGTCGCCGCTCACCGTACTTGACTTGTACAATGGACGTATCTGTCCGTAGATGCACCGGCGGCAAACACAGGAGTCCTCCGATTCTCCGAGTTGAGTTTGAGCTTGAGTAGTATCCAAGTGCAGAGCCCACGCGTTTCAATGCACAGCCAGATACGGATGTTGTGGGCTACTTTGACATTGGTGGAATCCACGCCTCTGGTATTCCTTTGGAGGAATTTGGGTCTCCAAGAGGCGACGCGGCATGCGACACCCCAACGGGATTGGAGGGAGAGTAGTAGAGGGGATATAGTTATATAATCAGGCACCTTTCATGGCTCGGTACATGTGGAGGGAGTAAAAAGAGCATGTGGAGGGCGACGATTGCTTTTAGCGACGCGCGAGACACGTTTACCGACGTCGGGCGTCCATATCGCGGGCTATCGTACCCGGCAGAGCCCTCGCCAACAGGGCCAATACAATCGCAGATACTCCATAAGAGACACCTTGGAATGCTTCCGTTTTGCCAATTGAATACAGAACGTCAATGCCAGATTGCCAATGCCTCGACGTTGAGTACTGAGTGCTATGGGAGCCAAGGCGTCTGTCAGTTTTCGCTGCTGCTGTTACGAACAACGACTAAAGATAGACTGACCAACCACCATCGTGCAGAACTTGAGTATTTAGTGATTAGGGGGAAAGGGGGAAAGGGGGGTAGTTCAATCTGAAACGCCAAACGTACTTGGGTTGCCACCCACTGCTCCCTATTATTTCTCACCGCAACGGTGGGTACTTGCTCTGGGAATAGGTCTCGTTTGACGTGGGCAAGTAAAGCGTGCTTATGGTCGAAAGTGGAAATTCGAGTAATCGAAGTCAGCGTGGAATTTTTAGAGATACGGCAGCGTTGTAGCGGAGTGGGTGTCATATGTGGCGGCTAGAGATTATCAATATTGAAATTTGAAAGCTCAACTCGGATGCATTTGGCACAAGTTCGCTGGAGGTGAATGTAGCGTGGCGTTGTCTGGTGTTGTGGACTGACACGGGAGCTTTGTGCTTCTGAACAAGTTGATATCCGTGTAACTGATGTTGGGTTAGTTCCTACGTTGAGTTCATCATAGAAGGTGATCAATGCTGTGCTGGACTGGCCTCTAGGAGGAAGCAACCTAGTATGTTGATAGCATTGGAAATACTATGCCTACTACTCGGGCAACCTTGATGATGCGATCGTGTAATTGAGACCTATCAATCATGGCATCGTAGCATGATCGAAATGCGAAGTGTCTTCTCCGCGGGAGGGATATTCTTGCGTAGCCTGACCCTGAGGGTGACATTGCCCGAGAACAAGCTGATGACCATCGAAAGGCACTGCAGTGCGCCCAATAACTGGATTCCTCGTCAGAGTGGTGGGCGCTCAGAAGAAGCTCAATAAGGTACTCTCAGGACTGCGGGCGTCGAAGTGGAGCGGTTTCAGAGCAAAGCTTCTCACCGTCCATCTAATCGGTTCTCCGTTCCCTCGAGTGAGGAGGCGCGGAGGGCTCTAATAGCGCTGGAAACCTAACATTTCGCCGCCAGAAGATAATAGAGCGGTGTCTGTCAGACTCCTGGGACCCCCCCTCGCGGAAAGCCTATGAGTTCGGTGGAGAAGCAGTGCTGTCATCGGTGCTGCGATACCGCCCATCGTGTCGTTAATACATGGACACCGCACACATGCAAGATACTTGTCTCTAGAAGCTTTCATTGTCAAATACCGCCGCTAACGGAATGCAATTCGCCAAGATCCCGTCTCTTCCGTGATCAGCCTTTCAGGTGCTTGCGATTCCGAGGTCAAAGAAGTATACACGACCTCCCAAAGCGTGAAAGCTCTGATATCCAAGTACCGTGAGGATGGTCAATTTTGCTTTCGATTTCTCCGGGCCCGCGTGTCGCTTATGTACGCAGACGGAACTTCTGCGAGAAGTATGCGTGGAGGGTGTTCTTTCATCTAAGCCGGAGAAGGCTGGGGCGAGCAAGTGCTTTGGGCCCAAAGAAGATGGAAGTAGAAGGCCCCTATCTCCGGGGTTGTCGCTGACATGCTAGAACTAAGTACATGTGTGCACGACAATAGTGTTAATACCGGAATGCAATACGCCGCAGCTCGCTGTTGGCTACTGGTAAAGGATTTGAACGCTAGTGAAGAAGCCTGGTCACGAAGGGGATGACAGTGCCGAAATGCGTCCTCGGCATGGAACAGCACAAGACAATGGAATATGTACAGAACTCGAATTCATTTACATAAGAGGTACGCTTGGCGGGGGCTAGACAACAGAAAAGGCATTCATGAAGAGTGTGTACCACATAGAAAAATGACACAGGGGTACACATCAGCGACAACCTAGACGCTGAAGGGAGCAAACGTTCCGCAAGGCTTTAGTATGGTATGAATTGCAGGAGAGGTAAGGGGCAAAGGCAGCGTAAACGTCTGAGCTCCTCCTCACGACGTCTTCTTCCTCCCCTTCCGACCAGGAGCACCTGCCCCCTTGCTCTTGCACTCCGGACAATACCATTTGTCCGGAAGGGGTTGCTTTACACCAACGCACGAGATATGGAACTTTCGTACCGTGCGAAGGATGGGTAAAAGTAAAACCAATCAGTACAAGGCTTTTTCGCATGAAAAAAGTCGATGAGAAGGAAACGAGGAAAGCCGATGGGCTGCAACGTCATCATCTGCTATATGGAAGTATTTGCGATGGGGAGGGAGAATTATACCGCCGCAATATAGCTGAAAGGATCTCGGCGTTATTGGTGCGGGGGAATTTAGGCCTGAACCTCCGGTGCGAAGATAAGGAGGGCAAAACCAGGCCCATGACGAACATGGAACGACGGACGAGGCTAACTGACAGTTGGAAATGTAGACCACGAATGAAACTTACCCATTGGTAGGGACAGCTTGGATTGTCGCAGCCTATCATCATCTAGAGAATGGGTGGAGTTTTAGTGGAACAGGTAGCGTCAGTACCAAATTGCCGAGGGAAAATAGAGAAGAGAGAGAAGAATGTGAGG
Source organism: Pleurotus eryngii var. eryngii (assembly GCA_029467805.1). Lineage (NCBI taxonomy): Eukaryota > Fungi > Basidiomycota > Agaricomycetes > Agaricales > Pleurotaceae > Pleurotus > Pleurotus eryngii. The sequence continues at coordinate 3,428,599 of SZVJ01000009.1, read as the reverse complement.
TGTAGAAGCGGCATAGGCGAAAGAAGCCGCGCGTGATCGCTAGAAAGAAAGGGCTGGGGATAAACGGGAAAGCCTTCCACGCCACAAAGCGAGCGACTCGTAGCTAGAAGGCCAACGCGCAAAGGGCTGAGAAAAGGGTACTAATACGCCTTGTCGCTTCATCCGAACATTGCAACAGCAAGATAGCAAACGAGACAGGGAAGCGACGCAGGGCTAGAGACTCGGAACGCTGGAGGGCGGCTTACCTCCCCGGCACTCGTCTTTTGACAGAAACAATAAATGGTAGTGTCTTCTGCATCGTCGGCCTCGAGGTCCTCGTCCCCCTCGGCGTCAGGGTCAATGTCCAGCTCGAGTACATCCTCATCCGGAGGACGCGGTATATGGGCTTGCCGAGACAGGCGTGACCTAGAGGACACAGATGATGCGCCAAACGCCAGATGTCTGTGGGATGGGACTAGGAAGCTTGATGGAGTTGGTCACGGCTACCCGACGCTCTGCAGTTGGTAATGAGTACCAGGTGGCACTTCGGCAGAGAAATACGCCCAAGTCCAGACCAGGCAAGATGAATTGAATTAAAAAATTGTATTTGAGCGAATGCTTACTTTTCGGGACGCTTCCCATCGCGGCAGCGGTCGCAGCTGGACTCAGTGGAAGCACATCTGGCGCAAGCAAAGAATTTCTGAGATTCTCGCCAAGGAGAGAGGAGCACTAGGAGTTATGGAGTCGACAATAGGTAGAGGAGTGCTTGCACCGCTATACGGTTGGTATGACCTGGTGTTCGGGATCTCGCTCTCTCCTTGGAGAGCACGCACTTTGGCAAAATCGAAGTCAAGTCTAGCTCTCGACCGAGCTAGGACTTCAATAATTCGTTGCGAAAGCGCGATCTTCTCATCCGCAAGTTGGTTGAGTTCCGCGTATGCACTCTCTACCTTAGATGGGATAAGAAGCCTCGAACTCCCGTTGGTACCGGTAGGCGTTTGCCCGACAGGTGAATCTACCGTCGGCGACGTAGCAGATACGCTGCCAGGCGTGTTCGCCGATGGCGACGGATGCCTGAGGGAATGACGAATTAACCTAGCTTGATCCCGCGACAGCTCCTGCTGAATCTCTACGGACAATGTGAATCAATATTGAATTCGCGGCCATACTGGGAGGTACATGTGGTCTGCGACAGCGTGCTGAAGGCCAGTCGCCATGCAACCAAGTAGACAGGTCATTTTAAAAAAGAAAGGGCTAAACTAACCTTGGTAGCGCATATCTTTGTGGCGAATCTCTTGAAGGATGTGGAGGACTTCATTTGGTAGATTGTCGATGCCTGTGATAGAGATAATTTGACAAAGGTCGAAAATGAGGTCGACGGCTCGAGATGAAACATGTATAATAATTCAAGGAAGGGCCCGACGCCACAATGAGCAGCAGAGCGCAGCAGGGCGTAGTCACGATAACAAGTCATTCTCTATCGAAGGCTTGTCGCCGAGCAAAAAGGCAGAAAATTGCTCACTTGAAATGTATTCTGTCGCGATTGCTGCCGCCTCCTCCATGTTCTGTACGGAAACACTCATATTGCAGGGAGACGTGTCACACAAATGTGACGCTAGGTGACTCTAACCTGACGGATTTGCCGGCCGAGTGAGCGCACTTGAAATAAATACGCGTAAACAAGTGCCCAGATCTAGTACTCGATGCGGGGAAGCAGGACCCCGAAAGCATGTTACGGAAGTTTCCTGTACACAACCCTGAATAACCAGATTTGGATCTTATCTAACCTCTGAATTATCTCACTCGTTTGTTACCGCCTCTTGACCAACGAGATATCCGTATCCGGGCAACCTCTGCAGAATGTCTCCTCCGATCGTCCTCATATTCCGATAGACCACGCCCATGCCCATTTCAGAGTCGGACTACATGAGGCACACTATGACCAATTTTGTTTCAATACCGCCGCTGCCAAATGGCTGAGCTTCTACTGCAAGCCACAGAAGCCTGTTAGTCTGGTAGTAGGGGAAAGCCCATATTAACTGAAACGGGAAGGGATACGGAGACTTCTCCCTCGCGCAGCCCCTGGCGCTTCGGCGAGTGGAGGCGGAATGTAACAGGTCTGTGTATGTAAAAAAAACTTTACTGAGGCCTGGAGGGACTTGTGCATTTTTCACCACTCATATCTGCATTGGACACAGAACATATATTCGTGAAGGGAGGCATGGCCCGTGACTGCGGCCCGTGCCCCTTTCGCTAGCACCTGTACACGGCAGCCTTGCCCATAATCACGTATTCTATGGCATTCTCCCAAGCAGAAGCTCATGACGAAGTTATTTCTGCGCTCGAAGACGCCAGGTCCAGATCCAACGATGACACAGTGCCCTAGCGAAGCGGAAATACAGGATGTGTGTGACCAAGGGTCAACCCAGAGAAGGTTGCTAGTGACCTAACAGCGTTATCCACTTGACAAGAATGAACATAGGCGTAACGGGTATACGCCGGTGTAATCCCAGCTAGGGTGGCCCAACTCTGGGCGCGCCGAGCGCCTCTACTCGGTCCAAGGCCCTCCGAGAAGTGGAACGAATCGAGTGATATTAGAGTAACTAGTGATGGCTAGTCGTCCTATTCCCGAGTACTGGCGGGAGGGTTAGTTGTACGAGATTCGAGTCAGGAACAAGGGGGGGTGGCTTCTGAACTACTGCGTCAACCGGGGTCGTCGGAAAACGTGTACAGATATTGGGTATCGGCGAACTCTGCTTCGTCCGTCCTCATAGGAGCTCGTGGACCCAAGGTTCAGCCATGACGTGACAAAATTAGAGTGGGAGCTACGGGTGTATAGCCATTCAATTAGAAGCTAAGCACGGTACTCTTACTTAGCGTCGAGGCTACGCCAATGGCGCTGCGCAGAAGGTAGACAAACATGACTCGACTCGACTGGAGGAACGTACATTCATTAGGAAGGCATTTGCCATGAGACTAGCCGAACAAGACCGCGCGGACGAGGATAAAGCTCAAGATAAGTAGATGAGAAGGCTATTGAGAGGCAGCGTGACTTATGGAGGTAACCGTCGAGAAGTGAGTTCCTATCGATCGGTATGTACAAAGTATACTCCAAGGCCCGGACAATGACACTGGCGTATGGGGAGGCACCTGTTGAAAATACTAGGCTCTGGGAAGCGCAATATCATATTTTTAGGGGTCTTGGTTCGTGTTTCTTCCAGAAAGAGGGGCGGGGCATGAGAGAATGGGCGCAGGTAGAGCGGGCAGAGCCATGTGGGTTAGAAGACTTGCCGAGCGCAGTGAGGGAATGAAGAGGCCTCCACCCACCACCCTTCGCGTCTTCATGCCGCGCGCTAAACCCAAAGTCAATGATAACGCTATTCGCCTTGAAGCTTGTAGAGGGGGTAATGCACCCATATGGTCTGCCGACACGGATTGTAGGCACATGGGGTGGCAAAGCGTCATGGGACAGCTGACTACTATCTCTAGACTCTCCAAGGTCAGGGCGTGCACCTCGTCCAATCCTCGGAGGTAGGCTAATGGGTAAATAGATGATTTTGCAAATTTCTAGGGAGAACTAGTCATTGGCTCACCCCTACTGAAATTGACTGTGTGGGTCCCTCTTGCCATTCCTTTAGTACGCTTTGGAATCGTACCAAAGGCAGTATGTCGGAGTATACTGAAATTGTATTGGCGACATGCTTGGGAAAGTCCCGAGTGCGCAAGATCTGGACGCGTAGCCAGAGTACCAGAGTCGGCTCAAGAGGGAACGACAAGCACGATGCTTTTCAAATTTGCTAATGCCGGGGTAGGGCCCCAATGCTCAATTAGGTGAACGCGAAGGGGACAGATCGTCTGTATGGTAGTGCCCCTGCATCGTATACAGGTACGACTGACAGAGTTCATAGTCCCAGGATCGCGACTTCCGAATATTAGTGCCGTAAGTAGCATGGAGCTCAGTCAGACGATGTGCATACCAGTGCAGCGCCAGTGTCGCCTCTTGTGTGGCATAAGGAAACGGACATACAGCCCATTTGGATAGCTGCTGCGACATTGACGGCGATGAGGAAGAAGACAGCTTTCAATGAGCTAGCATCGAATCTTTCTGGCGGAAACGATTACGTAATTTCCCCCCGGATTAGCTTTCCTGGGTTAGCAGGCCGACTGTTGTGGCCCTTCGTTACTACACTTGGACTCATGTCATTTGAGCATGCTCCCGTTTCCAAAGGTGCGCAAAGGATCCGTATGAGTAGGATGGCTGTACTGACGGACGTTGGGACTTAAAGGTCTAATAGTGGGCTGTGCCCTGTCGTCAATCACTGTTGGACTGTTCGATGTGAAGCATTACTTCCATCTCCAGGTCGGTGGTGGAACTCTTGCATGCCCACCAATCGCTGCTCACAGAAATGAAAACTTCAGCTCGTGCCGCACCTTTCTCGTCACCATCAAGTACGTCGCTCGTATTTACTATTTGGACCACTGTAAACCTGAATCAGACACGATGCTAGTATGGCGATTGGGCCTACATCACTTCTCGTTTTCAAACTCTAGTGACCTTTTCTTGGCCGTCTTGATACTTACTCAACGGGCGTGGTCATTGAACGGCGCTTTGGCTCTATCAAATTTGCGGTGAGTTACTCCTTGATGTTTGTGCTGTAATTTTATGACATTGACACTACTCCATTCGTTCAGTCTTTTATCCTTGCGTCGCTGTTCGTATCGACAATCTTGGAATTCGTTACATTGATTCTATTCCATCGAGTTGGCCTTAATCATATCCCCTCCGGTCCCTCAGCGATCGTATTCAACATACTCTATCAATATTCGCGCAGCGTGCCGTTTGTGTATCAATTTCGCATCTTCGGCATACCGTTGAACAACAAAAGTTTTACCTATGTTCTCGCATTACAGGTACCCATCCGTGCTTACCATCTTAATTGCGACTAACGGGGCTGAACAAAATTGTAGCTAGCGTTAAGCCACCTCCCAGGCTCTGGAGCTTCAGCCCTCATTGGCGTTTCGACGGGGATACTATACCGGTCGGACATTGCTAACCTAAAGGCGTACCGTGTATCACCGCAAGTGGTGTTGTTCGCCAGGAACTATCTGCGACCGCTAATTGGCACAACGCGTCCCCAGCGACGCTCAAACCTTGCCCTTCCTGATGGTGTAGCGACGACTCCAGCAGCCGGGGCAAGCAATTCTCCGGAGACGCTTTTGCGAGAAGAAGTCGTGACAACAGCGAGACGCTCGGAGCAAGGTGGTACTACGACGGGCGACAGTGCCTCACCTGGTAGCGAGGCTGCTGCGACGACTGGCCCATCCGTGATGCGAGAATGGGTTAATGAATTAACTGGGAGAACGGATCGTACTAATGCAGGCATCCGTGTCCCTACGGATGCAGAGGTCGTTCAAGTCTCTACCATGTTTCCTGATCTTGACCGGGATGTGATTGTTGCGGCTCTCCAACGCAGGTACGTTGGCAGCCGATCATTTGTTGCTAACTTTCCTTGCTGTACTGATTTCGGTTTGTAGCTCCAACATAGAAGCAGCCGTTGAGACATTGCTGGGTTCTCAGACGTAGACTTCCTGATTCTTGGGGCTGTCAGAAATGTATCAGTGTTTCATGTATTTATTTCTACATGAAGTTCATCAGTGGGAGTCATTTGGCTCGTAAGTCTGGACACGATCAGTTGCTCTCTCCTTCGTCCTCCGAGGGTTCGCCGTCCTCTTCTTCCGCAGTAAATGTACTAAGTGGGACAGCGTACAACCGAATAACAGGCTTGAGACGAAATATGAATACGAGATATCATGACGGTATGGTGATCGAGTTCTCGCTCACCTTGTTAGGATCCTTCACTAGGACATATTTTCCTTCAGGCATCTTCATGCACAGGTCGGTAACCGTGCGAACGATACCCCAGCCGTTTGACAAGAGAGACACCCAATTGACCAGCAAAATCAGTGGGGCGCATAGAGGCTGTACTCAGGATGACATGTCGAGAGGGATCGCGAGGATTCGCACGCGATATGTATCTGTCAAATACGTCTGTTAGTGAGGACCAACAGAAGACCACTAAATGAATAGAACTGCCAAACATACCCTATCTTCATGAGGTCCGCGCCCGCAAGAACGCTCTGGACAGCCCATTTCGCAAGCTTGCAACTGTTATTCTTCATCTCCGTGGCAACAACGGCACCACGCTGGGAATCCAGCTTGGACCGCCAGTCGGGGGCCCCACCTGCACCCTGTGCACGGGGATCAAATTCATTGAGGGCACGGATTGTTACGAGGCCTTGACCATCACGAGGATTGCCTTGGCCTGGCGAGTAGGCGTCGACTTCGGTTCGAACACAGATCTTGATGTCTTCATCTTCTGTGATACCCAAGTCGAATACGCGGTACCGATATCCACACGAAGCCAAGGGATCGGTTTCATCAGGCCCATAGAAAGGGTTCGGGTGCGCAAAATCAACAGCGGGAGGCGGGGGGTTTTCGGATACAGCTTGGAAACTGAAGTTTTGATTAATGTACGTTGCCTCCAGAGACAGCGAGGTTGCTGAATTGATGGATGGCGTCTCTGGGACCGCGGCTTTCTCTGTGGGATTATTAGGGTTGGGCGGTGTTGGGTCCTGGGGTGGGTCGGAGGCATTTTCGTTCACAGTAACGGTGTCGAATGGGCCCCCGTCTCGCTTGTCGAAGAATAGATTGTTCCCCTCACGAACGATAACAATGTCCCAGGGATATACAGATCGAGGAGCGCACATCAGAACACTCAAAATGACATCCGTGGCATAAACAGTTGCAGTGCCCTTACTCGCCAACTAAGAAGGATGTGTCTCATCAAATACGAGCAAGATTCAAGGCACCGAGTCTTACCTGCTGTATGACGGGGTCATCAGAAGTAGTGGTGTTGTATTTGATGCGATCTATTAACTGCAGGGGGCGTTCTGTCTTCGTGGTGATTCGATCGTATGACTTCTCATAGGGGAACAGACGGCCGTAAGAATCACTAGAAACGGCAAATTTCAGACAGAAACAATGAAGAATAGGACGAGAAACATACATATCCTCTGGTGCATCGACTTCGAGACGCAATTTGGCCAGTCGATGGAATTCGATCTCTTCCAGCATCGACCATTGAGGAGAAATGACCACGGACGACTCGCGAGTGCGACCAGTCTGAGGGTCAAGTATGAATGATCTTTACGACACAGTAACAAGAACAAAACTACCTTCTCCCAGTCCCTCCAGCCTCCACGTCTCCCTCCTCGCTGATTGAAATTTCCTCGTCCACCAGCACCTCCACGTCCACCTCTGGGATTGCCGCGTCCGCTCCAAGTAGCGTTCCCTCGGTTCCCTCCCCTTCCCCTCGCGAATCCACCACCTCTGCGCGGTGCAGCAGTTTTATTGTCTACAAGTGAGAAGGAGGATTCATCCTCAACATGGAAGTATGCGAAGGCGCTTGCAGTGCCGCTCCCAAAGACTGTGGCGCCATCTCTCCGCCGGCCACCAGGTCCTCCACCACGAGTATTTTGAGTAGAGGGCAGTCCAACGGCTGCTGGACGATTGTCCGCTGAGGGGTCGTTCCAATCAGCAAATCGGCCTAGTTTGTCTGCTTTTGAATATGGGGCATAGGGAATATCCTTAAATTTGAACCGCTCGGGCAAATTTGACGATGAAGGTCCCCAGCTTCCATCCGGGTTGTCGTTAATTGGTGGCAATGAGAAGGATGGCATCGTAGGATGAAGGTGTTGTGTAGACCAAAATTTTTGTGACCTACAGTATCGTGAGAAAGTCCATCTAGTCATTCTAACGTGCAGACCAAGTTGTGGAGAGCGACCACAGCAGTCATGAAGTAGGTGAGACATCATTCTCGCATTCTACTCAAGTTTCTGAACGTTGTATCCCTGAAGTGTAGTCAGAGAGATCGGCCGAATAAATGAGCTAGAGCTCAAGCTTGGGAGTAGCGCATCATGGCACGACGAATACAAAGGTGAGAGCTCTCACCCTGCGTGAACACTGAAGCTCATTGAACTTTGTCTAGATTCTGCGTACATCTTCATTGGCGGTCTCAACTTTGAACTCACGGAAGGGGATGTCATAACAATATTCTCGCAGTAAGACCTCTTCACGTCCTACCACTATTTATTATCGCTGATACCTTATATGCATAAGATATGGGGAAGTCATGGATGTAAATATGCCGCGAGACAAAGAGACCGGTTAAACCGAGAGGCTTTGCATTCCTCATGTACGAAGACCAGCGTTCTACAGTCCTCGCGGTTGACAATCTAAATGGGGCCCAAGTGCTGGAGAAGACATTGCGTGTTGACCATGTGAAGAACTACAAACAACCGAAAGCCAAGGGAGACGATGGTGAATGGGTGGAGGCTGAGGAACAAAGTTTGAATGCGAAGCCACAACTCATTCTCGGCAAGTCTTGCATATACTTTAACTACAAACTCATGGCTGATGTATGTTTGTCGCCGTAGACGATGCCGCAGCGTCCGAATCGTCCGAATCCGGCCCTGACATAGATCCAGAAGACCCCATGCGTGACTTCCTCCTTGCGAAGTGGAGGGAAGAGAAGGCATTGAAGAAGCCGAAGAAGAAGAAACGCAAAGACAAACGCAAAGACGAGACACCGGAGGAACGGCGTGCGAGGGAGGCACGCAAAAAAGAGAAGAAAGCACGGAAGCAGACCTCGGATGGAATGAGGGGCGTGGAAGCGCTGTTGAGTTCCTTTGGACGCCCTCGTGAAGGGCGGGATAGATCTCGGAGCCCGTCGTCGAGGAAAAGACTCAGGTCTCGAAGTAAACTCCCCGCATGGTCGACATACCTCATTGCGGAGGACTCCACCCCGGTCCCCTTCCCCCGCCAGACGGCGTGACAAATACGACGAGAGAGACAGAGATAACCGCGACCACGAGAGGAGTTGAAGTCATGCACTGCTTCGATTCATCACAAGGTGTACTCTCGGCGGCGCAACACTCTTTGCGCCGTTATTGCCTACGTACACTGCATGTAGTAGGTCCCACGCAACCCGTTAAGGACCGATATGGCTTCGTTCTCACAATCTGGAAGAAGTTCACGCATGAGAATTCTACTCATTAACTGTCCCTCGGCTACCGAAGGTAGCACTGCTACACCTGCTCGTCGAGCCTGTGACGGACTGGCGAGAATAGTGGCGAATCGATAGATCTGAAGTCCATCGAATATGGACATTGTAGGCAAGAGGTGGGAGCTGTGGATACATTCAAACACTCGAAGACTGTCGTTCATGTTTCAAGGGGCCGCAGGAGAGAAGCTCAGCAAAGATATCATTGAAGAACGATGCGAGATTCAATCTTGTATACACACTATCTCGAGCGGAGTTTGCCAGGGGCTATCCTGAGCTCCCCCCGAGATGATCGAATGGAAAGCGTTCCAGATTGTGTATTGAATCTATGTGCAGAGCGGGAGAAGTGGCGTCTTACCAGACAGCCGCGGACGCTGAGAATGCGGGCTTTGGTAGGTTGTGGAAAACTACATGATAACGCTTCAAAAGGATAAAGTAAGGATTGATATGAATGGACCTTGGCCGTTCCTACTGAATACTGTTACTTGGACTCTAGTCCGTTCAAGCACGTAAGGGATTGTGGCCGTGATTTAAGAGCACATGTCCGCCTATGTCGTGAAGAACCGCATTTTAGGTGCGAAAGTTTCGCCGGTGTGTCATCATCATGAAGGCTGAACAGAATTCCATTGGCTAACTAAGCATGTGGAAACTTTGGAGAGGCAGAAGCATACGGCACAGAGTACGTGAGAGCCTGGTCACAATACCTGTGGATTGATCGTCAGTTCAGTTCTCAGTGATGTAGTGATGTCAAGTGCTGCAATCTCCCGCGTTGAAGTAGCTATGTCAAAATTGCAGAGTTATGTCTCCAGAGTCATAGTACATCCAAGGATGATGCTAAGATGTTTCGAGACCATTCCAACGGTTCAAACATCCAAAGTTGGATTTTGTGAGTGCGTAGGCGTAGCCTTGGCAGCTAACTCCGGCTCCGGCAAGTCCGTGGAGATGTTATTATTTCCAGTAGCCTTACTGTTTCTTCGCTAAATGGCTTCAGAAATGGGAGACTCGCCAGAACGTGTCATTCAGACCTTTGACAAATGTATTCACAAAATATTTAATGACTGAGAATGTCTGTGAAATGGTCTTGTTAGTATACGGCGACCCTGAACAACACAGGGAGAGACCACTGACGACATACTTCAGGAGAAGTGATACTCTGCATGTCTGAACAAAGCTTTGATATACTTGTTTCATGGAGCGCCAACGGGGTTCCAGCTAATTGCTCCTTCAGCACCCCGGTCCAATGAATCAAGCTTCTTCATGTCATCTTCATTTAATAAAAAATCATACACTTGTGCATTAGAATGGATGCGCTCAGGAGTTGCGCTCTTTGGAAGGGGAACAAATCTATAAGGTAGTGGTTTGTAAGTACCGACGGAGTGGTCTATGCATGCTTTGGTACCCACCCGCGTTGTAGAGACCAACGGATCAGAATTTGTGCCGGATCCCTAGCGTGCTAGATACAACATTAGTCACACGTACGTCTGGGGATAGCGATTCCGTTACCTTCTTTGCGGTTTCCTGGATTACTTCGTGGTCCATCTTACCGCGAAGGATCGGGCAATATGCTTGTACGACAATTGCATGCTTCCGGCAATATTCCACAATGGGTTTCTGTTGACAGAACGGATGTAGCTGCACAAGAGTCACGTAAATCGGAGTCCCGCCATGAAATTGTCTTTAAAAGACGAACTTCTATTTGGTTGACTGACGGCATTTCGAGGCCATGGTCACGTATCTCTTCTAGATGTTTGTTGGAGCTGGAGCAACGGTGTGACATAGTAAGAGGATGCCTGACTTAGATACAAAATGACACTTACAAATTGGACACGCCTATGCTTCGTATCTTCCCAGCATTTCTGGCTTCAATTAGAGCCTTCCAGGTGGCCAAACGGAGGTCCTTCCCGGAAAAGGGGTCGTGAATGAGGAACAGGTCGATGTAGTCTGTGAATTTTGTCAGAAAGATCTGTGAACGGACAAGGAGATTGTGAATGTCCAACTTACCAAAGCCGAACTTCTTTAACGACTCATCGACTCCAGACAGGGTCTTTTCATAGCCATGATTCTTGCTTACAACCTTGGTTGCTAAGCTTCAAGCGTCAGTTTATTGATTCGGAGGCTTACTACGGCTTACTGATAAACAATTCTTCTCTGGGTAGGCCAGATTCATGTACTGCAGCCCCAACGTGAGCTTCATTACGATATACTTGAGCAGAATCGATATGTCTGAGTCGCGATGGCGATCAGATTGTAAGCCCACGCAAGATGATAAGTACCTATATCCTGCTTTAAACGCTTCCAATACTGAAGCCTTGGTGTCATAGTTCTGGTACACCCCAAAACCAAGAAGGGGCATCATGTAACCTGATATTAAAACACGATTTTTGTGAGCCCTCAAAGCTGGTAGCAGGTGGTCACGCTTGGGTAGCGCACCTGAGGAAAGTTTCACGACCGATTCAAGAGCGAGGGCGGCCATGGCTCAGAAAAGCGAAACGCCAAATGCTGAAGCGCTGACTGATAGAGATGATAGCAGCGATCGATGTTACCTCCTGGTTCATTTCTCGTTGACCGAGCTATTTGTCGATGTTGACTCGTTCAGTGACGGCGAACGCCGTTGCTGATAGAGACATGCCCTTTGGCGCGCACTATCATCCACTTTCGTAGTCTCCTGCGACAATCATACGTATCATCTTTGCCCCGACCTTGCCGTACCCGATGGCTCTCCAACCCACTCTTCGACCTCTGGTCATTGCTGGCAGCTACGACGCGCCCCATACTCTTGAGATTTTCCGTTGAGTATCATGATTTGGATTAGTTATATACGTACTTACCGTGGCTGTATAGTTGATTATGTCTGTCCATTCAGCGCGAAAATGTCGGGCGCGATTGAGACCGTGCTAAGGCCTCTTTTCCAACCAGGGGGAAAGTACGGGGGGAAAGTGAAAGCAATCTTTCGACCACAAGTTCAGCCGTGGCATGGCTCGTCTACATTTACGCATGAGGCTGGGCTGGCTGTAAATATACTTGGCATTACATTCCGTGGCGACGAGTTGCTGATCAGCTTGTGAAGGTTTTGCGGGTTTCCCCAGAACACTTTTGGGCCTTTAGTCTCGCTGTGAGTATGCGCAACATATAGCTCCTAGGCATCGTTAGATATATGACCAATGATTTATAAGCTCTTCAAACGTCAAGGCGATTATTTCGATATTCCTACCTCGACCCTCACTCCTCTACAAATCCGAGAAAGCCTTGCGAATCTAGCGGCAGAAGTTATCCCCGTTAATGAAGTTGAGGAATTCAAGGAACTGCTGAAGCTTAAATCCTCCCCAAATGGCGGCGTGGCCGTCACCGACGACTTAAAATATACAAGTAGGTGGAATCGTCATTCCGAGTCATCCATTGGATGCTAACAGCCATCTCGTAGTCAAATTTTTCTAGGCAGAATGGCATCCATGTATCGCCTACCGTGCTTTGGGATGGCCTTGTCGCGAACGAAGTTTCCAGCTCATGGGGTGAGAAGGAGTGGTTAGAATTTCTCTCGTCCAAGGTTGAATTGTAGAAGTAACAATAAAGCGAAATCCGAGGATCATGCATACAAAAAAAGAAAGGCATCGCTGTAAAAAACAAGATGCGTACTTGTATTTGTTGTGTACAGTTCAAATGGTCCCAAAAAGAAATTAGAAGCTGTTACAATGTATTGAATATGACCAGATATGTCGTACGCCAGCATACCGCCTTCAAGCTATTATCAGCCTCGAGACACATCGTCGACGCTACAGACAAGGAACAATCCTTTCTTTACCCCTAGGTCAACCCTCCTAATCGGTTCCACGGGCGCCAAAGGCAACTTCGTTCCGGAATCGAGGAGCAACTATATCAGAAGCGAACTTTCATGGTGCTTTGCCTGCGCTCATGCAGTCACGGCTTATTCTCTACATCTCGACGGTGTTTTTAGCTTGGTTCGTTCCCATCAAGAAGATAAACGATGGCCAGGATGGCAAATCATAATAGGCATTGAGGTTCACGCTCAAATCAAGTCGCGTCGCAAACTTTTCTCTGGTGTGCAATTCACGGCAAACATCACGGAGCTTCTCATTAACTATGCTCCTCAGAAACGACAGTTCCCCTCACCGGGAACCTTCCGAACACCTGCGTCTCTCCGTTCGACGCCGCGTTCCCTGGCACATTGCCAGTACGTAGCTCAATCATCGTTGTCCGGTACAGCACTAATCTCAGTGATAGAAATTGAACACACAATGTATTGCACTTGCTGCTCGCGTTGCTTTGGCTCTGAACTCCAACATACAATCGCGTTCAACCTTTGACAGAAAGCACTATTTCTACCCCGACTTACCAGCCGGTTATCAGATCACACAGCATTATTGTGAGCTTGTCCGTTGTCGTAGTAGCATAGTATTGACGGCGATGAAGCCCCCTTTGCCATAGGAGGTCGCCTTGTTCTCCCTACCGAAGTAGCTGTTCCTGTGAGGATCAAGCAAATCCAGCTAGAGCAAGTACTGTAACCTGCTATGTCTCCATTATATCTGCATAGCTCATGATCACGCTAACAGGATACTGCCAAGTCCATATTCGATCCTCGCAGGCGTGAAACACTCATAGACCTCAACAGAGCCGGCATGGGGCTTATGGAGATCGTCTCTGAGCCAGATATGAGGTCCCCAGAGGAGGCTGCATTGTATGTTCGTTCTTTGCAAAGTTTGTTGCGAGCAGTCGGGGCAAGCGATGGTAATATGGAGCAAGTAAGTGCAGCAGACCTGTCCTTTGGTGACACTCAACGACATTCATTTCAAGGGCTCTCTAAGGTGCGATGTGAATGTGTCCGTCAACCGCCCTGGTTTGCCCCCAGGTACTCGGTGTGAGATCAAGAACCTCAATAGTGTCAAATTCATGGTGTCCGCACTTTGTATGCCTTTTTCGTATATCCCGTTGCCTATCTAATGTATCCTTGCCTTCTCAAGCTAGCGAGATACGCCGTCATATAGACATTTTGGACTCGTCTTCGTCCGTCCCACAAGAAACGCGTGGATTTTCCGAACAGACGTTCGAGACGTTCAAATTACGAAGCAAAGGGGATGCACCAGATTATCGTTACATGCCTGATATGAACCTGGGTACGCTTCACATCACTGAAGTAAGTGTTATATCCACACGTTCATTTGTCGGGTCTGATGGTTTGTCCGTTCAGACACAAATCCAAAATATCCGTGAGACGATGCCGGAATTACCTGATATTACTCGTTCTCGTCTTCAGAAGCAGTATTCCCTACATCCACGGGACGTCGAGATTCTTCTCGCCCTTGATGCAGAGAAGGACATCCCGTTTGATGGTGAGACTGCGGGCCCTTCTTCGGCTGGCGCAGTGAGATACTTCGAGAACATCTGTCAAGACCACGGCCAAGGAGCGAAGGAGAAACCACGCGATCCTAAGGTGGTTTTGAATTGGTACGCTGATTCATCTTCCCGTGTGGGCAACAAGTGTCTGAAAAAATGCAAAGGATAATTCACGAGTTAGTCGGGCAACTATCCGCTCGTCGTGAAACATTTACAGCGCAGCGCGTGCCTTCGTCATGGCTCGCTGAATTGATAGATATGGTGCAAGGCAAACATCATCACTCGTGCGTACTCCTTATACATTTTACCCGTGCTCTATCTTACCTATCCCCTGGCTTATTTTAGGTACTTCCGGCAAGAGCCTGCTTCGACACACACTACACAACCCATCGGTGGAATCACCCAAACAACTTGCTCATGAGCTCGATCTCATCGCTCTTCGGACTGACGATCAGGTTTCGAGCGCAGGTAAAGCACCCCCTGCGGGAGACATGGACCTTGCCACTATCTGTCGGGCCTCCATCTCTCAGATGCCCGCCGAAGTTGTCGCTTATCAGGCGGGGAATGTCAATGTTCTCAACAAAATTGTGGGTCATGTCATGAAAACCACGAGAGGGAGAGCGAATGCTCTTGCCGTCAAAGCTGTGCTACAAGCAATGCTTGATGGAAATTAGGCAGTCAACGATTGGTTTATCATTGTCTCTGGTATTTGTCGGTGTAATTATCTTATCCACACAATACTTCCGTCTTCGCTGATTTGGTTGATCATCTGGAACAAAAATAGAGTGACACCGTTCTCCTGTTTCCGACTTGCCTCACAGGGGTTCCCGGATATTGGTCTATCTGTTTCAACTACTTCCCTCGCTTGCTAATATACAATGTGTCACATTCAGCAACCAACAGTTGTTCAATGCAGATGGCTAGCTCCCTCTATTGCCTCGCTAGTAGCCGACGAGACCCTTTGGCCGAGACAATCTCTCTGTAACAGCGTTAAAGCCAGGTACACATGTTTTCTGGAAGTGATAAGGATTCGGGACACGGTCCGCAATTCATGTACTATCGTTCCCACAGTTTTTGAAAAAGTTTAGGGACCCCTCAGAAGGAATATTTTGTAGTCTTTCCATAACCTAGTTCCTCTTCGGATTTGGCACAGAACTAGTTCACATGCTTCAGGTTCTTAATTTTTTGTGGGGCAACTTTCAATGTAATGAAAATGGCTAACGCGATGCCTTCATAATGCACCCACTTCTTGAAAAAGTGTGATGTTTTGTCACGAATGATCACAGATATTTCGTTCTCCGCAAACTGTGCCGAACGGCCGGGATCAGGATACTCAGGGGCTCTTCTCAATCGGTTTGTCGGAGCTGTAATTGATAGGAGCTCGTTGTCACGGTTATCCCTCGACACTTCATTACTGCTCGTGTACCACAATATGCGACGAATAGAAGAGGATATTTTGCTTATGTATATACCCTTAAGATATATAACTGATATCGTACGTCGAGCTCACCGCACCAGTATCCTAGCGTCATAAAATCCCTGAAATCTACACAATAAAAAATACCTACTGTCAATGCCTTATTTAATTTGACCAGGACTTCGAGAACATGCTTCCACACCGTATACCTATATTATATTAAATTCGCGTGCTCATATTCCCTGTGGAAAGCTCAAAAATCCCATTTTCAAGAACTGGGTGCTTTTTCAAGAACTGTGGGAACGATAGTACGTGCGGCGTGGCGCCTGTATTACCGTTAGGAGTGTGTCAGTGATCTCAGTCCCTTGCCAGTACATGGCCTTGTGCTCGTCCGAGCGCTCTCCTGTTTTTGTGTATACGTTTGGCTCTCTGTTTTTCTAGCTCTCTCTTCTTTCTTTCATGCGGCCTTACGAACCCGAACTAATGACCTTAGTTGAAGACATGAATCCTCACGTTGAGGATGACGCTTGTCCCGATTACGATGTTGCAGTGAGTCGCAGGTACGTTGATGCACTGTGTAACGTATATTGGCGTGGGCAATTGATTTTGTGGTCGGCACAATGTCACTAGCACTAGCAACAGCAGATCTGCAAGCCTTCGATGGCAGTCTCCCTTCGACGATCCACCTCAGCCACTCAGGTGGGCATTCATCATAAAATAACAAAGCCCGAGTGATAGCTAACTGCGGCCGCCCGAACTGCACATCAGCGTCAGACGGCTACCAACACGTCTCGAACAGTATGTATACACTTACAACCTAGTGGCCGGTTCGACGCCCATACAATTTATAATCTCGTAAGTGCTAGTCAATTAAGAGTGAGTTCTGTGATTCTGAAGCGCCATTTTGTGGAAGTGTCGAGCCAGTCAATGGAAGACCTGAAGCGGGCGACTACAACTTCCATCTCTCCCTCAAAATCAATCAGATCGAGCGCCAGATTTGCGAACCGACGAAGCTTAGGTTGTCTATCGACCCAAGAACTCTGGATTTCGTTGTCTTGTAAGTCGCGGAATACACGTTGCATTAGGTTGCTGCGCGGTCTAACCTCGAGGCACTCTCTTATGGTAGTGTGTTCCCTGGTAAATCAAGCTTACCTGTAGGCTCCCTGTGGTCGTTGCGCGTATGGCTTCGAACGCAAAGCATCAGTCACCGAATATTCGCAGACGATGAACTGTTCGTAGGCAAGGATCTCGACTTTAACTCGATTGCCGATGCTTCGTTTGCGCGCCTTAAGACAGCAAATGCGAATAGTCAAATCTATCAATCGTATGTCGGCAAGGCACCCGTCACATTTACCGTTTCGTGCGTATTAAAGGCTCTCCATTCCTTGGTCCATGATCGAGTTTGATTGACGCTGGTTCGATAGTTGGAAGCAGAAATCTGATAAGACGTATTCGTACAACATAGAATATGATGCGGGAGGCGTAGGCGCTACGGTCGTTCAGGATCTTCCACTGAAACTAGATTGCGATCCCAGAAGGATAACATTTACCATATAGTGCGTCTCCTCGCTTCCCTTCTCTTATAGTCCTTAATCTCGGTATTCCTCGGTCAGTTCCGTACCCATGACGTCCACACCTGCTGGTGCTTCGCACAGAATACGTATCTGGGTTCGTTCACTAGCGCCTTTCCCCACCGAACCTGGCCCTGTCGGCCACTATACTCTCCCCTTCACTGATTCCTACATCTACCACCGGGTATGGAAATCCGATGGCTTCCGACTAGGTGCTCACCTCGATTTCCTGTCGTTATCGAACAAGATGGTTCTCGGCTTCGCCGCTTCCAACACCCCGCAGACTGTTGTCACTGTGCGCTCAGTACCGCCTCCGCCACGAGATACGTATTCGCCGGCTAGTATGAGGAAGTAGTCTCTATGTTTACTTGATCCAGCTTCTTTTGGCCATTACGGTATGCTGGACATATTTTTCCCTTATTTTATTCCGAAACTATTAATATGCCCTGCGATTGGGTGTCAGAGGAAGACTAACGACATATGATACAGTGTAACAATATGTATTTCTTTGCTACTTGCTCGGGACAATGTTGTTTTGTACACAGCCGATACAACTACACATGCACATTTGTTATAATTTTGTTTTCTTTCTTTTGTGTGCACACTGACTTTCGGACTTACGTCGATGATTGTTTTTACAACCAAACTTGGACCTTTAACGGCAGGAACTCTAAGATCTAATCAGTCACTCTCACCCATGAGCTGTTTATTAAGCGTTCCATGGGTGAATGTGGACGATCTAAGTCATGGTCGAAAGATCACTTTCGCATCTCCTGTACTTCCCCTGGTTGGAAAAGGGGACCTAGTACAGTTGGGCCATTTTCGTATTAGGCACTTCATAGCTGCTTGCGATGACCTGAGCTCGGAGAAGGGAGTCAATAATGGAAATGATTAGTTCAATCTACGGTCATAGAAGTGAAAGCGCGCGCGAAACAACCAGTGAACAAGCATCGAGCTGATGCACGGCCAATCTGTCGGCCACAACGCTTAGCTTGTGGGCGCTTAAGCGGATACTTTGGCCATGTGGTGCGGCAAAATCCTCCTTTTGGCCCATACTCCAAGTATATCGACGACAGCGACATCCGGCTTAGCTTTGTCGCTGTCAGAGATGAAGACAACATCTCTCTTCATGAACCTTCTTACTTCCCTCCTTTTCTCGGCGGTCGTCGTCCAAGCAGATCCCGCGAGTCTACCTTTTACCGATTGCTTTTCGGGCGATGAAGCACGCAAATTGACGGTGTCCACGGTTTACGGTCAAGTCGTTCGAGGCATCGACGGGCAGTCGAAAACAGGCTTGAATGTCACAATATTTGGCGAAAACCCCCAGGAAATAGTGGGATCATCTAGTTCAAGTTTATGTGCGTTACATCATGTTTCTCAACCAGGGCTGTCCTCGTGCTCCCGCCTGGACAACTTATCTGTCGCTATAAAACAGCGACACTCTTCACGGCGACAACCGTCCTGACATTGGGTGTGTTCTCGAATGCAACCTGGTTCTGTAATCCTCTCCGTCCACCAAATGCCCAACCTCTTCCTGCGGAGAATGCGTCGTATTGCCCTCTTGCCGCAGGACCCTTTGCGTTTGGATCACCTGTGATATGGGGAGAGAACCGCGACCTTACCACTCTTACGACTCGGCTGCGCGCGGTAGACGAATCTAGTAATGAACTCATTTGTTTGGACGTGTCTGCTACACCTTTGCAGCCCACAGAATCATCACCGTACGGAGAAGCCGTGGCGATATTCTGGATGACAGTGGGGCTTGCGCTGGCGTATTGGCTCGTAGTAGGGATCGCTAGGATTGCGTCTGCGTGGAACAGAGGCGTGAAACGGCCGGACAAGGGCATTTGGTCAAGAGCTCAGAGTGCGGGCTTCATTCTAGCTAGTGCCATCAGCGGGGAGCGATTAGCGACATCACCAGCACTTCTTCGCTTCTGTGAGTCTCGAAGGTGCATCATTTGACGACTCCTAATACTTTGTACGGAAGGTACGCCCTCCCTCCGTGACATATTCTTCCATACGCAGTGGTGTGCCGTGTTGGCCATGGTTGCCGTTGAATGGCCTCAATTCGTTTGTTAGTATGCCTAATCAATCACTTAAATCAGTGTGCTAACTCTGTTGTAGACCCTCTGTTGACCCAAACGGCATGGTCGACTTTGACATATAGTACGTGTATCTGTAAACAAATAATTTGGTGCACCAGTAACCAATCCTTCCCAGATATAACTGTAACAAGCTCTGGCGCGCACTGGGACCCTCTGTCAACCCAGCCATTCAATCCCCCCGCTTCATTCGCTGCCCAAACCTCTGACCCTTCTTCACCTCTATACATCGACCCCACGATCCCTAATGTTCTATTCACCCTTCCCACTAACGCTTCCCACGGGATGGAGTCTTTCGCGTACTCCGTTGGTGTCAGGCCTCAAGACCTCTTCTCAATCTGCCTCGTGCTCTTCCTTGGTATCATTGGCGGGACTATTGTGATAAGTTTCTTCGTGTGGTTAATTGACTACATTGCATTGTTCTTCGTTCGCATGGTGGCCAAGCATGGGCCTGGACATCCGAGATTGGCTGGCGCTCGCAGCCCCGGGTACGCCAGCAAAGATCTACTGGACACCTCGTCCCCAGTCCCCATGACGGGCCAGAACCTTGAAGACAACAAGTCGCTCACTGGGCAAGGAAATGGTCTTTTCAGCCCTCCCTCGCGCTTCGGTCTCTCCACAACCAGTGGGAAGGGCTTTTGGAGGTCCCACTTCCATATCCGCAAGGATATCAATTCCTTCCACGGTAGCGTCCTCCAAGGAAATCTGGTCAGAGTTCTAGTCATATTTCACCTCCCTATTACTATATTTTCTTGTTATCAAATGACCCTTCGGCACACTCGACCCGACATACCAACCCCCATGTCCTCGGTTATTCTTGCGGCGCTTGCGTTCGCGTTCTTGTCGCTCCTCATCCCCGCCTTCCTCGTTGTGCGTGTCACGATGACCACTACCAACAAACTCTATGACGAAACGCGCACCCTACTCTCTCTCGGGCCGTTATACAACCACTACCGGCACGGCTCACAAATGTTTGCTAGTCTGTTGTTCGCGTCCAATATCGCATTCGGTGTAGCTATCGGATGTGGACAAAAACAGCGGAACCGCTCAGGCTATCGTAATTCTCGTTATCGAAGTCGTCTCCGCGCTGGTGACTAGTATTTGGTTACCTTGGGGTACTGGGGCTAGCATGGGTTTAATCAGTTTCCTCTTCTGCGTCGCAAGAATAGTTGTTGCTGTCCTTCTTGTCATTCTCACGCCAACGGTCCGTAATACATTTTCTGATACTCCAGGAGCATCTATACTTACGGGTATCCCCTACACAGATTTCAATAGGTAGGGGCCCAGGTGCTTGGGTTTCCTATGGTATTTTGGTCATCCTCGCTCTGGTGTATCTCGCGCTAGTCACCATGTTGCTGGTGAAGCTTTTGGAAGCCACCATACGGATATTTGGTCGTATACCATTTGATCGCAGTACTCATGTCGTGGACAGCGGGCTCCTTGGTGCATGTGGCTTACTCGGCTGCTGTGGACCTCGCAGACGACGACGACGACGCCCCAGAAGAAACCGGTACAAAGCCGCTGAGTCTGCCCGATCTGAGGGTGCACCCTCAGAAAGGTCGTCATATATGCCGCCAAACGTTCTCGGCGCCCGTGATGACGGCATTGGATCGAGGAAGGGGTCCGTGCATTCGGGACAACCCCCATCTGTGCTAAAACCAGAGCAAGCACTGCGCCCGTATAAGGAGGATAGCGACGACGAAAATGGTTACATCATGGGGGCATGGCAGCCGTCCCCTCGGCCAGGATATAGTACGCTTCGGGATACTCCCTCGCCCGTGGTGAACAAACCGTCTGGGTTCTCAAGAGTAGGCGGTGGACGAGCACATATCGATAGCCCATATGCCATCACAGCGTCTGGGTCCACTCATACGTTTCCCTCATCGAGCTCGCCTCAGAACGCTGCGGGTGGGAGTGCACTCCCTGTGTTTGATGATGATGATTCGCCTCCGCCTTCCTTGTCCAACGTCGCTAGATATCAAGATCATGCTCTTCCCCCTGGTGCCATGCAGCCAATTTCGCATATTCGCACGAAATCTCAAACAGCCATAATTGAGGACGCTTCCGCCTTAGTCCTTACCGTTCCTTCATCGTCCAAAAACGGAATGGATGACGACGACGATGAAGACTCGGATACGGCGCAACCCAAGAAGAAGCCCGTGGTATCATCTTCGTCGCCATCGGCCCCACAGTAGCGACGGCACCCCCTCGCGGGATCCACCTCCAGACGAAGAATCCGCCCCAGATCCTTTGTCGTCGCAGGCGACTCCAGGGCGGTCGTTCGTGGTCATCAGAAAGCCCCAGTCATCTCCACATCGGCTGAACGCTCTTGCATCAGGTTCAGCACCATCGTCAGGTCCTAATACCCCTAACGTGGGTTCATTTGGACAGAATTCAGCCAACACTCGCGCACATAACGCGACGGCATAGTTTCTAATCTCTCCACTTCATAGACACGGTGTTTCGTTCCAGGACTTGTAAACATTTTGGCTTAGCTGTCTTGCTTTCAATTTATGCGCAGTAATTATTCCTTCTTAGTCTGTATCGAAATGGACGACATGTTATGCATTATCTGCTTATCCATAGGTCATCCATGTATGAGCTTTGTACAATACTGCAGTATTCGATGCGCCATCAAAGCAATGAATGCAAGGAGATGATATATGATAAACAAAAGAATCATTGTACATATATGTATACGAGATCAAAGAGGTTCCTTTGGTAAAATATCCAGAAAGTGTCAAATGTCCTGTTCCTCATCGTCCAAATCTTGTACAAGTGAACCACCAACCCAGAATACACGGTAATCCGAAACACCTCTTCTACACCATCCGTAGATGCCTTGTTCTTGTTTCAACCGCAATGCGATGTCCTCCGTTTGCAAACTGTTAAAGGACATGTCGCTGGCGGTGGAGAGCGACCGAGTGATCCCACCAGCGAGATGTGCTTGGAATCGAGGGCCGAATCCTGGAGCTATCCCCCCAAATCCTTCCATGCCATATTCACTATACTCGCTATATGCATCCCAGTGACCGCCATGACACAAGAATCCTGTACTCCCACCAACGTCCTCCTCCGTCCAGATACTCTCCACAGGTGGGAGTGGTAACTTTACCTTTACCTTTACCCAAGCTTAAGAACGAAAGAGGAATTTCCTGCACCTCGATTCCATCCTCGCACATCGAGACTAGCTGGAGATACGGAGGGATGTCATCCATGTCCAGGCCCATCACCGCCGGATTGCAGACTCTGGGGGCAACATGATTCGGCGCGTTTTTCCAAGTGACCGTTGTCAGCGGCGGGCACGAAGCGACGTTCGAAGGTAAGGGAGATGGCATGATGTGAGTGTGTTTTCCGCGCGTAACAAGATAGACTTCTTGAGTAGGGATATGCCGTGGTTGGGCGGTAGGTAATGGCAATTCGCACTTGACTGGTAGAATCCACCTGGGGGAATGCGATCCGAACTCCATTGACATGCGCGACCGTCGAACAGGAGAAAACGATTCACGGGATCGGAGTGAGTGGCTATGGGATAGCGGAGAAGAAGTTCCTGCTTCTTCAGGAAGCGTTATTTCACCGACTGCAGAATCGGCTAAGCGAATCCATCCGGCCTTCTTGTCGAAGATGACGAAAAAGGCTCAACTGCGTGTCGTACGAAAGGGAGCGATTCAACGGGGAGGCAAGTGAAGTCGAAGAAATGCGTCGTTCCCGTACACCACGCAGTCCACCAGGCTCTACTCGGGAGAACTGGGCATCAGATGCACTATGGTAAAGATCTTGCACATTTTGTTTGAAGAAATGTAACCGCCCGCGGGTTGTAGGGGTGTATAGAATTCCTAGCATCACAGCATCGCGTCAGTCTACAAACCAGACCAAACCACGGAACATTCGCTAACCTTTACGAAATGGAAAGCTCGCTGTCCCTTCGGTGTTTCGTACAAGAAGATATTTGACTTGGTTGACACTGCAAGCATGCGGCCACCGTTTCCCGCCCCAACTCTCTTATCCAGTTTATCATCGGTCCACAGAGCGTAGAAAAGCACGGACATTCCTACTAGCCTCGAGCCAGGAGATGCAAGAGGAACATAATCCGTTGCCCATCGTAGAGGAAGGTCCTCCACAATATCCCAACTTGAATCAACGGAGTCCACCCGCCTCGGCACGCCGTTGGCCTTGCTATTAAGACTGGTAGTTGAGCCGTTCATTGGGGAGGTTCTACCAGATGTCGATTCTCGGGTTACATTGAGCATGTTCGGCACTGGGGAGAGAAGTCGTTGATACGACGAAGATGAAGTCTCCGGTTGCGTGGGAGAAGCATTTTGCGGTTCAATAAGTGATCGCAAACCTTTCGCAAGACTATGCGAGGTTCGGTGCCGCTTCTGCGGGGACTGTTGAGCCTGCCAATTGGACGGTCTATGTAATTCAAGTGGCCTCGTTCCCTAAGTAAATTGAATTCCGTAAGCATTCACAAAAGGTGGAACTGCGATCTACCTTCTGAGAAAACTGCCCATTTTGCTAAACTGGTAAGGCTGGAAAGATTATACATTCGTAATGTTCTCGTAGCTTCCTGGTCTTTGCTACAAGTATTGGTGTCGGGCCCCACCAGTGCGAGTACAACACCTTGTGGCGTGCCTTCACCGATGTCCTCGACCTCTAACATGGACATTTGATAAACACTGCCTAGAGCTGAATTATTTGGTTGGCGTCACATTGGGGTAGTTAGCTTACCCTTCGCCTCTCCAGATCTCCCTCGATTGAGCTTCATCGGGGCCCTTGACCGTAATGCCTCCTAGATTATTCCATTCTGAGGAAACATGTCAAGCACCGAAAGACCCTCATCGTGTCCAATAAGGACCAAACGCTCCGATGGTAAAGGCAACAGGCATCTTATAGGTGCGGTCGCGTGAGGAAGGAATCGAGAACCAAAATTGTTCAATTTTAGATGTGTCGGAGGGAGCTTTTGGCTAACGAAGGGGAGCGCCATAGATTCTGGGGCAGCGGGTGGCGATGGGAGTGGTTGGAAAGCTAAATTATTTGTTTGTACATGGAGGTTTGGGATCGGTGGTGGTTGTGGAATATTGCTATAACGGATCAGGTGTCGGGAGGGCAGTTTGTTGATAGAACTGAGGTAGTGTGTGCAGCGGAGATGGTTGCTGCCAGGAGTGAGGAGCTGGGGCCAGATGGAAGCGAAGGCAACTGTCTGTCGCGGATATTCAGGCTGGACTGAACGGACGCGGTGAGCTGCTCGTCAACCTCAGACCCCTGTGATTTAACTTCAGAATTGCCGGTGAAAATGCAATTATCTGATAGCGTACGGAGTCGTTCAATCCCCATCCCCTTGCCCTACGCCGAGCGCGCTCGTCAGGCCCGACATCATTATATCGTTCGGCAGCACTGCACGGGTAAACGCATGAGCGGGCGTTGTATAACTCCAGTTGTGAGAAGAATTCACCGTTTCTCAATCCATCCTCTCCACCTCCCAAATCTAATTCAAGATCCATCATTGGGCCATGTAAGCTAACAGCAATGTACGGATGTATGAATAATCGAACCTCGAATTCGGGCCGTTCTGTGCAGCTAGGTCATCATACGTGGGGAGGTCGTCTCCGCCTGGCGGTGGCGCGTTGTCCTGTTCGATGTATGGGTGCTGCGCAGACATGGAGGTTGAGATGGAGAGATTGTGTGTTCTGGGTTTCGAAGGTCTTCCGGGAGATCGCCCACGTGACTCGACGTTGCTGTGCGCGACGGGGACTCTGCCCGCTCACAACTGTTCTTTGCGATGCATTTTGTGATGGACAAAAGGAAAAGGATAATCAAATTCTTTGTTTGGCACTAGGGTAACGATTGTGATGGTTGAACGAGTCACAAAAAGATCTATCTATCTATCATTTTATGGAATGTGTGCACCATGGTTTCACCAAACCGTCAGTGCCACATAGTAGCAAGATACGGCCGGTTACAGAATATAGTGCCGCCCATACCTCCAGCCCTCCATCACCCGAGCCCGAGCGAATCAACACCATCACAGTGGACTCAAACCCCAAACCCGAGCGACTTATCACCAAAGGCAATGTGGGGACCAGAAGAAAATGAGCTTGGTCTCGTGAACGCCCCCTAGAAGGGAACGCCTCGCTCCATCAACCAGATATAAATAACGCCATAGAAATTGCCGAGAAGGCTGAACGCTTCGGAGAGGTTGAGTGGACACTAAGGAAACATTTATGAAAATTTCCCGCTTATATACTCGATGAGCGGAGATTCAAATCTTCGTGTTGATCATGTGGTATTTACGCGTGGACTGTTCACCATCTACTCCTATGCAATCACGACTGTCTCGAGTCCCCTTCAAAGCAAGGGAGTCCATATTCACGGGGAATCCAGACATCTACCGCGGAGACATCCGATCAGCATGTCCCGCCGCGCTGGCCGAGTGCGTAATGGCGTTGGAGGATTGTTGTGACGAGGTCGGTGCCCTATATTTGGCCTATGATTTACATCAACGCATCGGTAACAGGCATACGAGGCTGAGAAACTTGTGCGGGATGGGACGCGTGATCTACCACGGATGTCGCGGATTCTTGACAACGAAAGAGTACCAGCAACTCCGCCCTTTCTGAATGAATACTTAATAATTCCAGTGTCTAGGTTTTCTTGTTAGTGGATGAAGGGACGATCAGAAGATACAAAGCCGATTTGATAGATGAAGTTGAACCCGCAATAAATGAACTGATTGAACGGGCAGAGCAGGGGTTGGAGAGGATGCAGAAGAAGGAGAGCGTGCTTGAAGCCAAGGTACGTATTTGTCACTTCAGCATTGTGGATGAACTATGGTGACCGGATACATTGCGCGTGTAGCTGGAGGCGGTTGCAGACGCGTCCCGCGAAATCAGCTATTGGCAAGAATGTAACGCATAAACTCGAGATTCGCCGTCTTCAAATGCTTAAGAAACAAAGGGAGAAACTTGAGGAGGAAGCCAGAGCTTTAGAAGCTGAAATCCAGGCGATGGTATGAAGTTTCTCTGTTATGTTCACGCCGCCTCCACATGCCTTTATTTGCAGGAGGCATCACCGAGGAAGAGAATACGCTGACAGTCTCAGGTTTCCGTTGCAATCACAAATTTCAGAAGTGATACATTAATCTTGTATTTACAACATCAACCTGTATAATTACAATCGTCCCAGGCTATGGGTCTACGTCGCTACATCATCAATGGTATAACAGAGAAGCTGGTATTGTCAAAACATTGGTCTTAAGCAAAAGCAAGACCCGTAAACGTTGCCACTGCACCAACCACCGCACCCCCAGCAGCTGCCTTTAACGAGGACTTCCCTCCGCCCGACTTCTTCAGTTCATCATAATACACGCTCTGCATCAACCGCCGAACAGCACGGTCGTCCTTACCCAAGACGAGATACCCTTCTTCAAGCTCGCCACCCTGGCTATCATTCACGATATCGACCGTCAGTGCGAAGTAACCCGAGGCCGTTGCCGATTTCTTGATAACGGGGATATCAGCCTTGGGGAGGCGGTAGACTTGTGCAGCCTCGGGGGTGTTGGTGATGAAGTCCACAAAGTTGGACCTTTCCTCCATGCTCATAGTACGAACAAGACCATTGGGAGGTGCGGCTGTGCTCTGACTGTCGGTAGACGAGAGGGACGTGACTGCTTCCTGGGTCAGCCGGTCCGAGGGTTTGGTATCCTGAGTCTCGTTGATATTCATGCTCGAGTATGGCGAAGGCGTCATCAATGTGCCGGGCATAGATGCTCGTCCTTTGCCCTTTCCTTTGGCGGCGGCGGCGGGAGTCGTAGCGAGAGTATCCTGCCATCTGACGACCTTCTCCTTGAGCTCCTTCGCTGCTGGCTCATCTCTATCTCTAGGTTCATCTTCGCGGTCATCCGGCAGGAATGTCAATTTGTCGAGGATCTCTCCGGTAGTGGTTGACACCGATTGCAGACTCTGGGACGGTCCGAGATCTGGCAATGCCGACTTGCGACGTGATCGTATTGCCGCCTGCGTATCCTCCTCATAGGCTCTACTAGGCATCGGTGAGGCTTGCTGCCCTAGCGAGCGTCGCCCGCGAATGACTGTACGGGCAGTGGCTTCCTTTGGATTGGACGATGACGCCCGCGTCGACGTCGCCCGTCCGATGTGGAGCTCTTCAAACGCAGCGGATATCACTGTCGTAAGAGCTGGCTTGGACGATGCTTGCTTTGGCGTTGTTGGTGCATCTTGTGGCGAGCCCAAGTAGGGACAACCTTGACGAGGGTGTCCTGCCCTCGGTCGTCCACATTTAGTGCAATGTGGGACCTTCCTCGGAGTCGTGTTTGGTGTAGTCATCGAGCTGACTGTCTCGTCGTCCGTTGTGTCCGACGACCGGGATTTTTGGGGTGATGAACGGAGTGTCGGTGGCATGGCTGAATGGTGGTGGGAGACACGATACTTGCGGGTCTGCCTTCGCTGTCACTTATAAAAAGAGGACTTACCGATTGTCGTAACAAAGGGCGACAGGACGTCAACGCTGTGGCCTTCAGTGCCACAACCTTTATCCTGAATTGAGTCAAGACTCAAGAGTGGCACACACTGCAACTACGCACTGCGCGCGTGCCTTAGACGCCCGGATGCTCCTCTTCCGAATGTTCCGTTCATCTTGATCTACTCACAAAATCACGCCCTTGTATTTCATGAAGAATTTTCCACTTTGTAAGGCGCAAATTTCGCGGGTTGGTACGGTACCGCGGGGCTTGCATCATTATCGACTTCAATTTACATATAAAGCTGCACGTTTGCGCAAACGTGCTCAGCATACTGATTCTTTGTTCGGAGCATCCCTTGACGGCCTCACAGTCCCCTTTGTCAACAATGCTCGCCGGGAATTCCCCAAAGGATGTTGAGGAAAGCATCCTCGACGCCGAGAAACAGTTAAAATCCCTTTCTGATTCGGGCCATGACGATCTCAATAGTGACCCGTATGTAGTGGTTCTGGAGCCTTCAGAAGATCCCCTCTATCTATCTACATTACGGAAATGATTGACGGTCCTAATTATTAGCGCAGGCTCGTTGTGTGTAACCTCAATGTCTTCAATAGTACGTCCCTTTCCCGTACTGGCTTTCGAAATATTCTTACGCCTGAGTCGTGCTTAGGCAGCCTTCACTGAAGTAGCAGTGGAGAGTGAATTCGTCGTTCCTCATACCGTCAGTATCTTGGCGATATCATTGTTTGCGGAGGGCCTTGGAATTGGCCCTCTCTTTGTTGGCCCTCTCTTTGTTGGCCCTTTATCCGAAGTCTATGGAAGATATCCCATATACCGTACTTCATTCGGCTTGCTTCTTGCATTCTCTTGGGGCGTTGCCTTTGCTCCAAATATTGGCACACTCCATCTCAACTTGCCCTGAATCATTTCTCACCGTGAGTTACAGCTGCTTGATACTCCGCTTCCTGACGGGACTCTCTGGTGCAGCCTTCCTCAGTGTAGAAGGCGGCAACGTGAGCGACTTGTTTCCACACAACAAAGTACTAAAGTACGTGTAACTCGCCGTCAAAGTGTTATTAGTAGATTAATAGTCGTATATTCCGATGACTGTCTATACTCTATCACCGTTCATAGGACCAGTAATCGGCCCTCCGATCGACGGGTAAGCATGCCATTACAGTGTTTGGTTGGATGCCAAGTCCGCTGACGTCGTCGGTAGCTTCGTCAATCAGAACCTATACCTGCGCTGGACATACAGAACCATTCTCGTCTGGGTGTTCTTCCAGTGCTTAGCGATCTACCTTGTGAGTCTCCAAGTTCGAGCCCATGGAGGGTGTCAGCAATTAACGAAACTATCGACGCACAGTTCGTGCCAGAAACATACACACCGGTTATTTATCAAGCAGAAGGCTGAAAGGTATATACGACGTCAGCCATATAATGAGGCAACTAACCCATGTTTTAGACTTCCTGAGGTGACAGGAGATTCCAAATATTTCGCACCTTTAGAAAGACAGGGCAAAAGTATTTTCCAAGCTGTTGCCCAAAGCTGCTATAGGCCGTTTGGTATGTCTTTTTCCTATTTTCCCTGGCAAATGGCTTAACGAGGTTCTCAGAACTACTTATTTTTGAACGCATGGCGCTTTTGTTGAATATTTGGTAAGTGCCACCAGCCCAAGCATGATCCTTTGATTGACCCTACTCTCACTAGGACGGCTCTTCCGCTCGGTATACTGTATCTCACCCTCCAAGCCTTCCCATCATATTCGGCGAGCTCCATGGTTTCAATATGCAAAAACCCTGACTAGTGGCCAGCGAAGGAGAATAGGAGAAATACTGAGTATGACGGCTGGAACTATGATTGTGTATATTATTTCTGATGATGATTATTGCTTTGTTCAGTAGGGCTGTCTGCTATCGAAGTCAGATGCTTCTAATCATGAGTTGCAACGCGATACCACCCAGGCTCCTGGTCACCTAGATACAGCGCA
The DNA here is from genome assembly GCA_029467805.1 of Pleurotus eryngii var. eryngii. Lineage (NCBI taxonomy): Eukaryota > Fungi > Basidiomycota > Agaricomycetes > Agaricales > Pleurotaceae > Pleurotus > Pleurotus eryngii. Next base: position 3,398,595 of record SZVJ01000009.1, on the reverse strand, counting down.
TCCTTCACGCGGCGCACCTGTTCCTCGCTAACGAATATCTCCTCCATCCTTTCTCCTGTTATCTCACAACGGCGCTTTTCTCCCCAGCATAACCAATGGTCCCTCGGCATGAAGCAGCACGGCTCGGACAGGCTGAGACCAGCGAAAAGGGATATCGGGAAATTTATCCCGGCAGTACACGTTGAGATACTGCGCCCCTTCCTTTCTATGAGTCTTCGAGAAGACATACGGTCGATCGACAGTGGGATTAGTGGCACCCAACGAAGAAGGCGGTCTCTCTCGTAATCCAGAGGCCATACGCGTCGAGGGAACAGGGAGGGGCTTGTGAGGATTGGGAATGCCGGTTGGCCTCTGGGCGGGTGTCAGTAGCAAGTTTATATACATCCTCGATTTGAGGTGTGTTTACACTGTCGAGTTGGTGCTCGTGGTTTATGTTCAAGTTGGATGCCATGATTATCTGCCACGTAATCGCTACGCGCAGTGAAGGATAGTTGGTAGATGGATGTTAGACGTCGACGGTTAGCTCCCGTTCGATTTCTATATGTAGGTTGGCTGGCCGGGGGCGCTGAGAAAAGACGTGCCAAATCAAAATACGTAGGACCATGAGCCAACCCGGGAGTGACGCCCCCCCAAGCTAGTATCTGCCTTCATTTTGTGGACAGGCTGGCCAGCTTCACTTGTGCGCGAACATTTTGTCTTAGAACATTCACCAGGTCCTTCGCCGTAGCCAAATTTGCGTTTCGTATCTGTACGACTGTTAATATAGCGCTAAATGCGGCCGTCATGCGTAGGCGTGGATCGTCCCAGTACATATCGTGTGCGTTGCTAGAACTAGAACGGTCATGGTTTTGGGAAGTAAGCTTGGAGAGCGAGGAATGGAGCGTTGTTCCTTGATGGTGAGCCGCCCCTGAGCAAAGCCAACATGAATTTGCTGAGAGGTCAACGCAAAGAATTACGGCGTTTACCTAGTTCGCCCAAGAGATCGTTATATGCAGCCATGGGCGCGAGATAATTGAGGTGTTCGATCCCAGTGCCAGAAGCTGACGTAGCGAGCTGCGTTGCTTTAGCCGCCAGCTCCTCGCATTTCAGACCATGAGTCGCGAAGGAATCTAGGATCGAAGGAAGAACTTCAAGCATCTACAGGGGTAATATGAGCTTTAATCAACGAGACTCCTATGACTGGAAATTGCATCATAAACGCGAACGTACCTCTGGCTTCCCCAGCTCTTCATACAACGCCAACACACGCTCCAGCTCGAACCGAATTCGTTTGATCCGAGATTTCTGCTTCTTGTTCAGCGAGCTCTCTTTCTTTGGCCTCGAATGCAGCCTAATAAACGGCGAATACTGCTCTGTCCGTGACTTGCATGAAGGGGGTATAGTCCACATACTTGTATAGACGCTTCCGCATATTTCATATTTGCTTCCAGAGTGGACGTCATGTACATCCATGGGTATAGCTGCGCCGCAATTTGCAAGGGATCTGACGCCTCCAAGGCGCGCTTGTCCTCGCTATGCGACTGCTTCGACTAAATGAACACAGCATGGATTCCAGGATAACAGTAATGTCAACTTACCGCAGACGAGACCAACCTCTCAGGTGGTGCAGCACGCAATGGTACTGCCTTCGCAGTGCTTACTGAGGCTGGCGGCGGCGCTTTCAATGTTGGTTTTGCCGTCGTGGTGGCCGCTGCTCCCCGTGCATTGCTTAAGAGCTTAGATCTTGACCGTACAACACTCCTTGACTGGGAAGCACTTGCAGCAGCAGTGCCTGCATGACCCAATCCCCTCGTATTGCTAGTACTGCTGCTACTGGTGATAGCAGTAGGCTTCCCACTTTGATTGACGCGTGAAGTTGTCGAGACCGTTCCTCGCGAAATATCAGGGCGAGATGTGGTAGCAGGACGCGTCGGCTTCTCGGATTGTGAGACGGCTGAAATCGGTTGCGCCACGGATTCTGGGGCCACCTCTGGTATTACTGGAGAACGTATGGTTTTTGTGGCGGTAGGTACGCGGCCGCTACCGGGCTTGGCAGAACCTGCGTCCGTTTTGAGCTGGACTGAATCTCATACATCCACAGAGAACGCACCTTTCGCATCGCAAACAGTGCGCTTTGATGAGGGCTTGGAAGCCATGCTCGTTTGCCTACCGCTACGCTACTCTGACGTGATCACGAAACCCGTGTACCTACTTGCGACCGGATTGAGACTTTGGCTAGTGTGACCGGGTCTCCGGGGAAAGGTTCAGTTCAGTATCAGATTCACGGTCGCATCAGGAGAGCTCACCTCATCCAGCCTTTCGGTCGGAAATTCCTCTTTTGATCTGGGAAGTTACTCCGCAACGACTCCCTCAGTCGGATAGGCGCATCAAGCAACCCCCACTCTTTAATTCATATTATTATCTAGAGTTCTCATCATCTCATCGATATCGTCCAGAGCCTTGAGGCTCCCTCATTATTTGCGATACCCTACACCCAGGCTCTTGTTTGTCGTTTTACAGCCTGCCACCGCAGTAGAAGGCCTGATTGTACGTCGTCTCGGTTCCTTGCAACGTTGACGCTCACGGTGGATTGTGTAAATCACGTTGTTTCAGGATTCCTTATAACGTTCCCCAACCCCAATTTTCTCTCTTCTACGACTTTTGGTTAACGAAAGCGACACTGGGATTACGCGAAGCGGCGACGAACTGCGCTGCCGAGAGAAAACGCAACCCCAAACGCCGACCCGCCAGGCATTTAGCGGGCCTCACGACTTATTTTTCGTTTTGCATAACGTGAACGGAACACATCTTGAACCACCATGGCGTTCTTAGGGTCAATCATCAAGCCGCTGGCCTACATTTCTCTCCCTGTCGTCATCATTCGTTCTCTATGCACGCGGTCACCAGCGGTTCGGTACTACACGCGCCTGGGTGTCTATCTTGGGGCAATGGCTGCTGTGGCAACCTGCAGCATCTTCATCGCTGCCGGCATGTCAATCCTCGGACGCAAATACGACGCAAACTGGGTCGTAGCTCGGGTATTCGACGCAAACTGCGGGCCGCTTAATGGGCATTGAGTGGGAGGTAGAGGGCGAGGAGCATCTGCAGACAAGGCCAGCCGTGATGATGGGGAATCATCAGAGTATGCTCGATATTCTTGGGTTGGGCAGGTGAGTGGATGTTAACTTTCCGAGAGGTGTTTGAGTTAATGCTGGTTGGTGTTAGGATGTTCCCTCAGCGCGCCGCTATGGTCGCAAAGAAAGAGCTTCGACTTACTCCCTTGGGTCCGTGGATGATACTGAGTGGTGCCGTTTGGCTGGACCGTGGCAACAGTGCTAGCGCTGTCCGTTCACTCGAGGCAGCCGGCGAAGAAATTAAACGCGAAAAGCTCTCACTCTGGATATTCCCTGAAGGGACACGACACTCATCGGAAGCACCTGACATGCTTCCTCTCAAGAAAGGGGGCTTTCATCTCGCTGTACAAGCAGGGGTACCCATTATTCCGGTCGTGTTCGAGAATTACTGGCGGTTGTACCATCGGGGTGTCTTCGAGGGAGGAAACTGAAGATCCGAAGTGAGTACCTAATTGCTGTTTCGCGGTTAGCTTGTTCCGTCTGTCCAATTTCGCATTGGGTGTACAGCGTCCTCTTAAACGAGGTGCTGAGCTCCGTGAAAAGAAGGACTAGGTTACGCTGCAAACACCGTTGTTCACTCTAAAGCCGAGGGTTGATCGGACATTCCTAGTTCTGCCACCTATACCAACGACGGGTCTCACCACGAGTGATGTACACAGTCTAGCGACGCGCGTGCGGGATCAGATGCTGGAGGCGTTACGTGAAATTTCGGTCAAGGTCCCTGCCGCTCAAGCGCTTGCGAGTACGACGTCGAAGGCGGCAGGAACTTCCGTACAGCCGGAGTCAGGTGCTTCACCGCAGGCCCCCGTCTCGGAGAAACAGGAAAGTACGTTTGGGAGTGGGAGATGCTCCAGACGTTTCTGTGAGCGGGAGCCGAGGATCTGGCGAATCACTAAGCACGGATCCAGCATCAGATGCCCGGTCTGCATCCCCCACACGGTCGCGGACGTCAGAGGCCAGCGAGAACGGCACGGAGACGGAGGAAGACGAAGGGATGGTGCTTGTTGGCCGGCCTGCTTGAAGGACATGTAGATTGCCATCTAATCGATAATAATAATGCGAGATCAGCCAGAATTAGAGTTTTTGGATTGTATGGTGGATAAGATGGCCCCATGTGCGCCTGCTCATTCGACAGGTGTCAGTGATATAAATGGCATCTCGGACGTGACTGCGTTCGTCGCAGGCGCCTTCGAGCAACCACGTTTGTTCTGAACATATCTTCGTCGCGCTCCGCAACGCCTGAGCTCTCTGCCGCTAATGCCTCCACGACTCGCAATCCCCTTTCCCCGGACTAATCAGCATGCACGCCTTGCGAACGTTTCACCCTGACCGTGTTTACTCAATAAGACGTGGCTCGGCATAACATTTGACCCCTTAAATTTATACTAGTAATTCTTTCGCCACTCATCTCCACCATTCTTTTTCCTGTACGGTCTGGATTTGGGTAGCAAAAGGAGTAATAACCTTTATGTCAACTCGTTTGACTGGGAAAGGCATCTGGCGTATAAAAGCTTCGCGTGCCACCACACTTCACCGTTCTTTCGTTCGCCCACTTTTGCACCGCAGTCTTGTCCATCACTCTCGTTCTCTCATACCCCCTGGTGCAATGGGTTCCCCTACTCGCGTACTACCTGGTATGCTCCATTTTGTACAAACTTAATGAGAAGATGTTCATTCACGTTTCGTAGACTGCTGGGGCCATCGAGGGGTGAGTAGGACGCAAGACCCGTTATACGGTCAAGTTGACGAGCAACCCAGGCCTCTTCACGCTTCCCGGAAAATACGCTCGCAAGCTTCGAGGCCGCTATGCGTGATGGTGCAGAGGGCATCGAGAGCGGTAATTCATTCCATATAGACAACGTGTTGTCTGGTTGTTTCGGATCGTAACCACCGCCAGCAGACGTCCATGTTTCCAAGGACGACGTTGTCATCATGTTCCACGACCCAGGTAAGCCTTCGGCGAGTTCCCCGTAGTCGGTGTCGCAGTGGACTCATGTGAATTCTCGCTCGCAGATTTGTCCCGAACGACTGACTGCAAGGGTGCCTATCTCGACGTGCCACATGTTTTCACGATTGCTGAGCGGGATAGTTAGGGTTCATCAAGGACCGTGAATGGTATGGGCAGGATGGCATGGAGCATGTTCGGACCGTCAAGGAACCCAAGCAGTCTATTCCAACGTTTGCAGAGACCGTGGCCCTGTTGATGCAGGTATGTCTCCGTCTCTAAAGGTCCCGTACGCTGAGAAGTCATTCTACTTCCATTCCCCCTCCGCACACACCCCTTCTCGTCCTCTCCACTGCCGTATAAATCTCACACGCACGGCGACCGCACCACTCTAGCCCGAGAATCGGCACGTCAAATTTAATGTCGATGTCAAGCCTCAGAACGACCCCGATAGACTTTTTTCTCCCTAATGCACACTATTATTTCGGCACACGACGGTTGGGAAACGAAGCTAGCACCACGTATCCTCCTTGGCCTCTGGCATCCCCGATTTTTGCCGGCGGCGAAGAGCCACCTACCTTATTGCCGTCGTTCTTATATTGGATGTGATACAACCGTCGCTAGGAAGTACTTCTGGACCGATTGCGACGCGTTCTCGATGCACTTTGACTCTCTCACCAGTGGTGACGGAGAAAAGTAAGTCCACCCTCGGCGGAGCGGCCCGGCAAAAGAATATTAAACATCTATACTTTAAAGATTCAGGAAGGAATGCAAAGCTGCTGGGAAGCAATTGATGGTATGGACCGTCAACGAACCCCATTACATGATGGAGGTACGTGCTTGCTGTCAGTGTTGTCATAATTTTTTTGATTCTGTCTCCCAGGCTGTGAGATGGGAAGTGGATGCCATCCTGACGGACACGACCAAGACATGGCTAGACATGCGACAGGCTCTCAACGGTTTGTTTACTTACCTTGATGGATACTTCCAAAGTTCTAATTTTGTTATCGCAGTTGATTATGACAAGATTGGCGCGCAGTACAGCCGGTTCTTTTTGTGGACGACGTGGAAATTCTACGCGCCCATCTTATACCTGAGAAATCATCTCATCCAGCTTCGCTTGGAGCGCATTGCTGGTCCTTTTGACGTTGTTACCCAGGGCCCCATTACCGTCAACTGATTTCTTTCTGTTGGACCCACGTCTTCATGATTTTTACGACATTTTCCCTAGATATCCCAGATAATCTGTTATAGACGACTGCTTTACTTATGTGTATATACTATTGGGTTTGTTATCGATGATAAACATTCGTGCACGAGGTTTTTGATGAGTTTGAGTCAGTGGAAATGGCACATGTGGAATGAGACCTGTCATTGGACCACACTAAGTTGCTTACTCACTTTCTTTCCTTTTCCACCACCACTTGACTCGAATCCTCCGAGAACGGCAGCGGCTACCATCACCGCACGATCTCTATATGATATAAACCCTAATAATGGATACTCCAGGCATACCGCGTAGGCATCGCAAGAGGTTTTCTGCAATTTGTCTCTCCTCTGATACGACGACGACACTACCAGAATACACTGCCCGGGCTCAACAGCAACTGGAGGCAATTTTACCATCAGACCGACCTCCCGACTACCCGGACAGTGCGGAGGAAGGGGACGCAGATACGAGCTCGGAGGCTTCAGTCAGCGGGAGTCATACAGCCAGCAATACTTTAGTCTACGTGCCACAGCATTACTCCTCTCAGTCAGCACATTCCTCGCCTCGCAGACCGCATTACCGTCGACCCGGCTCAGGCCACAAGCGAAAGTTCCCCAGTCCTAAAGCACTGCGTACAAGAAGTCGAGGGGGTAGCGTCAGCCATACATCGCCGACGCCAAGGAACGAAGAAGAGGATCCTTACCTAGACGCATTACTGGAGCGAAGCGTACACGCGCTAGAGATGTCGAACGTCCTGCTGCAGTCTAGCATCAGCACGCAGACCAGTCTGTCCACGATCTTGACCTCGCCAGATACACACCACGGCGACCGTGAACTCGAGGCTCGCGCGTTGGGCTTATCGTCGCGCATACGGGGGAATAAGGTGGTGCATAGAGGTTGGGCTGATGACTTGGATGAGATCGGACGAGACGTGGAGGACTTGTTCGAGGGCGGGAGTGGCTCGGAGAGTGATGAGTTGAAGGGGAGCCCGGGGAGGAGTGCTGTGAGGCGAGCGCACCGAGAGAGGCAGAACCGTGGGTCGCTGGATAGCATCAGTTCAAGTTTGCCAACTACATCAGAGATCATGGGAAATAGGCATTATCGACGGAGACCTTCGCTGGACATTCGGGCACCATCAACGTCGTCGACTATTCGCTCGGACGATGCGCCACAGTTGCGTCTCAGCCACAATGGCAGGAATCAGCTTGTCGCGTCGATCCCCAGGCCTTTGACCCAGTACATTGAGTCCACGGAAGATCCCTCGATATTCCACATCCCGTCGACGCTAGGCCTGCGTAATGGATCGTCAGTGGGGTCGGCTCCCGCCTCTGAAACGTCTCATTTTACAGGTTCTTACTGCGACTCGCCGTCTCCCTACCGATCATCTTCCTACTGCCGAACACCTTCCGTGACCGTCACTTCTCCTTCTCCGTCAGAGCCTAATTCCATATACCCCGCAACATCGTCATCATATAACAACAAATCCGCAAGCACATCTTATCTCCCCATTATCACTGATACCACACCGGCTCCACCAACGCCGGCCTATAATATGCTTTCGTCGTTTGTTTATAGACCTCGCGCCGGACAATCTAGCTCTTCAACGCCCTCGTCATTCATTGGTAGTTCTTTTCTTTCTGCAGCGTTATCTCGACGATCGTCTTCGAATAATCCGAAGTCGCCCCACCGATCAAGCTCGCCTTCCAAATCTAACAAACCCAACAAATCACTGGATCTTGCGCACAGTGAGGTGGTAGAGTCCACTAACAACTCGACAATTTCCCGCTCAAGGTCTACTACACCCAAACCCCTGCATCTTCCCAACCCAGCCTCGATTCAGAGAAGTATGACGCCCCCAACCGAGGAATCATCTTCAGACGACGGAGCGGCACTGAAGACAATCGACTCTCTTCGGAAGATCCTGGATGTTCACCCCTCCATGTCACCCCCAGTTGGACGCTCACATTCCAGTCCTAGTCGTAGCTCTAACAGCCGCCGTCTCAAACGCCCTCAGTTTATCATATCGCCGCCTCCAAAGGTCGAAGCTGGCGCATCCACGGCAACAGCATCCATATCCCGCCTATACACGAAGGCCAAGCACACATCGTCCACTCGCCCTCCCTCACCACCCCGATACTCCTCACTGAAAGGCGGGAGCTCAGGCCGGAATACTCCTCTTTCCCCAGGCTCACCTGGTGGCAGCTCGGGGCGAACCACGCCTAAGAGGATTAGTTTCGCTGAGTTGCCAGAAGGATTCCCTGGTCTTGGTGGATCCAAGATTGGCAGCAAGGGTAAAGGCAGAGAAACGCGTCGTAAGGAAACGGACGAAAGTACCAGAGGGCATAGTTGGTGGGCGACGTGGTTGCTTGGTGGATCGTTGAGCGACGACGGGGGAAGTCCTACTAGGGCTTCATCAAGTAAAGCTTCATTGGGCGAAGGCGGACCCTCCGGCATGGGTGTGGGAACACTCACTAAGAGTTGGGGGCCCAGGATGGGCATTGGAGGGGGGTTCGAAGAGTGGGGCGTCTGAACACTTTCCCATTTAATGCATTATGGATATTTGCTTCTTGTCAACTCATGTAACGACCTTGTCACGACTATCGGATTCTCTCAATACCATATGTATTAGGTATTTAAATGCTTGTTCCATGCCTCGGATTCGTTAGTGGTCTTCGAGAAGAGAGCTCATGAAGTCTGGGTATCAATAATTGACTTAAATGAGGGTCATACAACAACAGAGCCAGGAGGGAAGGAAGTTCGTAGCAAGGTACGACGACAACCGAAAAAAAAACATCAAACTAAGAAGGAAATCCATTAGGACATTACAACATCAAGAAGGCATGAAGGAGAACTGCGGCGATCACCGCCACGTAACTAAATGGCATGTCGAATGTCGATGGGGAAGTGTTCGCAAGGATACCACTGATTGTACTCTGAGCAGCACCTGTCCTGGTGGTGGAGCTGCCACCTGCGACCACCCTGATTAAACCGCGATAAGCAAAATGGGTTACGTCTAAGAAAATAGCACGTACACATTTTTTTCCAGAGCAAAGGACCAAGGATCGTCCATTGATTGTCGTTTTTCCCAAGGAGGCGCCGTGGATAAAGACCACCATGGTGCTTAGACAATTCGGCAAATTCCTCTGTTCAAAGCTGAGAGTGCAGTTACTTGGGACAATACTGATTGCATTCTCAGAACCTCCAAATGACGATGTTTGTCCGCCGACAGTGACTGTATACCATGCGTTGTTAGCCGCAAGACTCAGATAGACCGCGCTGCCTGAATGAGATATTCCAGATCAATTAAATGACAATCAGTCGGAGATGCTTGCCGTTTACCTTCAAAATCCCAAGAGAACGACGAGTAAGGGGCCGTCGTCAATCTGGACTGTGACGAAGAATTGCATGCGGAATCCACAGACCGCCAGCTCCCTTGTTATGATATACGTGGATCGGTAGCAGATATATCGACAAGCGATGAACCTAAAGGCGCCGTTGGAGAGGGAACGACGGAGGTCGCAGTATTTGATGGAAATCCAGTAGGAGTAGGTCGCGCCGTCGTTGGTGCAGGGGGAGGAGGTGCCTCGGGAGCTGTAGTGGTAGCTGGGGGAGGGGGGGGGGGGGAGGAGCTTGTGTAGGTGTTGTAGTAGGGGGCGGGGCCTCGGTGGTTCGTGTTGTTGTCGGCGGTGGAGGGGTCGTGGCTGTAAAATGTACTATAGGCCGGAAGTTCGTATATACCTCAAAACACGCTTACTGGTTGTGGTAGCCCGCCTCCGCCTCCGCCAGACGAAGGAGATCTACACCTGTGGCTATTCTCGGGTATCTCGGTAACAGATATCTCCGGCAGCTAAAACATGGCAAGTGAGCATCTCGTCACGAACATACTACAAGCTTAACACCCACGGTAGCAGAAATCCTCGCCCGAGCACGCGAATAACCGGTGGAAGTACATCGTGAGGAACCCCCACCAGAGCATATTTTTCCGTTCTCGCAGCATCCGCGACGTCCGTTGGCTACAGAGCGATAGGTTCCAGAGGTAGAAATACATATTATTAGTGGAGAACGCTCGGTTGCCTTCAGGCATTAATTACCCGGACCGACAACATCCCCCTCCTATGCGAAAACTAGTCAACGAATCAAGAAGCATCGAGTCCATTGACGCGATCTTACCAGAACAACAACTGGAACCACTGCTGCAATACGAGTTGTCCTCACATCCCCTCACGCCGCTTCTACAACAGCCGCCTCCATGACACCAAGCTCCCGGTGGACAGCAAGTTCCTGATCACCTTAAGGAGGGCGCAGCTCCAAAAGAGGAAGTGAACATACCGGCACCGCAACATCTACCGCCCAAAGGACAACAATCACCACCACTGCATAGGCCATACCCCGAAGGACACGATTGGCGAGCGAGCAGCCCCGAAATAAAATGATCGCGACGAACCACATCACCAAACCCATTCCTTGTTTCGGGTGCGTTGAAAGTGAGGGAGGTGAGCTCCGCCACGTCAGAGCCAGTTCTGGATACGGCTAGGATTTCGACCACACTGCCTCCAGCACGACCCTCATTTTGCTTTCATCTGAAAAAGGGTCCTTGCAAGGCCATCGTTCTCGTGATCAGGGACGAGTGTTCACTTTTGTAGAATTGAATGTAACTGTAAAACTCCATTCGCTCGATGTCGTCGCGACCCTCCTACTCGTTGCATCATGCCGTGACAATAGAAAGACAGTTCAGCGTCAATGGGAGAAGAACTGATCCGGCCAAGTCGGTGTAAATGACTGACGTGTACCAAATTGTACAGTAAGGCGAAGGGTCGTGATTCAAATTAGGCCTAAATATCCATAAGCAATACTGTAATGAAATCACAGAAAAGGAAGGAAGGAAGGAAGCGGACTAAAACAGGAAGAATACTGAAACGACGGCGACCCCGGTGGCTAGGCGGATGGGCGCCCATTTGAATGCTGGAGCAGAGTTGTCGCTGAGACCAGTTACAGTACTTTGGGCGGCGCGGGCGGAGCTTGTGACCGCAGGGTCTGTCGACGCAACACTGGTGGTACGATAGTGATCAGCGAGAAAGACGGCGTCGAAGCCGAAGATATGTTACACTTACACGATTTTGTCCAAGGCAAAGGACCATTGATCAGCAGCTAAGGAGTCTAGTGAGGACCCGCTAACGGTGACCTGGATGGTGTTTGACTGGGTCGGTAATCCAGCCTGTTCAAAGCTTAAGGAACAATTGCTGGGGATGACGAAGCTTTCGAATCCCCCGAAGGTCGTCGTCCGTCCGCCGACTGTGACGGTATAATGAGCATTGTATGACGAGAGGCTCAGATAGACGGCGTTGCCTGATTGAATAGGGTTGAGCAACACTCAAGTAGTTGTCAGTTATTCTTACCTTGGAAACCCAAGGAGAAAGACGAGAAAGGTTCTGTCGCCATTCTTGATTGTGAAGAAGAATTGCACGATGACGCTACGGACTGCCAACTGCCCCGGTAAGTTATCCGGGGATCAGTGGCACTTATATCGACAATCGATGACCCTGGTGCTGGTGTGGGGAGGGGACAATAGAGGTGACGATAGGTCGTGTAGTAGCGGCAGTGGTCCGTGTAGTTGGGTCGGGGATGGGTGCTCCTGAGAAGGACCTTTGAGAATGTTACCTATCATAGCCAACATCTATGACTGACGAGTAGTAGTGATATCTCCGCCGCTGCCGCCGCCGCCACCACCAGCTGAGCCTCCAGAGGTGCAGATCTTGCCATTTTGGCAACATCCGCGACGACCGTTGGCGACGGCACAGTAGGTCCTAGAGTAGACAATGGCTAGTGAGTATATTGATCGCTCTCCCGTATCATGTATTACCAACCCTGGTCGGCAACATCCTCCTCCTGCGCAAGAGTTGTTAACCGACGGAAATTATTCAGTACAGGGAAGCGAAGCCCACCAGAACAACAAGTGTAGTTAGCAGGGCAGCATGAAACCCCTTCGCATCCCGTTTCGCTGTTCCTACAGCAGCCACTGGCGTAGCAAAAGTCACCCGGATCGCAGCAACGGCCTGGTTCTGGTCAAACCAGAAAGTTGAGGGAAGGAAACGCAAGGTCTTACCACCACCGCAACATCGACCACCCAAACGGCAGCATCGTCCATTATTACAAAGGCCCCAGCCCGAGGGGCAAGATTGTCGGACAAGAAGTCCTGCGAGGGGATTATCCCTGCGATCCACATCGCCTCTAGCACTGTTCGATCTGAGCGGGCTAGAGAAAAGAGGCGTGAGCTCTGCAAAGTCATCGCCTGAAGCAGAAAGTGAAAGGTGTTCGATGGGTGCGCGGGCATCATGAACGGCCTGTGCGATAACACACAACGCGTAAAGGAAGAGTACTGAGAAGCGCATCGATTCCTAGCAGTGCCTGGCTTTCGCCCTTCCATGCTCCTGAGGATGGTTTATATACAGTTCGCGCCATTAGGTCCCTGCAAGTGTTGTGGAGCGCCCAGAAAGTTTTTGTTCCAATTTTTCCAGGAAGGAAACCTACAAAAAGAACAAGATCTTCCGGGCCATCTTCCCCACGTGTTTCATTTTTTGGGAAAATCTCATCGACATTTCTTGAGCGCTCCGGAAGCAGATCTAGTAGAACTACGCGGAATAATTCTTTAACGAAGTACATACATCTAATTTACTGAGCGTAGTGCTCCACTCTTCCTCCACCAGTAGTTTAGAGCCTTCAGCATACCTATTGGCGTAGTCGGACTATCAAAAACATCACGTGGCACTGCCATATTCGTCACTAAGCGCCCAGATTAGGGTCAGGAGTAATACCAAACAGGGAAATGTTTCACTCAGTTGAGGATGAATTTTTGAAAACTTGATCAATCGCGCCGGGTTGTACAATAACATTAGTATTAGCCTATATGAACCTATTAGAAGTGTTTCTGACTCGTTTCGATGCCGTATGGTTGTTGAAGGTGTGAAATTAGGCGCCACCCGCCAACCGAGTTGTTGTGAGATGCACTGCACATCCATTGCATGCGCCAGCGCTGTGCATAATTGAATGGTGGGGTAGAAGCGGCGATTTGTGCTTAATATGGATTGCTTCCACCATCAATTCATCACCAAACGGGCTGTTTGTTGGAAGAAACTCAAAGTACACACCTGCAGATATCGTCCACGAACACCATGACAACTTACAGCATGCACACGGAGAATCTGCCTCGTCGATCTGCAGTTGCCTTCAGCTCAATGTCTAGAGCTCAGCGAAGGGACGTACACGTAAATTTCAGTGAAAGTCCTGACAGTGGAACTGGATAGCCGCCGTAACAGTCAACTATGGGGATATATGGTTTGATCTATTAACAGACTTACTTACATCTAAGATGGAGACACCGCCCGTCTCCCCTGCCGGAACTTGTCCTGGAAGCTGGGGCTACCCCAAAACTTAAGAGGACACCCAGCTAAAACGAGAGGACTGACGAGAACTGAACCAGGAACAGTGGCCAATGGCAACCTTCACATGCCATGCATCAGAACAGGACACAGAAGAAACAATCCAGTGGGCATTGTAACGTAGGTCCAACCGATTTCAGGCTTCTTAATCAGTTGTCTATGCTACGTGCCAAGCAAATGGTCATCACGTCCTTGCTCAAGTGCCGTAACGGGCCTTGAGGTACCGAAAACGCAAAATTGCACCCGGAGTGTGGTCCAAAAACATGCCACCGGCTCATTGCATCAACAGATGATCACCGCTTGAATGTCACTGCAACTTTGGCGCTCGGGTGCGCATGTGAAGCGGGAGAAGGTGATGAACCAGGAATAATGGCGACGACATCGGGGTAAGCGATAAATGTGGGCAAGGAAAGGCGATGTTGATGGACATCCGTGGTTTTCGCTATACCCCACACAGGATTCTCCACATGTAAGAGACAGCCAATCGTCTTAATGAGGGAGCGTGGATCGCGCTCCAATATAGACCACGGAGGTCCTCATCAAATGGTTCGCATCATTGAATCATTGTATAACTGCTTCCCAAACTGCTTCCCTATGTGCATCTACCTACTGTGTTACGTGTGATTGTAGCGAACGTGGATGATGAAGGGGCAAGTAGTGCACCACATTGTAGTTTGTGGCGGCGCATCAGTTGCCGTTACCTGTACATATGACCCTCTTGAATCCGCTGAAGTATGTTCGCACAAAACCAGAACAAAAGCTGATCAGAAATTGGCATGCCATTGACGGCTGCCACCTCCTGGATGGAATTAAGCCAGGGGGGGCAGCGATCTATACGCCTGGAGCAATGAACTGATAGCGGTCGAGACGATCGCCACTGCGGGGACCAAGAGACAGTGTGACTTTCTGTGCACATATGAAGCACAAATCAAGGGAACTCACCTATCAGTTGTTGTCACACTAGCTCCAGCCATCATAACTATAAGTGGCCGCCCAATACAAAGTTTACTTGATAATGATTCATCGGGAGTCCGGGACGCGGTGAATGGTCGGACCTTATACTATGACTTTGCAGAGTACCGCGAAGGCGTGATCAGGCTTTGGGCTCGCAATCAACGATTTCTTGGTTCGGATACAATAGAGCTAAGGTGGTCGTCACTCTGTGACGGTTCAGTCACATATCAGTCACGTGATGAAGAGAAGTCGCGCACTTTCAAATTCACCTTCCAATTTGTTGTGCCAGTACCAGTGGGATAAGCAAAGAGGATAGCCAGGATATTTTCGAGGGTTGGTGTTAGGAGACAATGTGAAATTAGAGAACTGGCTCAAACGACATGAGTAGTTGCATTGAGGTAAACGCATACAAGTACTTCGGAAACAAACGTGGTATCGAGAAGAGGGAGTCGCTAGAAGAAATCGAATCAAATAGAATTGCTTATACAAAAAAAAGAGGCGGAGGGCTTGGTAGGCAAAGCCCATATTACGGGCAGGGAGAAGCGGGAACATATGAGGCTACAAACAAAACTATGAACAAAACGCGTGCCAAGCCCTGAATTAAGTAGGTGGCGAACGAAGGGCAAACGAGAGAACAAAGAGGATCGGTTGATAAATCATACATCTGCGACGCTGCTCAAAAGACCAGCGCGCCCTACGGCTCCAAGACCTTCGCCCGATTCATGTGCTACGATAGAAGACGAGCCAGC
Source organism: Pleurotus eryngii var. eryngii (assembly GCA_029467805.1). Classification (NCBI taxonomy): domain Eukaryota; kingdom Fungi; phylum Basidiomycota; class Agaricomycetes; order Agaricales; family Pleurotaceae; genus Pleurotus; species Pleurotus eryngii. The sequence continues at coordinate 3,383,188 of SZVJ01000009.1, read as the reverse complement.
TTCGGGATGATTGGCCAATTGACCAACAACGTCGCTCTGAAGTTGCATAGGTACAAAGATGACTTTGCTGCTGGAGGATTTCGCCATTTGTTGTACTGAAAGGGAGTTAGGTTAATATTCAGGCTACCGTGAAAGTGAGGCCACGAACGAGCTTCAAGTTGGCGGATTTGCATGGCAGCAGGTGATGCAAGGATATCAGCGGCTTGTCTCATCAACCTAGCTGCGTCAACCTCTGCGCGGGCAGCGATGACTTTACTCTCTCCAATCCTCTTCTGCTGAGCCGCAGATGAAAGGGAAGCGGAGACCTCTGCCGAGAAAATTATGTCTTTGATCAGAATACCCTCAATAGCAACACCCCATTTGTCAGCAACATCCCCAACGATTTTCGGCGATCTCGAAAGCAATAGCCTCGCGTTCAGTGACTACACTCTGCACCGCCCGCGCGCCGACGACATGACGCAGGGTTGTTTGCGCACGTTCGATAAGTGCTTGGCGCAAGTCAGTAATCCCGAACGCGGCGCGGTAGGGGTTGCATATTTGAAAGTAGATGACAGAATCGCTAACGGAGTGTCAATTTGTGAATGATGCATGAACACCTGCAGGACACGTACATTTCGACGTTGACATTATCACGAGTTCTGAGAGGCTTGAATGAGTTACTAATAATATGGTAGCGAGTGGGGTACTGACATCACTGTCTGTCTGCCAATGGGGCTAATCTGAATCTTGACATCCACGATACGGAGCGACTCTGTGCAAACGTTGACTTGAACGAGTCCAGGGTCCACGGACTTGTAGAACTGTCCGAAACGAGAGACCAGTCCCACCGACCCTGTAGATGGAGTTAGAACGAGCCAAAAGAATTTTTGACCGCCGTAGAGCGCACCTTGCTGAACATTGCGGAAGGGATTCGGGCATGGGCAGCACGGGAATGCGCCGCAGAAACCTACCAGGGAGCCCAAACCCTGGAGGAGAGAACCATAAATGCCGTGGGTAACCTATCGCACGGAACAAAGAGTCATGTTCAAGGGCGATTCTAGCACGGATTCAGAACCACAAACGCACCTCTCCTGTTCCTAAGTCTTGGGCGTACGAAGGCTGAGTCCGGACGTGTCTGTCAGTGAACAAAGGACAAAGAAACAAGGCAGGTAATTGACCTGCATCTCTGAGCGCTTGAGAGGCTGAACATTGATCAGATGAGTCTTAGCGTCGCCAGGGCGTCTCGGTCCTGCTGGTTGATCATCGGTCACTTCCATGAAGAATCACACTCAGAGTGTTTGCATGGAATATGGGGGGAGAGATGGAATGAACTCACCGTTCGGAGCTTGGTGGTCGACGACGTTCCCACGAGAGTGAGACGATGAGGCCCCACTCGGGGAGGGAATACGGTCCTTGCGGTCTACGCCGTTGTGCGCCCCTGACATTGTTTGATTTGATACGGCTTCGGAGGGAGGGTGCTCGGGACTTGAGCAAAACGCGACCTTATATAACCGGGTTCTGGGGCAGTGAGATGGTGGTGGTGCTCCGCAGCGAGGGATTCTGAGAATCTTGTGGAGGAGCACCAACTTCGATCAGGGGACGCCCATGCCGCCTCGAACCTACCGCGGCATCACACGCTCGTGACCCGCCAAGACCTATTTGCATCTATGTTTCAGCCGTTTTGTATTCAATATTATTGCTTGCTGTTGAAGCTCTTTCGTATTCGAATTTTGGTGCGTAAGCCTCAACAGCTTTGTCTGAGAGTTGAAATTGAAACGTCGAAAGCTGTAAAAAGTATTTAGGTCACCTGACGGCGCGCGCCGTGGGCCAATCGTCACGTCGGTCAGCGACCGAACCCCTTCTGTACTCCATCACCTGGGCCACAGCATTCCACGAGTGTCAGAATGTCTAAGTTTTGGCTTTTGAAAGCCGAACCTGATTCCCGGATAGTCAAAGGCAAGGATGTAAAGGTTAGCGGGTGAAAGGCTGATCGACGTGTCGGACGGCTGACCTATCATAGTTCAGCGTAGATGATTTTGAGAAAATTCAAACCACCGCATGGGAGGGCGTACGCAATTACGAAGCCCGAAATCTTATGAAGGAAATGAAAGCCGGGGACATGGTACGAACCTGTGTCCCTTGACTTGGAGTCACCCCATTCATTTAATTGGGTAATGTGTAGGCTGTATTTTACCACTCAAATTGCAAGGTTCCTGGTGCGTCGCTCACGGACTACTTCATGGAGTAACTAACCAATACGTTCATCAGGTATTGCTGCGCTCGCTAAGGTTACTCCTGACTTGATCTCGGCCGCAGCTCGTACTGAATGTCCCCAGGTTTCCAAAGAAGCATACCCTGATTGTAAGTGAGGTCAAAGCGGTTCAACACTCGACATCGAGTTGATATCCCGCCGCTTTCTAGATACCGCTTGGGATCCGTACGTACCTCTTAATGTCGTCGAATTGGCCCTTGTTGACTATCATCGCTCAGAGAACACCCTTACTATGACGCCGTCAGTACACCGTTATTTATCTCGAAGCCAGTGGCAGCTTTTGACGAAATGCCTTAGAAAAACAGACAAGGAAAACCCCAAATGGTACATGGTCGACTTGACATTCGTAGAGCGAGCGAAGAATTTTATCCCACTCGCTCTGTTACGGTACATCGCTGATATTTCCTCAACTCCGCCACCCGAACTCGAGTACGTCGGAGAAGACGGTATTAATGCCATTAAGGGTGCGTGAAGCACGATCCATCCTCTCCACCCCCTCATTATCAATTATGCGGTGGCTAGGCATGGATCTAGTGACTCGCGGGAGGTTGAGCGTGCAACGAGTTTCTGAGGAGGCCTGGAATACGATACAACTTCTCGCTAAGCGCGGTGGATGGGATCGCCTGATCCTCAAATCATCCCCCCAGAAGAAATCAACAAAGGCGACGATCGAAAATAAACGGAAAGGCGAAACAGCTCGACACAAAGGTGTCGATGAACAGCATGTAGCCGAGGAAGTAGCTTCTGATGCAGCGGAGAAATCGCCTCCCCGCGCCCCTGGCCGCAAGCGCAAGCGAGAGGCTGTGAACATAGAGCTAGAAGCTGTTGAAGGAGAAGAGTCAGAGGCCAGGCCGCTTCGACGGTCCGGACGTTTCAGGAAGTAAATGATGGGATCCGTGAAGCATGTGGTGTACCTGCCTTTCGACAATATACTTACATATTCGTCGATGGCTGCGGGATGGCGTAGCTTCAGCACTTGGGCGATACTGGCTGTCAATTTTAAAGTGGAACATAGTTACGGGCGCGATGCCGGCGGAGATATCTAATTAGCTTTTATATGGCCTCGTACCAAGAAAGAGGGATGATCAGGAGTATTAATGAAGACCTAGCCCATACGGAATGCGCAATCTTAGGTGCGAGGTTATTCTTCATGGAGTAGATATATATCTGCCTTCGTCGTGCGTAATACCATTCGTCTTGTTCATGCGGCATAAATAGCTTTCAACCACTAAGACTCGAGCTACCTGACCGTCGCAAAACTCACACACTCCACAGCCTGTGCTTTTCGAAGCCATGCCCTCAAATTTTGCTACCACCTTCTGGATAAGTACCTCTTTGTATATCTTCTGTCCAAGGCACTGGGTGGACGTGGCCTACCTGGATAGTTCGGTGTTCTTGTTGATCGTCGAGCCAGAGCCCCCGGCCTCACGTGACCTACTTCTTGATTCACTCGATAGGAGCCGATAGGAGGTTGAGGTTCCTTGACGATGCTCCTCGACGAGGTAAATACTCAGCATCATTGACACACGTAGTTGAGCTGGTTTACGATCTGGTTCCGCTGCTGAGGCAGGGTATGGGAAATCCGTGTTCCAATTCTGAGAACCCACAGGGCGAGGATAATCATGCAATCCTCGTGTACGAAGTCCAGATAGAACGGTCGCAATTTGGAGCTCTAGACCACTCCATGTTGGAGCGTATGTGAATCGACCGTAGCACAGCGTATAATGGCCCATAGTCTCCGCGTCAATGCAAACATAATGAACAGCTACTGTGCGGCTCGTAACAATTCCCAGTGATAATGTATCGCACCAACCTCAACAAGCCCTTCATTCATTTCATGAGTATCTTTAAATTATAATGCTACATCGCTTGCTAGTCTAGTCGGAGGGTACATACGTATTGTCTGTAAGAGTCGATCGCGCCACTAGAACCCCATAAAGAAGACAAGACAGCACACTAATGCCACTTTTACACCCTCAAAAATACAGTGCAGAACAAGACTACCTGCGTCGTCACATGGAAACATCAATTAAACAATAGTTACGAACGAATACGGCTAGGCACCGAGAAAATGACGGCCGAGAAAACCTATTTTCCATCGCTCATGGGTAAGCGCTTGATCATAACAACAAGGGGTGGGGTGGACAAGAATTCGAGAAACTCACCAATACATACACGAACCCTACCAACCAGATCGAGTTCATCACTCGACCATGGGCAGCTTTTATTCTAGCATCCTGAACGACCCTCTCCGGGCCAAATATGGGTGGGCATGCCAGAGTCCCATGATGGGACTCTGGATAGACTTCGCGGATTTCACGCGAGGATGCTTTCTGATCGCTGGTTTTGTCGTCTTCGTGATCAAGCGATAGGAACGGCGCAACGACAGAAACTGTCTGCGAGTCGAGGGTAGATGTTGCCCCGCGTGGTGGGAGTGGGTATGACGTTAGCGGCTCGTCGAATTCGTGGGACTGGGACGCCCATGGCTCGCTATGCGTTACACTCGAGCTGACGTTGTTGGTAGTGGCGTTAACGGTAGAATCAGTATAACAGGAGGAACGAGATCGTGGCTGTGTATGGACGTTGGGGCGTGAATGGGGGGTAATCACGGGGGTGGTATGGGGTGCATGCGGTCAGAAGAGCCGTCGTGAGTCGCGTTTAATATGATCTTCTCAACGAAGAGTTTGGATTCTTCATCGGCCTCTGAGAGCTCCCAGGCATGGAGTTGAACCCCATTTCGGCTCCACACCTGGTTACAGAAGCTAAACGCCACATTAAGGGGAGAATCAGTAAGAGGAGCAAGGGAAGCGAAATTGCTCACCCCATAGAGGCAGCGTATATCTGCATTGACCCAAGCCATGCCCAAGGAAGGGCAAAAAGCCTCCAAGCCCGATTTGAGGAATTAGAGTCAGGAACCATGGTGATAATTGCCACTGCAGAAGCGATGCTAGCCAAGAGGAAAAGAACACCACAAAGATACCTAATCGGACATTACATTAGTTTTGGTGCAAGGCATTGAGAGAACTGTAGGACGCACCAAAAATAACTGCTTCGGACGATTAATGTTCGTAGTTGAAAATGCCAAGAATCGAGGTAGACTGGTATGCTCTATCATTTGGTATATTTCCTCGTAAGCAGTGAGGAACTGATTTGTCATTCAATCAGTTTCATTGCGAGAAGCGGTTCTTGCAGAGTTTCTTACCACGTCTGGATGCGTACTTGATGTTAGATCTCGCACCACAGTATCACGGATGATCCCATCGAGCGGAAGTTCTTTCACGGCGCCGGGCTGAAGGAATGTCGCAACAATACGCATGCATTCCACGCGAAAAGGTTGCTTGTCGTGTATACATTTTGATGTGTGATTCTCGTGGAGCCCGACGTGGGATCCGGTTTGCGATGATAGAAGCGTATTATGGTCCAGTCCATGGGGAACGTTCCCATTATTTGGATCAGGTCTTGTGAAAGCGACGCTCGGTGAGGTAAGATGGAATGCAGAGGGAGGAGACGCGGACAATAGGGGAATAAGGGAAACTCGTCGAGTTGTGTTCGGCGTGGCTGGCGAAGAAGGAAGCGACGGAGTGGGTGAGCACGGGACTAGGGGGGTTGTTAGGGGGGTTAAACGATTTAAGCGAACATTCTCGGAACGCGCGTTTGGTGAGATGGAAGGTGACAGGGAATCCAGGTGGCGAGAAACTTGGCATCGGCCATGGCTACATTGCAGCTTTGTGAAACTGTCAAGGGCTCGGCGTTCAACGTCTGCGTGACTGGGGCTCGAGGGTGTCCGGAAGTCTGAAGCGGATGGACCTGGACTGTACGCTTTCTCGATTTCGGAGAGGGTGAAGAAGCGTCTGCGATAATCCTGAATCAGCGAGGTATGTGAGTATCGTCGGTGGAATTGAATCAGGAACGGAGGGTTCCGAAGGATTTCGCGAATAAAGGCAGGGTCAAAGGCCATCGTGCGGGAACGCGGACGGGTGTGGGGGTAGTAGGTATGCAAGATGACGAGCGCAAGGCAAGGAGGGGGAGTGTGGGGGCAACTTCAATTCGACGACTAGCAAAAATGCACATACCTGGAACCATATGATGAACTGCAGGTTTTCCAGGGAGTGCTCCTAAAGATGGTGTCGGTGCTTCAGCAAATTCGTCCCCTCTCACAATGTTAAGAAGGCTCCACACCTTGTGTCTGAGGTAGGCCTCGAAGTCGGACAGACTGTTCTGCAGGTGTCAGAGGCATCGCGGGATGAACAAACCTCGCGTTTCGCACCTTATTGGAGGACATGCGTCACCAGATAAAATGTGGGCTACATAAGATCGTTCTCAGATGGAAGCATTGAAAGGGGATGCAGTCGAAGGGCGTACCAAGGGTGATTTTACTGAGATGCGACCTGATGTTGAACCTAGCAGCCCAAGGATTCAATTCCGCCGTATAGTTATTCGACCAGCTACCTCTCGCCATGCAGCAGACCCAATGTCGAGGTGAGAGGGGGGAGGCAAAGATAAGGTTGAATACCAGCACGAGGAGTCGTCAAGCTTGAGGCCGGCTGCTGTGGGATACGGTCTGGCAAACGCGAAATCACAGGAGGTGCATAGTAGAGAATTATAAGGAGTCAAGTGCCGATTCAACGCCCTGAGGGAAAGGGCCGGTTCCTCAAAATCTGGAAGAACTGAGGTCAAAAGCACATGGGAATTCCGTGACACCATAAATGTAGACTCGAGTTCCTGATGGCATCTCCTGTCCTTCGTGGAAGCCTTATAATTAAAAACAGGCTTTTAACTGACTTGTATGATAGGCGACTCAAAGGCCACGCTGTTGCCAAGTGGGAGCGTGTCGAGGTGATCTTACAAGATGACGAGAGCGCTCGCCTCTGACAAGGCGCCGCCGTGTCGCCTACCGTACTGCTGGAATCAGACAACCCATTCAGAGAACAAGGACTTTCAGGGCCCAGGCGGAATCATGGTATGTGGGAGAACGGAGGCTGAACTTTAGGCTGATAAACCAGACTCTCTTCGAGAGTATGATAGTCGATTAGCTGAACTTTGTCCATTGACCAACTCAGATGACCGTTTCCAGGAAAATCTATATCCCTAGACCTAGATGGTGAGTTCCGGAGTGCTACTTCGGCAGGACCACTGTAACTTCAAAGGCATCAAAACTTCGACGCTTCACGAGAGGGGACGAGCTCGCCACCGCGCTCATCGACCTCAAGACTGACAATCCTCATATGTGGAATCGTAAAAATCCACGTTCTCCTACTCATCTCCTCGTCAACTCGGCTCGGCATGCTGTTCTTGAAGTTGTGGAGTGTGAGATTGCCATGAGTTGACCACGTCAAATCGAGCTTCCGCTCACCTCTACTCTGGTGCCCCGATGACCGTGGGTTTAGCCCGAGGATCAACGTCAGACGTGTCTTGCCTGGTAACGTTCATCGACATCATCGAGCCGAGGGATATACTCGAGGCTGCCTTATTCCAGATTCAAGGTATCAGCAGGCGTGTTCTGGAGCCAGGTTCTGAGTGGAGAAAGATTCAACGACTGCACAGCGACGAGCCAGTCGGACTTGCTTGCTGTCTGGGGCTATACCTACGCTGTGGTCCGTTACGGTGCGCGGTGCGTTACAACGGCTGGTTCGACTGGGTTGCCCGATGTCCATGGTGGGTGTCGCAAAGCACCCACCATGGACGTCGGCCCCATTCATTAACACCATTGAGCCGAGATGCAGGGTGAGTTTGCGAAGAACTTACTCGAGACTACCAAGAGCTGTGGATAGATTTGAAACCACCAGTTCCGACATGTAGAGCCGAGCTCTTCATAGAACCCTAGGCCTTGCTTGCCATCCGTCTCGCTGCAGGAAGTTGCGGTCGTACTGAGAGTCTACTCTCGCCGCGACATATAACTATAGTGGAGTTTATAATGATAGGTTGAACCCATACCCGCTCCGTTTACAGTTTCAGCTATACTGCTTCATCATGTGCACTGGAACATGTTGGAACCCTGCCCCGGACCCGCATTTTGATTACTGACCACATGGTTGTTTCCACCTTCATACTTGGTACTGAATCTCAAGCCTCATAGCCCGAAATAACCCTCCCAGACGCAGCACCATGCACCGCTTAGTGCGTTTCACCCTCGTTTCACCAAGTTCACCCTACCCCAAGCAGCTGCGTTCCTTCGAAACGTGATTAGTCGCCCATCAGCCGCCAAGGGATAGGCTATGACGACAACAGTATATATATCCTCCCCCTCGCTCTCCCAATTCTCTAAGCTCGGTCTTCACCTCGATAAACAAGCTAGTCTTGTTCATCTCCTCGTCGCGCAGCACAACAAGCTAGTCTTGTTCTCGCTCCCCTCGTTCACACAAAACTTGACGTTTTGCCCATTTGAATCCCTCAAATTTGTGTTCATCCTCCTCCTTCCACAACCCACCCACTTCACCCTCACTCTCCCACTCACCTCCCCATCCACCCTATCAACATGCGTGTATCTTTCACCGCCGCTACCCTCATCGCCATCGCCGTCGCCGGATCCCTCGTCAACTCGGCTATCATCCCCCGCCGTGAGATGAACCGGTCTCGTGTCGACTCGCGCTACTTCAACGATCATGTTGAAGCCGAGGAGGCACGCGATGTGCCCGAAATCCGATCAGGCCATTACGATCGTGGATACGCTGGGTCGACCTACCACGCTCGTGCTCACCCACGAGACTTCGTTCGCCGTATACCAGTGGCAGCCCATAGCAATGAAGACTACGAGCAGATGGAAGCCCGTGACGATCGTCCCGTGGTGGTAGCCTACTACGTGCGAGGTCACCCAAGGGATTTCTCAAGACGTGGACAGAACTGAGTGGCACGTGTCCTTCTTACCCGCTGAAACCAACACATGATTCTAATCGCGGTATCTTCATGTCTAGGTCCGATGTTTCAGATGTGTTGGTGTGATATTACGACAGGAAGGATATGCGATATTGGATGAGAACGACGATGACGATTGAGACCGCCCCAATCGGTCGCAGGATATGTTTTGTATATCTCCATGGGAGCGCCGATGATACACTAGATACCCTGTTGCTTCAACATTGTGTGTCATCAGCTATGCTACACTGCTACGACTCGTGTAGTCATGGAATCAATATGTTACAACTATCGAAACACCTGCGTAGTCTCGCTGAGTGAGACTGCTTCACGGATTACAGTATATACCTGAAGCCCTTGACCGTCACTCCTCTGCGCTGCTCGTCTAGCTCAGCCCGCTGATTCAGCCCCGCCAAATGCCACCTGAAGATCCAACACATGATGATCGTGCACCCCGCCGTCGCGATACATATTCCGTACGAGTTGCGGTAGGTGGGACCCCAAGCTTGAGGCCATACATACGAGCCAGCAATGTTTCCTAGCTGAGAGAATGCGTTCATCAAAGCCAGGGCTACTGCACGCTTTGACGGAGGCCGAGGGAATGAATTGCTCATCCAAGCGTACAAAACGACGAAGCCAGCGTAGGATTGGGCCATTAGAAATCTAACGCGCGAGTGTTTTAGTGACAAGTCAAGATTATAACACGGTGGGACTCACAGGGACACGTAGCGCGCCGCGGTATTCATTGTGCAGATGGCAATTATAAACCCAACAATTCCCAAACCGATGGAGAAAGTGATATGGTAGAACCGCTCGTTTGTCTTGTCAGAATGTCTAATTCACTTATTAGTCGAGTATTCTTTTTCAAACTACTCAGAAACTCACCTTGATAGAAAGAAAGCAACAATCGTAGTGAACACGAATGGCGGTGCGCAGAGCAATAAAGTAACCGTTGTGTTGAACCCCATCGTTGCGCTGAGGGTGGGGAAATAGGCATTGAACGACAGGGCAACGACTTGCGAGGTCAACGCCACTGCAAGCCACCAGACTTTCCAATCAGTGATGGCGAGCCATAGACCGTGGTATTGTCCGCCTACGGGCGGGTTACTGGCTTCGTTCTGAGCCTTTGCCTCCTTGTCCAAGTTAGAACCTGGAAGGGGGATTTCCGTCTCGCTCTGGTCCCCAACACCGACGTCTTCCTCCATGCGTTTCATGGCGAGGCGTCGTTCCAAAGGCGTCAACCATGGGGTAGTCGTGGGGAAGTCGGGTAGAATGAAGATTGCGAGTATTGCGACGAACATGGTGAGCGCTCCCTCGATGTAGAACAGCCATCTGGCGAACAGCGTGAGATATCAATGAACGGAGAGCTGACAGTTTTCGATACGTACCTCCACGCAGCATGCCCTAGTTTGCCATCCATCCCGCTCAGGATCCCAGATGCGATCAATGAGCCAAATGCGTTGGATATGATATTGCCACAGTACAATATAGCCGTTCGTAAGCCAATCTCATTTCTGGTGTACCATTTGGATAGCAAAAACAGGGCACCCTGGTATGAAAGAACCGCGTTCAGTGATTAATGAAAGGCAGATTTGCGAATGGCGATCGTTACTTCGACGTACCGGGAAGAAAGCCGCCTCCACGAATCCTAGGAAGAATCTTGTGAGCAGCGCACCAACGAAGCTAAGACGATGTTCAACAAGGCCCTTGCTAGATACCCAGAATAATTATTCACTTTTTCGTGATGCCTATATATCACCTCGGTGAGTCGCGTGCGTATACGCATTAAAAACGAAGGAGAACGGACCTGTCAACGTGGAGATCATACCCCACACGATCATACAGGCGGGTAAGTATATAGACGGTTTGCCGATCCAGTTGAGGAACATGTTCCTGCGATCATTGATCCATTAAAGACACATGTACATTGAGAAAGGAAATGATGGTGACGAACGACGGAATTTGCATGATGATGTATCCCACATATAAGATAGACAGGAGAGTAGGGAATTGTTGGCCTTGTAGATGCAAGTCGGCCTCGAATCCGCGTAGCCTCGCGGCGCTGGAGAACAACCATTTCTGAAGGGTCGACTGAACGGAAGGGCATGAACGTACCCTGCATTATTTCGGTCAATCTAAGAGGAGTGTCAGCCCGAAGCAAGTGAGATATGACCGAGGTACATGCATAATTCAGGATGTAAATGACAATCAAGATGCTCATACGAAGATCGATCTTCCACAATAATTTCTTCTCCAGCGCAACTCTGGCAGCGTGGCCCCCAAACTCGGCGTCTGGATCAGAGTCCTCAATTGAGTCTTCCGACCGATGATCATGCATCGGGACGTCCTTATCGTCATGAATAATATCGGAAGGCATGTTACTGAAAACCGGGGGTTCAAGGCGTCAGTACGTTGGGGTGGGTTGCATTCAACGGCAAGACTCACGTTCTATTATTACATCTTTATGTTTTTATACGGAAGGCCAACCGTATGGACATTGGGGTAAGCAAGGACTCCAGGAGGGTCACGTTGGTACTGTTTTCCCAGACTTTTAGTTGGGAGAGGCCTTTTTGAACCCTATTCATGGCCCATGGGGAATCTACGGGAAATTCTGGCTTTAGTTGTGCGGCGTGGAGAGCATCCACAGTATACTTACCGTTAAAGAAGAGCTATGCCGAAGTCCAAGCACTGCTCGTGGACCGTGGCCCGGGATGGCTAAAAGCAACATTGTGACCCTGTGACTCTATGGCCAACTGCTCTGATCTGAAAGTCCACAGTGGGCGACTTCCACTCACTATACGTTACCATGTCCAACCTTTTTTCCGCGTTTCCCGAACCGTGATTCGTCAATTACCTTGTGCATGGTAATTTTGAAGGCTAGCTGAGGCTGCTGGGGCCGCTCTTACACGTTAGTTCTCTTCGTTTGGGCCTTTTAGTTTATATTTTACTAGAACGGCTCACCTGGTTCGTATTGGTGTTGGATGTTGGAGATCAATTTGAATCCATCGGTGCATTGAACTACTCGTTGCACCAGCAAGCTAGATAGATGCTGAGCTACTCAAAAGATTATATGTGAAGGGAACAACGGTCCGAGTCCACTACAACAAGCTACGCATATATATCACCGATCGCAACTATGCGTACTGCATGAGTATGAGCAGGTGAGTAGAAATGCCACATCAAAAGAGATGACTGAACACTGATATCCTAGTCAAGGGGTTTGAGAAGCTAGTAATAACACTCAATGTTCTCTGCCTGCGTTTAAAGTTTGACGTGCACGTACGGTATGTAGATGCTGCTGGATATTTCGTACGGGTATAGCGAAACCCGCGAATGCCCCCTGGTCGACGCCGTCTTCCCTCGCCATCCATGACTCGCCCGATATCGCCGCCATTATTCCTGGTCCATCGCTTTCTCCCGCTACATTCAAGTGCCAGTTTGTCAACGACATACCGACGGTGATCATTTGTTGATGCATTGGCGTATCTTAAAAGTGCTACGGGTGCAGTCTTACTCTCGAGGCTTCTGCCGTGGCGGCAGTTACCTCGAATGACCTGAAATCAGTTTACACCTTGTGGTCTATCCAATCCTATGTCCAATGTAACAATGGCCACCGGATCCTTTATAACATGTCCTGACGTCTGGCATGTGAAGGGGGTATTATTCTTGATCCAGTCCTCCTTCTCGAGTTGGGCATTTCAGATCCGTTTTGACCCCAGGTGCAGGTCCTCGATGGGAGAATGGTGGTGTCCTCATCTCAAATGTAAGTGTTATATCCCCGGAGTTCACTGTTGCGGTGGATATTCCGCTCCACTGTGAAAACTTGAACCGAGCCCTGCTTGTAGGTATGACCCCTTCGTTGACCCTTTTCATGCTGAACTAAAGGAAAGCCACAGATGATCAAGCGAATTACTCATGTACATGCTGTAGGTTGTTATGGTATTCATCGAAGATATCTGTAGGTGAAGATCCTCGAACAAACGCATCGTTTCATGATGATTGATAGTAGAACGTAATCTATATCAAGCATACATCGTCGCTTCTATCCCGCCACTCAATCATTCATAGCACTGCCGCATGCAAAGAGTGTATACAAACCCTCCTACCTCGGTGGACAAAAAGCAGACATTGCTGACTTGAAGAACCTATGTACAACGCGATACTCTTCATCTATGCTGTGCATTCTTGCACAGGCTGCCGAACACCCATCCGTGCACGCCAACCTTGCGAAGCTCACCCCTCCCTTCTTAAACCCATATCGAACAGCGGTAGAGGCGTCGTAGATCGCCGAGATAACCCTCTTGCAGGCCTACTTGTGCGGCAATCTTGAACGCCATTGAAGTTATTGTCAGTGGTTCCTCCCTAGACTCAGCTGGTCAATGGTCCTTTGCCATGGAGAAGATCGTGTAAGTGTAGCCCATCTTTTGGATTTGGTGCCTGATTTCCGCTGATGTGGCTAAATAGTGTTGCTTCGACATCTCCTCCCCCTGCTCCCAGCAATAACTCTGCTCCGGCAATAATTGAATGGTTGACCGCGACTATAGAAGCAGCCGTTGTCTTGATATTCTTGATGGTTCAGTTGCATTCAACTTGGTCGGGTTCTGCTCCCTCTATTATCTTGGCATGATAAAATGAGCATGAAGGTCCAAAATAGCGTTACCAAAGGATTCTCAAGCCGACTGCTCCCATCTGCAATCCAGGATATCTTTCAAGCACATACAGCACATACAAATGACCCGACGTATGGTACACAGCAGTAACGCAGCAGCCGTGTAGTAGCAATAGATTTAATCCACAGCAACCGCCAAACCCCAGACCACGACGAGGCCTCCAATCATGGAGGCGATGACTATTTGGAGGAACGAAGTCAACCATCTCCAAGCGGGTGGCATTGTGTTAATCTCAGTCGCCTTTGCCCATTCCTCTGCTTCCACAATGGACGGCATATTGCCTGGTAAGGCGCCTGGCATCTTCGAATTTCGAGTGTTGATCACGTGGCGTAGAATCTCCTGGTCCCTGGACACAACCAGCCAAAAGTGACCTTCCTCCTCCCCATGAGTGGTGGACTCGCTGGATGCTCCGCTTGACCGTGGATTTGCGATAATGGCAGAATGAAGGCCGCTTATGTCCGCGAACCCCTGAGCCATCCGAATGTTCTGCTCATGGACGCTGAAGGTGAATACGGCAGGATCGGCATACCCCCCAATCCTTTCTACCATCTCAAGCAATAACCTCGAGGAGGGTAGTTCATCGTCTTCTCCATTATCCACAATTCTCTCACTACCGCCAACGTGGATAGTTTTGCCTTCGCTATCGCAAAGGACTGTTGATTGCAGGGAGTCCTGGCGAGGCGGGGGCCTGTAGGGTCTGGGGAACGTCGCGTTGGGATTTCGCCAATGCATAATTCCACTAGGGAGCATGCGCACTTCTTGTGGTTCTGTTTTGACCGGGTCGGCGGGTGCGCTTTCTTTGCGGTGGAAAATTGGACTCGGCGTCTGCTTTGGAAGAGGGGAAGGAGATTGAGGCGGCGTGGGTGTCTGCTCGATATCGCTTTCAACGTCTTTGGTCTCAATGTCCTCAGCCTCGCAGACTAATTTCCCGTCCTCCCTCGGGTGGCCCGCCATGGGCAAGTGGCACTTTCTACATCTCGGCCGTTTGCGATTAGAATGCGGGGTAATCATGTCCCCCCGGTGCCCGTGTACTTTGAGATTGTAGTTGTCGCTTCGAGACTCGTAATTTGGACGATTTCAGCGCTGAAAGTTCTACAGTTGAGTTTGGAGTTCTTTGAGAAGGGGCAGAGGGATTCACCAGGCTCTTAGCTGTTGCTGGCACAAAGAAAGATGGGCCATGCAGCTGTGCATCACATAACAACACAACAACGGACGCGCGCCAAAAGTACAACAGTCCCATGCCTGTCAACGAGCACAAAACGTTGGTGATTGTGACGTTGGATCGTAAATTTAGTGGAAGTTTATTCCTGAATAGGTGATAGTAGTCGTACAGAAGTGTGAGCTCACAATAGGTGTAACTAAGGAGAAAGTCGAAGTCGTAAAATGCGTCAAAAATGTAGGTCTGCAGACTAAACTGCAGCCTGCACGACTAATAGATCTGCGGAGACGCCTGTACCCACAAAGGCGGCCCCTACGTCTCCTAATGCTCGAGGGAGAGCAGTGCCAATCGACTGATTTCGCTCGGTCAAGAGTTGTACGAGTTCCGCTTGATGAGATTCGACAGCCATACGCCGCGAACGCCCCAAGACCGCGATAACATTTCGAGAATGTGATCGTGAAACGTCGATTATTTCATTAGTGCGGTCGATGATAGTGTGCAGTGGCTTTGCCGTGCCTCTAACATCAAATGTGATGCGAGATAGTGCGGAGGCGATATGCCTGGAATGCTGAGAGGATGAACCAGTGAAGCGTTCCCATATGATGTTATCCGCTGTGTCTGATTGAAGACGGGTCTGAGTGTTTTGAACTCCGTAGACAGTGTCAGCGGCCACGGTCTGCGCAAACTTTTCATGGATGCCACAAAACGAAACAGGGATAATGATAACGTACGTTATGAGCGAGAGCCAACTTGGGATCCTGATTCGTAGTTGATGGCGTAAGACCATCATCGGCTGTGGTTTGGATCCGTATTACGGTGGCTTTAACGGAGGGATGTGCGCAAAGCTGTACGATGAGGGTAAGCGCTAGGCGATCATCTGGTCCTCCGAAGAACGGCAAAAATAGATGTTGCTCCGCAGTATTGGTATACGAGGAAGGATGAATGCCGCGATCCACAAAGACGGCGACATCGGTCGGCGAGGTTAGGAACACCTTGCGAACAAATTCGGAGTACACGACAGAATTGGTTTGATCAAAATTGGTCCATCGGAGGCTGGTCGTAGAAGAATTCGCAGTTTCGGCATGTATTCCAACATTGGTGTTGCACCATGGGAGTATGACCATCTGTGAGTTCGTTTCGATGGCGTGATCTGAAATGGCAGATGGAAACTGCTCATTGTTAACAACAGAGAGGGCCGCAGTTACGGACAAACGGTTGAGACGTCCAAAGGTCCTGAAGACACCGATGATGGGATCGTTCCACAAAAGCGTCTCAGCTTCTTGTGATTTGAGGACGGCAGAAGTACGATTGGTCAATTCGATGAGTCGTAGAGTGTCGATCGACACTACGGATTGAGAATTGGAGTCTTCTGCTGATTCCACACCTGCCTCCAGAGCCTTGCTACTGAGCTGCACAGGAAATGCCGCTGAGGTGGTAGGACCTTGCAGCAACTGGGAGAGGGTCATCGCAATGGGGAGCTGTTCGAACCTCTCCAAAACTAAAGTAAATCTAGTCTTGTGTTCCTGCTGGTCAATTGACCCACGACGGCCGGTACCCGATTCGCCACCGTCGGGGACTCCAGCCTTGATACCGCTGTGCTCATGCACACGCACCCCCTCTGGGTAGAACACAAGGACGAGTGGTGTAGTAATGAATGTCAATACCAGGGCGTGGACGACGAACATCGAGAAAGTGCGGGGATCGAGGACATTGGCTTGCAAGCCGATGTTCAATACAATCAGCTCGACCAAGCTGAAAATAATATGAATCAGTTATCGTTGACTCGAGACTTTATCACGACATACCCTTTGCAGGACATCAGCGAGCCAATGGCAGCCGATTCACGCCAATTGAAGCCAAACGCCTTAGCAGCGGCGCCACAAGCGAAGAATTTCGCGGAGAATGCAACTACACAAATGAGGATAACATAGCCCCAAGTCCTGCCATCGTCGAGCAGGCCGAGATTGGTTCGTAGACCTGACAGGGTGAAGTACTAAGAACAAACGGATTAGATAATTCGTATCTCACCAATGTGGTACAACTCACGAGCGGCAAGAAAAGGATGGAAACGAGGTCTTCTAGCTTCTCAACCAAAGAGATAGCGTAGCCATTCTCATGGGGGATGATGAGGCCTGCGAGGAAACCACCGAAGATAGCATGAACACCGATGATGTCGGTGAAGAACGCTGATCCGAAGACAACGAAGATAGTGATTGTCATCATGAAAGGAGTCGGCGTGCCTTGCTCCAAGCTCCCCGTCCGGCGCGCAAGCCAGACATACCCCCACTTGCCAGGATAGAGGAGCAGAACAACGAATCCGGCACAGCATAGGAGCACCCAGAGGGCCGTAAGACCGCTAGATGCGTTGACGAGGGCGACAGTCAATGCCAACAGAATCCAGCCGATGACGTCGTTGCCTACACCGGCGGAGAGGACGACGACACCAACGGAGGTATCGAGAAGCTTCAGTTCTGTCAGGATACGGCACAGGACCGGGAAGGCGGTTATGCCAACAGCAACGGCTATGAAGAGCAGGAAATATCCAAAGTTGACAGTGTCGCTTATGAACTCCCTGTAAACACCAACACCCAAGGCAGCGCCGAGACCGAGGGGAACGACAAGGCCAGCAATGGACACCGCCGAAGATGCACGAATGTTCCGTTTCATAATCTTGGTATCAATTTCCAGTCCAACGAGGAAAAGAAACAGAACCAGACCAATCGTGCTGGTCAATGAGAGCATGGCCATGCCCTCTTCCGGGAAGATTCTTTGACGAAAATGGGGAATGCGCCCCATGACTGTTGGGCCAAGGATGACGCCGCCAATGACCTCTGCAATAACTCGAGGTTGTCGGATACGCCCTAGGAATAACGCAAGAAACTGGGACATTGAAATAATGATGACTGAAGGGCGCGCCGCGCCATGAGCTCGCAAAATCGCCCAAAAAAGTGCCAGGAATTGCTCACCAACTTGAATGATCCATAACCGTATAGGATTTTGCGCATTGTAGTGTGTGGGGTTATCGCCGGAAAGAATACCGCCCTGTGAAATCCGTCAAGTCTCATTGCGCCATGAAAGGGGTTGACCAAACATACCTGCTCTGAGGCTGCTCTTCCAAATATCGCATGTGCAAATTCAACGGACCTTTGGGTGAGCTCGCCCATGATGGAGAAGAGGAAGAGAGCAATCAGTCCCTAACTGCACCTTTATATGTTGTATCCCTGGAACACTCGATCAATGGTGGGCCTTGGCGGCAACTCTATTGATTATGCCAGCTGCATATGTATACTGAACGCACCCCTTCAATTCCCTCCTTCATGGAAAGCTTGTGGCAATCGAAAACGAGGAAAGGTTTCCTGACGTACTTCCCATTGAAATTCACTGAGCTAGGAGTCTTCGAAAGCCGGGCAATGCTATCAACTATTGCCCTTGACCTTGGCGATACTGAGGGCCGGTAACATGTAACGTCGGAGAGCGAGATTCGAGACGACCATCAGCATACCTTGGCACACCAGTCTTGGCTCTAACTCAGTAACTTCAGAAGTGAGAAGCCCCCTCACGAGACCGTTCATTACAAGCTGATCTCATTTGCCGGCAGGATGTGTGAACTTGACTGTGTATTCAAGGTCTGTTCTAATTAAGCTAGACCGGAACGGAACCCTGGAAATCGATGGGGCTCCACTCAAGAATCAGAACTACATCCACGACAACCTAAATGTAGAAAAGTGAGCTCCTGTGCTGCCAAGGCGGGTTTAAAACCTACCACAGTGAACACATTCAACAATGGTGCCGGAGCGTACCTGAGCTTTAGGAACTCTGCATATACAGGTGGAACCTTGGTAATTCATGTCCTGACCATGGGCGTGAGCGTTGGGGGGGGAGGAACACTGCCATGAAACGCACTCTGGTCTGTATGCAACGTAGGCAGCAAAGCTTCTCATAACCTGACTTTTTCCACTTTGCAATAAGGCTAAGAGCCTTTAGCCAGCCACCAGGAAGCGCAAGCTGTGCTGCACGTACTTTGCGTCGGCGTAACCTTCCTTCAACAGCCAGTCGTAAAGCTCTTTCGAAACAGCCTCCCTCTTGTAATAGAGCTCATAGATGTACCGCGAGCGTGCATGCGAAAGTCGCATGATGGGCCACAATGACTCCGATTTACGCTTGCCTTCGTGCGACTCGTTTTCAGCATCCCTCATCTTCTTGGCGTAATCATCAAGGACCTAGGAGGAATATTGAACGGGCACCGCAAAATCGTATATGGGAGGAACGGTCGTACATACAGACTCAATGTCTTCGAATCCCTCAGGCGGCCTCTTAGTTCGAGTCGTCTTGATCTTGGGCATGGTGGGGTTGTGGTGGCGAACGACAACGACGTTCGCAGCTCGCGTGTGGCGGACTGAAAGTTGCTTATGTAATCACGGCCTCATTGAAGTCTCCCATTCAGTCAGGCAGGGTCGTGTCGTTTCAGTGAACATCGACAACATCCTGCGCGACGGCAAGGCTCTCTGCTGGCCACTGCGCATGTTGAACACCGCATTTAACCCTCAACCACTTTGACTTTCAACGGCCCCAAAGGCGCTCGACCATCCAACTAGTCTGCCCCTCTTCACGTCGATCAACAATGCCTCTCGTGGTCCCGCTCCTGCGCATCGTCATGGTGTTCTGGAACGTGTACGATTCGTGCAAGACACTCAAGGCGCCCCCGATTTCGTCTCGCAGTGGGGGACGTTCGAGCATTAGAGTAAAGACGCAGAGAAAACGCGACATGAAAGGCTGTCTGGCCGTGTGGGTCGTTTGGGTGAGGATTCATGCCGGCTTTGAAACGCAATCACTCTGACAAGTCTCTGCTTTTCCCATCTCATCATTTGCAGTGCTGTTTTGTGTCGTACGAACGTTTTCCTCGAGCGTGTCGTTAGCCTATTCATCCCATTCTACGACGAGATGAAATCGCTGGTAATGCTATTCTTAATATTGACCCGCGCCAGAGTAAGTACAGATCCTATGCACCGCAATACTTGTGAAGCACCGTGTCTCATTCTATTTTGTGCGTGTAGGGCGCGGAACCTATCTATTTACACGTCATACGACCGATGCTCAAACCCTACACGTCGACCCTCGACATATGTCTTGACCTCGTATGCATGATCGGGGACATGATATTCACAGCCTTCATGATGCCAATTCACCTCTGTCTTCCCTACTGGCATTATTTCTTCGGCAACGGCTCCGAGGCGACCAGCGTCCATGGTGCTGCTTCCACGGCCTCACTGCTGAACCCGGCTAGTCACTGTCTTTCCGTTGAATCCAACGGGCATGCCAGGCAGCAGGCCAGTCACTTTCGCCCGCCCGCTTCCAAGAAATCCAGTCGAAGCCATATAATAACTGACGCGAAACAGCCGACGGACCTTCGTCGCTATCCTGCATCGGAGATAACACGTGCTGCAAACTCTGTGAGACCTCAGACTGCTAGCGCAGGTACATCGAAGAAAGCAACTACCCTACGTCCAAAGAACTCTCGCGTTGCCTCTCAGCCCCAGCCCCGTTCGCGATCCCAGCGAAAAACGAGCGGGTCCGCCTCGGAACCCCAGCCTGCGGTGTGGCAGCCGTCTGCTGCTTATCAAGATTCTGACGAGGAACTCCCCACATCAGCGCCATCTGATCCCGCCGCAACGCCGCAGACACCTGCTCATGCGACTACAGTTTCGGGGTTACCGGTGACTGCCGAAGAACAAACTGAGGAATGGAGGAAATATCCTCCATTGCCCTCTGCCTACCCACCGACCCCTCTCGTAGTCGCTGCCCCCCTCACAGTGACCACTTCTGACAAGCCGGCTTCCGATGGTGTTCTCCCGATCATAGAAGAGCCCAATGAAGCATCTGACGATGAAGGTCACGTAAATGATCATGAGCCTGCGCTTGAACCAGAGGAAGAAATCAGCAGCGACGAGGACGACAGTAACCAGGATTTTGATGCGACCATGCGAACGCCAAGAAAGAATCGGCTCGCAGGCGCTGGCGTGTACAATGATGACGCAGAAATTGCATCCTCTGCCTCGTCATCATCGTCAAGCGTTCATTCGCGGTCGACGACATTAGACACCATCGATAACGCATCGTCCTTACGGACAGGCACGACTTCCGAGTCCGAGGCCCAGTCGTTCTCAGACTCTTCCGCAGGCACGAGAAATCGTTTGCGTTCAAGAACCGTGGCTAACAAAGCGGGAAACGGGAACAAGGTCCTCGAGAACACCTCTACTTTGAACGGGCGATCGACGATCCGTGCCAAATCTCAAAGCCAAGCTTACATGGTCAAAATGTCTCAACAGCAGATGGTTCGCTCGATGAGTGTCTCCACCGTTAGCGACGATGACTCAGATGCCCCTCCCCTCGGCGATGAAGATAAGGAAACGAGTTCTCTTGCTGATACAGCCGTGAAGGCGAAAAGGCGAAAAGCCCTCCCCCTACGGAATCCTCCATCAGCGAATGGCGCCCGTACAACCCGTGCCGCTGCTAAAAGCCGTGACGGTAAGACTGCTGTTGCGAGGGGGAAGGGTCCGACACAAAGGATCAAGTCTTCAGGCCCCAAGCCACGAGCAGGCAGGCAGGCAGCTGTTGTTCCCCAGACACGCTCCGTACAATCAGCGGGAACATCTGGAGAGACGGATGAACCACAGCCACCATCGCAACGGACAATTAGGAGGTGATGTTCCGTCATCAATTCCTCGTGCTTCTTCCCCTTTGATATTTTGTATCGGCTTAACATTCACTCTGCTATCGCTTAGTCGTATGTCGGTTTTCCATCTTACACATAGCACGCAATATTGGCATATGGGTTTACTAGATGCGCCCTAACATATTGGAATCAATGAAAATTTCAAAGATTTATTTATTTATCACCGTGGCTGCGTTGCTCGCGTACGGAAATGTTACTAGTCTAAATTTAACTTCACTTCAGCCCCCAAGATGCCGGATAGTATGTATTTCGGAACCGGGTGGTTTAGTGAGGAAGCTGGAACGGCGTTGGCACTGCGTTTCGCAGGCTTGGTCAAGCTTCCGGCGTATTTACTGCTATTCGGATCTCGAGCTAATTGCTTAGATGTAGTGCGGGTATATGTCCGTCAGGTGTGAATCGACACTCTGCATCCAAGCATCGCCCCGGAAAACTCTTACCTTGACGTATGTCTGATGCAGGCGGCCGCTTTGGCTATGTACCCGCATTACAACACATTGTGTTTGTTATGAATTACTTCCCGGATGCTACATACAGTTGCAGAGCAACGTGGTAGTCGTTCGATCATATGTATATCGTGATCGGATCGTGAATGGCCTCCGATGACCACTGGATATACGCCTGGATCAATGAAACCACGCAGCATACGCAAGTGATGGTGAAGATTTGCTGTTATGATATGATATGAAGGCACGAGTGCTTCACAAGGCAAAAACAACGTGCTTCTATGTATTTCGAAATCAAGAGACAGTCAATCAGTGCATGGGGTAGGCACGAAGCCACAGCAGTCGACTACGGAGCTGATGTGGTAGGATAGAAAGAGACCTTGAGAATTGTGCACTTACCCATGGTTGTCTTGTTAGTACTGCGCAGAGTACGCAATGTTTTTGATTGACACTGTGTCATCGTATGAAATTGTCGCAGGAACGTGCAGAAAGCTGCATTGATTTCCCCTGCGTTTCAAGGAGATTGTAGTACAGAGTTGTTGTGCATTGCCTGAGCGTCAATATCTAGGCGCCCCAACACTGCTTTTTGCGTCACTGGCTTTGATCAGCACGCCCTCGCCAAACAACCTTGTTGAATTTCCACCAATCGGGAAATGGGCCACTTTCACACAGCCGAATCCAAGAGTCATTGACTGCACCACTTACCACTCACCTCCGGCGATGCGCACACCGTCGACACCAAGGCTCGACGTTTATCGTTTGTCCCCCATGCGGCCTGATGCAAAGGGAGGGCTGCCGCTAGGGCTTTTGATCAGTTTGAACTTTCCCATTCGATAACTCGGCTTTCCAGGACGGTGCTTGGTTCGGTACTGTACACATCGGAATCAAGCCTTTGCGATTGAGGCTATGTGCCTCGAGTCCCCCACGCGTCCAGCCCTTTCGTTCCTATATAGCTCGCCATGAAATCTTCTGTGATATCACAACCCATACGAGGTCATGTCATCCGCCACTTGTCGCTCAACGTCCAAGGTCACCAAACCACGGGCTCCTAAGAAGGCTGCACAGAACAAGAAGATCCCCCGCAAGATGAAAGACATGATGGATGTTCGTACACCTTCTACTCGTCGCCACACTCGATCACTAACCTACATTTTTCCAGTCCAACGCGGTATGGGGCCAAAGATGGTTCCGCAATGTGGACCATGCCAATGGCGGTCAACAAGGAGAACTCGATCTTGGATCTACATCTACCTCCCCAGCTCCCGCTATCTCCAAGTCGCCTTCACCAGACGCCGTAGCAGTGACCGATCCTACAACCTCTATGGTTGCACGTTCAACAACCTCCGTGTCGGCACCGGTCGACGCCGCCTTCCTTCACCCCAATCTATTTTCACCCGCCGATCGTCACTTAACGAATAACCAGGGGAATTTACCGATATGGAACGCAACGAACCCTCCTGACGACGATTCTACATCGTACAATCTATTCGCCGCTCCCTATCAGACGGACCAGCCATACCCCGACCACACGACAGAACATCAACATAACAACCAACCATATTCATTCTCAACTTATGATCTCTACCCATACCCAGTTTATCCCACTGCTCCGTCTCCGATTGCACCCTCCTCCCCTGCCTCGAGCGAGGGATGGACCTTGTCCCCCATTCGCCCCGTTCATGAAGTCGAGCCCATTACCTATGGCAACGTCGTGTCTGGGCTTTCGGCCTTCCCTCCACCAAGTACGACATCAAGTCTCCTTACCATACCCCAACCACAATACCACGGGGCATCATACCCATCTGCTAATCACGGTCAGACTTCGGTTGCGGTCCCTCAGCACATTCACCCCGGATCTGCGCGCGTAGATATGTCAGACTACTACCACATGCAGCAACCCCCACATTTAGACCAAATGTCAGGCTATCAGCGCTTCGACTCGTCGGTACATCGGCGGCTTGTATCTCCTGCCGCTCACAGCCGCCCTGTGGGACTAACTCCCACTTCTAATCATCACACCGCGGCTCATTCGACCCATCCGCGTCTCCACGGCGCTTCGCCTAATCCATATTCATACCTTCCACCACAATACCCTCCTTCCACGGGGCGTGGAGACCGTTTTGACAGCAACTATGTTCAGTTCTAAACTACGCCTCAAGATGATAGATGGTTCACACGGTATACCCAATCTTTGATAGATTATAATAGACTCCATCTAACAAAAAAATAATGCTCGTTCTCTTCTTTTTCTTGGTTTCTTTTATATGATTGTCCCCACGATATTCATCTGTACTACCATATCTTGTTTCTTTATTGCATAATTGCGCACATATTACGAGCATTGGCATATTAGAATCATCACCATCCTGTCTTCCAATCCATCTCCTTGCAGTATTATTTGCAACTCTAACTTGCGAGTAAGCCATCACATCACCGCCGAGAACTCGGAGTTAAGCCACTCAAAGGCTTCGGCTTTGGGACCATACATAGCCAAACAGTCCGACCTGTTTCGCCGTAACCCGCACCGCCCAGCACAACTGATCCTTGAACGCGTTAGGATAGCATTCGATTCGCCGACCATGCCTGTCCCTTGGGAAGCTTTGTTACCTTTTGGTGCGTGCCTTAGCAAAGGCTATCATATCCAGCTTATTCACTATACCGCAGGTCTTGTCACCGTCATGTTCGGTGCGGCGGGGACTCTCTTCAACGTATCCACCCGTGCTCAGAATCTTGGAAAGGTACGCTGCGTCCCAAGCTTTCATGTGATGGAATTAAGTGGAGATTGTCTAATGCCAATAGCCTGGGCGATATGGCGTTGACAAATGGGAGGACATGATGATGAGGAGGGACGAACGACTCACCGGGCACAGGCGCGGTCAGACGGTATGTGTGTCTTCGGCCTAGCAGTCATGTCGTTGACATTCAGCCTCGTGTGTATCGCAAATGCCTGCCCTCGCAAATTTGCATTGTAGTCGGACCCGACACCGCCTCCAGGCTACGAGACTTCTAGCATATGGGAGACGGAGCGAGTCGCATAAACCGCCGACGCCTTTTCTATCATAGTGTGGCACCAAGTCCACCCCAGCTCATAAATTTCATTCCGGAAGTAGAGTGTACTAAACATCACGCCGGATGGCGCAAATAGATTGTCGGAAGGCTCGTCGCACTGCCTCGACATTAAACGTTATTGAATCCGCTGCTGTTTGCTCAGAGTGATCGGCGTACTGAACTGGCCCCGATTCGGGTGACGATCCGATGGCAAGGAATCCGCCTGAGGCGCCAAAACCTTGCAAACACAGTCGGTGTGGCGTTTTCTCTCATTGTCTCCATCATTAATACTTTCGAAGCCACGTCAAGTACGACCCGCGCCCACAGATCCTTGCTGTTGGAGGTACACGACTACGCGCATAAAAACAATTTGGGGTGCTAATATTACTCCGCGGATAGCAATCGAGGATAGACAGTCCCATCAGTTGTGCATAACTGCTATGAGCCAGTGTGCGACGTCTGCAGTGGGCCCTTCTTCGTTATTCCATGCAGAATCAGTATCGCCGTACCGGCGGCCCTCCATGCCCTGCACAAACTCAGTCAGGCGTTCGACTGTTGTGCTTGGAAGCGTCGTGTCTGAAACATGGAGCGATGAAGATCGAACTATTCCATGACTGGAGCGAAGATCGACTTTCTGTGCATGTGTGGCGCATCAGCTCGTACTTTCAGATAGTCAGGTAGCCCCGCACCACTGTTCCCCAACTAAACGACTCCTGCACCGTGTAGGTGAATTCCGGTGTTTGTCCATACAACCATTCCCAGCTCTACGCCCGTTCAGAGTCGCGTGAGGAGCGGAGCGGTAAGCCACATACCAGTAGCTCGGCCATGCCTTTCGCGATATAGTCTATTTGTTGTATGTCTTCCTTGTCGTCCACATAGCAAACCTGACGTGAACTTGTGAGGCATCCGGTGTAAGCGAAAGTTGAGGCGAACGTACCTCGTCGTGTATGTTGTATTCGTCCCGGAATTCGTCGACTACGGCCTCGGCGAAGGTTTCATGATGGGCATTCGTATTGAACTGCTGCAGATTGCAGACCGGAGACGGCACAGAGGCCACGCCACGAGTAATCATAGAGTTCTGCAACCAGTTCACAACCGTTTATCGATTATTCGGGGAGAAAGCTACCTTGTCAACTCTGAGTAAGTCACCTAGCGTGTCGAGTCGTGTTGATATTAGCATGGTGCCATGATGGTACGCTCGATTGTTGACGATCTTATACGCCGAGCCAGACACGTATAAGAAGAGGAAATAAGGTAAGGTAGTCAACATGGGTATTAGGGACAATCGCTCATCTTTTCTTTGCCAACACATATGTCGTTTCGATCATTAAGACGTGCATCTATACCCAACGAGCGTACGGCCCTCAAGGGTATCTGAGACGTCTCGTGCCGGTCAAACGACTTTCGCAGTAGATGAATAGAGAAGTTGGTATTCCCTAAGTCCTTTTAACGACACGATAAGTTTCAATCAACCTAGAGGACCTTCGGCACGTACATGGTACACCGTCCCTCCCCCACTTCGCCGCCGAACGATTGGAATATTTCTTTTCCTTGCAGCGACGGCGTTGACCTCCTTCCACGGATTCTGATTCCTCCCAATCACGACACACGGGTCGTCTCGATAAACCAGCAGGAGCGGTTCCTCTGGGTCCTTATGCCGGAAAAGCCTACAGAAACCAGCAATCATCGAGCCATACAGATTGCCTCGACGCGACGACGACTCACCAGTCCTCTAAAGTTAGGTTGAAATATGGATTTGTCGCATTAGAAATGTATATGGAGTGGTCTGGGCTGATAACTAGCTTGTGGGGTGCACTGGTTCGGAAACCACGAGTGCAAAGATGGCGCCAGGCTGTCGTTGAGGAAAGAAACATGCTTTCCGATACCCAAAACGCCGCCTCACGTACGCTGTGAGCTGTTACGCATCTGAACTCATCATATGGGATGATGGGCAACGGTAACCAAATCTTTTTATCGTCTCAATGGGAAACCCTGCTCAGCACTCGCAGACAATTATGTGCACTGTGATAGGCTACTCGATTTGCCTGCATCTGTGAGTGTACTGAACCAGTCTCGCTTTGAGGGTATGATAATATGCTCTTAGACATTTGCCAGGCTACCCAGAGGTCATTACGAAGGGCGAATGCACTAGCTACACATTCTACGCTGAAATCTATAAGTTCGGAAGGGGGCCTAGCGGCAGCTATTTCTGAATATTCTTGTATATAGGTTTCTCGAGTTCGTGGACTGGCTTCTGACCTGGGGGCGATCCCGGAATCGTTTTCGTAAGGCCCTGCGGTGTGCCGGTTTTTGTGAGCGTTATCAAACATCAATGAGTGTGAAGCGACGTACGAGCTTCTCGAACATGCACGAATTAAGAGTACGCTCTGGTTTGCGGCACCGGTAGTATTCCTGTAGATGTAGAAAGTCATCTAGTACATGATTGACACAAGATATATGTTCGTACATACCTGGTTATTTATCTCCAGACAATTCCAGTGAGCTTCGAATGACTCCAGGCAGTTCTCTCTCATTTTATTGATCCTATTGGTAACAACGTTTAAGGTCTTCAAGCAGTAAATCCCCCTGGTAAATTTCCGGCTCACAAGTCTGTTGCACATCGAGTTACGCGCCGTCCCTCCTTCAAGCAGTGACCCGGGTCGGTACGGTTCTCCGCTTTGCAGAGCATGAAGTCCTCTACAGCAATGTGCGGCCCATAAGAAGATATAATCAGTTCATGTATATTTGAATATCAAGCGTATTGTCGCGCACCGTTGTGATTCTTACAGTATGCACCAATGAAGAATGCGGCACTCTTCAACGGTGCGCTGGTAACGCCGAGTTCCTGCACTTTCGGCACCTCCTCAGGAAGCGGCATGGGTTCCTTGTAGGGTGTAATGGGGACTGTGCCCTTCTGAAACGAGCTCATTGCAACGGATTTCGAGAGCAGTGAGCAGTGGCCTGGGTCGATTAAATGACTTGAGGACGGAGGTGATGGTGGGAGGTTCGGGCGCGGAGTTTGAAACGCGCCTTCCCCTAATTCATGAATTATTGACTTGAATGACCACTGGCAAGCCACTCAGTGCAACGACTATCTCTAGATCATGATCGTAAGGATTCCGATGCTCCAGTACTCACTACCCAGAGCCTGAGTGTCTTCTTAGCATTCAAGGCCGCCACCGAAAGTCTATCATCTCTTGATCAAGACCCACAAGACGACCATTGTCGTAACCACTGCGCCTACAGCATCCGTCGCGTCCGTGAAATCTGAAGTACTATCCGCACTGACTTCGGACGTGAACAAGGATACAGAAACGCCCCAAGTATCCTCTGAAGACGATTTCGACTTGTGCAAGCCTTTCAAAGAGAAGGGAAAGCCAACTGGCGCGTACGAGGTGGTGGACACATTGTTACAAGTCAAACAGGCAGGAATAAATAATTGGGAGCACTTGTTCATCAAGTTTCACGATGCAGAATCCGGTATGTGCTACATCCATCCCATAGTTGTCCGCGATAGACATTGTTTCACCAATCATATAACCTCTTTTACCTTGCCATTGTGCATTCAGGCGAACCACTTCCTATCATCTACACTAAGCCGAGTTTTGACGGCGACGAGCACGAGGAAGTCGTAGAATGGCATGAACAAGAGGACGAATCCATGATGGTCGATATACCGAGCTCGTCGTCAGTGAGGAAAGGCAAGCGGAAGGCACCATCAGAATAAGGGAGTGAATGTATGTAGAGGCCGAATTCGCTCAAAATGTATTATCTCGCATCCTTCTTGCAGACCTGTTTGTGTCCGGCCTAATCATTGATTTGGCTTCGTCGGATTCTGAGTCTTTTGCCAAGGCTGTGGGCGTAGGGGCAGTAATGCAGCCGCAACGCGCCGTCCTTCCTCGCTCAGCAGGTTGTATGTCGAACACGCGTTTCTCTGCGAAGCCATCAACACGGCGTGATAGTTCCACGTCAGGATGACTTACCGTGTCCATTGTTTCGAGCTGTATGCCCAGCTTGCTGAGATGCGAGCGCAGGAACGGCGGGGGCAGCGCTAGACTCTTGCCAGTCCCGAGAATCAGCATTTCTACCGCGCTATTAGCGACTGGTCCTAAACGCTCCTTCTTTGGGGGTATAGCACGCACCTGGCCTTGGCCTGACCACCTCGAAGATCTTGAATTGACTTTGCGTCCATCCACTCCACAAACTCGACGGTACATCCCACAGGAAGACCTTCCCGTCCAGAAATATGCACGCCGAGGGGATCATCAGCCCGTCGTGGAGCCGTATTGCCTCCTCGGTTATTGAATCGACTAGTACGGGCGGTGGGGCAGCATCAGCTAGAATGTTGGTAAAAGTGCTGCTTCGCAAGGGGGGGTCGCAATGGAAGTTGACGCGTAGGTTTGGTTGAGCCCGACGTGGGAGGTGGGTAGCTGAAAGCCGCCGCGCTGCCTGACAAAGGCCTTGCATGCTATGGGTTCAAGGTGTATGCTACAGAACGGCTGGAGGAATGGGATTAAAGTTGGCTGAGTCCGTGGACCCCATAGTCAGCGTGATCCGTGAGAAACCTGTATAGACCCAAGCATTATTGCCAGTTTTAAATACTACCTACTAGCAGCTTTTCTTTCAGTGAAAGATTGTAAGTTACCTTCCCCACCACTAATCATGCTATCACAGCCGAAATCACTGCGCTCTTTTGCGCTCAAGATATATCTTAAATACCAGCGCAAACGATGGATATCGAAGAACAATCCCCGTCGACGACCGACCGCTTCTTCGACAGTGAACAAAGCCTTCTTTCACAGACTGCTGGAGTTTCCCAGCGAAATACTATCCCAAATACTGGAGGATCTACAGGATGACCTTCTCTTCTGCATCTCCGGCTTGTGTCGTCGCTTCAACGAAGTGGCACTTCGCATCTACTTCAACCGCAGGAGCGTACCCGCGGGGGACATCGCGTCTGGGGAACTCGTCTTGGGGTCCTCAGAAAGTCTCTCCGGATTCCGACGTGCATTCTTTGTGAATTCCATTCGCTCGTTGACGTGTGGCTTCCGTGACTGGTATGTCATGGAAGACCTGTGGGAGCTTGAGTGGCTTCTGAAGCGCACCCGAGTTACACGCGACCTCTCGCTCAACTTCCGCCAGGACATCTTCCAGATCGCTGACAACGATCCCATCGCTTGCTTCACGACCCACGATCTACTGAACAGTCTGCGTAAAGTGATGCGCGCGCTAACAAAACGACGTGCCGCGATCGTTGTCCTGACGGGGAACAAACTGGGCGGGGTGTTCACATGTTCCCCCGAGGACGTCCTGCGGTGGGATCTTGAGCGGCGGAACTTCACTCGCAAACGGACGCGTTTCGAGCAGTTCTCCAGCCGCGTGAAAGCAGGTCTACGCCTCGAACCTCGTACACCGTACGAGACGCTTCTTCGAATGTACTTCGAACCCCCAGAAACAAACTCGTCTATCAATTACCTCGAAGAGGTGCAGATCCGGCATCTCGATTCACCACGGTCGTGGAGTCTGATCACCTTCAATATGAGCTCGATCGACCACTTGGCTCTGACGGTCAACCTATCCCCCGAAATCTGGGGCGCAATCCTTCCATCTGTGCATCTTCCAGCGTTGAAGTACTTCGAAGTGAATTCGAGTAGCGGGTTCTTCGCTAGTGACGTGGAAGCCTTTGCTAGCAGGCACAAAACTGTTTCCTTTGTGGTGCTGAAAGCCATTGTGATAGCACCCGATACGCCCCCGATCACCCCGGAAATATTCCCGTCGATTTCCTGGCTCGCATCGACTCCAGCGTATCTGGCGCGTGTCCTCGGCTCCACTGATACCTTCCCGCACTTAACCGATATCTGGATCGTGCCGTCGATGGTCTACGAAGGGCCACATATCGACACGTCCTCCGTCGTCGATCCTTTTATTGAAATATTCCGTTCTCTGGCCGGACGACACAATGAGCTGCATGTGGGATTCGACCCATTTTCCATCCCTTCAACAGACGAGCTCGTCCAATGTCTTACCACCCGCCCTGCTGCAGGCGTAGATGAGGGAGCACAGAGGCTCCAATCTGTTATCTCTATCGCGATTAGTGAATATCGGAAAGAGGCTGTCGATTATCTCCCCCGCTGGCTCTCGTTCTTCCCGGCGCTGCTCGATATCAACTTCTCGGATAAATTCATGGCGTCGTTCGGTCGCGACCGAGAGTTGGTGCAATACATCAATCTGGTACATGAAGTGTGTCCTCACGCAAAGATCAATCCAGATGGAGGGCGTTGATAGGCATTCTACTGTACGTTCGCTCTCGGTTCCTTTTCTCTCTCCATTTCATTAAACTCATTGTCGTCGGTCTTATCAGATTCTCCGCCTTTTGTCTATTTGTTTCCCTTCTCAATTAATGCCTACCCTAGAGTCCTACACGAGCATTTACTTGTACAGCATAGACCATTTCTTACTAGCCCATATATGACTTCATACCTACTAAATCCAGCGAACTCTGCATCTCATCTAACACACTGGCACTGCTTATCTACGCATCTAAACAGCTGTCATTTTGCTTATTTTAGTTTCGTTCGCTTCCCCATCATCCAGTATCAGAATGCATACGTTCGTTTGCGGACTCGTACACACGAACATCAGGATCAGATTCCGGGAAATAAAGATAGACAATCCTTGTTGCAGTGTTTACGGGGTATCAAGCGTCGTGCGGCGGAATCAGACTCTACGGAATAACTACATAACTGCGCACCTACGGTAGTCATAGTAAGCATCCCCTGTTCAAGTGTCAGTTTACACGCTGAATATCGCTATCTTAGCTACACTATGCTTCAGCCGCCTCCTGAAAGCTCCTAAAGGACATCCTTCTGATGCGCGTCGGCGCTGGTGTACCTTGTTTTCCACCCCGCCTCGACGGGTATTGATCAATGTGTACCCTTTGAAAGCTCTGGGAATCCGGAATTAATATACACTTGCGAGAACGACGGAGGCAATATTACCGGAAGGTTTTAATGATCAGACATATGATTTCGATGGGAGTCGTGGAAGAGGAGATCCAACCTACAGCTGCAGTTCCTATGGCCGCAGGGCTCGAGTCTAGAGACGCAAACCTTCCACATAATCGCCGTAATGTCGCCTGACTCGGGTGGATGCATCCTAGAACACGGCGCCCACCGATCGAAGGGATGCCAATTGCCGTCAGGTTCCGGTTCCCCAAAATTAAATTACGCCCCGAAGAAGAAGTGCACCCCGGCAAAGGGACGAAGGTAGAGTGAAGAATCCTCACCACGGTGGTTCTCATGGTCGACGAGGAATCATTGATACATGTGTAAGGGTGTTCCGACACCTTACTTTAAGGGATCCAGAATCACGAATGTTCTCGATAAATTCTTAATGATAAAAACCACCTTGGCCTTCAACTAGACAGTGTACACAGCATGCTCATTGCTTAAACAGGGAAAGGCGTGAGGGTGCCAGTGGCGTCACGTATTAAATGTGTACTGAAAGACAACGGTCAAGACGCCAGAGCGTCGCGAGTGGCCCGATAATGCGTCCGTCGAAGATGAGGGGATGAATCCACAAGATATCAATTTGACATCTGCGTAGATTTGGGGCTCTATTTTGTGTGTCGCTGGCATCTCCAACCCAAGGGCCTTTGAACCTGCAGAGACTCCTGTGGCGAGCCGGGAGCCCCTGAGTTACTCTACTAAAACGGGATGCCTATTGCCAAGAGTGGCTCCAGCCAATCAGCGAGCAGTAGACTAAAAATTCAATCTACTCCATGTTCGCGAACACTTCGATCAGCGAGCCGTTCGTCCTCGCCAGCTACGGAAACTCCTCAGCAACCGGCTCATCGAAGGACAGTGGTCGAAATAAGTCGGCAATTTATGCCACCTCTCATACTGGAAGCTCCGGGAGCAGCGATGGGTTGGCTACGGTAACGGCACAAGGAGATGGAATACATATTATCGATGTATGTTGTACCAGCTTTCGCCTGAATATACTCGTAACTCATGGAGCATTGCCTAGTTATCGAATCTGAATCCTGTCACGTCTCAAACCTTGGGGCCATCCACCCTCTTTTCGTGCCCAGCGGTGACCCAGGTGGTTTCGGAGGAGTCGAAAAAGATTTGCACGATCTACGCCGCAATACAGGCCTCGTCGGACTTACCACAGGAATCTAGTGGAAGGTGCATCTGGATATGGGAAGAAGATCTCATGAACTCGTCTGGTGGCTCGCGAGAGAAGCAAGAGATCGCTGTATGTTGTAATCGTTTCAACTAGTTATGAAAATCACTAAGAAAGGGATCAGCTACCACACACAATAACTCACTTATGTGTCTCGGATGAGCTACATGAGCGGGTGATAGCAATTTCACCTGAAGGAGCCGTGTCGATCATACACAGGGACGGTCCTTCACTAAAAACCAGAGAGTCACCCCTAGATGGCGCGAAGGTCTTCAAGTCTTTCTGCTATTCGCGTCGGGCCTGCACATTCCTGGGGTCTCAAACCTCATCAAGTGACGGCATTGTGGTTATACTTCTGTATGTTCGAAATTCAAAGCTTCAAGTGTCAATCGTCCATTGTGAAGATCAACAAGCACCAAACGAAATTGGCACGCTAGGTATAGCGATCGAATCTGATGTAGGGAAGAATTCCCCACTTTCTTAACTGTACTAATAGAGTTTTGTAGAAAGTACTTGATGTCTCCCTCAGTGATTCGGGCTTCGTGACCATCTTGTGTGAGCACGTTTTGCTCACGTATTTTGGACAAATTCATAGATGCCATGGCATTATAGTCCAAAATGGGTCCTGGTATTCATATAAACTTAACGCTGGGGATGCTACTTCTATATCGGCGTCACCAGGCGCAGAGAAACTGCAAACTCACTTCGCTTAGTTTCGCCAGCAGCCCTAATGCCTCTAGCGAAACCTCGTTGCTCTCCCTTGGCTCATCACACGTACTCTTAGCAGGAATAACAGCTGGTTCAACCCGAGAGATCGTACTCCTCCTATGGGATGTTCAATACTCCGTCTTACTCGCTTCACATTCCCTCCCCATCCCTTCGACCATCTCCCAATCAAAGGATGTCGCGATTAGTCTACAGCTCAGCCTAGCGAAATCACATGCTCTACTCATTTTATCTCCGTATCTTGCATCTACCACTCGCAAATCGTTGCCCGGGCCATCTGCTCTGCGATGCAGTGTACTTGCCGTACCTTTTACGGTGCCGGCCGTATCAACAATTGCGAATGCCATGGGGCGTGGGCCTTCGGGTGATCGGTGGCTCAAGAAGCCGTCGTCAGACGATGGAACTCAACTTGGGGAGGCTACGTCCCAAGTTCTCGAGTCTATGCGCTCCGCCGTGGAGAAGGGTCAGCTCAAGGCTGTAAACGATGTGTTCTTCGAATGGGTAAATAATCAAAGGCAGGCGTCTGGTGAATCGATTGATAACGAGGCATACCAATCTCTCTCTACTTTCCGTGTTTGTCATCTCACAGCATTCTTTTCGCATTAGGCTTTATCGTATCAATTCGTCCAAAAGGTTCTCTCCGTTGTTTTACAACCGTCGAAACCGCATTCTTCAGAGGTGGTGCAATACCTCTTGCAATCTGGGTCGATTAGTTCAAACATGATTGAGGGTGGGCTTCTCGGTGCACTCCGCAGCAAAGCCGACTGGGTACGCTCTTGTTTAACCTCACCTTTTTACTAATGTCTGAATTCTAGTAGCCATCCATTGAATTAGCTCTACAAAAGGTTGTCGACTTGTCCGAAGCTGAAACAATGGCGTGCCTCAAAGTCGTAGTTGTGCACCATCGCCGACAACTTCAATCCTCACAGGATTCCGAAGGCATGCAAGTTGACTCAATCCAGGTCATCCCGTCTCTCCCCGCCTTCCTTGCCCTATGCGTCCAGTATCCTGTGACGCCGAGCACGCTCAGGGCAGCTATCCGCGAGCAATTCACCGACGAGAATACTATTTGTTGCGTGCTCGAAGCGATACAGCTGTGGCTAGCGCAGCTTAGTCAAGGTCATGACCCATTCAAAAACTCTCCTCCGCAACCCGAGCTCTTGGGACCACCACCATTAGACAAGGTATGTGTTGAGTATTCACGACTCCGGCGCTTGCTGAAGCAGGTCGCCACGCCAACTAGCTTCTGTTGTTTCTCCAATGTATAATCGATGCTACATTCGTCAACCTTTTGCAACATCGGCCAGCACACCGGATATTACAGGACATCATGTCCGATATCGAGGCAGAAGTGGCTTTGGTGGATCAGCTGGGAACGCTGAGGGGGCCCCTGGAAGTTTTTGCGAACGCTGAAGCTAAAGCTTCTAAAGAGGCTAAGGATGGCAAGGGTAAGACGACGTCCCAGACCGACTGGATGCAGAAGAGGAAACGAGCCCACGAACAAGTCGGAATGGCGGTCGGTCTTTACCGTCTTGAAGAACTCGTTATCTAGGGTAGTAATTTATTAGTTGCCGTTATATGTATGGTTGATAGATAGTATGTAAATTGTGTTAACCCCTGTTTCGTAATCGAACGAGAGGGTAAACCCTCTTAAAATACGTTCAGTCCGTGATGTACGTGGAACCCCAGCGGTGTGCCGCTTCCTGTAAACCAAACACCGGAGGTCTTCTTCCTGCCCCGCCTAGGTACATGATGTCGAGCGTTCTTGCTGCCCTTGGAAGTCGGATGCTAGTCTACAGCAACTCAAGTCAGGAAGAGGTCTCCGAATAACTGGTGAAGCATAAGCGAACCCGATACGTCTAAAGTTTTGAACTCCAAATCAACGAGAATGGCGGTAAGTCTCCCATCTTGATATATTTGATATCCATCTCAAAGGATTGTCCTCTGGCAACTCCACATCAATCCGATATTACGTCTCCATATAATGACCAAACCTAGTGAGGATTTACCACTCAGGACCACCGCACTAACAGCGCCGGCTAAGCCATATTCGCTGCAAGTACGGGACTCGGGCAAATGTACAAAGTTTAAATGTTAATACAGAATCTATTTTGAAGATCTAGGAAACTCTATCACAGATGATGACGATGATGGTGCAGCTCCGTTAAGCGATAACATGTGCCTACAGATTTTGAAAAGGGAGCTATGCAATGAGTTAAATGTCCTGGTATATCAGATGTATGAAACTTTGAGAGGAAGATGGGGAGTATCGTGTAGTCGTCGGCTGGTCGTTGGGGTTGCCATGCTGTTATTTCGCCATACGATCTCCTCACGAGGAAGCTCAAATCTGTACTTCTCGAGGAGCATAGTAAGGACGATTTCTGTGCGTCCTTGTTTGAGTACTAAGACTCTACCCAACAGGTAGATGAACTCACTGATTTCGACGATGGAGAATTTTGCACCACTTTAGTAAGGAGATTAGCGGCAAATCCTGGGAAATGAATATGCACTAACATGCAAGCTCTTCCGCCGCCCATAAATGTCATACTGAGGGAGGGGTTAGCGAGGGTACGTTAAGCAACCTCTTATCACCTACATGCCCGAATAAATGCCTGGAAGTCGTTCCTTGGCAACTTCCTCAGGAGGTTGATTTAGCCATCGATCCGGCGACCACTCATCAGCATCCTCTCCCCATATCTGTGGATCACGGTTGGCAGCGCCAAGGCCTAGAATTATGTTTGTGTTAGGCTTAACATGCACCGAAGTCACATGGGTACGCCCGTTGGACGAGGGGTCTTGGACGGGGATTGGCGTGGAGAACGGCAATATCATCTCCTTTCGAGCTCTATTGTATGCTTGTCCGTTAATACCACCTTCCTCAACGGATGTCAGGTCACGTACGTGCGAGATATGAAGGTAAACGGCGCATGCCTAGCACGCAA
The DNA here is from genome assembly GCA_029467805.1 of Pleurotus eryngii var. eryngii. NCBI lineage: Eukaryota > Fungi > Basidiomycota > Agaricomycetes > Agaricales > Pleurotaceae > Pleurotus > Pleurotus eryngii. The sequence continues at coordinate 3,346,177 of SZVJ01000009.1, read as the reverse complement.
TTTAGCCTTCCGTTAGAAGATAGGAACGGGCGTGCTTACAGTCTTAGTGATTCTCGGACGACGGCGTCTAGATACGGCAATGCCATAAGTTCATCATAACTAAAGTCGGCGCCATTGACATTTGCCCTAGCGGCAATAACCTCGGCACGAACGCGTTCTTGCTCCTTAGGGTGCAGGGCTAGAATGTGCAACATTCGGGCTAAGGAACTTGATGTGGTATCGTGAGCGGCAAATATCAACGTACTGTAGCGATGTCCGTCAGTGACAATACCTCCCAAACGTAGGTACGGACATACTTCATTTGCGCAAGTAACTCGTTGTCGGGCAATCTATCACGTTCATCTGCGACGGAATTGGCCTTGACTGACGTGTCCAAGTCGTGGTCAGTCAAGGGATCAAACCTGGTGAGATAATAGATGCTGACGCAGTAAACTCATGAGATCTTTTCCTTTCCCGACTTCCAAGGAAGACACTTCCTCTCCCGCTTCAAGTGCCGCCTTCTTACGCTTAAAAATATTTACCGAAGTATTGTGCATGGTGTCGACGATTTCCTTGACTCGCTGAAGAGCATCATTCGGAATCAGTTCGAGAAAATGTCTTCTGAGGCTTGGTGTCCCTATTTTGACGAGGTAAGGGAGATATTGGCGAACCACAGCAAATTGGAAGATAGCCGGGCTGTGGTTGGACGGTGGAGTTAAGCGTGAGATCCATGTCAGAAAATGCATACTCACAAAAGGTCCTTGACGGCTTGACTGTACGGATTAATGCTCTTTGATTGAAGCTATCGAAAGAGTAGCCCAACCCGCCTTGGCCGATATATTCTAGTGCAGTGCGGGACATCCAGTTGAGCATATCAATCTCTTGAGGGCCGTCTTGCAATAATCCATCCAAGACATCTCGGAGCTGAAATTATGTTGTCAGCTAGGAGATAGACGTATATTCAATTCGCGGACCTGGTACGTTATTGGGTAGAAAATCGGGACAAGCTGTCGTAGGTGTGCCGCGGAGAAGGCCGGGTTCAAGAGTTTGCGCTGCCGTTTGTGGTCGTCACCTTGCGAGGAGGTTAAGAACTGCAATGAAACAGTGTGTTTGAAGTCCTACCTCCAGTCGATAGTAAACCATCACCAAAGATGAGTCGGTTACCCCTATGTCGAACTTATTGGTAAGTATAATAAAGGAGACAATGCTAACGTGCGTACTCGGTGAACATTGACGTTTCCCTCGTAGACGGATTGATCCTGGTGGACAGGGTTAACATCAGCTTTACGAAAGACAAATGTGAAGTCAGGCGCACCTTGACTACGATGTGATGGAGGGCCCTAGGATCAGAGACATACAGTTGCTCAGCCTGGACAGGGATTAAGTTATGCTTCATCAGCATCAACGATGACAGGTGTCTTACTCCGAACAACCCATGGACTCTGAATACACGCCCATATTTCTTGGACATGTTGAAATGCCATGGTATGCCTTCTGGGCTGTAGACATGGGATAGATTGCCTGGTGGGAGAATATATGTGATTCATTGAACACGGGCTCGGGGAGAGCCTCGAACCGGTTATAAGAGAGTCCCGAGGGGGTCCAGGCAATTCATGGAACGGCGACCTAATGAAGAGAGACCGAACGACGCGCCAGAGAGCCCAAGATGTAGCGTAGATTGCAAGGGTCTGGACGAGAAGGAACACCGGAGAAGCGTATGCCATGAGAGAGATTGTTGCGCCCTCGGATGGTCGCGGAGAGGAGAGTATGGCTTTGAGATTTCCATGAGGGCGTGCTCTTTTATGCCAAGGGGATGGCCGACTGAGCTCGGATTATTCGAGGAAGATTGATTGCCATGGTCGACCCTTCTGAAGCATCGCCGAAGTGAGGTCCCAAGTTAACTCTCGGCACATGCCAGTGTAATACCCGCATGAGAAGTAGTAGGGGACGAGTTTGATAACACCTTCCCACCGAAATCCGAGCCTGGAGGACATACGTAGAAATGGTGCTCCAGAAAGAAGCCACCCTATTGCGAACAGGACCAACGAGATGTGAGGTGATAGGGCGTCTTTTGATTCGAAATGGCTGCACTAAAAGGGCCGGGGTAAAGCTAGAATACAAAACGAGCTGAGCTGAGCAGCTAATCTATAGATATGTCTGACAGATATGCCTTGCGATCTTGTATATTAATAGCATCTTCCACAATCTTCATCCCTTGAATCTTGCCGAAATCATTTCTTTCCGCCTTTACGTTGTTTCACGCCTGAGCGTTTGCTGTTTGACGAAACCTGCGAGGTCGAGGTGGGCGTGGGAGCGACTTGTGGACCTTCCCCCGTTGGCTGCCTTGGGGAAGTCGCAGAAGGTGCCGGATTCGATGAAGGAACTTGAGGAGCACTGATGCCACTCCTCCAGAAAGTAGGAGTAGCATCCAGTTAGGGATAAGAACAGTAAACGTTGTAGATCCTGGTGAGAACAACGGCCAAGTACTCCATCAGGTACTCTCTGTCTCGTGGAGCTTAGAACTGACAAACCCGATCGAGGAGACTCAAAGGTACGCACCTACTGCCACCGGGTGCATATGCCTGAGGACCATGGCGGCGTCGCTTGCCAGCCATCATACTTGAGAAACTCCAGCATGGCTTCAGCTTTGAGATTGAGTTGGTGTGGCCTGTAAAAACGAAGTTCCTTGCCTCGATCCCTCAATACCACGAGGAGTGGCGCACTGCACAATTCGAAACGGTAAGATTCCCAAACTAAATCAAAACACGTAAACTCACTGCCAGACTGCCCAACGGGTTGTGATGGCTGTGACATTGAGATAGTCGATGCGTCCCCAGCGGACATGTGGGATATCCCCAGCAATCTGGCTTTGGTTGAATGCTGAATCGAAAACATCGTCCAGTATCTTGGAAACACCGTCTTGCTTCGAAGACGTGACAGTTCTTCCAATTCGCGATGTATAAGTTAAGATTGAATGAAAGGATTATTCCGACGCACACGACGAGAAACCACGTTCGTTTTGCCTCCTCCTCTGGAGTCAAAGTTTCATTGACGATAAGGTCTCCATAGTTTCTCATCCGTGATAAGAGGAATTCTGTCGTCCCAGTAGCTGGTCGGCTCAGTGCCTCGTCCAACCGTTCCGAAATGTTGATTCCAGCGCGCTGGAAGATCGACGATAAGGGTCCTGAGCTGAGATCTGTTCAATTAGCCCACCCTTGGGCTTTTCGCCTGCAACGGGTTCAGCGGGGATATAAGTTGGGGCTGGGGTATCGGCTGTCGAAACGGTCTGGCGACTCTGGCCAGGACTCCACCCCTCTGAAAAATACTGGGCGGCGGTCGACGATACACAGAGGCCTACTCCAGTAGGAGTGTTGAGAGCTTCATGGAGGCCGTTGGGAAACAAGGGGCTGAACACTTGAATTTCCGAGTTTTTATTGTTCGGTGTTGTGTACCTGTAGCATGTGGGCGTGCTCAGCGATAGCGCCGGTGTAACTTCGTGTCACGTTTCAGCTTTACTCCCGTCAGGTCACTCGTCGCTGGGCTCAGTCCCCAAGCTCACTTTCATCTGAGTCCTTTCTTTAAAGGCAACCACGCCGCCGCTTCGAATCTCGAGTGGCTTCACGATCCAAAATGCGCAGCATCTTGTGCACCAAAATTATATTATTCGGATGGGCTGTTGCTGCTGGCATACATAGAACGCTTGCAGCCTCAGCTGGTTCTGATGGTACTCCGATTTTCTATCTGCAACGAGGTAGTACTGACGGTGCTGGCGTGTAGTTCCTCTCTGCCGCGTCCTTTTACGTCCCATCTCTCCCAGACTTGCACCAGGATTCATTACATCCGCTTCGTATTACTCAGGACATCTCTCATCCGACACGAGCAAGGACGCATCATCAAGCACAGATGTGACGCCACACCTGTTCTTCGTGCTGGTAAAGAACCGCAGGACAGCAGATAAGGAACGGGTGATGTTTTGGTTTAACGTGAGGCCCTCGTATGTACCACAGAATCACCTCTGACAGTATTTGCAGGGGGGTCCTGGGTGCTCGTCATTTGACGGTCTGATGATGGGAGGTGGGCCCATGGCGCATGGACGGCAAAGGCGGCTTTAAAGTAGTAGAAGGCGGATGGGAGGAGTATACTACCATGGTCTACAGTACGTTCTACGCGTTTCATTTTGAGCGTCGTATCAATGTCGCTTCCCAGTTGACCAGCCTGCGGGTACGGGCTTCTCCTACACCAGTACCAACAAACTTGTTGAAAGGGATGTCAGAGGTACGAACGCTCTTTCCGACCTCTTCGCGATTTCCGACTAAGCAATTCCCTAGGCATCAGCACAACTGTTGGTATTTTTGGAGAACTTCTACAATGTATTCCCCGAATATCGAACTATGGATGTGAGCCCCGGTTACTTACTCATAATTCCACCCGTGACACTGCTTCCAGACCTATCTTGGTGGCGAAAGCTTTGCCGGACAGTATATCCCATTCTTTGGTATGCACTTGAGCACATATTCCTCGTTTGAACTTACCCATCCCCCCCCCTTCTAGCTGATGCTATTTTAAACTCTTCACTCGGCACCCGCCTCATGGGGATTGCCATCGGGAATGGCTGGATCGATGGCCGAAGACAATACCCCGCTTACATAGACTACGCAGTCAAGATGGGAATTTTGGTAGAAAACTCGGAGGTACGTACGAACCCCTGTATTGGGTTGCCTCTGAAGCTGATGTTGATGGGCAGGATTGGAAATACGCGAAAGCAGAAACTGACGCATGCGTTGCAGAATTTGACAAGTTCACGGAGTTCGAGCCTGGCAACGTACCTCGGTGCGAGCGTTTGGTGCTTGACGTCGCTCGTGGCCGAAACAAAGAGTGCGTAATTGTATCATATATATACCGTGTATCCAACTGACGGCCATCTGCCCTTAGAAAAGATGGCTCACCCATGTGCATCAATATTTATGACGTTCGGTACGATGACACCAAACCTGCCTGTGGGATGAATTGGCCTCCCGATATTAAACCCATTACGACATATCTTGATGTGCGTCTAACTTCCCGTACGTGTCTCGCATCAACCTATTGACAACTACGCACACAGCGCCCTGAGGTTGTGAAAGCCCTGCATGCTGAAGCCCATTCAGAGGCTTGGGTGGAATGTCGTGGAGCCATTCATTCGGCTTTCAACAGAAGGGAAAATAACTCGTTCGATAACCATTCTTCCAAGCGTGATTGAGCGCATACCAGTTCTGATATTTGCGGGAGACCAAGACCTCATCTGCAACCATGTTGGCTTAGAAGCAATGATACAAGCAATGACTTGGAACGGTGCTAAAGGCCTCGGAGTTAGTGCTCTTACTTCATTCCTTTCACATGCATCAGCTAGAATCTCACCACAGGTCGTGCAAACGCAATCTTGGAGTGTCGCAGGTACTCCAGCAGGAACATGGGTGTCTTCGAGGAACCTCACTTACGCTAAGGTGCGTCGATCTGTCAAATGGACTCTTCCTCGACAACCAAGCAATATTAACGATGCCCTCCGTCTTGACTAGATTTTCAATGCATCACACATGGCGCCATTGACGTGCCGCATGTTACACACGACATGATCCTCCGCTTTATGGGCGTGAACTTTTCGGCGATTATTGACGGATCTGCGAAGATACCAAGCAGTGTTGGGGACGATTATGAAACCTATCTTCATTGAGAACAATGAAGCGTCCAAGACCCCCACACCTGTGCCAGGAAAGACTCCTGAGCAGGACAAGGCCATGTGGGAAGGTGTGTATTGCGCCTCCCTTGTTCGATGGAACCTCGGGCTTTCTGTTCTGACTTCTGTTCTCCCACAGCGTATTACAATGCGGGTTCCGCGGCCCTTGTTTTGGTTCTCATCTTTTTGGCTCTCGGCACTTTTCTATGGTGCCGTATACGGCGACGCCGCGTCCAACTGCCCGTTTCTCATCAAGATGAAGAAAGTATCCCCTTGAATTCTTCGATCGCTATGAATGGACGGCAGGACGGAGATGAAGATAGTTCCGCTTCCTTCAAATCCAGGAAGGGCAAGGAGCGCGCAGTAGAGCCGCACGAGCCACCGATATTCGAGTTGGGCGAAAGTGATGATGAAGATATGAAATCTCCGTCACGGAAGCAATCCTAGAACGTGATTGTATTATTATTATACACTTATAATTTGGGGATCGTGAACTGGTTCGCTGCTGAGTGCGTTCAGAACGCTTGTCCTGTGCAGGTGCTTGTACTAGCTATCCGTTGTGTTTTCAGTGACACTACGACTATTCTCTAACAAAAACACGCTAGTTTCGGGCTCAGCGACAACGGAATTTCCGAGAGTAGTGGTATGGTCACCATGATGGTTCTGGCTACCAAATCCATCAACAATTTGCATACGGAATACAGATACATTTTCTCGTAAAGGTAAGGCTTTGTGTGCTTGTTACTTGGAGCTATAATAACTCTCCGATTATGATAGCGTCTACTAAGCTCCCTTCCTCTAATGCCATTTGGCTACCATCTTTGCGTTGGGGGTAGGATGACAAGTCCGTTTGCCCCGCTGAGACTGGCCACCCTGCTGGAGCGTTGACCGCCTGTACTCATTGCCAATAACCCATCATTGGTTGACCTTACAACAACACGATGAAATTCGGTCCGAGTGTCCCAGCTTCATGCTATCCTGTAACTGTGCACCTTATGGCATCGATCACCAGATTGCCGTAAGTTTCGACGCACCTTAACCTTGACACGCGGTAGCTGGCACAAGTCGCTCGGCCACCCACCCAGCTTTCTCAGAGCAGGTACCACGAAGACATTGAAAGTAACAAGGGCCGACGCGGGGTTGCCTGGTAAGGCAAATATTGGCTTCTTTCTGCCATCCGCTGTGGGAATCGTTGCGAACGTTGTCGGCTTTCCGGGCTTAATGGTGATTCGCCCGAAATGAACAGTTCCTTCGAAATGGCGCTCGATGACAGGCTTCAGCAAATCTGACGCTCCCATAGATGTACCTCCAGTAGTGAGAAGGATATCCGCACTATCGAGACCCTTTCGTATCGCCGAGACGTGATCATTAAGACTGCATTCAGGTGAGTTTCGAATGAAGGATGTTTAAGTGAAGCGCCTGACTCATCGGTCACTATTCCAAGGTCGATTACTGAGTAACCCAAACCTTCAAGGGCTGCTTGTAGCGAAGGCCTGTTCGTATCCCATATGCCCTTCCAAGAGTCGGATGAAGAGGTAGATTCCGACGATTGGATGTCAGTTATCTCGTCACCTGTGCTCAGCAGAGCGATCACAGGTTTCTGATAGACCTCGACCTTTGAGCAAGTGAGATTGTGATCATGTACACAAACTATATCATGCGTGACCCGCTTACCTCCTTTCGACCAACGAAAGCTAGCGTGCCAATTTCTCCACCTGAAGCAAGAAGTCGTTGACCCTTTTCAAGTACAAGGTCTCCTTTTCTGGCGTCCGAACCGGGTAACCTCAGATTCTCTCCGGGAGCAACTTGAGCCAAGTTTCCACCTCTGCTTCCTCTCCGGAAGCATCTGTAAAACCAGGGTCGTGTCTTCGACCATGATAACCGCATCTGTGCCGTTAGGCAAGGGCGCGCCAGTGTTGATGCGGTAGATAACACCAGATGGTACAGTGTCGCTTAACCGATGTGAAGCTGGGGTGCATACCTTGTAGATACCAGGGGGCTCGCTGGCTATTGAGGGTCAGTCTTCTGTGTAGGCCTGGGGCATGCGACATACATCGTAAGGCATAGCCATCAACGTTGGTCGTCTCACGGATAGGTACATTTTGTGGAGCATAAACATTCTCCGCCAGAATGTGGCCTTTGAGGCCCGGTGAAACCTACTGAATTTTAGTATCCATATTTTGTCTAGCTGGTTGCTGCTCCTTACTCGACACCTTTGGACGGGCAGGGGCCGAACCTCTTGTGAAATCAAATTGAGAGCTTGCTCGAGGGAGATAAGAGGATAAGGTGAAACTCGATGACGAGTGGATACTAGTATGGTCAGAACGGAATTAGGGTTTTGATGCTACAGCAGGCTCACCAGCAGCCTGAGGATCATGAGAAAGGACTGTCCGTGCTTCGTGATGATGATCGTGATGATGGTGCAACTGAGCAGATGATACAGGTGTACTGTACACCGCGACCATATTCTTATGGACATTTTGGCCTGTCCCACCCTGAATGAGTTCTAACGCATGTTTGACCACGCCGTTGGCGACCAGGGCATCCATGTTTTCTCTGACTGCTCTCACACTACCAGGTAATGTGACAACTAACGTATTCTTCGCCGTGCCGGCCACCGGTCGAGAGAGAGCGGCCATGGGCGTGTGCTGCAGTGACGTCGCCATCAATAAGTGCACAAGGCCTGAAGCGTGACGTTCTAGTAACGGGGAGATAGCCTTGAACGATCAGAAATGAAACATTAGATTGTTGCAAAAACTGGTGAAAACGAATGTACTTCTGGAGTCAGATCTCTGACGCCGAAAACCGGTCCCCCCTGTGGTGATAATCCAGTCAATGCCCCCTTGATCGCACCAACGTTTCACCTGGTTTTGAATACGAGGAATACTGTCAGGGACAATAACTGTCTCTGTACAGATGAACCCCGCTTTGGAAACGATCTCTTTGATAATTGGTCCAGACTTATCAGCATTGGCATCAAGTGATGCCGTGTCGCTGACTACAAAGGCAGCAATCAGCCAAAATCCAAGCACATAGAACTCTCTCTACGAGCCTGAGAGGATAGCAACTCGGATAGAATTACTCATTTTGCGTTACGGAGGCAAGAGCACGATCAGTGGATCGTTGTCAGTAGTAAACATCGAGCAGCAGATCTCGGCAGCGTCCCAATCGCGGAGATTGAAACTTGGATATACTCCCACAGTCAGTAGATAAGTTTCACGGTCACTATTGATATTGCACCCTTGAAGTGGTGTCTGTATGTCAAGCCTGCTACGTAGTTGAGTTACAGCGTCTCGTATGCCGGTCGAGAAGTGCGTTTACATTCCACGAGCAAAATCCGATGATACGGGCCCCTTCGTTCCGCTTGTCGGCCAACCAACATGGCTGCTTCTCTTATTTTCCCCCAACTTGTTGTCCCTGGCGAATACTTCAGTACTAGTATCATGGACTTTACGTCTCCTGTTCCTCAAGGAAGTAGTCAGATTTCTATCAGAGGACAAAGGCTCACGTGTCGCAACCCCAACACTACAGATCAATGCAGCGATCCGAAGATGAGCGTAAATAAATGATGTGTCAATCAAGCAAAATAAACCTATACCACATGTTCTCTTCGGAAAATGTAACCCAATCACACTGGAATCCATGAACAACGGAGAAGAATATCATCAACGCCGCAAATAAATGGATATCCGCAGAATTCTACGCAATTCTATCTGGCAGAAACTCACACCAGGCAGAGGGTTTATCCGGGTTCCTATCCATGGATTGAAGATCGACTACTCCTGGTAGGGGTACGAGAACTTCGGCTGGTCTCTACGACGCCAGAGTTTCTTCCTATGAGAAGCAGAAGACATGGGTACATGCACGAAGTCGATCACGAAACAAGGAAAATGTACTAACTTCTTTTTGGTAGGTATATGTTCTGCGAAGACTTCGACGCATTGGTTGGCTTTGAATTCGCGAATGAAGCGTGGATCCCTGGGCATTGAGTTTGATAAATTATTGGGGAATCTCGGGCAGAGGGAAAACACCGACCAAAGTTCACTTGCAACGCCGAGGTCTTTGCAGCACCGCATGAGCGCGTTGCTTTTACATGCCTCGGTAGCGGTAGCGATGCCTGAAGGGTCAAAGTACTCCTGTTCACCTCGTGCAATTGCAACAAGTCTACAAGGATAAGGCAAGGGACTGACGAAGAAGGGTTTACTTACCGGCCATGACAGACAAGCGCGTATTCTCTGCTGACAATTTTCGGCCCTACATTGGTCTCACTTCGGGAGCAAGACCCCATCCACCAGGGCCAAAGGCCTTGTTCAAAACGCGTCGATACTTAATTTCGGGAAGATATATTAATCCGTCTACGAAGGGAGCACTCAGCCAGTCGGAAAAGCGGGGGGGACAAAAGGGCAGCATACCAGGCTTAACTTCTATATCAAAGGGCTCAATGGGTGCAAGCAGAACGTCTGCAATCTCCGGGGCGAAGGCCTGTGTCGACAGACCGTAGTAACTCTTTGACCAATCGGTATGCTGCTGAGCAGGTTCTGGAGCCGTCGCTCCCCCTTCAACAGAGGAGTTCATCTCGGCCGCCGTGTTGGGTAGGGAATTAACGGTCGCTGGGTTTCCGGTGCTCGTAGCTCCAGCTGGTGGGGGTGTCGAGGCCGTGCTCGCATTGGCGGAGAAAACTAGTGGAGACTGAGGCGGGACCAAGGAACGTTTGGAGAAGGACGACCTGAGTGACCGTAGGGCAGGCCTATGGTACAGTCGCGTTGCTGGAGAAAGTGCAGTCGTGCACTGGCGAAGCAAGTTCGCCATTTAACGTTAACTATCAACCTTGCCTTCCGAGTGATAAAGTCGCTGGCTGAGGAAAGTCGCGTCGAGAGAACCACGATTGTGACCGTGCGAATTGTTACCTTGCTTTAGCAAGGTCCCCTCCCTCTACAAATCTCCTTTTTGGGCGAAACGCTGTAGGCTTTGGAACTTAGGGGACTCCTGACTAGAAGGCAGTCACTGCTAGTCACTCCCGAGTCCCACCGCAGGTCAAGCGATGAGGCTGTAGGGATTGGACCGTGTACTACTTCCGATACATGGTCTATCGTACGTATTTCACTGTTTCGTTTTCTTGTTTCGGTCCGTTATCACCTCGGCCCAATGGTTTCTTAGGTATTATCTTAGTTACTTGCACACGCAGAACTGGCATACCTATTTACATATATATATAGTATTCAAGCCTACGAAATACAAGAAGGAGATTTTCCCCCTCAGTTGTGTTGCGAAGTCGAGTCCGCGTCTGGCTCGCGTTCCGTCACCGTTCCGTTCGTCACGTGGCGTTCGGATTGCGTCTTTCGGTGGGAACACACCATTCCCAGTCCTCGCATTCACACGCGCGAATTCCGCTTCGCACCTACAAGGCCTTGAGGTGCAAAGTGGGTCGACTGCAAGTGGCAGCATCAATGTAACCCGCGAACTCTAGTTTGGGGCATAACTTATCTAACAACAACAACAAAGCAAGGTCTGAAGTGCCAAAGGCACCTCCATAATATAAAGCATCATAGTGACTGACTCCAAGTTGAGCCGGTAGATTCGAGGCAACAAACGAATTATAACTATACAGATGTACAACATTGGGTACAACATGATAATTGAGTTGCATATGTAATTTACTTCGATCTGAGTACAATGCAGCATTGTTGCCAATCCAGTCAATGCAGACTAAGATACGACTGTGGCTGCTACTCCCTTACGGTCTACTCTCCTATTGATACCACCAATGAGTATCTTGGTGATCAAGTCAGCCGTGACTTCTCCTTTCGTCGCTTGAAATGGTGTCGTATCAACGATGTCCTAGCATGATAGAATTAAGGCAGGAAATCCGGAAGTGGTACGGGGGGGGCTTACACGGATGTTATGTGTTTTGTGCAGATCGTCATCAAGCTGCTTCAAATATTCAGCAGCGGCGACGTCTTTGCCTATCTGAAGGAGCTGAATTCCCACCTGGCGAGAGCGTGTAAGCGTTGACGAAAGGAATCGGTAGAAGGGGTAAACAAACTTGGGTAAGAGGAAAGTTTCCTCGATCTAATCTCTGGGCTGCGCTGAGTATCACCGATTCCGGATCATCAGCTCGAGATAAAGTTAGTGAATGTGCCGGCCAATGAACTCGAATGGGAAACGTACTAGGCTCTCCATCGGTAATGATGACATAGTTCACTGGTTTGATTGTGTTCAAGACGCCTTGTCGCTGCGCACCCTCGATGCGAGCCAAGTATGTCAGAAGGAGAGACTCAAGCCGTTCTCCGATTGGCGTGTGCCCAAATGGCCTGACGTCGAGGAACAGCCGTTTAACTTCCTTTCCACTCTGTAGAAATTTGAGATGAGGGATCGTTGACAGCATTGAGTGGAATACTTGCTCTGATACCTTCCCCAACCTTGGTAGAGTTCAGGAATGCAACATCGATGCCATCGGTGTCGTATTTGCCAGCCATGTCAGCCAGCGCAGCTAGTGATTTCTCGGCCTTAAGGTGTTGATTGTAAATCAGGTTCACAGTAGATTAATGGTACCCACCTGGCGCCATTTGGATCCTAGCATAGAACCGGAATCATCGATTATCAACACTGTATCGTACTTGCGGAGGGTCTGAAGTGCATTTTCTACGGTATCAGCACGCATAGGGGCACGAAGATCTAGCGGAACATCAACTCTAGTACAACTGGCAATACGACGACGCAGAGTGGACATACATTCATTGTTGCGATGCTCGGGGGAGCTTGAGGAAGAGCCTGGGGTAGATGACCCTACCGATAACAATGAGCGCCCTGATCATTTCGCTGTTTATTGTTTCCCGTCTCACCTGCCTCAGTGTAGTACGGAGGAGGTGGATCCAAAGGCACTCCACGAGTATCGGGACCTGCTTTGACGTCAGATTTTCCAGCAATGTCTTCTGGCCCTTTGGCATCGAGCGTAGGGTCAAATTGATAACGGGATGAGGAGGACGGGCGAGATGAGGGGGTGTTACCCATGGAATGCTATCAAGAAAGCTGTGGCAGCGAATTTCCGGAATTTATAGGATAGGAGTCCTAACGACAACGCCTCAAGTCAGCCTACAAGAACGGGACAAGACAAGACAAGACAAGCCTGCCGCCAACAATACGGGAAGTTGACGGGCGCGAAGCGCCTAGTCACCCTACTGAGCAATAATAAAGGCAAGGATACATAGATCATGGAGACCGCACTTTGAGGCATACGCGAATTTTAAAAAAATAATTTTAGAGCAAGCCCTCCGCAAATCGTAAGTCAAGCAAGTTCGGAAGACAGTTGTTTCAGGCTATGAACTCGGAATTTGAATCCAAGATAGGGTCTCCGCCAGAAAAGGCAGCCTACAGTAAGTGCCTCTCATGATTCCCTCCAGCAGCTCCGGAAACAGCTATGGACGGCCTTCGTCCAGTGCGTCGCTCAGGGTCCCATCCAGCGCATCGAGGCGACCTGGATCAAGCGCATCCCAGCGACCATCGTCTGTTCTCAATGTTAGACCCCCATCTAGCGCGTCAATGCGACCGTCGTCGCGGCTCTCTCAACGCGCAAAGTCTCGTTCGCGTTTGACTCCAATCTGCCAGACCTTGGTCACCCAGATCACCGGTATGGATAATAATAATAGCACTCAAAACTCCGAGAACTTCAACACCGCAGTTGAGTTTGCGGTGCAGAACTTAGAGGCTACGTCTCTTGTGAATTTGAAAGGGAGTGTAGGCGTCGATATGAGCACAATGGACAAACAAATTCGTGGGTGGGTGGTGTACGAACACGTGCCCTCTTCTGCCACCAATGCACGTTCAGGCATGTAGAAAAGGCCAAAATCCAGCTTCGGGAATCATTGGGCCAGGCTTTGGAGACTGCCTATCGTCAGCTCAAAATTAGTATGGCCCATACCCACGACTTGGATGAAGATATCAAAGTGAGATAGTTACATGCACTCAATTCACTATATTTAGCTGAACGACTCCTAGATGGCCCATATGCCGGATCATTTACAGCTACTTGTCAGTCACCGCTTGAATCTGGAGACAGAGTACTGAATTGCCTATAGATCAAGCTCGCAATGCCACCTGATGAATCTTCGTTGAGATACGCGGACAAATATCTCGATCGAGTGTCGAATCCGCCTGCAACCCCTGGATTGACTTGGAAGGACATCCTAGCGGACGAACCATTTGAGGGGGAGCATTGGAATTACGACCAGTCTGACAGTGGAAGCTCTCCGTCCTTGTCCCCCCTTGATTCTGATGATCTACAATTCCCCGATGATTCCTCCTCGTCAGCTGATGATCTACAAGATGCGCCATCTCCCATCGAACCCGAGTCACGAACTGCACCAGATGAATCCAACCGTCGTCAACGATTTGAGCATCGGCAGATACTCGAGGAATTACAGAAGCAACAGTATTGGCATAAAGGGCGACTTGATATCCCCGTAGATCTCAGTCGTCCTTTCGACGTTGGTGATCCGTCAACATTTGGTAAGGGTGCTCTTCGATGTCGGCTTCTGTTACTTCACCATTAAAGTCAGGTCCGTCAATTAATCGGGCCCTTGCTCGAACGTATGATAAGGAAGCGGCCTTAAACCTCGATGCTTCCGAACGCGAGGTCAATCTTTATTTTTCCATTCGACTTAGCACAGTGCTTATTCCCGATATATCGTCACGTGCAACAGTGGTACATTGAGGAGGTCCATGCCGTACGGGAGGTCCTTTTTGCCCTTCAAGGCCGAAAAAATATCCTTCTAGACTGGAAAACTCACAAGTACCTTGTAAGCTCCGTTATCTCTTTACTTTGACCCTTACTTTTCTAAGGTTACACGGAATTACGTTAGCCTTCAGAGCGGTCTCCGAAACTCGTGCACCTGTCCCTTTCCTCACAGCACTCCATCTTATCTTCCTTGGGGCTCACTGCGACCGTAGTTCGACAACTCCGGGAATTTGCGGCATTCATACTCTCTCAATCTCGCTCCACCTCACAGATCCCCCAGACCCTGCAGCCCCATGTTCACAAACCGAGAGTCACCCGCACATTAGAAGCCTTCGCGGATGCGCTGAGCCGGGAGATCAGGGTGTTTGATGCCTGGTGTGCAGCTAGGGAAGATGACATATGTCGTGCTCAAGGAGGTGTAAGCGAGGAGAAAGTTGTCGTAAGTCTCTTGGCTACAGAAACGGCCGTTATGGATCAGTTCAACCGGCCCTTCGTAGCCCTGCGAGAGGCGGTGGGCAAAGTCACAAACGTGGACCAGAACCAGGAGACGGAAGCTTGGAGCCTCCTTTCTGTACCAGCCGCCGTAATCACGGTCCGTCTTTTGGATTCATTGCAGGATTCTGTACAGCGTCATACGGAGCAAGAGGACACGCCCACTGCGGAAGTATTGAAGAGAGTGTTTACAACGACCGTGGAACCTGTCTGGGGGATGACACATAAATGGCTGAAGGATGGGATGGGTTTGGGTTTGATGCAGGGCCAGGGCGATGAGTTGGAGGAGGAATTTTTCATCGAGGGTACAGGCTTGACCGTTGGGATGATGGGAATGGGGATGGGTTTGTTAGACCCCGAGTTCTGGTCTGAAGGATACGTGTTGAGGGAAGGAGCCGACGACGAACTGCGAGAAGCCAAAACAGTTCCTGCATTCTTCAAGCACGCCGCCGGTCCGGTCCTTGGCGCAGGCAAAGCAAATGGGCTCTTGCGCGCGCTTGGGCTAGCCACGAGCCTGACAGACCAAGTTGCGTTGGGCACCTGGCGCTCGTTCACAGAACTGCTGACTACGCCGATCCCTCACGGGCACCAGACGGAGGGACAGACGGCCCATGAGAACATTCAATTGGCCCTTTCCGTCGACACACTTTCACGCCTAGTTTACGACGAGTTATTTCCGCACTGCAAGGCTACGGGCAGTATACTCGCAAGGGTTCTTGTGGAGGAATGCGGGCTTAGGACGCACTTGTCAACCATCGAGGGGTTCTATTTGATGAGACGGGGGGACGTCATGAGTCACTTCCAAGACTTAATCTTTGCAAAGGTCAGTAACCCTTAACGTGAACCAAGATCTTGATTAACATTGGTTTAGATGGACAATCAGCAAGGGTGGGCGGACTTCCATGCCCTCAATACAGTGTTTAACGATGTCGTCGAAATGAATTCTCTGGGGGCTACAAAGTGGATGGAGCCGTCCTTGATGCGACTGTCGTATAGGGGAGGTAAAGACAAGGAGAGGTCTATTGCCAGGTCTATTAAGGCGATCGACGGTCTCAACGCGGAATATGCGATCCCCTTTCCTTTGACATACATATTTCCCCCGAAAGTTCTGCAGATATACAGCAAAATTTTCGTCTTTCTGCTGCAAATTCGAAGGGCGAAAACGGTCCTGGAGAAAATCCTCGTAAGGGGAGACGGGGCAAAGCACTCCCGGAGTGAGATCAAGGTTTTCTATTCCATGAGGAGTAGGTTGTCGTGGTTTATCAAGTAAGGTTCTGGCCTCTCCTTCCGTAGAATATTTGGACTGACCTCGACCCCTTGGCAGTGCGCTTCTCAACTTTCTAACTACTTATGTTCGTGCACACGCCACCAATTTCTTCTTGATGACTGATCTAGTCTGTAGGTCATCAATACTCAAGTAGCCAACTTCCATTCTGCCCTCACGACTGCTGCTTCTTTAGACGAGATGATCGACCTTCATTTTTCTCAGTAAGTTCCTTGATTTATCATTTTGGCGCTTTACTTAATGTGAAGCAGCATTGAGAAACTCCAGGGTCGGTGCTTGCTGCAGCCTAGTGTACGTCTGTCTGCTTACAGAAGATATATGGCGTTACCGGTTAACCGTGCATTCTCAGACATCCGCTCTACACCGTGCTATCTTGTCCGTGCTTGACATAGCAATCAATTTCAGTACCCGTTTCGCTGCTTTCGCAGGGGACACTTCGATGCACGATATATCTCGACTGAGCATATCCGTGGGGCACCGGAGCAAACGGTTGAAAAGGCAGCGAGGCAACGTAATAGGATTTTCCCAGTCATTTCGCTCTCTCCTCAGCTTCGACAGCGACTCGGATGACGCTGAGGACGACGTTGACTCTCCTTCGTTTTCAATAGGGGCTACGTCTATGACCTCTGGAGAGGACGACAATTTTCTTAGCAGAGTCGAGGCGATGTCCAACGAGCTCAACGGCTTGGTGCGCTTCGTTAGGCGGGGTGTGGAAAGCTTGGCCGGCGGCGTTGGCGAGGCAGCACCGACATTTGGCGTCCTGGCGTTTACGTTAGAGGATTGGGACTCCTGACTGGGTTGATATCCATTCCTGGACGTATCGCGTATGACAAGCGCTGAGTATAACAAAACGACAGCAGAGATACAAATTACTGATTACATGTACAATTAAGATACGGACATTCCTAAACCATACATAGCAAAGCACATTGCGCTACATCACCGCGCCAGCACCTTTGGTATCAACACGGCGATTAATGCCACCAAGCAGGATCTTCGTTAATACTTCCGAAGTCAGGTCACCACCAATGAATGGTGTGGTATCTACGATATCCTATTGAAACGAACGCACGTTGCTTAGCATTACGGTAGGAGGAATGAATGAACGAAGACATACACGGATCCCATGTGTGGCTGCTAGTCCATTATCAAGTTCTTCAAGGAACTCAGTTGCTTTCGGGGACCGGCCAATCTGCACAAACTGTATCCCGAGCTTGATTGGTCGAGGATAGGTTAATGATGTTGTAGAAAGTGGAACGATGAACAAACTTGGGAAAGAGGAAAGCTCCGTGCGTCCAGTCGCTTTGCCGCATTTACGATAACACTTTCAGGATCATCAGCTACAATTCAGAGTGCATCAGACATGTGTTGTACTGTGCACAGCACGAGGACTCACTAGGTACGCCATCAGTGATTACGATAAAGTTGGTTGGTTTAATAGCTTTCAAAGTAATTGGATCTCCAGAATCTTTGGCGGCCTCAATCATATCGAGATACTGGAGCAGTAACTCCTCTAGCTTTTCACCTATCAGGGAGATTCCGCCTGGCCAGACACTATTGAATAGTCGTTTTACGTCACTAGCGTTCTGTTTATAGAGCAATTCATTAGTACATTATATTGAGGTGGGGATGAGGGGGAATTGCCTTTAGTCCACGACCAACTCGTTCATCATTCAAGAAATGCACGTCGATGCCGTCGGTATCGTAATCGCCGGCAGTTTGCGCCAGAGCAGCAAGGGCATTACTTGCCTATCTCAGGAATTGATCCAACGGGAATTGAGGGGTCAATAGTGGGTTTCGTACCTCCTTCCATAGCGGACCGCTCATCGACTTGGAATCATCCACGATGATGATGGTGTCAAATTTACGCAAAATTTCGAGGGCATTCTCAGCAGTCTCCCGTCTCATTGGAGCCCTTAAATCTACGAAAGCAGCGTGTTACGATCTGACAATAATATCCCGGTAATCTGGGGCACATACAACTATTGGAGCGAGGGGTATGTCGGGGACTGCTTCGTTGTGCATTGCTTGACGAGCCTGATGCAGCGGGGACGGGTGGGAGTGTTTCGAAGATACGAGGATCCAGTACTCGGGTGTGAGTAGAACCTAAACCGTTATTAGGGCTGGTCGTTGTTGGAGATGTTACAGTTGGCTGGCCAGGCGGAGGAGCCCTCGAGTACGGTGGGGGAGGATCCACGATAGCTCCTGCACCTGCTGAACGAGTCCTGCGGTGTCGAGGGCTGGAAGGTACTCCCAATGTATTATTTGACGCAACAGATGTGTCATCCTGCGCGCTTCTCCTCCGAGTCGCAGCCACAGTCCGTCTATTCACTGAGGCCGACAATGCGCTCGTGGTCGACGGACGTCTGGTTGGTTTCCCAATGGCTACGGTATCATCAGCAACGCTGGCGGAAGGCGAGTTTCCCATAAAGGTTCAAGAGAAGTTGTACAGCGGGCGTTTATATCGCCGTGCGATGAGTTCGGGCAGCTAGCAGGGAACGCGCGAATCCTTCCCTTCAGCTATTTATGCCTTTGAAGAGGAGCAAATCGATCCTTCGACATTGTCCCATGATTCGTGTTCGATCAGACCTCGAATTGTACTGCTACGATGGTCCCTTAAAAGCAGTGGATCGAACGAGACTTATGTTAATGCTGTACAACGAGGAAATGCTTTGATGCCGATCGCCTGGAATCATCATACGAGGCGGTGCGGTCGGCTGAAGTGCTGCAGAAACCGCAGACATCACGATGAGAATAGGTACTTATGTACTTATGCGAGCAGGGAAGCAGACTTAAGCGCGGTCAAACTTGACTCGCCATCCACTGGCTGCAACTTGCTTGTAACTGTTGGGTGGGGTTTTGGCAAGATGCTATTGACTTTAAGTAAGCGATACTACTAAGATGTAAGGACGGTGTTGCGGCTGTAACTAAACGGCTGTAACGATACAATTTCACCGTTGTAAAGATCTTAGATTTGACACTAAGTGTAGTGGAGTAAGTGATTAGTGATTTCGTGGTTGCAGACTCGGGCAAGGATAAGTGATTGGTCCTCAGCCATCTTGGTAATCATGGGGCGTCAATTGGGTACGATTCAAACTGGACCATAACGCTGGGACGAACAAAGCATGAGCTTTTCTGGTGATACATGAGGCGAAGAGCGAAGAGAGCTAACATGTAATGCTGTTCTCGGAATCTTGTTGAGTGAGGAGCCGAGAGAACCCTACGCATGTCTACTTACAGAAGTGGAGATCGCGGTGTTAGCCGCAAGATGTATATTCGCATGTATCACCAAACATCATTTAACCGAAGGGCGATGGCCTGTCTGCTACTCGAGGGAATGCATTGGCATTGGCCAATACCACCATCTGCTTTTCGTGGCTGATGTATCCCCTCATAAGCCCTTTGTAAATCATGTTCGAGACGTAGCACTCCGCTTCAACCTGAGGAACGTCAACGCCAGATATTCGCAAAGATGCATGGAACATCGAAATCGGTATGCGTGATCCCTTGTCGGCGGCCACCCAACTTAAGATACATTTTAGCGCTTGGACCCACGCTACAGCACAGTGATGATGGACGTACACTCGCCTGAACAACCCTCGAATACACAGCTCTCGAGCTCGTTCGATGGTGAGCCATAGGTTGAGTTCTAGAAGTCGATGTTCCCATTTTTCCAGGGCTGAGTCGAATGATGTTATATCGCCTGCGCGTATCGCCGAGATAAAGGGCGTGAATAATTCCCTCAGTACGGGGAAGCGTTGCAGTAGCTCGTCAGTCGGTAAGTGCCCTTTCAGAATGCGGAGGGGCAATAAATAAGTCAGGATCCGCCTAAAACACCCATCAGCTAGAGACAAGAGACGAGACTAGAACCAAATTCACTCTTGATTGGTATGGGCCCTGGTATCACAATGATAGAATGCAAGTGTCAATTCTTCTTCTGCCTGTGAAGATCAATTCCTCAGCACAGTTAATCGTACTACCCGCAAGAAGCTCTCAAACCTTTTCATACCCTTCATTGAGGAAGCTGATCATACCCAGATAATAGCGGTATGTCACCTAGGGGGGATTGAGTATAAACGTACCCACCATCTCACCCTCAACACACCTGGTGTGACTTCGGATAGGCAGACAACGGGGGCAGATCAGAGTTAGCCTCTAGGGCCCTGAGTATATTTTTGCTGAGTGATATTCGCTTCACCTGTACGGCGCTGTTAGAACTGGCACTCGAAACGGCGGAGTGGTTGACGCTCTCTAAAATAAGATTTGAATATGAGGCCGACCACGTAGTAGACGCCCCATTTCCGAGATTCCTGGGGAGGGGACGTTCTAACGACCCGTTAGAATCGTCACTTCAGCCTCGACCCCGCCCTACCTATCGTTGATACAATTTGAGAATGCCGGGATGATGATTCTGGCGGTCTCTTCTAGGCATTGAATAGTCTGATTATTGTACTTGGCGTGCGTATCTGCCTGTCGGATGCGAATTTCAGCTCCATTCGATGTCTCTGAAGCAATTGTGAAGCCACCTCGAGTGCTAGATCCCGCAGGTCTCTCAAAATCGAGAAAAGTGCTGGGAGTGACCACCCAGTACTCGTAGCAAAATATTTCTGGAATAATCTATAATGCAAGACAGTTAGTAAGCCTGGGTCCCTAGTCAGGACAGAACGTACTGAAATAGGCTCGACTGGTTCTTGAACGCTTCCACTGGTCGTTTCTTCGCTACATCTGTGCACACAAGTACGTACTGTATTGCAATTTCGTCCCATGGGCTCGAAATGCTGCCTTTGTAGTCATGTAGCGTATTAACCTACTGAGGACTCGAATCAGACTATCAAACTACATCGAATATCAACGGTGTACCGTTGGGTTTCGAAATTCCTTGACAAGATCCTTCGCGTGCGGGCTCGTTGGGCGTAGTAAGAACGCGAGTTCGGTACCTCTCTCTGCCATGATCGCATCGCTCAGTTGCATTATGAAAACTGATAGATTTACGGTCATTGCAAGAAGGTGGACGGATTCTGAGGACCGTAGCGAAGCGCCTATTAATTGGGTCATACACGTGATGATCGCGTTTGCGTGTTGTAGCGTGTTGTTGACACTCATTTATAGTAGCTGTACTAAAATTAGCCCCTCTTCATCTTGCCACCAACCCTCAACCGTTTCTCCATGGCCGAGCTCTTTGAAGGCCCTATTTCATCCCCACATGAACGGGCGGCAGCCTTTATAGCCGCTCTTCCTCGGCTTCACATCTATGACTTGCGCAGAAACCTCGACGATAGTTGCCCCGTTTGCCTCGTGCCCTTGACCATGGTATTGGCTGAAGGTGCGGGATGTGCTATGTCGTTGCTAGCAATGGGCTTACCGTGTGGGATTTTGAACTTGATAGATGACTCCGATATTGGAGACGCGGGAGTAACGAAGCTTGAAGGTTGCGGGCATATGTTCTGTCGCCGAGAGTGAGTCTTCGTATTTTTGATGTGTACGAGATGCCGACCAGGGATTGTCTGGAAGTCTGTCAGTATGGATAAGAGGACTGGTGAGTGTGCGCCTTTGCTATGTATGTATCCGGCCGCTGACCGGGAAGGTGCCTTCGGCAGCATGGAAACTGCCCAACATGTCGGCATGTCTTTCTAGATGTAAACCCGGCGGACTACTCAGACGATGAGTCCTCGGACGGCGAGTTTGTTCCCGACGACGACAACTACCACGACGACACCGATGGCCTTTCGGACTTTGGCATGGATGCCGAAATGGACATGGAGATGGATGAGTTATGGGCGGACGGCGACGATGAATACTATGAGGATGAGGATGAATCGGGGGGAGAATACGAGGATCCGGTTGAACGTATGGAAACCGATTGGGGTTTGAGCGAAGGTGATACTTCGTCAGAAGGGGATTCGGGTTACCCTTTGGATGAACTAGTAGACGACAACAGTGAGTCTCTGTACCTTGTGGAGTGCCCTCCATGCGAAACTGACCATCATCAACGAATCTAGTTGCCGTTAGTGTGGCTGGCGAAGATGCTGGTACGAACTCGGACAACGCTGCTCCAGTCGCCGGAGAACCCAAGTAAACTATGTAATGCAGGCAAATTTTCCTTATTTTCTCACCGCAAAGATTCGTTATACCATTTACAAAAACATCCCAAGGTCTCATCTTTCTAGCATCTTCTCCATCATTTCCCTAATCTTACTGTTGTACACCTCTCCAGGCCGTTTGTATTATTTCCGCACAATGGATAGCTTTCAACGAACCAACTTTCATAATCTATTTCATCATACATCAGGTCTAAATTATCCTCTGTAGCCAGCGCGTCAGCCTAAGCCAGTCTATTAACATCTTAATGCAACGAAGCTTTGTCTTCAGGCATCTATACCACCCAAGATCCCCTCGACCGTAGCTTCCTGGACGTCTTTCTTCCACGCTCCCGTGAACTTACCACTCCATCTGTTACCTTTGCCCCCGCCTTTCACGCCGACCTTCTCCTTGACGAGATCTGCGGCTTGTTTCACGAGCTTCTCGTCGGATCCTATGATGAGAACAACCGCTGAGCTTGATGAACTCGGCGAAGAGCTCAAAACGCAAAGGTAGGATGCAGATAGCGACAGCGCGTTGGAAAATGCCAACGAAATGGCATTTAGAAACGCCAGGGGATTAGATGAATCATCGGTGCGATGGATGCCCTTCTTGAATAACTGGTCCGCCCCATTCGCGTTGAGTTCCGCCACTAGCCCCGAGGCAATCCCTCCAGCGAGCTCCATTTCTAAGGCATCAACGCGTTTCTCCGCCCGCTTACGGTCGTCGATCACCTGCGAGACGCGTTCGGGGACAAGCGGGGTCCCGCAGCTCATGATGGACGCGGTGGATGTCAAGAGTGAGTGAGTTTTTGTCAGATACGTGATGAGTCGGGGGCCGCACAAGAAATATAGGCGAGCCGTTGTGGTAGATGAGCGAGACAAGGCTTCGGTGTGTGGTAGGATGAATAGTTGAAGGTTATGCAAGGTAGGCATATGTGTACCGCAGCACCTACGCACGACCAAAAGTTAGTACGAAGGAATGCGATGTTACCACGGCTAGTCATCTCACGGATTTCGGTCGACCCCGTCAATGACTACGACACGTTTGACACCGCCCGTGTAATCCTGCGGGAGCGCCTTACCGGCCGCCCGACCGTCTTCCAGCTTCGGTATGCTGGATGCCTCTGCGCTATCGAGTTCCGTGACTTCGATGTGAACCTTGCGCCCCTCATAGACAAGTCTATTTGCTCTCTCCTGAATTTTGGTGATCTCCTCAGCGGTCATGCCTCGGGGGATCTCGACGTAGCATGGCGAAGGGTACGTCGTTAAAGACCATGAGAGCGTCGGTAAATTCAGATCGATTTCAAGTAACGCTGACAAAAGATGCTGCGAGGTGTGCATCGACATCTGTTCAGACAGATAAGATACTAGTATGTAGGTAGTAATTTGTCTACGTACATGATCGTATCGCCTGTCGAAGGCCGCCTGGTCAAGAGTAGCAATTACTTTCGTTCCGGGAGTGAACTTGGCTACGGCGGCCTCCACGTCGATGGAAGCACTAACATTTACATAGTGAACGGCGTGGCCCCCGTCGCGTTTGCATTGGAGGACCCGCCAGGGTTCGCCATCAGAGTCAATGATTACCCCAGTGTCTGTCGGCTGGCCCCCGCCTTCTGGAAAGATGACCGTGTCACGGAGAATCAGCTGCAGGATAGGCCCCTGGGGTAATGTCGGCGCAATGACTGATTTCTTTGATTTTTTTACCCGCGGGAGGCGCAGCAGGCTGAGAAACCACACAGTTTACAATCGTGGTTGACAACTCGCGTAACAGAGGGTCCCCTGGTAAAGGTCATGAGTTCTGCAGGAATGTAACACGAAGTCCGGGATAAATTTTGACGATCATACGTTGACAAGCTAAGAGCTCGACTGGCACAGATATCTGAGGGTCGGTTGGGATTGTCAGAGTCGGCGAGACGATCCTGTGGTATGAGGACGGCGTTTGTGAAGGATACAAGACTGCAGTGGCGCCCGACATGGTGGTAACAAGTTAAGTTGATCGGCCCGGCTACCCCCCTTTACTTCCTCTTTCCGTACCTGAACCGACAGCGACGCACCTCCATTCTCATCTGCCTGTATTAGCGGACGTTGGAAAAAGCTCACAACCGCATGGTCAGCAATGGAGTTGCCCGATCTTATGACCAGCAGATGGAAGAGGAGGAGCCGCTGCTAACCTCCAATAAGAATGGTTCAGAAGACTGCTTCTCTCAGGCTTCCCTTCTGAGTTGGTCTACACACGTATCGTTCTGCGCGCTATCTGATTGATGTCGTTGTTGAAAGTGCAGGAGGAAGTTACCTCGAGGGACGCCAGTCTTAGCAGCGACGGGGATGCAGAGTTCGGAGGACCAGAAGCAAGGAAGGCGTTGGAGAAGCGGCTTTTACTGAAGTTGGACTTGCGCATGTCGATCTTGGTGAGTCTTCGTTGGTGCTTCTGGTTACTAAGATGCTGAAACTCGTTGTCTCAATTAAGATTATCATTTACATCCTTAACTATGTAAGTCATTTGGGATATAATTGAGAGTTTCCATGTGCGGTGTTAACGTATTTGTTAGATTGACCGTAATAATGCATCGTACGTCTGCCATATCACAGGGTCAAGCCGCAACACTCATTCCGATTCCATGCAGAGCCGCACGATTACGAGGCTTTGAAAGGGACCTTGGGCTGCACGGCACGGAGTTCGCTACCATCTTGTCTATTCTCTATGTCGGCTATATCATCATGCAGGTGCCATCGTAAGTGATAACATTTCGTCAATTGAAATAATATAAACCCTTTTTTTTGTAGGAACATGTTCCTAAACTATGTCGGAAAACCTTCCATCTACTTGCCTATTTGTATGACGATATGGGGTGTAATTTCTATCCTGACCGGTAAGCACTATGGTTATGTAGTCCACTGGAGGTTCACCCATGGTCTCTACTAGGTATCACACATAAGTATGCCTACACTCTTCCTATTTGATTTTCATTGCTCAAGCTACTGCACTCAAGCTTCGTCGGGGCGCTATTAACAAGATTCTTTCTGGGGTTTGTAGAGGTGTGTATTCACGTTCTCGAAATCAATACAATAATGCCTGACCTCAATCGCAGGCTGCATTCTTTCCTGTGAGTGCAGATAGACGTTGCAGGCCGTCTGCGAGCTCATGAAACATGATCTATAGGGTGCATTGTTCCTGCTAAGCAAATGGTATAAGCGGAGTGAACTATCACTGAGAACCGCCATTCTTTCTTGTGGAAGTTTGCTCTCAAATGCCTTCGGTGCTCTTATTGCTTCCGGTATTCTTGACACTATGGAAGGAAAACTCGGCAATGCTGCATGGAGGCTAGTCTATTGGTGCTTATGACAGAACATCAAAACTAACTCATAAATTAGATGGCTATTCTTCATTGAAGGCGCTATGACTGTCTTCGTTGCCATATGTGCCCTCTTTATTCTGCCCGATTTCCCCGAGACGTCTTCAAACTGGCTCTCACCCCAGGAGATCGCCCTTGCCAAAAAGCGAATGACCGAGGACACTGGAATGGAAGATCAAGAGGTTGCCCATCTTCTGGATAGTAAAGACGACAATAAAGGCTTGCTCGGCTTCTTGTCCAAAGAGTCAGGGTTGTATCTAGCCTTCACCGATTGGAAAGTATGGTGGATGGCACTCGCGTTGACCAGCATGGTGGTCTCGTTGTCCTTTAACGCGTTCTTCCCTACGCTCAGTGCAACAATGGGCTTCGACCGCACACGCACACTTCTGTTATGCGCTCCACCCTGGATATTTGCTACAATCGTCGCGTTGTTCAACTCAAGGTACGTGTCTTCACCCTGCTGTACTATTGTGGCAATGATTTGACTGAGTATGCCCTCCCGCACAGGCACTCCGATCTCACTGGCGAGCGTTGCTGGCATATCGTCGTTCCTCTCATCGTCGGGTTGATAGGCTTTGTTATTGCTATGTCGACAATGAATATCGCCGCACGATACGTTTCCTTGTGAGCCCCATCGTCGCCTACCATCGAACACGTTCATTGACTACAATTCCAAGGTTTTTTAATGGCCCAATCTTACGCCGGATTCATCTGCTTCCTTGCTTGGATCAGTAACACCTTCGCTCGGCCACCATCCAAACGAGCTGTTGCTCTAGCGCTTGTCAATGCCTTTTCGCAACTAGGTAACGTTGCCGGATCGTAAGTTGTTTCAATTCATGTATATCAGGACAAATCTGAAAAAATCCCCCCCTCAGATATGTGTGGCCATCTGGGTGGGGCCCGACTTACCGCTTTTCATACGCTATCTGCATATCCACGAATGGCTTGGCCATCATAATGTGCTTCATCTTCAGGCAACACCTTACATTCTTAAATAAACGAGCGGCAGAGAAGGAGGAGGAGACTGGTAGGCGCCAATTCAAGTATATACTCTGAGTAAATGTACGGATATCATAGACAGATACTACATCGGGTTAGGTATGAAAAAGCAGCTTTCTGCAGGCTGCAGACGGTCACCAAGAAATTACTGTCTCTTGGCGTGGAGAAGCGGGAATAAGAAAGCGCTCGTTACATCCGACGGCGAAATCTCGGTAGCCTCTCATGGCCCGGGATGAACAGTTTCTATAAACCAACTATGGACCACTTTCGCACTGCGATGTAACGATAATATCTTAAATACTGGGGGCCTTCTAATTTGGTTTATTCCTTATCCCCCACGATCTATCGTTCTCATCCATTGATTTCTCAGACTGATGGTGACGAAGGAAATTTCTTCTGGCTGGTCTTTTACTCAGATCGGCGGCGGAGAGGGAACAAAAGACGGAGAATGGGTTCCTGTGTCTTCATTTCCAACGACTGTGCATGTAGAGCTTTTAAAGCTAGGACAGATCCCTGACCCGGTGAGTCCCAAACGTAGAAGATCGCGAGAATGAGTCTAACTGAGGTAATTACAGTTCGTTGGATTGCATGAGTGGGATGTACAATGTACGTACTTCGTCAAGTCAGTCTCGCGGCCCTATGAACTGTTTCAACCAGGGGTCGGCGAGAGTCAATGGGCTTTCAAAACTACCTTTGATGTCTCAGAGTCAGATCTGAGTCCAAGTCATGCGGACCTCGTGTTTGACGGATTGGACACGTTCGCGACCGTTCACCTCGTGAGTAGCTTAATTCCTGGCTCTGGCCCGGGTAGTCTGAATTTAGCATCATCTTAGAATGGCGAGAAATTACTGGAGTGAGATTCTTGCTCTAACCTATGAGCGGCTTCATCATATGCGGTATGCTAGGACAAGCAACCAATTTGTTGTTTACAGAAGCGCAGCTAAGAAGTTGCTCAAAGTCGGGACAAATGAACTGCTACTCCAATTCGCGAATGCACTCAAGAAGGTAATATAATCACATTTAGTTAAGATTGAACGTTAGATTCATGTGCTATCTAGGGCAGGGAAATCGAGAAGGAACGTGGAAAACTAAATCTCTGGAACGGAGATTCGAGCCGTCTTTACGTTCGCAAGGCTCAGTACAAGTATGTTACTGCTTTCGCCGCCATAATGTAGAAGTAGAAGGGACTGACGCCCAATTTAGTTATGGTTGGGACTGGGGTATGTCTATGCTCGCGGCATGATCGTCCCACATTTTCACGCTGCTGTTCAGGCCCAATTTTGATGACCGTTGGGCCATGGAAAGCCATCCGCCTTCATACCTACGACGTGTCGGTTCAAGATGTTGACATCAGATCAGTCGTCTCGCCCGAGCTTGATGTCAACCTCACAGTCACAGTCAATGTACAGTCAGACCCCTCCTTACAAATATCAAATTATAGCTTGGGGGCTACACTCAAGAATCCAGACGGCACCGTCCGACTTGAAGGAGCGAATGTTCGCTTTTCTGACTCTGCCTCTGCGGAAATTGAATTCCATCTCAGCTCATCGGAATCGCTTGAGCTCTGGTATCCTGTCGGATACGGCAAGCAGCCAATTTATTCAGTCGAAGTCGAAGTATCTGACCTGGTACGTACCTCTGTCTCCCGATTCTGCAACAGTATACCTGACAGCACCATTCAAGCAAGGCAATGTGATCTACTCGGAGAGCAAGAAGACTTCGTTCCGCAGGGCTAGCGTAGTTCAGCGTAAGTTAATTGACCAAGAGGGGCTCAGCTTCCACTTTGAAATTAACAATATCCCTATCTTTTGTGGTGGTAAGTTTCATCAAAGCTCTAGTCCCCTCCACTAAATGCCTAACGTCATTGCTCAAAGGTTCGAACTGGATCCCCGCTGATTCCTTCCTCACCACGTACGTACTCCTTCGAGATCCTTGTTACCCAATACCTGATCTAGACTCATTTTAGTATGACCGAACAACGGTACCGTGCATGGCTTCAATTGATGGTGGACGGTAACCAGACTATGGTCCGTGTCTGGGGCGGAGGTATTTATGAGGCAGACGATTTTTACAATATTTGTGACGGTGGGTTGCTAGCACGCGTCTTTCGGATGTTATTGACGTTGACTTTATTCTAGAACTTGGGAGTAGGTGAAATGAAAAGGTGTTCACGGTTACCGACACTAAAGCTACCTTTAGTCATGGTTTGGCAAGATTTCATGTTTGGTTGCGGTCAAGTAAGTGGACCGTACTCAACAGTGATTTGACGATGTTGATACTGCTCAGTATCCCGCCCATGATTCCTTCGTTGAGTCCGTCCGCGAAGAGGCTGAACAAAATGTAAAACGCCTGCGCCACCACCCCTCGGTCGTCATTTTCGGTAAGAAAAACTCTCCGATTTGCGACTCCTGACGGAAACTGATCCAATCTACTAGCCGGAAACAACGAAGGTTGCTCTTTCCACGAGCAAGCACAACGACTCATTAAACTAAACGGCATACACTTCCACAGATTACCAGATTGCTGAAGCCCTGAAGCTCGAGCTTGACTACTCAGATGAAACCTCGGATTATAGGAAAACAAATTTCCCCGCGCGATACATCTACGAACGAGTAAGCTTGTGTTTTGTTCCGATTTTATATGGCCTTTGGGATTTCCGTTCACGGACGTTTTAAGGTTCTCCCAGAGGTGGTTGGGAAGTACAGCAACATATACTATCACCGCGCCTCGCCTTACAGTGGCCAGGGCAAGCCAACCACCGATAGGACCTTGGGAGACATCCACCAGTGTGAGCAATCACGCAATGGTTTTGCCATTATGCTGAGTCAGGGTACTAGGGAACGTGTGGCATGGATCCCAAGAGCCGTGGCATAATTGGGATATTCTTTCTGGCCGCTTTGTGTCCGAATTTGGGATGTAAGTGCTCTTGTCCTGCGCGAGATGAGCTGTCTATGTATGATTGGATCAGGCAAGGATATCCGAACATTCGAACGGTTGATCACTGGATAGGAGAGGACAAATCGGAGCGCTTCCCTCAGTCAAGGTACGTGTCGTACTTCTACTTCTTTGCATATCGGCGGTATTCATATGAGACCAGAACGAACTGCAATCATAACAAAGCAGATGGATTCGAACGCCGACTAGAGGTGAACGTTCTGAACACCTTCTATTGGTTCTCGACTCAACTTCTTGATAGCTATATCTGATGGAAAACTTCAAACATGCCTTCGATATGGAGAGGTTTGCGGATCTGCTCGTATCGAATGACATATGGTTCTCACCCACTCCTATAGCTATGTGTATTACACCCAGGTCATGCAGGCGGAGACCCTTGCCTCTGCTTACAGGCTTTGGAGGCGAAATTGGCAAGGCCCTGGACGGGAGTATACCTCCGGTGCCCTCGTATGGCAGGCAAGTAAGGCACACCTTATACTGATAATTAACTGAACATGTCTAGATCAACGATTGCTGGCCAGTAACCTCCTGGGCCATCGTTGACTACTTCCTAAGGCCTAAACCCGCCTATTTCGCTATTGCTCGCGAACTCCGCCCTTACACCGTGGGTCTCACCCGCAAGGAACATACAACATACCCACACGATACGTCGGCCGCTATATTCACCATCTCGACCATCATCGAGATCTGGGGCACGAATAGTACGTTGGAAGAGAAAAAAGCCACCCTCGAAGTGACTTCTTTCGATCTTCGTTCCGATTGGAGAGACAAGTGGTCGAAGGAGGTCACTCTGGGTGCCAACGCAAGCACTGAACTGCACGAAGGCGGACTGCCTGGGCAGCCGAGGCGAACGAAGTTGAGCGAAGTCCCGAAGGCGATCGTCGTATCGGCTAGGTTGCTCGACGTCGATGGCTCCATTCTTGCTAGATACTCTAACTGGTGGGTGCAGGTTCGCGTTTCGGGTACCGGCGTATGTGAATGATATTCTGCGGAAATAGGCCCGAACCTTTCAAGTATATCAACTTCCCCTCCGTCGAAGAAGTAGGGCTCAAGGTCGTCGCTTCTGCGGGGGGTGAATCTGTGGAGTTGTCGGCGTCGCGGCCTGTGAAAGGAATCATCCTTGACGTGGAGGGTGAAGATGTGCAGTGGGCTGATCAGGCAATTGATCTCGTGCCCGACGACCCGCAGGTGATTGGCGCCAAGGGGCTATGTGGTAGGAATATCAAGGTTCGGTACCTAGGGGACGGGACAGCGTGACGGAAAGTTGCGCTTTGAGTTCTGGAGGACGTGAAGAGGTTAAACTCGTATAGTATTTTCATTGTCTATGAACCAACCAAATGTCCCATAGGACGCCATGTGTGAGAAGAGATGTACAAACAAAGACGACATTACACCATGAGGGGTTATGCTATATGAATAAATTAGGCAGCAACATGAGGACAGACATGTGGTATTACAACCTTCATGTAATGCCAGAGAAAGGCTGGCAGGCCAGCGAAGTTGCGTCATCAGAAGGGGAAGAGGAAGGAAATGGGAAACTCTATAGGTTGAACGTTCGTTGAACGTTGATGCAAATTTGTGAGAGATGCTAGCTTGTTATGTCGTGGAGAGCAGCGAATAAATGACAGCGATGTGGGTCAGGGATGCGATGGCACGAGGACTGGGTGAAGGGACCAAAGGGGCGGTGGCGACGGATGCGCCTACATGATGACACAACTGCCGCCCTTAGGCTCAGTTTGTGTGGTGGTGGTAGTGGGCGAGCGTTTCTCAATTTCGGCCAAACATAGCTCGAAGACCTTGCCTAAAAAGAAAGGGGAATTGGATGAAAGCGGAAGATAAGTAGCTGGCTACGCACCAACGTTGACATTGGTCTTGGAGCTAGTTTCTATCCAAGCAGCACCGCGCTTCTTGGCGAGTTCTTCGCCTTCTTCGGATTGCACTTGTCTGTTGCCAACACTATGAGGTGGAATGAATGAAGAGAGAATGGAAAGGAGAAGCGGGCGGCCGTGGGTGACGCCCTAACAACGCCGCCGCCGCTACCTAGGAAAGGTTTTATATACACTCACCTCGTCTTCAAATCTGACTTGGACCCGACGACAACACAAGGTATGTCTTCCACGCCACAGAAGTCGGTGATCTTGTCGTATATGATGTCTATCATGTTGAAGGAGTTTCTCGACGCTACCGAGTAGACGAGGACAAAGCCATGGATTCCAATAGCGTGTTTGGAATTCAGAATGGAGTATTCATCCTAAATGTGCTTGAGCATGGGGTGGTCCGGTGACCGGGATTATGCTTACCTGGCCCGCAGTATCTAGGATGTCACAATCATACTCTACACCGTTGAGCTTCACCGTCTTGGAGAAGCTGGTCTCGATGGTGGGGTAGTATGCCTCCACAAAGTGGTTCTCAATGAACTGCACGACTAGCGAGGATTTGCCTGGCAGGAATGCATGAGTACCATAGGAGGCATGACGTGCAAATAGGAGAACGCACCGACGGAACGCGAGCCCAGGACGGCTATTCTCTTTTTCTTGAGGAGGTCGCCGGCGGCGGGCATGATGGTGGTCGGGAGGAAGGGAGGAGGGGGGCGACGGCGGGGCAGGGGATGGGAGGAAAACGAAAGTGGATTGCAGTATCTTTAAGTAAATTCTATAAATGGCAGTGGCTGGTAGTCGCTAAGACCCCGAACCAGTCCTACGCCTGGGATTATCCTCGGGCGCTTATCTGACTGGCAAAGCTGCCGAGCAAGAGTAGAACGGGGTCCTGGCAACCCCGCATGTCCACACACACTACTGGGTCCAGTCACCCTCCTCGTACCACAGACGCTACAAATCACAGGCGTCCACGAATCACACGATTCCGTAACAAATGACAGTGGGTGTGAACACAAAGTAGGTTCGTACGTCCCATTGAGACCCCCCTTCGTACGTTTTTGCATCGTTTACTACTCGCGTAGGTCTTGTGATCCCACAAAATAAGCAGTCCGAGGCCAAAGAGTCCCTTTCTAACCTCCGGATCTTGGCTGCTTTTCATTTCGCATACCATCGTATTCTCCAATTAAATAGAAAAGAATCATCCAAGATTACCACGCGTCGAACGCAGAGGAATATGTTTCGAATTTCAAGGAATATCGAAGCCCTCGCGAGGTGATCACCAGGACAGTCCACCCGGCGGCGCCATAGACTTTTCAGCTGCGATCGTGATCACCTGGCATTCATCTCCAGAACATGTGTGATCGGTGGGTGAAGAAAAGGACCCATGTACGTCCACAACCTCGTTTCTCAGGTCGAGGTGCCTATCTTAATCGATAGCCACTTGAAAGTCAGTCGGTGAGTACACATGGCGTCCAGGCAAAGAAATTCGCCGGCAACTCGAATTGAGGTACAATAGCGTTCCTACGTCGCAGGCTGCGACACGCCATGGAAATGGTTTGCACCGTGAATAGTCCTACCATATTCACAGCCAAACGAGGTAACGTTTGGAGCTATTACATGTTCATAGGAGTGTACATCGCCTGGGGGTCATCGCGGTTCCTCAAGGGTCATCACAAGTCCATCCAGAAATTTACTAGAGCGTGTACAGCCAGCGGAACAAAGCCATTCTGTAATGGGAGAAGAGGACCCAGACGGACTCAACAGAACCTAGAGAACGGACGGCTATGGGAAAAATATATCATGAAACGTCACGGACCTCCATCTATCCAAAGCCAGCGAATCCGCCATTCATTTGAACAGCGAGACAAAGCCAAGTGTTAAAACTCCCTGAAGTCATGCAAGGCCGCTGGACGTGTAAATTCACCCTTCATACCACCGGTCCGAGGCCAGATACAAGTGCCAGGTGCTTGGATTCATTTCCGAAGTAGCATATATGGCTGAGGACGGCAACTACTTCTAGAAACGCTAAAGTAGGTATGTCGGTCCTGACCAGATAATCGATGGGACGATGGCGGTCGCTATTGGTGGTCGTAGCGGGTGGTGGCCACTCACAAGTAAACGAACCATCCAATCGTGCAATATGTAGAGTTTTGTTAGCATTCTTACCCCAAAACTGCGACCGACATCTCAACTTATTCGCATTGTCTCCGAGCTGTATACCGCGCATTGTTGCCCCAGAAGCAGGGAAACTCTACCAGCAGGTGGATGTCGTGCCTCAGAGCCTGCACTCAGACAGCATGTATGTTTAAGTTGAGACATTTGGGAATGTGCATAATAATAGGTCTCGGAGGTTGTGTCAGCGGAATTAGGTCGCGGTTGAAATAATCGTGGTGACAAGGCCGAGAGAGATCTACAATGGAACGAGGGAACGAAATAGAGGAAGACGAAGAGCGTCGTTTTATGGTTGCTTGGGGTTAGGTACTGAGAGTTCTGATTCGTCAACTGACGTAGAAACGGGGTGAATGGCTTACCTCTGCGTTACTTTCATTCCTTCGCCGCAGTTAGAATTGAATCCATGACATATCACTGAGCCAAGGTCATGAGCCCAGTCTGGAGTGGGAGAAGGAACTATCACACCTGTGATAGCTGCGTGTATGTCGCCGTCAAGTGTCGCTGTTTCTTGCGCCAAACTTGCTTCATAGGACCGCCTAAGCTTCACGACTTCCACGCAAATATAGCATCAGCTAAGCGACACCACGGCGAAGAAGCACGCAGGTCGTTGCACTCTGTGAGAGATTGTATAAGCTCAAGCGCAATATGAAGCTCCAACAGGCAGACTGCAAGTAGAATCAGAACTCACCTCAGCGGACCAATATGACCCCCGGGCACCACATAATATGCAGGACTTTCGATGGAGGAAATTCGAGGTTTCACTCGTCATCCAAAATTCAATGGAGAAGCCCGCCGGTCCGTTTTGAAGACCCATGAGATGTGCTGTGGACACCAATGGTGCGGTGGAGCTCTACTTCATGACCGTGCTAAGACCTGCGCCACCGCGAAAGCTCTGACCGAAGCCTGTTAGGGAGTTGCGATATAGTGGTATTCGGATACTCCACAGTAGTCTATTGGAACAGCACGCCGCCTGCAATGTCGATTTATAGAAACAGCATTGCAGTGGAATGGACGGTTAATGCGAGACAATTGCAAGCAATACTAGCAGTCCGGGCGCGAATGAAATCATCATTTCAATATACCATGGTACCATAAGCCCAAACCTCAGACATGAAAGACCGGTCGTTTGCCTGAGTAATTACGATGGGGTTAATATTGAAAGGGACATTGTATGAGTCGACCTTACCTCCTCAAGCACCTGTTAGTTCCAGGAACAGCACAAGGAGCCAGGATTCTGCATGCAGTTGCCCGTGGGTGGGGCCGCCGATGGAAGGTAGGTGAGAAATCCCAGGCTACCCGTTGCATGCCGGGGTACGACGTGTTTACCGGACATTTTGAACTTGGCTGAACGGTGCAAAATCAACGACCCACTGTCATAGCCGGACGGACGGAAACACATAATTGTTACGTATCCCCTGTCCGTCGTTGAAGTACATAAGCGTTTAAGCGCGCGTCGGCCCGACCACTAGCCTTTACTGTTGAAATGGATTCCTCATATGTTTTCTTCTGATTTTCGGACAATACCTGAACGCACAACCAATGCGGGATCAACTGACATTGGTAACGATTTACAAACAAGTCCTGACCTGCAATCTCGATACTTAGTACGCCCGGTGTACACCAACATATCATCCAGGCGTCAGCAACGTTTCCGGAATTCGGCGCTGTCCAAATGACTCGCCGCAGGAGCTTTTATAGCGTTTGTAGTGGTCCTTTGTGATCTTTGTCGTTGTTCCGCGTAGGCCCGGCACGGAGTGTTGTCGTATCGATGAACTTGCGAAAATGAGCAATATTGTAGACGTGGACCTCTGCCACTTCGCGTAGCGCTAGCGCTCTTGTCCGAAGATAGAATAAAGGCCGAAGTGGGGCACCGTATCGTCGCTGAATCTCGGTGGCAGGAAGGACTACCCCAAAACGGTTATTGTAGCCGTGTATGTGCACGGTGGCGCTGGAAGAGGCAGGCGCATACAGAGCCCATGTGCACGATGTTCTCAAGCTTAAGAATATTAGTGATGCGAGTTAACGCAACCCGTGGAGCTCCTTCTTCCTCCGAAGGCGGGAGTGTAGTCTTTGAAAACTGCCCACAGCCGGAGGCACAGACTAACAGCCGCCGGGTGAAGCCACTCCGGTCCCTCCGTTCCTTCTCCAGAATGGCATACCGAAAGTGGCTGTAAAGCAATCGTGGGGCTCTGCGTACCACTGCACCGTAATCACTACGGTTTGTCCTGATGGCTTCCGAGGCTGGTGATTTCTCCTCACCCGCAAGTTTCGGATAGGAAGTAGCTCGCGAGAGCTATTTGTCCCTATCGAGAAGTATGGCGGAACGTAGGTAAGGTTTCATGGCATGCTAGGGTACCTTTACCTCATTAACGTCGCGCTGATTGCTTCCAGAAAGCCAGAAGGAGCTCATTTGGTGCGAGCGGCTCCTCAATCGGACAGGCGCCTGATGTAGGTCTCCAGAATTTCGCTCTCCAGGACAGGTCGTTGTTCCTTTTTGTGGAAGGGAGGGGAACAACATGCGGTGGAGAATCCGCCGACGGCGATTCAGACGACCTGGCGTACATGTGTGCATGAAGGGAAAGTGACCACCTTTTTTCACCACGCTGTGTAGAATTCGCATAGGAAGATTTTTAGACTTCTGGGTTGCCCCTTATAAAGGTTCTCGGGCGAGGAACTGGCACCTAGGTTCAGTTTGCTCGTCCTCACATCCTTCTACGGCATTTCTACCCATGTCTTCCCCCCTCTCCGTCGACAATACGTGAGCCCTTAAACACTCTTGGAATATTTTGTGATGCTGAGATGCTTTTTTTCGTTGTTGAGTATGGGAGCCGCCCTCATCGGGTCCGTTTGCGCAGCCGTGTGAGTCGATTTCAAATAAACACTCGATCCGTTATGGACGAATTGAATTGCAGGCTGTACGGCGGTATGTCATCGTAGAGCCCCCGTTCCGGTCCTGTCTCACATGGAGCGCTATACAGTTTCTTGCATACAGACGTGGTACTACTACGATCGGTACCCAACGGTAAGACGATCCCAAAAAGCCATTTAGCCGAATATTCACCTTGAATGATAGGATGCGTGGTACATCAAGTACTTGGTGAGAGCTGTCTGTGAATCTTTTCGTCGTTGGGGCTCTGAATCCGTTGTTCGCCGTCTAGGTCGCCTTCGTTTGGGTTTTTGATACTATACACCAAGTTCTCATTAGCCACACAGGTGCGTACGATATCTTAGAGACGACGAGCCTCCGTCGATTATTTACTGTCCTCAGTCTACCATTATCTTGTTTCAAACTACACAAATCCGGCGATGCTGGCCAACATTATATGGTTAGTATTATGTCTGATTTCAAGCCGCACCGCGCCGCATTCTCAAACTCGCGTCATCTCCCAGGAGCGTTCTTGTAGGGTGTTATCAACTCTTACTGCTTCCAATGCTGAAACGATTATGCTCGTTCTAGCTTGAAGTTTTATTCAACGTACGTTCCAACACCGGCCTGCTCGCTTCGCTCCGTCTGATCATTTTTTTAACCACGCAGAGTCTCATATGCCTTCTCGTCCAAGGTTTCTTGACCATGAGAGTGTGGCGTAGTGAGTGATCCAACCATACCCTCGCAATCCTTCTCGACTCTATATAACCTCGCGTTGTAAAAGTGAGCAGCAAGAATAAGATCCTCACGTTCATTGTCGTAAGTCGTTTATCATGAATGTGTTTCTCCGCTGCAATAGATCTTGACACTGTGTTGCTCCCAGCTTTGTCTGGTTATTGCGGAGTTCGGTATGTCAACCAGACTTTGACTTTTCACGATCGGCATGGAACTTATCGGTATTCGTCTTAGTATGCTCTGTTGGTAAGTCCCTGTCTACGTAGCTCGTTGCTCTCAAACTCACCTCCGGTTCAGTTTTCGTAGTACAATCGTAGGCCTTCTGCTCCCTTTCTTACTGTCTGGCTAAACCCGGACGAAGGATGCAACTTCAAACATGGCTTGAACTCAGCCAGCTGAAGGTAAAGCCCTCCTCAGCTGATCCACAATTTGACCTATCGGCTGCCCCTAGGGTCTTTCCATGGCAGTCAATGTCCTTGCCGCTGCAGGGGATGCGCTGATTGCGGCGTCCCTCGTGTTTCTGCTCCGACGCTCGCGAACAGGATTCAAGAAGTTCGTACCCCTTCCCTTTCTTTACCCGATAAACAAAAATAACACTCGTGATCAACTGTCGTTCTTAGATCAGATACGATGATCAGTCGGCTGGTATGCCTGTTTCCCCCCTTTATCTCGCCTCATATCGATCGGGGCTTAGATTGTTTTTACGGTCAACACTGGTCTTTTCACTTCCATTTGCGCTGTCATGTCCCTCGTCTCGGTGGGTGCCCCGTGCCATGGGTCCGCTGCTCATGTGGGTCCGCTGACTGATGTGATTCTTTTCATTTCGCACAGATAATTGTATGGGGAAACACTTTGATCTATGTCGCATTCTATTTCAGCTTGGGTCGACGTGCGTTCCAGGATCTTCTTCTGCACGAGGCGGAGCGCTGATTACTAGCGCTTGTCATTCTATTCAATTCGATGCGGCCTTGTGACGTATGGGAACAGTGTACTCGAATTCTTTATTGGCGACCTTGAATGCTCGCCAGGAAATACGGAATCTCGCAGACGAGATGGACACACTATCGCTGTCCTTTCGTAGCGGTCCAAGTTCTTTCGGCTCGGGATCAAAGGTGAGTTGCAGTAAGGACGGGTGTTGGAGCATCCCTTCCGACACTCCTTGGCCGGGCATAGCTGACTAATTCATAGAAACCTACCAACATCTCCATCGTGATTGATACTACACAGGATTTTGTTCGGGACCGCGCGATGACCATGACGGACTCAGAAACAGAGGTACTGCTTTATTTTTATTACGGCACAACTCTAGATCTGACTGCAAATTAAGTCCCCAATAACCGACCTCAAGGACGAGGTTTGAACTGCACCAGACCGAATGGTACTTGGAAAAACGGAATATGGACTGGGAGCAGATACATACTACCGACCTCTTCAGGCAAGAAGTTCTTGAAGGTACATGATATCTTGGACTGTTTCTACTGGATCTTCCACACAGTATACACGTGTATGAGTACCTCTATGTTGGAAAAAAATTCCATGTAACTAGTAGACGCGCTTTTCACGGTTGCCATTTATGGGTATGATGGTTCGGGCGACCCCAAGGCGTCGACATTCTTCTTCAGTACTTCATCGACAACACCGACGAGCTCCTCGATGCGCCGAGTCAGGCAGCCGTTTCCCTTTAATGAACTCAGTGGTTCCTCCTTGATCCTCTGGCCATCAGAAGCTCTGGGCTGAAGTGATCTGCCCCCGATTGCTCTCGAAAAAGACCAGACGAATGATTATCAGCAAACGTGGCGAGCGGCGAGGATTCTGTGATTGATCCTCTACGAAATCGCAACTCGGGTGCATATGCCACTATTTCGCGTTTCTGGCAGGAGAGTGGCCGATTGGCGTTAATGCGCCGTGATCCCGACTGCCTCAAGAATTTTTAATTCATCGTGGGTGTAACCAGGAGACCGGGTACGTACATCTGTGTTGCTAAAGCGGGCTTGGGGACGTTGGCCTGCTGGTTCCTGGTCCGTTCATGTCATTAACGTGGCTCTTCTGGTTAGCTCAAGGATCAGAGCTTGTCTCGGATTCCCATACTGATCTTTTTCGACTGCTCCCCGTTACCCTTCTCCAGTCTGGGATTAGGTGCCATACGATTGCCGCGGGCTTCTCAGTTGTCACCTCTCAGACAATTTCCAAGCTTGTGGTGATCTCGTCACTACAGAAAATCCTTGGTGCGCAATTTAAAATGCTGTCTTTTCCATGAACCGCTCACTAAAATCCCCCCCTCTTTGTACCCCCTTGTTTCGAAAATGGATTCATTCGTTGCCAGATTGCTGGCTGCCTCTCTTTTCTTTGCCATCTTTATCGCTCTTCGTATCAAATTTCGCCCCCGTAGACTCCCCCTTCCTCCTGGTCCCAAAGGACTTCCCCTCGTCGGTAATGTACTGGATATGCCCAAAGAACAAGAATGGTTGACCTTCGCCAAGTGGGGCGAGAAATGGGGTAAGGTGTATCGCCTGATCAAGTCATGTTCAATAGCTGATTGTCAACGCAGGCGATATCTGCTCCATAACCATCCTTGGACGAACGGTCATTATTCTCAATTCGCCTGAAACCGCTACCGACATGCTCGATAAGAAGAGTTCCATATACTCTGACCGTCCGATATTACAGATGGGTGGCGAACTGGTCGGCTGGAAGAATACGATGGCCCTCCTTCCCTACGGCGAACGCTTCAGAAATCACCGGCGCTCGTTCCACCGAACAATTGGCACCCGTTCTAGCGTAACCCAATTCCACTCACCGCAGGAACTCGAGACGCGTAAATTCCTTAGCCGGGTCCTTGTGAATCCCGGAGAATTGTCTTCGCACATCCGACAGTGAGTCGCCCCCCTGTCTGCATGATGGTTCTTGATTCTCATATGTGAAATTGCCTCTAGAGCTGTGGGCTCGGTGACTCTGCGAATCACGCACGGCTACGAGACAAGAGAAGCCAACGACCCCTTCATCGAATTAGCCGACAAAGCCACTAAGCAGTTCTCGTTAGCCACAGCACCCGGTGGCTGGATGGTTGACTTCATTCCCTGGTGTAAGTTTTTAACTTGAACACCATGTCTTACGCCTAACGATCCATTTCACCCAGTGCGTCATGTGCCAGACTGGGTTCCCGGCACAGAGTTTAAACAGAAGGCCAAGGCCTGGTCCTGCACACTGAACGCAATGGTTGACCAGCCCTTCGAATTCGTACGGAAGCAAATGGTATGCAATTATCTTCCCCGCCCCCTGTGTAGCTTGACGTCGACGAATAGGTTGCGGGAGTCGCACCTTCTTCTTTCACTTCCTTATTGCTGGAAAGCAAGCAACCGCTCCCGGAGGCTGAGAATGATATCAAATGGATTTCTGCTTCGCTCTATTCCGGTATGTCACCTCCATCTAACCTACACTCGTGATCTAACACCTTCCTACTTTCACTGTCTAGGTGCCGCTGACACAGTAAGTCTGAATTATTGCATACAATCATGGCAATTAACCCTACCTCGTCAGACTGTCTCGGCCATTTATGCTTTCTTCTTGGCTATGGTGCTACACCCGGATGTAGCCAGCAAAGCTCAGCAAGAAATCGAGGCCGTCGTTGGCACCGAGCGGCTACCGAACTTCGCCGATCGAGAGCATCTGCCATACGTCAGTGCTCTTGCGAAGGAGGTGTTGAGATGGAATTCTGTCGCTCCATTAGGTTGGTTGCATTACCTAGCCTTTACCTCTGCACCGTTCTAAATATTGTTTAACAGCCCTGCCCCACGTCGCGACACAAGACGATGTCCACGAAGGTTACTTCATCCCGAAAGGATCGTTTGTCATGCCAAACTTATGGTTCATACGTTGCCACACCTTCAATCGCAGACCACGGCTGATTTTGAGTCCAGGGGAATGACCCATGACCCTCGTCGATACAGGGACCCTACAGTTTTCAACCCCGAACGCTTCATCCCATCGGAAGGACGCCACGTCGAACCAGACCCATACGATGTAGTTTTTGGTTTCGGTAGACGGTACGACCCCTCGCTTCTCTCTCACAAACAAAGTATCATGACTGACGTGATTCACCAATTACACCTTATCTGTAAATCAGCATTTGTCCAGGTATGCACCTCTCCGCTTTCTAGAAACTATGCAGCGTCTGACGATTATAATTATAGGTTCGCACTTGGCCGACGCGACGATATTCATCACATGCGCGATGTCCCTCGCTGTTTTCAATATCTCGAAGGCAGTAGAGAATGGGGTTACCATCGAACCCG
The DNA here is from genome assembly GCA_029467805.1 of Pleurotus eryngii var. eryngii. Lineage (NCBI taxonomy): Eukaryota > Fungi > Basidiomycota > Agaricomycetes > Agaricales > Pleurotaceae > Pleurotus > Pleurotus eryngii. The sequence continues at coordinate 3,304,645 of SZVJ01000009.1, read as the reverse complement.
TCCACGACAACACAACAGGCACCATCAGGTATGCCGATAGCATACTCTAAACGTAACGATAGGGGCTAACGACGCGTTCTTCTTCTGCCCAGCCGACCAAAACCTTTCAAGTGTTCCATCTCTCCGCGGTCAGGAAAAGCCCTTTCACTGATACAGTCCGGGGAGCAAGAATAAGTGCAAAGGTTAACTTCCAATTTCGTGCTCTCTACCTTGTTCTCGTATCTCTCGATTCGGGTCCTGTGTATTCTATGGTCCATATTTACTATGTATGCCTACGTCTAAATCTTGGTATTTTGTTTAACTGTGGTCATGGGATATGTAAAATGTACCTGAATACTGCTGGGCAATAACACATATCTGGCTGGTTGTGTAAACTTCTATTACATCAGAACGTGGAAACGTACTCGAAGTGTACCTTTTTTCGCCCCCTCAATCCGAAAGGTAGAAGTATATGGTTGCCGACTTTGCGAAGACATCTTCATGGCTATCGAGGGCCGTTGCTTCTCATCTTGATCATATCTATGCCGGGTGTATCTCAAGTTGGATGTAAGTTCCGTGGGAAATACAATGTCCTGCCTTCGAGCAACAATACAGTAGGCATATTACATTAGCGATACAAACAGGGCTAGTGTGGTTTACCAGGACCAACGGTCAAAGCCTGGATATCTTTAACTGAGCTATTTAAACTATCAACGGCAACAAGGTTGTTACAACCTCAGCGTTTGCCGCTACTGCAGGGGTTTGATCCCTCCAGGCTCGTTGCTTATTGCAAAGGCGACGGGAGATTCGCTACGGCTAGCGGCGGGAGATGCAGCAGCATTCAAGGGTGCCTTATGCTTAGTTTCGTCCTGGAAGACGGATGGAGAGGGCAGTGGGTCTGGGCTTGGTGGAACGATGTTAATGGGCATAGGTTCAGAGGGTCCCGACGTCGGGACGGAGATGGCAGCTGCCTCGGGCTCGGCTTCCGGAGGGCCATTTGTAGTTGATGATTTTACGTCCGCAGGTGTGACCTTGGGCGTATCCGCCCCAACTGAAGCTTCTTGGGGTACATTCCAGAAATTAGCACATCGTTTGGTAAGTGTACGTATAATCTACCTTTCAGTAGTTCTTGTTGCTGTGCCACTTCGGAGTTGTCAACCTTCTCGCCTCTGTCTTCCCGAAGAATCTTCTGCAATGACCTCCTAACCGTAGAAGAAACTGATTCGTCGGTAACGGATTGCATGTCCGCCGCAGCGCGTTCGACGATGGGATATCTTTGAAGTGCAACTTGTTTCACAACTGTTGCGGAATAAAATCGAGTGACTGGCCCACCTGTCGACTTCCTGCATCAGGGACTTGTGGATATGCTCCTGAGACATATATTGCCTCTGTTCGGAGTCCAGCCATTGCCGAGCGATTCCTTCTACTTTATCTTTCAGCCTGGTCGCCGCATCCTATCGAAAGGCTTTGAAATGAGGGTTTCCCATGGCAGCCGTGGTCAAACTGACGCGTACTCACGCTTCGCTGGAACTCTTTCAATAGTTCGCGCCTGAGGCGGTCAAATTCCCCAGACTTTTTGAATCTAGGGTTCAAGTTACGTGTCAGCTTGAATCTCGCAGTAACAATAATGCAAGATCTTACTCGTCAACAAGCTCCCTGGGCGTCGTGATTGGCATTGCAAGCTGGAGCGCTGCGAACGCGAACGCATGGTAGCGAGGGACTGTGAGAAGAGCCCACGGCCCCCGGCCACTAAACTGTCGTCTGAATAGCCGGGGTGATATTCGAATCGGGCGGTCGGCTGCGATCATCTCATTCTCAAGCCACGAGTCTGTATATTTCAGATCTCAGGCAAGTGGAATTCATCGCCACGTATGTTCGCCTCACTCATAAACCGTCTATCTGCGTTCCTCACAGCCCCCCCAGCATCGGCCGAGGACAGGGTCTCGCAAAGGAATCTTAGAATTCGACCCGATCAAGAAGATCAAATGCAAGGGACAGACTTCCCCCCGCTGAAGAATGACCTCATCCTGCGGGCTGCCAGAGGCTAGTTCTGCGCTGAGCATCCTCATATTGACGGGATTTTAAACAATTTGCATGGCAGGCCTGGAGACGGAGCATGCCCCAGTGTGGGTGATGCGGCAGGCGGGCAGATATCTCCCAGGTACGTTGAGATATATCATCGGACGCATGTATTGTACTGAACGGTGGATGACAGAATTCCGGGAGGTTAGAGCGTCGCACGAATTCTTCGAGGTTTGCAGGACGCCGGACTTGGCGATGGAGGTGACTTTGCAACCCATCCGACGATACACGGGTCTATTGGACGCATCTATCATCTTCAGTGACATCCTTGTCGTGCCACAGGCCATGGGAATGGAGGTAGAAATGAACCCCGGTCCCCACTTCCCCGATCCATTAAATACTCCGGGCGATATCAGTAAACTTTCACCTTCAGTCGATGTAAACAAAGAGTTGAAGTATGTATTCGACGCGATTACACAGACGCGGAAAGGACTCAACGGGGATGTGCCGCTCATCGGATTCTGCGGTGCGCCGTGGACACTGTTCTCATACATGGTGGAAGGAGGTGGAACCAAGACGTTCCAAAAATCAAAGACATGGCTCTTCAAGTACCCAGAAGAGTCAAAGAAACTACTCCTCCGAATTTCAGACGTTTGTGTTGACTTCCTAGTCGGGCAAGCCAAGGCTGGGGCTCAGGTAGGTCGAGGTACACCTCTTGCTCAACCATAAGATTAACACTTAGTTAGTTACTCCAAGTCTTCGATTCCTGGGCCGGCGAACTCTCCCCATTTGACTTCAGCGAATTCGCCTTACCGTCCCTCCAGGGCATATCCTCAGGCGTTCGGAGCAAGCTCGCGGCGGAGGGCATCCCCGTGCCTCCACTCATCCTTTTCGCAAAGGGTGCCAACCACGCTCTTCCTCTACTCGCCGAACAGGGTGGTTACGATGTGCTGGGCATCGATTGGTGTATTGACCCCGTCGAGGCTCGACGGTTAGTAGGAGACAAGGTTGCACTACAAGGCAACATGGATCCCAATGTCCTTTACGGTGGCAAGGATGCCATAGAGCGTACTGTCGAAAGAATGTGTGAAGCATTCCGCAAAGATCAAGGTTCCAAGGGGTGGATATGCAACCTAGGGCATGGCATAACCCCCGGCGTCGACACGGAAGATCTTCGTTGGTTTTTAGAATGTGTACACAAATATTCAAGAAATTGATCTTGTAGGCTTTGTGTATATCCTTTAGCATATCTCAGAATGGTAGATTCTAAATGATGAAATAGTTGTGATAACAGAGCTACACAAGACACCGGGAGAATGCTAAGCTATGATTGATTGAGACCAATGCTTACAGAGCGACATTGAGGCCGTAAAATATAATATATATTGCGTGGGATGGGAGTAGGGGAAATGTGGGAATGCATGCAGACAACTAGGAAGTAGATAAAGATCTCATTATGAATGGGATTCCAATAGACCACCAGAAATGGCTCGGCTCGACCGGTAGCGCGAGGAATATCATATATCAGGGCTTTATGCGATAACATCAGCAGCACTAAAACTGCTGCGCCGACGTCGAACGTTTCGGAGATTGGGTCCTTTCGTTTTAGTGCCAGGTACAACGACGGCAGAGGTATTATTCGTAACCCATGCATCGGAATTCACGGTATCAGTTCGTCGCAGGGATGAAGCCACAGATGCCACATCGCTCAGCGTTGAAGCATGGTGAGGGCGTTTAGAAGGGACGAGTGTTGGTAGACGTGAAGGCACAGGGGGCGCGGGATTCTTTCTTGCGCGGGTGTTCGCAGGGACCGCTGCCGCTGCCGCCTTCGCAGCAGCCGTTGAACGGGTCGTCGCAAGTCGGGGTATTTTATTTGGCCCAGGGCCACCTTTCGTTGGAGAAGTGATCGGCGCGGCGTTCGCGGGTTTCCTTGCTGCTCCCGAGGCCGCGGTGGAACGTGTCACACGGGTTGGCTTTTGCTCAGAAAAGCTGTTGCCCCTGGTTGCTCCTGTCCGATTAGACTTACGTCGAGGGGGCACGACATCTAGCGCAGGGAGCACATCGTCCATTTCATCGTCTTCTTCGTCGCCCCTCTCTTCATCTGAATCGTAAACTCGTCTGTTGGTGGCAACGGGAGACTTTCGAGGCTGTCCTGGGGGAAGTATGGCCCTGGCTTTCGCAGTAGCTTCAGCAACATGTCGGCCGGGCGTTACTGGTTGTAAAGCGTGCGGCACAAGCTTGATAGTAGACATTTCGTCGTCCGTTTCCGCAGGGTGTGTTGCTGGAGTGACAAGTGTAGCCGATTCGAGAGCAGCAGCAACTTGCTGGCGCCTTATCTCATCTATTGCAGCCCATTTTGTCCACTCTAGTTGCTTCAGATACATATACTGTTGTTGAGGCCCGACGACGCTGCCAGGGCGTACGATTCGCATGAAAGCGATTGCCTCGTTGGCGGTGAATCCATATTTCCAGATAAGGTACGCGCCGATGAGAGTTCCAGTCCTCCCTAGGCCAGCCTTGCACTGAAACGATAAGTAGAATCGTCGAGGAATAAGCAAATTCAACGTACGTGGACAGCGACAACTCCCCCACCCTCGATAACTTTGTCCACAGTGTCAATAAATTTACGACATATCTCGTCGGTAGGATTGGTACCGTCGTCGAAATACAGCTCCAGATGGTCGATTCCCCTCTCCATGAAAGTAGCACGATCGTATAGTTCGGTATTCAAACGTATAACCAGCTTGATGTTCCGCTTTTCGAAGTAATCCAAGCAGTTGAGGAAGGGGACGGGGAGTTTCCGTTGTAACGCAAGCCTGCTGTTGGTACTACTCGACAAAGAGGATGATAGTGATGTCGACCCCGTAGACCCATCGCTAGCGGCCGAAGTGGGGGCCTTCATTTCTTTCTCTCGTTGTAACCAATTCGGATCCATCGGAGAAGCGAAAGCAATAAAGTTGGGCGTTATCCAATTCCAATCTCCGTTTTCCACCTTTTCATAATATTCGTAATCGTCGACGTTGAATTCGTTCATATCGCACAGACCATTCTGCATGGCTTTCCAGAGACCCCATAAGCAATCTTGGATGTTGAGATTGAAGTCCGAGGGGCCACGGCCAGCGTCTCTAAACGGCATGAATTCAAGTTCAGCAATGGGTTGGAATGCCTCCCAGGGGGCGCGTCGCTGTACAATCATCTGTGGAAGTTCTCGTAAGAAGCCACAAGGGAGATATGAAGACGAGAACGTACGACGAAGAGTGCCATCAGAAGGGCTGAATTAGCCTTCCGTCTTGGATCGTTCGACGAATATAGCACAAGCCGATGTGACTTGAGTTCGGAATCCTGGGTGGCAGAAAAACATACACGTGAGCGGCACGAGGCAGGCTAGATGGGGAGCGCACCTCGAGGAGTTCGTGTAGCAATATGCAAGCCTTGTACACCATGGCCAAGTTCAATGGGCCCCAATCCTGAAAGAAGGATAGATACAGTAGTTGGTTGTCGATTGAGAAGTAATAGTACAAGGCATCGTTGTCTGACGTGCTCGATGGGCTAGCTTTGGGACGGGCTCGAACGCGTGGCTGATTGCCTGGTTCGGCCGATAATCGATTAAGGACTTGGGCATTGGGGGCAGGATGAGGGAATGTAGTGAAATACAGCCTAAGAGCGCGTAGTTAGTTTCTGTTCCAAGGAAATGCTACAGCTGAGATAGTCTACGCGCCTGTCGCTAAATTGACAAAGTGGCTCGCATTTTATCGCCATCGTGGTCGTGGTCGAGAATGGAGTTGGGTGGCAGGTTGCTTCACCACCCTGGATGTGGTTGCTGGTCAAGGCGCGGCACCTTCAAACTCAGGCTGCGTGGAGCTGCGTGGAAATGCAGATTCGTCACGTGATCAAGATGAAACAAATACAGACAAATGTTAGATACTTCCTCGTTGAACGTCTTCTAAACATATTGGTATTGCGACAGAGAAGGATGCTGGATTCCATCGCCGGTAAACCCCAAAAATCATTGAGGTAACATGTATATCCGACTGAGAAGAAAACAGGTTGACCATTAATTTCCACGATTTGCCACGTCAATCATTCATGGCAGTCTAGATGATGATGGCTTTAGTACGACTTGGGATGCTGGCGGCTTCCCACCTTCGAGTAAGTATCTCGAAGTTATACTATGCCGGCGCCGAATGAGCAATTTATCAGAGATTCGTCAAGACATTGTTACAGCATCTTCCTGATACAGACAGTAATGGCGACCATACGGAGCTGTGGCAGCTGTGGCTCTAAGTCAGTCGAAGCGGTTTTTCTATGCTAGGCAAGGTAGGCATACTGCATTATCGTACAATGCCACGTACGTACGAGAAATCATGATGCTTAGAGACGATCTCAGATATTCTCGAGATGTGCCTTGCTGGATTTATCCTCGGACACAATGGGAATAGACTACCGCGCCGTACCACAAGTAGACCTAGATTTGATCAACAGTCAATCAAGTTACAGCCTGTCGAATGAGTGAGAATACCCTAGGTGAGCGTCAAATGAGAGAGTCGTATAAAGAGGACAGAGTCGAAGACCAACAAATACAATTTACAAAAAAAATGGCACCCAAGCAAACATGGACACCCAAAGAGGCCGTCGGGAAGGTACTGCTAGCTGTTCGAAAAGATCGTAAGCTCCCAGAGCCTCCTCGATGCTTTCAGGGTCTCATTAATTGCAGTGCGGGATAACTGGGAAAGCGTAGAGGGAGAGCATGACGGGAAGATTTCTGCAGCCTTGGGGAACAATATGTCATCAACTTTAATGCCCCGGAGGTCTATCCCTACACCAAAGAGACTCGGGGCTTTTCAAATAGCCCCTTAGGAAACATCTTCGCTGGGTAAGTTTACGCCTGCATTTCGCGCTTTCATCTCACTGATAACCCATGTTGTTAGATACGCACAGTGCTTGGTCGATGGGGTCGAAAGGTTTGTCAAAGAGTACGGCGAAGACGGGAAACTCCACTTGAATGAGGTCGTAACCAACGGAGAGTTTACGCTCAACGTAAACGAGAGCGGCATCGATGCGTCTGTCATTGGATGCGAAGTCAAGGACGGAACCTACCAAATTCTCTTCGGGTACGATTGCCTTAGCTACAATCTGAGCACCATTTATGAGACGATGTTGACTGCAATCGACTCCGCTCCACCGGGGGGGGGGGTTCCCGGTCGAAATTAAAGCCTTCATTACCACCTATTGGGATGGAGGAGCGCCCCCAGCTCCTCACGAAGGCTACGATCGCATCATTTCTTTGAAGGCTTCTGAGCAGCTGGCCGGTGTTTACAAGAGGACGTCCGTCGGGTGATAGGCGAAATATTGGCGATGCCCGATGTCGTGATCGATCCCAGCTTCGAAGAGAACTACGCAGCGATGAAGGGAGGAAAGCCTAATTCTGTGAATTGGATGGAGAAGTTCGCCAACGTTACTCTTGAATACTTTAATGGTGGAATCAAGGCACAGTTGGACCGACAAGGATTCAAGGACGACGACTTGCTCCAAGAGGGGCTTGCAAAAGTGCCTACATCGAAAACGTTTTTAAACTGCGGATTGTCGAAACTATGAAGAATCCCGGCATTCACGAGACCTTCGAAGATGGCGTTTGCTACATCCAGGTGAGCGGCCGAACAATGTCGTGGAGTAATTCTCTTCCGCTGATGCTGGATTTCCCACCGCAGACCACTGTTGAGAACTGGGAATATAACCTGCCATTCGTCGGCGAGGGCCTCGCGGATTCATCGTGAAGGTGATAATGGATCGTCACACCCGTGTTATAGATGCATGTGAGGCGAATGCAGTGAGGCATCCTAGTATTCGACGTTCGTGTAGAAACTGTTATTATAATGTTGCAACAAAGCAGTCTAGAGAACATACCTTACTGCAGGGTCCTGGGCCCCCAAAATGAAGGTTGGAAGCAACTTGGATGTAAACTCAGACTCGGAGTCCGACTCGACAGGCGAACCGGACAGCCCATGTCGAGGTATCATGGCAGTGTTTGGCTCTGTTGTGGCACGCGTCTTGTGGTCATCGTCGGAAGTGCCTCTCACCTTGAGTCCACCGTCAAAAGGGTTCCCCCGCAAGCTGAAGAGTGTTGCAGACCAATAACGCATCTTCGGGACCCACCTTAGGCTTGCGACAAGATGCCCGACGCTCAGATTTTCAAGGTGTGAACTTTGTCATTCTCCGTCCCTTCCGATTACATTACGCGAATATCTTCTAGGCAACCTACAGCGGAATCCCCGTGTACGAGATGTACGTGGTATATGACACGGACTGACACGCAAACTAAAAGCATTTTCGCGCTCAGGATGTGCAAGGGCGTAGCGGTGATGCGCAGGCGCTCAGACTCTTGGCTTAACGCGACACAAATTCTCAAAGTCGCTGGTTTCGATAAACCTCAGCGCACGCGTGTATTGGAGCGCGAGGTTCAGAAGGGCGAACACGAGAAGGTTCAAGGAGGCTATGGTAAATACCAAGGTAAGTGTTTGTCTCACTAGCCTCATCCCCGCCATTGAGCCGCAATCCCAGGAACATGGATACCCCTTGAGCGGGGCCTTTCGCTGGCCAAGCAGTATAATTGCGATCATATCCTGAAGCCCATCATTGAATTCCAACCAGCTGCCAAGAGCCCTCCGTTAGCACCTAAGCATTTGGCCGCCGGCGCTGCTCCTAAACCTGCACGTCGAGCACCGCCTCCCGAATCGGCGTCTGCTGTCAACACAAGGTCGTCTCGTAAGCAGGTCGCCGACGTGGTGGCGCCTGTGGTGGAACAGGAGCCGCTATCGCCTCAAGCCTCCGAAGATGGAACAATGACGCCTTCACCATCCGAATCATCATCAAGCTCCAGAACCCCGTCGCCGATCCATAGCCCTCAAGCATCTCATGTCTCGCTTGCTACTGACACCTTGTCTACGGCCAGCGGCCGCAGAAAGACTCGTCCAGCTGCCAGCACACCTATTGACGTTACCATGTCCGGTGACGAGCTCCCTTCCAAAGCAAACGGTATCGAGGACCGACGGCCCTACGGCGATCAGATGCTGGAGTACTTTATTTCCGACTCTAACGATGTTCCGCCACTTCTGCTCAGACCTCCGCCTGATTATGACCCTAACATGGCTATTGACGACGACGGACATACGCCTCTGCATTGGGCGTGCGCAATGGGGCGCATTCGCATCGTCAAGACTTTACTATCACTTGGCGCCGATATCTTCAAGGTCAACAAATCTGGTCAAACTGCCCTAATGCGCAGTGTTATGTTCGCGAACAATTACGACGTCCGCAAATTCCCCGAGCTCTATGAGCTCCTCCACCGCTCGACTCTCAACATTGATAACTATAACAGAACACTGTTCCATCACATTGTGGACGTCGCCATGTCGAAAGGCAAAGTGCATGCTTCCAGATACTATATGGAGACGGTACTGGGCCGATTATCCGAATACCCCAGAGAACTAGCCGACATCATCAACTTCCAGGACGAAGACGGCGAAACTGCGTTGACTATGGCGGCGCGTTGTCGTAGTAAGCGTCTGGTCAAGATTCTGATTGACCACGGAGCGGACCCGAAAATAGTCAACAACGATGGTAAAAGCACAGAAGATTACATTTTGGAGGACGAGCGATTCCGCTCCTCCCCCGCCCCCCCTTCACGCACCCAGTCTATGTCCTTCCGCAATACCCACCCGGCTTACCATACCCCCCATCCTCCGTTAAATTCTCTCGCCGGAACTAATGGTAGTCTGCCACTCCACTACTCTGTCGCGGCCCAAAGAGCCAGCACACGTTGTACGAACGACATGGCAAATATGTTGGATAGTCTAGCCGCATCCTTCGATCAAGAGCTTCACGACAAAGAGCGGGACATGGCTCAAGCACACGCCCTCCTCACGAATATCCAGCAAGAAATATTGGACAGCCAGCGAACGGTGACGAATTTAAAGGTCCAGGCGGACAAGCTCCCTACTGCCAAGCAGAAGTTGCACGACATGAAAGACGAGCTACATGCCAGGATGGGGATGCGCTATCGTCTAGGTTGGGAGAAGTGGCTAAAGGAAGAGGAAACACGTGAAAAGGATATTCGGGACGCGGCTAGTGGGGAGCTTGTCCTCATGGAAGTCGCTTCGTATCAGCCGGACGATAGCGCTGACGGGGTGGAAAGCGATAAAAGCATAGGAAAGCGAAAAGCCCCCTCTCAGGCTGAAGACATCTCTGATTTACTACTACTACACGAGGATATACCAACCGACGAGGGCGCTTTGCATCAGGCTTGCGAGTCACTGCGGCGAGAGCTTTCTCAGTACAAGAAGAGACGTATAGAGCTCTTCGACGAACTTGTCAACTTCCAGGCAGAGGCTGATACCAGTGAGCGAATGACCGACTACAGGCGACTGATTGGCATTGGGTGCAACAAGCCTCCGGGCGAAGTGGACTCTGTCCTCGGCTTGTTGCTCGAGGCAAGTGCTTTCCTTTAACGACATTCTGGTTTCACGCTAAGCTTGTCTTCAGACCCTAGAAGCAGAAGAACCAACAGCATCGAGCATTGCTTGGAATACTGGCAGGCAAATAATGATTGGTTGAACGACGGACCCATTGACCGCAGGCTGTTTATTTAATTATTTAGTTGTCATCCTGTGTACGCTGTTGCTCTCTTGAATCTGTTGTAACTGTAAATCTGTCCCACAAATCGATTTCGACATTTATACCCACCATCTTCTCTTCAGTTAGTCGTGACAAGGATTCCGCTTGTGTCACAGAACGTAACTTGCGCGTTACTTCGTCACGCTACCCTTCGGAATCTGCCATTTTCATTCCGACGAACTTGGGACCATTTGGATCACTTCATATGTCGGCCGTCTTCAGCAGGAGGGAGTTGCTGGGTGCTGCAACCACCTCCCCATGGACGAAGGATTTTCGTCACCTCAAAAGCTTCCCCCGACACTGGCTAAAACGCTCTAACATTCGCGGCGACCCCGTCTTGAAGTCTGTTCGACCCGCCGACCGGATAAAATACTGGAATATCGTCCCGGGGGACCAAATTCGCGTCCTTGGTGATAAGACACGCACTCTGCGCGAGGTTTTGAGTATAAACCGGATAAGCAACAGGGTATTCGTGCGTGGCACGCCAAACGTGAGTTCCTCGTCCGTTAGCTTCTGTGCTGTTTCCAGAACGTTGGACATACTTTGAAAGGCTGGTGAAGAGGTTAAGCCGGGGAAGGTACCACAGAGCAAGAACTTCCACTACTCGCGGTGTCAACTGTTTGTTGGCAACTATGAATTTCCGGCAGATGTTGGATCTACAGAACCTCGCATCCTACCGTATGAGCGCATCTTAATTCCTCTTATGCATCAACTTATACTCTGTTGCCTTAGTGTCTATGCCCAGCGAGTAGGGACAATGAAACCATACTGGAATCGACGGTGTCATCGTTATGAATGGACACGGTTCGCGACGCGAACAGTGCCCAAAATACCGTACCTCCCAGACGAGAAAATCACCATACCGTGGCCTCGACCTGACAAACCAACTCCGGCAGAACGTAAGTAACTGAAGGCGCCGTTCACTCGTCACGATACTGATCAACCACTAGCGGGTGCGTATGATACCCAAGCAGATGTTGTGTCAGAAGTCACGTATAAGCCCCCTCAATTCTCCGTATCTCTTCAAGGGCCGCTACCTAGGCCTCCCCCCGAGCAAAAGTTCCTGAGGGCGTTGACGTTACCCGAGGGTGATTTCGCAGAATTTGGGGATGCGCCAGTGGAAGTCTTTCTCTCAAAGGAACTCGCGAACCCCCATTCTCGCGCCAAGAAGCAGGCTAGATGGCAGGCTTATACGTTATTCACGAAGACCCTCCTTCAAGATTACAATGCTGCAGAACTCCGTAGTCTGAATGGACGAACCCCGAGAGAAGCCAAGGCTGAGGCTGCTTGGAAATGGAGGGCTAAGCTAGAAGAGTTGAAGAAGGAGCAGAGGAAACAAAGGTGGAAACACAAGGCTAGCGTCGCAAAGGTAGAGAGGAAGAATACCAGGAAGGCGAGAAAGGAGCTGAAGAAGAGAGAGAGGCTTACGGCAATGGTACTGGAGGATGCTCCCAACCAAGTTGTACCAAAGAACATATAGCTTTAGGCACGTGTCCCTTACATAGCACCAGGTCTCCACACATAGACTATAGTCGCCTACTTCTATAACCGTGACATATATGGGCGCTTATTGTTACTTCACCTTCATGCAATCCCAGTGACAGCAAGCTACCTTCACCTCCATCATGTCGTCCTTTTCAACTGAAGCCCTGTACCACTCAATACCGCAAGCCCCAGTGGCGGCGAATCCTCTTGCGCCGCCAGCCGACGCAGAGATTGATGATGTGCTTGAACTTCAGGAGTCAGATATCCTGCAACCGCCGCAAGATCCTCATGCCGAGGCGCGAATAGGCTGGATTCACTTCATTCTGGGAGCTGTTATTCTCCTTCCATGGAATGGTACGTGACGGCTCACGGGGCGAAGTCTGAATGAAGTCTAATATGTTCTATGGTGCAGTCATGATTACCGCGACTCCATACTTTCTTGCTCGGCTATCCGGGTCGCACTACAGGGGCACCTTCAGCTCGTATCTCTCGACATCCTGTACCGCGTCGAACTTTGTGTTTCTGGCTCATGCGACAATTACATCCAAGAAGGTCATTCAGCCCGCTTGATCAACCTTTCACATGGTAACCCGTTCATAGATCCCTTCAACGCGGATTCGCCAGTCGACCATATGGCTAGTGGTTATGACTTTGCTGTTAACTCTGAGCACATTTGTCACGATATCCCCCGGAATCTTTTTTTGCCTTCGTCATCATTAATGGTATCGTTCAGGCCGCAGCAGGATCGTACCTGCAGACTGCCACAATCCAAGTTGCGTCGCTATTCGGGCCCCATACGGTCCAGGCGATGTTCACGGGTCAAGGTGCCGTTGCCGTCGTAGTCAGTGGCGTGCAAGTTGCGAGTGCAACTGTATCCACCTGGGGAGCTAGCCAGGAGACCATCTCGACCTACGTCCTCGGTGATGGCTCGGCAGAGGAACGCTCCGCATTCATATTCTTCGGCCTATCCACTCTCTTCCTGCTTTTCAGCTTAGCCGCTCATGCATGGCTAGTCTCCATGCCCATATACAAGACTGTTGCTGCGCCTTTAGAACACAAGGCTATTACGGGTAGCACCACCGATGAAATCCAAGGTCTCGTATCCGGCCACAGGCATGAATTCCACGATGAGAAGAAGCGGATAATGCGCGTTGCACGCTTGAACGTCACGTACGAAGTCGCCGTAGCCTATGTGTTCATTGTCACCTTGGTAAGCACGCGTTCCTCCGTCAATCGTTTCAACTGTTCAATGCAGTGCACAGGCTGTCTTCCCTCCAATCACCGCTTCGGTGCAAACCACCAACCCAACCACGCACCCTCTGCTCTTCAGTGCTATCCATTTCTTCATGTTCAACGTCGGCGATTTCTCTGGCCGATATGCTTGCTCGTTCCCTCGACTTCTCATTTGGGACTCAAAGCGCCTTTTGATGCTTTCCCTGGCTAGAACAGCCTTTATACCCTTGTTCTTAATGTGTAACGTCCAATCATCACCAACCAGCTCACCAACGACACCTATCATCAATTCAGACGTCTTATTCATGACCATCCTTCTGGCATTTGGGGCTACCAACGGATATTTATCAAGTCTTTGCATGATGTCTGCACCCTCTCTGGAGCACAACCCCAAATTGCAAGGCCGTCGGGAAGATGTCGATATAGCGGCAACAGTGGCTACTTTCTGCCTCGTCGGTGGCCTGGCAATGGGCAGTATCGCTAGCTTTGCGGTCAGAGCTGCTGTCTGTAATTGTAATCCTTTCGTTTCATGATAAAGTACGGTCAACATTTTGCACTACTTTGTAGAAGCCATTTAAATATGCCAAGTACATAGTATGCGGTCATCATATCAGAACACATCTGCTAATGCTAGATTGCTCATACCGTACTACTCCGTTCGCCCGTCCAGCGTTTTGCAATAACCATAGATATCAGTAGAGTACAAGTAAATTCGTCCGCCCCCGTCAAGGCTAGCTCGCGTGGCATTGAGACGTCCTGGCACGAAAACATAAGGCTGCCTTATAAAGCCATCCTAGTGTCGTCCAAGCAGATCCATCTAGTGCGTTGAAAGCATGGGTTGCCACGTTCCGTAAGCAATCTCTTCTACGTGGTGGAGCTGTACGCGGTCCCAGGATACCGGTATAATGTTAGCCTATGGGGGCGCTCAGTACATCACGCAGAAAACGTGAACAAAGCGTGCAACAAACCTGGAGGTAGTGAACGCATGCCCGTGATACTCGACGTGCCAGCGTCGACAGGCTTACGCGTCCGTCATACTTGTCCAATGGGATCTCGTATGTCATGGAACTATAACCAGCCCACTACATCACTCTGTTAGCGCAAGAACCCCAAACCCACACCCGCGGAACTTACCTTGATCTTCAGTAGAATTCTCCCGCGGTGGTCGGGATGGAAGTCGTAGTATGAGTATGCGTCGTTGTTGGAGAGCCTTTGGTGGGATTGTGCCTCCGACAGATTGATCCCAGCTGTGAATGCTCCCTTTCGCTTGAACTTAACGTGTAGGGAGCTAGGAGGGCGGTAGTTCTCGATTTGTGGCCGAGCGGCGAAGGAAACGGATGAATAACGCCGACTTCGACGACTCATGCTCGGGTGCATCATCGGTGCCATAGAGCCGGGTGGTACCGTCGACATCGTCCTGTCGTCTGCATAGTAGCCATCGCGGTAGCCCACATCGTCGTAGGCTTTTTTTGCTGGTGAGCCAACGAAGCGTCAATATCCAACAGCGACTTACCTTGCATAGGCATACCAGGAGTCGGTTGTCCATACATAGGATACGACGGCTGCCCGTACTTGGAAAATCGTCAGTATGCAAAGGAAAGGGCCCTTCGTGTAAAAGACAAGCATACCTCAGCCATCATCATATTGTCACCAGCACCATAAACACCTGGGTCACTGTAGGGGTAAGGGGTCGGTGCGTAAGACATAGACCCCCGACGAGAAATCTGTCTGCCCATGTCGTATGCAGAATATGCCATTTTTGCAAAGAAATTAAGACGAAGATGAGTTGTATGTGTGAATTGCTGGATGGCGTGGTGGTCCGAGTGTCTTTTATAGCCGGGTCGCTTTGAGTGGCGACAACGAGGCCGGGAGGTCTCGTTTCTCCGAGCCGCCTCGAGGATGCTTCGAGGACGGCAGATGTGCCCTTTGAGATCGTGCGTCGTTCCCATGTCTTAAAGAGCGGAACCCTTGCATGTAAGGCTATGCAGTGGGTCCTTTCACGGAGCCACCGAAATCTGGGGTTCAAGGGTACATCAATTCCCTCTAAACGCCTCAGCAGTGGTGTAAGATGGTACTAGAACCAGGACTTTTTAGAGACCACCGTGACAATGCGATGGAACAATTCAGCCTGGCATACCCATTTCAGCAAAGCTAGAATTGGCGTCGACCGCGTACACAATGTCAGAATAGCTCTGTGCCAGGTTCATCAAGCTTGTACCTTGTGTAAAGTCTATTGAACATGTCCAATAAGCGCCCACAACCTTTATTCAATCGTGCAATGTATGGAGTGGGCGGCAAACTTCATCGTCGTACCGAAGATCGTCGAGTATCTCGAGGCTCTCCCCTGGAACGCGTCGAATTGCGAGCTTTTGGCTATCGTCGGATTCTTCAACGCGTCGGAGTCGTGTGGGAGGCGTGAAAGTCTCGGACGACAAACTTTGCTCGAGAAATCATGACAATGGGGACTGACCACTACCATCCAACCTTTATATGTCTTTGCCATCTGGTCTCATGGAAAAATCCCGTCTCGCGTTTGTCAAGGCCTTTCATTTGCACAAACGCTCCCGTCACCAAAGGGCCTAAAGCACCAGCGTTGCAACTACGCCGGGACGCAATTCCTCAAGCCGCTGCAAATGGCCTTGCGCTTGCCTCCTGGAGAACTATATCATTGCTGTGCTATATTCCGAATAGCTGTGTTGTTCCAAGGTATTGGCTAGCGCTGCGGAAGGCAATGCGCGTTCCGTCTTTGGCGTGGATTTATTGCTAACCTCACGTTTGCTCGCAGTTAACTCGATGTTGTCTCTCCCCGGAAGCTTTGTGTTGGTACCTGGCTTCCGTCTTGACCCGAGCGCAGTGCTCCTTGAGGTTACTGTCTTCGCGTCAGCTCACGGAACTTTGGCAGCTAGCCATTGCTCCCCCAAACTCTCTGGATCTGGATACATTCGAAGTTTCGGCTCTACAAATTTGACCAGAGGCGTTCTTCCCATGCTCGCCTCCTGTCAGACCCGATACTGTGAAGCGAAACATGAAACAGAGTGATTCAGCCACAGGAGAGGCATTCTCTAGTTCGTGCAGCGATCGCTCGTTTTCGCTAGACTCTGGACCTGTAGGCGTCGCAGTTCTGATCGGTGCAAGCGTCATGTTCCCTTTATTGTGGCAATAGTATACAACTTTCATTTCGCCGCATTACATTCGCCATTCGTTCCTCCCCTTCTGTGACCTTCGTCCCTCGAATTTGACGTTCGAGGCGTGTGTCGCTGCGCCCTATTTCCGGCGACTGTTGTCCAGCCGTGCTACCGTTGACGGAGGGGGATGTTTACGCGGAGAGGCGGCATATTGCGACGGCAGGTGTGTAGCTACATAACGGAACAGCGGCAACGCTGACGAATCTAGGTTTCCTTGTGCCGAACTGGTTGAGCGTTGATGCGTCGATAACGGAACATTTTCACTACCAACAAAGTCGCTGTTGTCGCACACTACTTTGATAAAGTAGGGTTTACAAGGGCATCATTCAATGTTGGAATCTACGGCACGCTCCCTACCGCGTAGTTCTGTCAGATAATGAAAACCTTGAATTAGAAACGGCGGACTGCAATTGTCTCCTCACTTGGAGGTATTGCCTGTAGAATAATCATGACATAGTTGCTGAATCGCACTACGCGCTGTAAGCCTACGGTTAACACTTTACGCAGGGTCTAATCAGGGTCTATGCTTGGCGCGAAATGTACTCCAGACGATCGAGTTGGCGCTCAGAACATCTATATAAGTTGATCATGCGTTGGTA
Source organism: Pleurotus eryngii var. eryngii (assembly GCA_029467805.1). Classification (NCBI taxonomy): domain Eukaryota; kingdom Fungi; phylum Basidiomycota; class Agaricomycetes; order Agaricales; family Pleurotaceae; genus Pleurotus; species Pleurotus eryngii. The sequence continues at coordinate 3,287,472 of SZVJ01000009.1, read as the reverse complement.
CCTCCATCCTCACATTGAACATCCCCTATCATGGCCACTCCAGATTTTGCATCGTTCCAGAAAACCTTCGCTGGCGACATCGTTACTTCCGAGCACCCGGACTACGCAAAGGCAATTGCTCGTTGGGCGATTAACGCAGAACGGAAAGCAAAGATTGTAGCATACGTTAAGAATGCCGAGGACGTAGCGTTGGCCATTAAATACGCCCAAGCTGAAGGGCTCCCAATCGCCATACGTGGTGGCGGACACAGTACCATGGGAGGTGGGCTTCTAATTCCTGGCCGCATGGTTCCTTCATCGACCGCCCATTGACAGGTTCATCCTCCGAGAACGGTCTTGTTATTGACCTGTCCAGACATCTGAATACAGCGAGGATCGACCCAGCACAGAAGCTGGCCTATATTGGCGGTGGTGCTGTGTGGGCTACTGTTGATAAAGCCGCTATCCAGCATGGGTTTGCGACGGTCGGGGGAACTATCAATCACGTAAGCTATGTAATCAACATCATCGTGCCGAAGACCCATATCGATTACTCCTTGTCCTCAATCAGACTGGCGTTGGCGGGTAAGCACTACTATCGGGAGATATGATAGATCATTGACACACAACGATTTGCTTGTAGACTGCTCCTTGGTGGTGGATTTGGATGGCTTACTCCCGCCCATGGACTGGCCATCGACAATCTCGTACAGGTGAAGTCACACTTATTTCTTATCTAACTCGGGTACTTACAGGACTCAACTTAGGCGACTATCGTTGCAGCAGACGGGGTCGCTTATACTGCCAGTGAAACTGAGAACCCTGACCTGTTCTGGGGTATTAGAGGAGGTGGTAGTAATTTCGGTGTCCTCGTAGAAGCCGTTTTGAAGCTGCACCCTCAACGACGGTCCGTTTTCGCCGGTCCGGTGATTTTCAAGGGAGATGTCTTTGAGGAATTCATGGCAGTCACGAAGAAATGGTGGGAAAGTGGGGTTTCCGACAAGGAAGCCATCCATGAAGTGTTCACGGTAGCTCCAGATGGATCAGGCGTATGTACCTTCTATAACCCGCCTATTATCACTGCTAATTATGCCGTCATACTTGCTCTTTAGCCTTGCATTGTCGCAAATTTCTTCTACAATGGATCAGAAGCTGAAGGTCGAGAGAATTTTAAGGAATTCTATAACCTAAGTAAGTAACCTGATGCAACATATTATTTCACTGAATGACGACCATCTTCGATAGAACCAGTGGTAGACCTCGCTCGTGAGTTACCCTACGAGGAATTGAACGGGACGCAGGTGAGTGTATCTTTTGGTACGAGTAAAGTGCTCACCCCAAGCCGTCCATCTTAGAATGCCCAAGTTGAGCATGGCAGCGGACGTTATTTGAAAGGATCATTCTTCACGAAGATTGACGTACAATCGACGCGAAAAGCGTGGGATTTAGTGGTGAAGCACTGCAACAGCGAACACCAGGGAACATTGATCCTGGAATTTGTCAAGCAAGTTAAGGTGAATTCGGTCCCCCCCGATGCGATGGCGTACACCCTTCGGGGTGGCATGAATGCAGTCACTGCGTGGGTGTGGCAAAAGAACACGCCCGAAAACTTGGCATTCGCACACAAGGCAGGGAAAGAAGTCCTCGAAGCCATTAGCCATGGACAGCAGGCCAATGCGACAGGCAACACTGCTAGTTATGGGAATTACGGTACGGGACTTCCTGTGGATGTGGGCCGCATCCAATGCTCACGACGTTATTTCCTAGACCATGATACCCATGTCATCGGAGATGAGAATGCTGCTCAAAGTAGAGCTCGAGCCTTGTTCGGCAAGAATTATGAAAGGCTTCAAGTTCTTAAGAAGAAGTATGATCCCAACATGATCTTCAACAAGTGGTTTGTCATTACACCATTATCCTAGAAGCGTCACCAGAAATGTAGTTATCTACCAAACTGTAATACTAAACAGTCATTCCATATCATCGCCCCGGTCTTGGTACAAATGGTTTTCCTTGACAACAAGGATATATATATTTGGTGGAGGACTTGTAGGGCCATGTAGGAACCAAGTTAATACATGAACCAGCCTGAGCGGAATAATGTATATTCCAAAAATTTAACACCACCCCGAGGAAATGCATTTACACACTCACAGGTGTGGGACTCAGGCCATTTTACTAGCCAATACCCACTAAAACCCTGGATTGTTTGTACCAGTCATCTGGAAGGCAACTTTCATCTTTGATTACTTGTGACCAGGTAGCTATGATTAGGTGTTTGCTTATTGCTCTTTGCCCATACTTATGGGAGTTTGTTAAAGTGCAGTCCAGAGCTAGTCTGCAGTTCATTGTACCAAGCCAGCATCACTTGATCTCTAATGGTGAGTGGAATTTATCTGGGTCATCCTCATATTCTATACGCCTCTCACATCTGAGCTTCCATATTAAATGGGCAGATTCTGAGATTATTATTTTGTAAAGACGTGCCAGCCCTTTTGATTTCATATTATGCTGTTTATGTTGCAGTTTAAAGGATATTAGTGCACATCCAAGTATGGTTCCCCAAGATAGTTCTGGCCATTCTGCACCTTTCAGTTCCCACATCTGTTGTGCTAGTTTCCAGATGATAGTGCCAGCATTGCTATTACATTCAAGTAGGATGTGTTCCATTGATTCTGGTGCTTGACACTGTGGGCAGTCTGCCCTGTGCTCATAGCCTGGTATCTGTTGCCACCATTCACCACACTTGTATGCCTAATGTATGGTTTTCCATAGATAGCTACGGATGTTCCGTGATATGTCCTTGTTATGGATAGATGTCCATATCACAGAGTCTTGCGGTGTATGCCCAGTTATCTCCTTAACTGAGCACTTTATTCTTTCAACATTAATCATAGCTTTACAGCGCACTGGGGCTGGTTTAGAGGCTTTGATGCCTTTGTACAACTTTGCTTGTGTCATGGTGCAGAGCTTCGCACCTAATAGGGTAGTGTTTTCACTAGGTTCAATATCAGTGTTATCTGGAAGTGCCTTATTTGCCCCTTCTCTTGCTAGTTTGTCAGCCTCTTCATTGCCTATTTCTCCAGCATGTCCTTTTACCCATGAGAGTACTGTTGGTGCCTGTCTCTGTCTCAATGCAGCAGCTGTAGCTTGGAACAGCTCTTTATTGCTGATCCCTATCCATCCATGGTCCTCCCATTTTTGGAGGTTTGTTGTGAGACTATTTATGACATACTTAGAATCTGATTTGATTCTTAATGGTGTATGCTTGTCTATGTTTCTTGCTGACCATGCTATGGCATATAGTTCTCCCACTTGATTAGACTGAGTCAGGCCTGGGCATTGAAGGGCAGTGTTCCTTGGGTCATTTAGGCCAAACCATATTCCACTTCCACATTTTGCTTCATCAGTACCATTTTCCAAGCATGAGCCATCAGTGTAGATGGTCAACCAGTTTTGAAGAGGTGGGGGTTGGATAAGCTTCCAGTCTTGGTTTGCATTGGAGGTGGTGACCATAGGCTTTGCTCTTCCTCCTGTGAAGACCCTGAATATGTCTTTGATTTCTGGTGAGCAGGAGTGTGTGGGTTGAAATAGTTTGTCTCCTTCTTCCAGGTTGACATATTCATGGGGGAAGCTATGTAAAGTTTGTATTGTTGGGTTCCACTCTGGTGGTATTGCTGATAGAATCTTAGTAGCAGTTCTCAGACATTGATTTGGGTTGTCATACCCAGCTTGCCTAGCCAGTTTACATCTTCTGCATTTGCAGTTAATTCTTGGGTGGTGGTCAGCACTGAATAAGTCAATGAAGGTGCTCACATCTGCAAGGAGTTGTATTCCATGTGTGCTTCTAAGGCATTGACTTTGGGGCAAGTTGTCCAGCCTAGTCCTTGTGGAGAAGATATTGTGCCATGCTGGCATTTGTCCTTTGAGGTCTTGTGATATGGGGCCAGTATGTATAGTGACATCATATTTTGTAGTTGCCTTTAGAATCTCCCTTAGATATGTAGGCATGTCAGGGTTGTTTATGCTAATGTTCCAGGTTTGAAGAGCAGGTGACATGGCACTCTTAGGAGAGATTGTTTTGATGTTTCTTTGTCTAAGGGAGTATAGTAGTGCATCTGCCACCAGAGACCAGGCAGGTCTTGCATTTCCAAAGCTCAGATATGTGGCAAGAGTCTTGAGCTTTATGGCATCATTTCTTGCACGAATGTCTACCAGTTTCTTCCCCCCTTTTTGATGAGGTGAATGCATTGTTTGTTTGTTGACACCTTCAGCCTGGGCATCACCCCATAAGAAGGTATGTACCATTTTCTCTAGCTTTGTTGTGATAATGTCAGGCATTGGCTGTGCTGATGTTAGATATTGGGTCTTAGCTGCCACTGTCATCTGTACTATTAGCCTTCTTCCTTCAATAGTTGGGTGGCTTTTTCCCCAGTGTTCCAAGCTGTCTTCTATTTCCTTGCAGATTTTGTTCCATGGTGCATTTGTTGATACCTTGTTGCCAATCCATGCACCAAGTATTCTTATACACTCTTTATCTTGCACAATATGGATGTTTTGGGGTATTTTAGATGATAGGGGTCCTATCATTCGGTTGTGGTGTACAGCATTCTGATATTCTGTTGAGCCTATGGGAATTATTTCAGTCTTGGTAATATTGAATTTGGCTCGAGAGCCATTACACCATTCAGCAAGTGTGTCCTTAAGAATGTCAAAGGAGTCCAAGTCACTTAAGTACACTGTTGTGTCGTCAGCAAAGAGGGTGACAATTAGCTTTTCTAGCCTGCCAGGAATATTGAAGCCTGTCAGTAGCAAGCTCCTCAAGCTTGCTGCTAGAGGCTCAATTGCTATGTTGAAGAGAAGGCATGAGAGGGGGTCACCTTGTCTGACACCCCTAGTGACCATGAAGGGAGGGCTGAGTATTCCATTGATCATTACTTTGGTTTCAGTGTTAGTGTAAAGAGACTTGACTGTTGTTATAAAGCTGTCAGGTAGCCCAAACCTCTTCAGTGTTGACCATAGGTATTTGTGATCTATTTTGTCATATGCTTTTTCTTGATCCAGGGCAACAATGACCCCATTTATTTCCTCAGCTTCAGCATAGTGAACCATTGTCTCAGATAAGTAGGTCTGGTCTAGTATGGATCACCCTGGGATAAAACCTGCTTGGTCTGGGTGTACGATGGATTTTACTACTTTGCTAAGCTTTGTTGCAAGGGCCTTTGTGAAGAGTTTGTAGTCTGTATTTAGTAGGGTGACTGGTCTGTAGTTTGCAATGTCATTCTTGTCATTCTTCTTGTATATTGGGCATAGCCATCCTGCAGTGAAGTGTGAGCCCTCAAGAACCCCATGCCTTTCAATGTCATTGTATATTTTGGTAAGTGTGCTAATTACATTGAATGCCTGTTTGTTCCCTTTCAAGTCTTTGATGCATAAGTGGTTTAGGGCTTTCCACAGCTCATATGGAATGCCATCTAGGCTGGCTGCTTTGCCATTTTTACTGTCCTTCAGTGCTTGTTCAATATCAGCCTCTGTAATTTCTTGTTCCATTGTCCCTGAGTCTTCTGGGGCCAGAGTGGCTGTCACTTCTCTGAGTGCAATATTTATCTCTTCCTTTCTTTCCTGTCCCCTCTTAGTTGAGAGACCATCTTTTTGCAAGTTGGAGTGGTAGTCTCTTGCTAGTTGTGCCATTCTTCTTGAGTTTTGTTTCCATTTCGTCTGGATTATCCAGCTTGCGTAGGGCTAGGATGGTGTCTCGAGGTGTTTTAGCCTTGTTTAGGCTTGTCCGGTACTTGCTTATTGTCTCTCCTTGCAGGCGGTTCATAGCAGCTGTTGCATGCCTTGTTTGCTCATGTCGGCACTTCTCCAGTTGTTCCATCTTGTCCTGTATTTGAGCAGCTATTAGTGCTGAGTTGTCTGAGTCAAAGTCTTGGTTCAGACATTCATGCTTTTTGGCTTCTAGTTTATTGATCTCATTCTGGAGAGTGGGAATCATTACCCTGGCTCTGTCTCTAGCAAGCTTGACTAGTTTGTCTTTGAAATCTCTGTATAGCAGCTGGGGGTTGTTTTGTTCAGTACATATCTCCTGCAGGTTCTCTAAGCTAGTCTGAAGTTTGAGCCCTAATTCCTTGATACTCTGAAGGAGTTTCTTATCAGTGGTAAGATGTATAGGCAATGTCCACCTCCCTTTACCAACTTCAGGAAGATGAGGAGCCACTATTTTCACAGAAACTAGGTTGTGATCTGTGGGTATTGGCTGAGTCCGCAGTAGCCAGTCTCTGGCATATGTTAGCAGGTTGCCTGTGACATATATTCTGTCAATTCTTGACTGGGAGCTAGTGCCTTTTTGGTAGAAGGAGAAGGCTTTGGTAGTAGGGAATGTATGGCACCACCCGTTAGTGAGGTGGAGATGGTTTGTAAAGTCAGCTAGTGATTGCACTGTTGCAGGGTTGTCATTGTGCATGGGTAGACGATCCAGTTTGTCTTCAACCAGGTTGAAATCTCCAAGGAGCAGGTTTGGCTTTGAAGAGGAGTGTTGGAGTTGAGCATCAAGGTGCAGCCAGAACTCTTTGTTTGCAGTAGAGTCATTTGGAGCATAGACATTCAGGATTGATAGAGAGTTTTCACCATGCCATTTAGATGTTACTTGTATGGCCCGACCTGGACATAGTATGTCTATCTTGATGTCCTTAGTATTGGTAATGTCTTTGTTGAGTACAATAGCAACACCTGCAGCATTGCTTGTGTGTGGAGAGTGTACAATGAGGAGGTGGGTGCCAAAGATTTCATGCAGCCAGTCAACCATTGTATCAGTTAGGTGGCTCTCTTGTATTGCTAGGATGCCAATTTTTTTATCTCTCATTAGCTGGTTTATATGCCACCACTTGTTTGTGGGGTCATTTTTGTTAATGGCACCTCTACCTTTCATATTCAAGGTTGCAATTTTGAGCATGGCTCGAGTATTTTTTTTGTTTTGTGAGGCAGTCCTTCTGTGAGGATCTGGGACCTCTGTAGCTGGTGGTACAGTACCATCCTGGTTTGGTGCATGGCTAGAAGAGTTGTCATCTTCCAGTGGCAGAGCAGTAATTGACCCACTTTCTGTCGCCTCAGACCTTTCATTGAGAAGTTGGCCAGTGGCTGAGCCATTCTCCTCTCCTTGTCTGAGGAGGTATGTATCACCATTATCAAAGTGTTGACCAAAGTTTCTTATTTCTAGAGTTGTAGCAGCAGTTGCGTGAGTGCCCATCCCAGTTGCAACCAGAGCTTAGGGGGCAGGTAGCTATACCCTAGCCATGGCTCCTCAGAGCCTATCAGGGGGGGTGTACCAAAGAGCAGCCATCATCAGTCTGGGTCTGTTACAGCTGCCATAGTGGTTTCAGCTTCTCAGCACAGCTCACCCTGGCCTAAATAGGCCGCCGTTCATGTTATGAAGTGCCCTCCAAAGGCTTTCCTGTCCCAGCATAGCTGACCAGTATATTTGGGCCTTTTGGTTCCATTAGGTAGGGCAGGGAGTGTACTGTCCAGGCAGAAGGCCACCAGCACCTTCTATGTACTTCTCATACAGCTCAGATGGTACACAGTCATAGTAATACTATGGGAGAGGGGAGGCTATTTCATAGGCAGTATGCAGTAATACAAGCCAAGTAGGTATTTTGAATGGCATAGAGCAGTACTATATATGAGTATATAAGAGTAGCAGCAAGCCTTTTGTAAACATTGAGTGGAGGGCAGTAGGTAGTTGGATTTTGTAAGTAGGTTTGGGAGGCAGAAGAGCAGACCCATTAGAACCCTCTATTATATCCTCTACTCCGGGCAGGACAGCCACGCGGGCCACCACAGCCTCTGGTTGGGGTGGAGGGCTGAAGGGCAGGAAGGGGGGGAGGGCCCAGCCACCCAGGAAGAAGAAGGGGGAAGGGGCAGTTGTGGGAGGTGTGGTCATGGGAGAAGCACCTGGTGCAATGGGTGATGGAGGTGTGTGATGCCGAGCCTTCAAAAAGGGAGATAACCTGTACACATGCGAAGAGAGCCTTCCATTGATCAAAAGTCCCTGGGATCCAGGTGGGTGAGTCGATGTATAGGTTCCATATTGCGCCTTTTGGGGTGTTCCATGCAGTCATGGATAGGTGGGAGGTGAGGATGGTGAGTGCATGTTGAGGTGATGCGTAGTTCGGGATATTGTCATAGTAGTTAGAGATGTGCGTACAGATATCTTCGTCACTGTTGATTCGGTTTTGGAACATCGTTTCGACAATGTTGACATTTTCAGAGGATGTTGGAAGTATGAGGCCTGCAAATGATCCAACATACCAGGATGGTGGGGGGGAGAAGGGGAATACCATGAACAATATGATCTCTGTGGACCACACTTGGGCAGCCATAAGAGTGTTGAGTTGTGCTACCGATAAGCCAGCCAGCAAGTAAAAGTGGGGCAGTGCGTTGTGGGCAAATGTGGTGTTGTCGTGGGCTGGGCTCCCAATGCGGGGGTCTTGGGCAAGGTGGAGAATAGATCTGATTGCTCGCTGAAGGAGTGGAACACGTGCTGCAGCACCTGTGGGAGTGTATCTGGGGTCGAATGGGAGGATGAGGCCTTTCGTGCCAGGGAAAGCCTCCCACTGGGCTTGCTGCATTGGGTTGTGGTTGTTTAGGATGTCTTGTGCCGAGATGCCATGAATGCGTAGCACATTTGTGTTCACCATGGAGGGCATTACAGCCACTCCAGCAGGGGCAGGAGGAGGAGTGAGGGGGGCTGGTGCCAAGGGAGCAGGGAGGACTGCAGCAGTAGGGGTGGCAGGGGGTGGCAAGACAGCAGGCACTGCAGGTGGGCCTGGGGGCGCAACAGGGGGAGGGAGTGCGATGGCAGCAGGGAGCACAATGGCAGCAGGAAGCGCAGTAGGTGCTGCTAGGGCCAGCGCAAGGGCAGGGGCAGCTACTGGGGTGGCAGTGTTTTGCACAGGCGGGACAGCAGCTGGAGCAGGGTTGCTTTGAGCAAAGGTGGAATGGGCTATTGGGTTAGAGGCAGCAGCAGGTGATGGTGGAGGTACTGGCCTGGGCATTGGGGCTGGTGCGACCATCAAGGGTGTCGGCAAAGTTGTTACGGAGGGGGGAGAGGACGTTTGCAAGGGTGGGGTGCTTGTGGTTGTGTGAGAAGGGCTGGTGGTGCTTGTTCCAGTTGCAGCATTGGTGCCACGTTTGTGGAAAATGGCTGCAGTCTGCTTTCCACTGCAGAGAGCAGCCTTCCTTGTAGGCCTAGTTTTCCTTCGTGAGGGTGGCTAAGGTTCGGTGGTCTGTTTAGTAAGAGAGAGCTAGGTAAGTGTACTGTTACACACCTAGCAGGTCCTCCTCCATAGCATTTTCATCTCTGGGCTGGTCGATAGGGCCACCCTCTGTCCTGCGCCTTTTCTCCCTGCTCGCAGTGGTTTCTTAGCTTGGGGACACTGGATTTTGTGGAGCGACAGGGTCGAGTGCTAGAGTGAGTGAATTCTTGGTGTTTCCAGATTCTGGAATGTTGAGGGGAGTTGGACTGTCGGCATGAGGCGGGTCTGTGGCTGATGTATATTCCCCCTCGACAATCTGCTAGGGGGTGAGAGTGGGGAAAGAGCCCCCGATGGCGTCAGTGAGTCCCTGACAGTTTATCGTGAGATAGTGGGGCTGGTGTGAAGAGGGAAGACGAGGTTGCTTCGTTTGGCACAAGTGGGATGAACTGTTGGGGTGGCATGGTACTAGCTGTACAGTTGGCAGCCACCCGGTGTTACGTATGGTCGCCGGTTGAGGCACCCGTTGGTGGGGCCATTTTGCAAGGAGGAGTTGGGGGAGGTGGGGAAGTTAAGATCATTGAGGCCTGGCACTGAGGCATTGAGTTTCAGGGCATGCAGGCGGTGCATGCTCCCATTTCCAGGTTGCATAGTGGTGTATGGGATAGGCGCGGGCCTTCCTTTGGTTGTGGTTGTATGTGAGGTGGCAGGGCTGGTGGGCGGCCAGCAGGAAGTCAGGCTTCCCCCAGATTGTACCCGTGTCTTGTTAGCTTCCCCCCGAAGGGGTACTAGTCCCCTGGGCCACAAAGAGGCCAGATACCAAGCAGCTTGGAGCTGCCCTACACTGGGGGACAAGGATATTTCTTCTTAGCTGCACTTTGTTCCTTGAGATAAGTATGTCGTTTATCTCTGTGGTTGCCAGTATGGTATACCCACAGGGCATGTATGATGTATCAATGACTACACCCAGAGTGGCCTCCTCATAGTGTGAGTGTATATTTCATTGGTTGCATAAACATTAGCAGAAGCAGCCCCCCCCCTCTTATTCTCACAGTTGAGGGAGAGCCTTTGCTTGTTGCTATGAATGATGATGGGGATACAGCTGAAAATATCTTTCGCATCCCATTCCCTGTTGGGTTGTCATTGGGGCTCAATCTCCTGTTCCCTGTTTGTCTACCATTGGGGCTCAATTTCATGTACACTGTGGCTTCTCTTCTTTGTTGCATGGACACCATAGTAGCATCCAAGAAAGTAGTGAAGTGATTTCTATCTATGAACAGCTACAACACTCCACTAGGGGCTCTCCAGCCAGAACAGCACCCTCTCTTGTTGCTATTAACACTGGAACACCCTTCCATGACTTGCACAATGCTATCTTTGTTGTGTGTGCTCCTGACACCAGGTGTATGCATGGAAACCCTTCTTGGAGGGTGCCAAAGCATGCTCCTTCCATTCCTTTGCCTGCCATTGGTGGAACTGAATGACATGGCACATCTCCTCTGACAAGAGAATGCACTCTTCTTGCCATTGTTGGGCTCTCACCTGGGTTTTGCACCATTCAATTCTGAGAGCTACTCAATATTAGTGCAGAAGGTGATAGTTAAAATTCTTTTTCACCTTTGTTCATGCCTTCAGTCAATTCCACTTCATTGGTTTGCTTGGTTGCCCAAATCCATGACAGAATTTGATGCCCTTTGGATTGAATTGCATCTTCTCCATCCCTTAAGCCATGAACATCCATTAACAGCTGCAGTACCTGATCTCAGCCTGATTTCCCCAGAACTGTGCCCAACACTTGAAGGGCAATTCTACATTTGCAGTATTTGGTTGCTGCTGCATTTGCATATGCTTGCATATTCTTGACCAACATTACATTATGAGTGTTGTGGTGCTGTCTATGCAAGCATCTATCCTTGGACAATGATAATACCTACAGGCCAGCTACAATGGCCTTATATATACAAGTGAAATAACTACTGTAAGGGGACACTCCTATTTTCTCCTATTCCACTGTCTCTCTCCCTCCCTCTTCTTTCCTTTCTCCTTTCCTTCATTCCACAGACTTTTATTTACTTTTCCTTTCTTCCCTTTTCATCCTACCTCTTGTCTGGCCACTTCCTGCATACCTGGGCAGCATCTGATGCATTCCTACAGTTCAGAATCAGTTCAGAACCACTCTGGACTCATTTGGAAGTGCTTGGATGCACATATACACTTTGGAGCATGCCTGGGCAACCTATACCTTCTTCCCCCACCTCCTTACTTCTTGTTTACACTTTCCTAGATTGCTGGCACAACTCCTGAATATTCCATCCACTTTGCTATCACATGTGTCTGCTCATACCTTGTGATATTCTCTGGACTTGTGGCTGGCGTACTATACAGTTGTTCCACCTTTCTCCCATGCTGCTACAGTATATACTTTGCTTCCTAGCATGGAGAATCCTTATCGTGTTCTCTTTGGATTCTCCCTCTGCTAGATGAGCAGTCTCTCATGTATTGTAGTTAACTCCATTCATAACTTTGGATTCTCCCTCTGCTAGGCCTGTGCTGTCAGCCATCTTGAGGTTGCCCTTACAGCAGAACAAGATCTCCCATCCTGGCACCAGAGCCCTACAGAAAACATCCTATGCCACTCTGGACTTGCACCTGACATCTTTCTGGTTTTGTGAACACTCTGGATGCTCTCCTGCTACTCCTATCCACCTCTGAAGACACGAGTGAAGCACCCCCACACTTCCCCACCAACTCTGATATGACAGGCGCCTCCATGCAGATCCTGCCATCTAAGCAGCCAGTAACAGACTCTGAGATGTTGCAGACCTTGTGGGCTCAGACATATGGACACCAAACTCAAATTAACACTATTCATGACATGCTTGTTGTTAAGAGCCACACTCGCGGAGGGGCTCGGGGCTACGCGGACCCGCGGTTTGTGCGGTTCCTCGTAGAGCTGCGGAGAAACGAGGGGAGCGAAGGACGTACGGGCTTGGCTTCAGCTACTGGCTGCGCCTCCCACACTCTTGCGTGCCCTGTATTTCAGGGTGGAGTCCTACGCGGGTACCGAGGGTACGGGCGGAGGCGAGGGGAGAGAGACGAAGACCTCAGCGAAGAGGTGAGGAGCGAGTGCGGTGAAGGAACTAATATTCGAACTAAGGTAACTGTATGTACGGTACAGGACTATATACCTCAGGAACACGCGGCGTCCGCGCGTTCACGAAACAGTAAGGAGTCCGGTGGTAATAACTACAGTGAGCTCGAGTATGTACGAAGTCCGTAATACGGGAGGTCCGGGTAGCCGCGTGTATGCGCGGCCCGAGTCCATCGCCAGAAATGCACGTGAACGTGCCCCTAGGGGCCTCCTGGATGCGCCCATAACAGTACTTCCCCCTTTAGGCCGAGACCCATAGAGGCCTAGGCGCTCGCGTATGAGATCGTGGTGCTGCGGTCCGTGCGCCGTGAGGAAATTTTCTTCAACGCGCACGTGAGCGGGAGAAGCGCGGAGGTGGAGTGGGTCGGGATTATAAAGAGGGAGAACGGGGCCGCGGGTGGAACGAGGCAATCATGGCGCCAACCAACAAATGAACCCGCGAATCCGCCAACCCCGACGACAAGGCCAACGAGCGGCGGCGACGCGAGGAAAAGCGGCGGAGGCAGGACGAATCCGTCGCGGAGTCCGATGCCCGTATTCGACGGCGGGGAGAAGTTGAGGGCGCGGAAGGCCGCGGAGGATGCGCGCGTGCGAGCGGCGGTCGCACACTACGTTGCGACGCGAGGAAGGGGCAGCGAGAACGAGGACGATGCCGCCGAGGAGGCGACTAGCGCGATTGCGGGGAGTGGTACGGGCCCGGGGACGAGGGAGACGGCGAAGGCGAAGGAGCCGGCGGCGACGAAGGGCGCGGAGAAAGAGTTGGAGCCCAAGGGGCCGCTGCGAGAGGTGCCGTGTCCTGGGTGCGTGCAGCGCGACTCGGAGTGTCACACGCGGCTGTAAGTAAAGTTCGCATTACCATTCTCTTTTTCGTACTAATCCCCTTATCAGCGTCAAAGGGGCCCAGACGTGCTGGGAGTGCAAGCATAGGCATGTTCGTTGCGGGAACGGCGGAGGCGCGGCGCGCACAATACCTGCGGCGAGCCCGGAGCCGTCTGTGGTAGCCGCGCTGGGCGAGTTGGCGGCGCAGGCGTTCGACCTGTCCGTCAGCAGCCTCCGCGGGTCGGAGACCCTTGCCCGGCTCGAGGCGAAGGTCGACGCGTTGACGCACACAGTGCGTTGGATCGCGGACGTGGTGGGGGCGCCGGAGGACTTGGCCGCACGGGAGTACGAGCAGAAGATGGCCTGGGCCAAATCGCTGGAGAGAATGGCGCTGGCGAGCGAGGACGGCGCGGAGGACAGGATGGAGATTGATGGGGCGAGGCCACCGTCAACGAGTGAGACGGATGACGAGGAGGGCGCGGGAACGACGGACGACGAAGAAGAGGGGACAAAGGATAGGAAGGGGAAAATGAAGGTGGTGGAAAAGAGTGACGAGGAGAAGCGCGGCGACGAGGAGGAGGAGGATAGTGAGGAGGAGTAAGCGCGGGAGCCTCGTCGTGCCGCGAAGGAAAAATGAAAAAGAAAAAAAATATTACTTATATCTACGGTTACTTTCTTTTAATGTTTTTCTTACTGTTTGTTTTTTTTCTTTTTTTTTTTTTTTATATATATAATCTAAGTGTCGGACTTGTTTAGGAGAAATATGAGTAGAAGTAAGAGAAGGATGGCGCGCGGAGCGAGCAGGAGGGGAAAGGAAAAAAATGTTGTGATGAAGCGCGTATGCGCGCGGGTTGTGGTGAGTATCGGCGGTGGTGCGCGGTCGCGCGCGGCTTTAGGGAAACGAGATAAGTAGAAGCGCGGGCGACGCGGAAAAGAGAAAACAGGGAATTGAGGTGAAGGACCGCTACGCGGGGTCCGGGTTTGTCAGGATAGCGCAAGTGAAACTCTGCAACGAGTTCTTGCGCGTTCCCGAGCTCATCCGCGGAGAGCCACGAGAATTCTTCATCGGTGTGCTCATAGCCGAGCCATCGAACGTAGTATTGGAGCTTTACTTTTCGTCGACGGTCGATCTTTGAGTCTACAATTTCGGCTATTTCAAATTCATCGTTACCATCGACTTCAATGGGAGGAGGGGGGGGTTGAACGCGATCAGGGATAGTGTTAGGCGTCTCGGGTTCAAGCATGGAGACATGGAATACGGGGTGGACCCCGCGGAGATTTTCCGGGAGACGGATAGTAAATGATGAGGGTCCGGCTTGGTGAATGATTTCGAACGGACCGAGGAATTTCTCCGCGAGTTTGTGCGAGGGACGAGTGGTACGGAAGAATTTGGCCTTGACGAAAACCTTTTCGCCAACCTTGAAGTCCGGCGCGGGGGCGCGGCGACGATCAGCTGGTCCTTGATAACGGGCTTGCGCCTCGGTCATCGCGGTACGCAGCTCTTTGTGAAGCTCGTCGAGGTTGGTTACGAAGGTCCGCGCGCGGGCCGAGGCAAGGTCGAGGTCGGGGTTGAGAGAGAGGTTGGGGTGGTAGCCTTTGTTCGCGAAGAACGGGGATACTCCGGTGGTAACACTAGGAGCGTTGTTGAATGCGAACTCGGCGAGAGGCAAGAGGTCAGCCCAGTTATCCTGTTGGTAATTGCAATAAACACGTAAGTATTGCTCGAGGGTTTGGTTAGTACGCTCCGTCTGTCCATCACCTTCAGGATGATATCCTGACGTGAAGTGGAGTTTCATGTCCAACCCTTTTCCTAATGAGCGGAAGAAGTGAGAGACAAATTCGGAGCCGCGGTCAGACGTGACGTGCGCGGGGACTCCGTGTTTAGAGAAGACATGAATAACGAATAACTTAGCTAGACCTTCCGAAGTGATGGTATCGTGGCATGGAATGAAGATCCCTTGCTTGGATAGACGATCCATTACAACGAGGATGGAGTCGTAACCGAGGGACGGCGGAAGCTTCTCGATGAAATCCATAGAGATTGAGTCCCAAGGTCGAATGGGGACGGGAAGTTGTTGTAGCTTGCCGTAGGGTTTGTGGCGCTGGGGCTTGCTACGCATACAGGTTGTACAGGACTTGCAGTAGTGTTGAACGTATTCGCGGAGTTTCGGCCACGTATATTCGCGGCGAACGAGTTCAATAGTCTTGTTCTTGCCATAATGTCCAGCGAGGATATGATCATGTTTAAAACGGAGTACGCGGAGGCGAAGATCTCCGTGGTCGGGGACGTAGACGCGGCCGTCGAGGCGAAGTAGATTGTCTTCGGTGCGCGACCACCGTGGTTCAAGATTGTCGAGTCGAGCCTTCGTGATTGGATCTAATAGGTAAGCAGCAATAATGTCTTCGCGTAACTTTTCTGTATCCATGATGATGGAGCTGCGGAGCGCGGGCTCCCAGAGGTAAGTTGCGCGGATAGACGCGGTCAGCTGCTCGTTCGAAAAGATAGGTCTACAATTGTGAGGGTTGACTGTAGCGTAGTCGTCACCTCCCTCTCTAAGGTAGACATCCCATCGTCTGGTGAGGGCATCAGGCTTAGAGCCGAGCCTTCCCGGGCGGAAACGGATTAGAAGGTTGAATTGCGAGAGGTACTCGGACCAGCGCGCTTGCCGGCGGGTCAGAATCTTGGTGGTCGAGAAGTATTCTAAATTCTTGTGGTCAGTAACCACGTCAATTGGCATACCAGAACCTTCCAGGTAATGTCGCCAGACGCGGAAAGCCTCAAAGATGGCTAAGAGTTCCTTGTCGTGAACGTCATAGTTCAGCTCTACAGAACTGAAGGTACGTGAGTGAAACGCGACTGGGTGGATTTTCACCGTCTGGAGTGTAGATGGAGAGGATCGCGCCAAGCGCGTAGTCCGAGGCGTCCGTCTCTACGACGAGTGGTGCATCCGGTACCCAGTGCGTAAGCACGGGGGCCGAGGTAAATGCTCGTTTCAGAGCTTCGAAGGAGTCGCGCGCTGCCTGATCCCAATTCCAGGGTAGTCCTTTGCGCGTGCGACGGGTCAGAGGAACCACGATATCCGAGTAGTTACGGATGAAGCGGCGGTAAAAGTTGGCGAAGCCTAGGAAGGACTGAATATCGCGGATCTTCCGCGGCTCCGGCCAATCTTGGATCGTTTTGATTTTCGAGTTGTCCATGGTGAGGCCTTGGGGAGATAGAATGTAGCCGAGGTATTCTACGGTGTCCGCGTGGAATTCGCATTTGTCGGCACGCGCGTAGAGTTTGTGTTGGCGGAGCCGACGGAGTACCTCCTTGATGTGTTTCTTGTGATCTGTCATGTTATCAGAGTAGATTAGTATATCATCCAGGTAAATGATAACGTAGACGTCGAGAAGGTCAGCGAAAATGTCGTTCATAAAACGCTGGAACGCGGAGGGAGCGTTAGTTAACCCAAAAGGTACAACCAACCACTCGAAGGAGCCGTAGCGGGTCCGGAACGTGGTTTTCCATTCGTCTCCCTCGGCGATGCGCACCAGATAGTACGCGTGCCGGAGGTCGATCTTGGTATACACTGAGGCTTTGCGTGGAGAGTCGAGGAGATCCGAGATAAGGGGCAAGGGGTAGCGGTCTTTCTTCGAGACGCGATTGAGACCGCGGTAATCGACACAAAGTCGAAGGGAACCGTCTTTCTTCTTGACAAAAAGGACGGGTGCGCCGTGGGGCGACTTGCTGGATCGTATGAATCCAAGTCCAAGGTGTTCGTCGATAAACTCCTTTAAGGTCTGCTGCTCTGATTGCGAAAGCGAGTACATGGCGCCGACCGGAGGCGCGGCGCCGTCTTCGAGTTCAATCTTGAGGTCATAGGGTCGGTGTTCAGCTAGTGTGTCGGCCTTTCCTTTGCTAAAAACGTCGGCGTACTCGTGGTATTCCTCGGGTACCGCGGATAGGTCGGGATCAGCTACACTAGCAGCTCTGGCGGAGGTGGTTTCGGGTCGTATCATAATCTGGAAGACCCTGGATCCCGCAAGTCGGGACGCGGCGCGGAACGCAGCTGCGTTGATCAAGGAGATGTCGGGTCGAGAGGACGAAGTCGGAGCCGAGGTCGGAGTCGAGGGGGTCGTAGAAGTCGAAGATGCTTTAATGCAAGAAGTAGCGCGTGCCGCGGACGGCGCGCAAGAGCTCTGTCTAGGAGTGTCGAGATTTGGGGAACGGAAGGTGATGCTGCTCTGAGCCCAGTCAATCAACGGATTGTAGCGGGAGAGCCAGTCGTATCCAAGAACCACAGAACAGGACGGATCCAGAGGGGTCACAAGACAAGTGACGGTCATATTGTCGCCAGACGGGAACCGGAGATGGATATCTATTGCTTCGGTAATGAAGTTGTTAGAGGTACCATCAAAGAGCAGTAGTTTAATAGGAGCTATAGGATATGTAGTGAGTCCATGTGAACGAGAAAACAAAGTATCTACGAAACAATGGGTCGAACCAGAATCAACGAGAGCACGAAAATGAGCGAGGGAGTCCGAGAGCGAATTAGACGTAAGTAGTAAATGAAGCGCGGAAGGCGAGGAGAGAGCGGAAACCGTTTAATCTACAAACTGCCGGCCATAGAACAGGTGGGCGACCATCACGAGCCGGAGACTCGGGGGCGCCGGTTAGTTTTTTGACTCAGCATCAGAGATGTGGGCGGTAGATTCCGCGTCTTCCGCGGGCTCGGTGACCGCTGCGCGTCCCTTGGCCTTTTTCTGACTTTTGGGGCATTTGTTCGCCTTGTGCCCCGCGCCGCCGCAGAACAAGCAGAGCTCGTTGTCGAAGCGTCGTTGACGTTCTTCAGGCGTAAGCTTGCCGTTGGCGCCGAGGTGAGTGGAGTCTTTGGGGGCTGCGGGTGCGCAGGGAGCCGAGGACGAAGATTTAGAAGAGGAGGGAGCGGAGGACTTAGTGGACGGGGTGGACGCGGAGGACGATTTCGCAGGCGCGGATTTCTCGGAGGCGCGGGTGTTGCGTGTTCGCTCGGCTTCCCGTTCCCAATGACGCTGGTCAATGGCCTGCGCGAGGGAGCGGAGCCGTGCGAGCGATCCCGGCTTCGAGTGGTTCAAGAGCGCGTCCTTGATTCTGTCGGGGAGACCCTGGTAGTAACGGTGCTGGAGAGCCGCGGGGCCCCAGGACACCAACGCAGAGTGCTGCTGGAACAACACATTGTACTTACTGATGCGCTGCCTGTCCCCCATCTTGAGCTGGTCCAGTGCCGCTTCGGCCTCCGCGGTAGCGTCAAACGCACCAAAGTTCTCCTGGAGAACTTGAACGAAGGTGGAGTAGCAGTGGAGCCATTCGGGGTCCGCGGCGTCGTCAATCAGCTCGGGCTGGAAGTAGGCAAACGCGTTCCCCTTGAGATATGAGCAGGCAAACGTCACCTTATCCTCGTCGGAGGCGAGCGAGGGGGTGGGCGTTGAAGTAGAGCTTGAGCTGGACGAGAAATGTGTTGAGTTTCATCGGGTCGGAGCCGTCGTAAGGGTCGGGGGGTGCGAGGTTTTGGACGGGAAATGGAAGGAGCGGCGGGGGTAGCGGATGACTCGCGATGTAGGTCCTTGATTTCTCTACTGAGCGCGGTTAGTGCATGGAGAAACGCGTGGTCCGCGGGGCGGAAGTGGTCCTCAGAGCCGTTGTCTGAATCCCAGGGGCGCCGCGGTCCAGAACCGTGAACCGAAGGTTGCCTTTCCTCGTCCATCCGTCCTAACCCGTGGTCGCTCGGCAGGAGCGAGGGAGCGTGTCCTTCCTCGTTTGAGGGGACTGAGCGGGAATGGATTGGGGACAGGACGTTAAACGGGACGAAGGGCTGGGCAGGTTCGGATTTGGGTGTTTCTGGATCAAGAGCGGGTTGCGCGGGGACGCCTGCGGCGATCGTAGGGGAGCGAAACGGAGGGATGGCAGGCGAGGACGCCGCGCAAACGCGGAATTACGGGAGCTTTTCCCTTGTTCGCGTGGCTGCGTGCGTGGGCCGTGGAGACCAGCGGAGAGACGAGAGTGGCGGCAGCGTGTTGGCTCACGCGGGTGGTTCGCGAGGAGCCCGCTTGGGTACCGCCGGCCATGACGTTGGCAAGGACTTGCGGGGACGAGAGCAAGAGCTGGGTTGTGAGTTCGAATATACTGTTAAGAGCCCACACTCGCGGAGGGGCTCGGGGCTACGCGGACCCGCGGTTTGTGCGGTTCCTCGTAGAGCTGCGGAGAAACGAGGGGAGCGAAGGACGTACGGGCTTGGCTTCAGCTACTGGCTGCGCCTCCCACACTCTTGCGTGCCCTGTATTTCAGGGTGGAGTCCTACGCGGGTACCGAGGGTACGGGCGGAGGCGAGGGGAGAGAGACGAAGACCTCAGCGAAGAGGTGAGGAGCGAGTGCGGTGAAGGAACTAATATTCGAACTAAGGTAACTGTATGTACGGTACAGGACTATATACCTCAGGAACACGCGGCGTCCGCGCGTTCACGAAACAGTAAGGAGTCCGGTGGTAATAACTACAGTGAGCTCGAGTATGTACGAAGTCCGTAATACGGGAGGTCCGGGTAGCCGCGTGTATGCGCGGCCCGAGTCCATCGCCAGAAATGCACGTGAACGTGCCCCTAGGGGCCTCCTGGATGCGCCCATAACACTTGTTTGAATTGAACAACTCCTCATTACACCCTGTCTTCCCTACTCCAAAAACAACTCTGGACTTCAAGCTGAAGGGCACCACAGCCTCTCAGCACACCCTGGGTCAATCTGATTCCACCCCATGTTCCTGGTTGAAGCCTGCCTCTCCCCTGATCTTTGACAGAAACTGCAAGGATGGTTGTGCATTCTACAATGTGTGTTCTATCTACTTCCAGCTCTGTCCAGATCACTTTCCCATGGAGCAAGCCAAAATCCTCTGGTGTCTCTCCTTCCAGAAGGATTGAGCTAAGGAGTATGTGGACATGGTGCTTCAGAGTAAGAAGGATCCATACTTTGAGTTCTGAGCCGTCTTTGCAACTGAATTCTGGATGCGCTTCCTTCCAGATCAGGAATGTGAAGCTGCCATGCTCAAACTGGAGACCACCTAATACCACCAAGGCTGTTGGACTTTCCAGAAGTACCTTGATGAGTTCCAGGACCTTGTAGACCAATCCAGATACACCGAGTGCTTCAACATCACAATGAAGTTCTGCTGTAGGTTGGACTCTATCATCCAGAGCCAAGTTGCTAACAACCATGCTGCCAATCACTCCTTCCACTTCAGTCTCAACTCCAGCACATCTGGGTCACTCAGCTGACCATCTGTCACCTCTGGATCTGCTCAGCTGCCTGCAGGTGTTCTTCCCATGCTTTGGACTCAGTTCCTGCCTTCACTGTAAGAGGACACTTCTATTTTCTCCTTTTCCCTCTTCATTCCTTTCTCTTTCTTTTCATTCCATGGACTCTTATTTACTTTCCTCTTCTTCCCTTTCCATCCTACCATCCATCCGAGCCTTATCTGACACATCCAAGCAACATCTGACTCATCTGATGCATTTTCCACGCCTCAGCCGCACTTCAGCTGCACTTCAGATGCACATATACACTTTGGGGCACGTCCGGTGTCATACCAGAACACAGGTTTGGTATAAAGACATTAGGAACTAGGATGTACCCCTGAACTCCTAGGAGCAAAGCCCCTAGGAGAATTAGTTATTGTCCTTAGGAACTAGGATGTACCCCTGAACTCCTAGGAGTGGAGCCCCTTAGTTATTGTCCTACCTTTCCATTGTCATTATGGAAGTCCACCATGGAAGTTCGCCATGGAAACCAATGACAATGGATTTCATTGTTCTTTTATCTTCTTAAATTCGCCATGGAAACCAATGGATTTCATTGTTCTTTTATCTTCTTAAACTCACCATGGAAACCAGTGATAATGGTTTCCATTGTTCTTTCACATTCTTATTGTTCCAATGTATTGCCTATTGTTATGATCTCCCTAACAACCATTGGGAACAATGGTACATTCATTGTTCCATTGAAAAGGAGAAAATAGAAGTGTCCCCTTACAGTGCTGGCGACCCAGGGAAGTGGGAATGGAAAGTAAAGAGGTGTGGGAAGAAGGTATGGGTCACCCGGTGTCATACCAGAACACAGGTTTGGTATAAAGACATTAGGAACTAGGATATACCCCTGAACCCCTAGGAGCGAAGCCCCAGAAGATTAGGAGACTAGCCATTGTTCTGTCTTTCCATTGTCGTTCATTCGTCATGGGAATTCGCCATAGAAACCAGTGCCAATGGATTTTATTGCCTTCATCCCTCTCATAATTTGCCATGGAAATCAGTAACAATGGATTCCATTGTCCTTCATCACTCTCATTCTTCCACTATACCTATCTATTGTTTCCGATGACAACCATTGTTTGCATAATGGCATATATTGTCTAGGACACTTTACTATTGTTCTACTATTTATTTGTATTTACCTCACTAGGATACCATTGTTCTTAGGAACAAACAAACAGTGTAGGTATAAAAGGAAGCAGGTCTCTCTGTTTGAAATAACAATCTAGTTATCACCCACATTCTAGTGCTTAAGTTCAGCTGTATCCGAAACGAGTAGAATACTAGCATTCCTGTTTGTAGAGACCCGAAAAGTAAGTAAGGTCTAATTCTTTTGCTAAGTCTGCACCGAAACGAGTAGGTGACAGTAACGCACTGACAGCTAAGTCTGCACTGAAAACAAGTAGGTGTCAGTAACGCTAATTTGACAGTTTGATTATCCTGTCCTACTTGTTTCGGATCTGGACTTGAAAGGGTTTCCCTACTCGTTTCGGGATAATCAAACTGTCAAATTAGCGTTACTGACACCTACTTGTTTTCAGTGCAGACTTAGCTGTCAGTGCGTTACTGTCACCTACTCGTTTCGGTGCAGACTTAGCAAAAGAATTAGACCTTACTTACTTTTCGGGTCTCTACAAACAGGAATGCTAGTATTCTACTCGTTTCGGATACAGCTGAACTTAAGCACTAGAATGTGGGTGATAACTAGATTGTTATTTCAAACAGAGAGACCTGCTTCCTTTTATACCTACACTGTTTGTTTGTTCCTAAGAACAATGGTATCCTAGTGAGGTAAATACAAATAAATAGTAGAACAATAGTAAAGTGTCCTAGACAATATATGCCATTATGCAAACAATGGTTGTCATCGGAAACAATAGATAGGTATAGTGGAAGAATGAGAGTGATGAAGGACAATGGAATCCATTGTTACTGATTTCCATGGCAAATTATGAGAGGGATGAAGGCAATAAAAATCCATTGGCACTGGTTTCTATGGCGAATTCCCATGACGAATGAACGACAATGGAAAGACAGAACAATGGCTAGTCTCCTAATCTTCTGGGGCTTCGCTCCTAGGGGTTCAGGGGTATATCCTAGTTCCTAATGTCTTTATACCAAACCTGTGTTCTGGTATGACACCGGGTGACCCATACCTTCTTCTCACACCTCTTTACTTCCCATTTCCACTTTCCTGGATCGCCGGCATGATTCTTGCATATTCCCTCCACCTTTCTATCACATGTGCCTGCTCATACCTTGTGATATTCTCCAGACTTGTGGCAGGTGTACTATACAGTTCTTCCACCTTTCTCTCACGCTTCTACAGTATATACTTCGCCTCCTAGCATGGAGAATCCTTATCTTGTTCTCTTTGGATTCTCCCTCTGCTAGGTGAGCAGCCTCTCATGTACTGTAGTAGCTCTATTCATCTTTGGATTCTCCCTCTGCTAGGCTTGCGCTGTCAGCCATCTTGAGGTTGCCCTTACAGCAAAACAAGATCTCCCATCCTAGCACCAGAGCCCTATGGAAAATGTCCCATGCCCCCTCCAGACTCACTCCCGACGTCTTTCTGGTTTTGCGGACATTCCAGATGCTCTCCTACTACTCCCACCCACCTCTAATGATGCAAGCAAAGCACCTCCACTCTCTCCTGCCGACTCCGACATGACAGGCACATCTATGCAGATCCTGCCATCCGAGCAGCCAGTAACAGACTCCAAGATGTTGCAGCCCTTGTGGGCTCAGACATATGAACACCAAAATCAAATCAGCACTATCCATGACACACTCGCCTGCATCGAACAACTCCTCATAACACCCCGTCCCTCTACTCCCAAAACAACTCCGGATTTCGGCCTGCAGGGCACCACAGCCTCTCAGCACGCCTAGGGTTGATCTGACACCACCCCACATTCCCAATTGAAGCCTGCATCTCCCCTGATCTTTGATGGAAACTGCAAAGATGGTCGCGTGTTCTACAATGCGTGCTCCATCTACTTCCAGCTCTGCCTGGATCACTTTCCCACAGAGCAAGCTAAAATCCTCTGGTGTCTCTCCTTCTTCCAGAAGGATCAAGCCAAAGAGTATGCGGACATGGTGCTTCAGAGCAAGAAGGATCTGTACTTCAAGTCCTAGGCCGTCTTCGCAACCGAATTCTGGACGTGCTTTCTTCCGGATCAGGAATGCGAAGCTGCCATGCTCAAGCTAGAGACCACCTGATACCACCAAGGCCGTCAGACTTTCCAGGAGTACCTCGACAAGTTCCAGGACCTCATAGACCAATCTGGATACACTGAAGGCTCCAACGTCACAATGAAGTTCCATTGCGGGTTGGACTCTATCATCCAGAGCTGAGTTGCTGAGTACGCAGACTGTCCTGGTAAGGATGATTTCGAAGAATGGTACAAGGCGGCGCAACAGGTTGCCGACAACCGTGCTGCCAATCACTCCTTCCACTTTGGCACATCTGGGTCGCTCAGCCGACCATCTGTCACTTCCGGATCTGCTCAGCTGCCTGCGGGTATACTTCCCATGCCTCGGACTCACTTCCTGCTTTCACAACCCTGCTTCCAGCCTCTGCCTCCACCAAAGGCTCTCTCACCCAGCATCCCTATGGATGTTGATCATACCTGCTCCTGGCCCACCACTTCACAGCTCTGTTACCAATGCGGCAAGCCTGGACACATGTCCCGTGAGTGCCCCACTCTGGTTTGATGTCCGGTTCATGATGGCTGAAGAGCAGACGTCTGCTATCGAAGATCTCTTGACCACGGCCGATGTTGTAGAAAGTGCTGGGGCTTTGGAAGGAATAGATGCAGAGGGAATAGCCGCAGCCAAGGAATCAGACACAGCGGATTTTACCCAGACCAATGAGTGACCTGTGCAGCCTTGTTGGTAAACAACTGATTTGCTTGTCTTAGTGTAGACAAAATACACGATGATGAACCTGAACCATCTGATGATTCATCCGACGCTAAGACACCCGACCTGGTTACAATCCGCACAATCTGAAGGTTTCGCCCACAGTGGGAACGGCAGCTACCCAGTAGCTATAAAATTTCCACTCTGCCCAGCAGGCCTTCACTAGATATATCTGTTGAAGTGCTAAGCACAGATATGCAACACTGATGCACTCTGCAAGCCCTGGTGGACTGTGAAGCCACTGGAGTTTTCATGCATCTGTGCTTCGCTAACACTCATGGTTTCACCTGATGTAAGCTGTTTGCTCCAATTCCAGTCTTCAATGTCGACAGATCACCAAACGAGAACGGATCCATCTCCGAAGTTGTAGACCTTGTACTCCGGTTCAAGGATCACACTGAGTGGATGCTTTTCGCAGTCACTAACATCAGCCAACAGGATGACATCCTTGGATACACCTGGCTTCAGAAGCACAACCCGGAAATTGACTGGCAAACCAAAGAGGTCACCATGAGTCGCTGCCCATCTGGATGTGACACCTGTCGCAAGGAGTTCTGCCATGACAAGCTGGCCTGACGCAAAGAGTCTGTGCAACTCTGGGAGTGTTGTACAGGCCCGATGCCGACAGTTGAGGAACTCCACTCGGATGATCACCTGCAACTTCTGGAGTGCGACGAAGATGATGAGGATCTTGAGGAAGGCGACCGCATCTTTGCAGCCATCCCTCCGCCATCTCTGGAGTATCTTTGCAGTCTTCAGGAAGAAACACATCCGAGCTTCGGAAACAGTCTTGCAGCATCTCACATTGGCTTTCCAGCGCAACAAACCCCACGATCCTCAGAACAGTGCAGTCCCGTGTAAGCTCTCCGCTTACTACCTTCCCCTGACCCCTTTCCCCTATTTGCAAACATGTGGTCGACACGCGCGTATATAAGCGCGACCCTGACATTCACTTACTTACTTCTTCTTATCTCCTTACCCTCACGTACACGCCCCACAAATCCATACATTTGAACCTCTTACTTCTTGTCTCGCCCTCTTGAGTGTTCTGCCCTTCAGGGTTCTTCCATCCTGGATTTCCTTCACAAGTTTGAGGACGTCTTCACCAAGGAGTCCTTTGATGAACTGCCCATGCCGCGTCCATGGGACCATGCCATTGAACTGCTGAGTGGAGCCGAACCAACTTCTACCAAG
The DNA here is from genome assembly GCA_029467805.1 of Pleurotus eryngii var. eryngii. Lineage (NCBI taxonomy): Eukaryota > Fungi > Basidiomycota > Agaricomycetes > Agaricales > Pleurotaceae > Pleurotus > Pleurotus eryngii. Next base: position 3,261,840 of record SZVJ01000009.1, on the reverse strand, counting down.
TGTTATCCGCTGTCCCCCACAGAGCAGAAACAGCTTGACGAATTTTTGGAAGAGAACCTCTGGACTGGCCAAATCTGCCTGAGCAAGTCACCCATGGCTGCTCCAGTGTTCTTTGTCAAAAAGAAGGATGGATCACTCTGCTTGGTTCAGGACTACTGGAAGCTCAACAACATGACAGTAAAAAATCAGTATTTGCTTCCGCTCATCTCAGACTTGGTGGACAAGCTGCGAAACACTTGCTACTTCTCCAAGCTCAATGTCCAATGGGGTTTCAACAATGTCCGGATTAAGAAGGGTGATGAGTGGAAGGCTGCATTTCGGATGACCCGAGGACTCTTCGAACCCTTGGTGATGTTCTTCAGACTGACAAATAGTCCTTCTACTTTTCAGACCATGATGAACGACCTATTTCGGGAGCTCATTATGGAAGGTGTGGTTATTATCTATTTGGACGACATCCTGATCTACACCAAGACGCATGAGGAGCACCGCTGGGTCCTCAAGCGAGTTCTAGAGATCCTCCAAAAGAACAAGCTCTTCCTTCGGGCAGACAAGTGCGATTTCGAGCAGACAAAGGTGGAATATCTTGGAGTTGTCATTTTCGAGGGTAAGATCAAGATGGACCCTGTGAAGGTATCTGGTGTTGCAGACTGGCTGACGCCTCAGACTCGGACTGAGCTTCAATCCTTCCTCGGGTTTGTCAATTTCTACCGCCACTTCATCAAGGACTACTCACATATCACCCAGCCGCTCTTCGATCTCACTTGTGCGAAGGAATGGCAGTGGAATGACTCTGCTCAGTCCGCATTTCTTCAGATCAAAGAGCTGATCACTTCCGAGCCTGCTCTAGTGTTTCTGAAGGAAGATAGGCCATATCAGGTCAAAGCGGACTTGTCGGACTATGCAACAGGTGCGGTCTTGTCGCAGCTGGATCCAGATGATGGTAAATGGCATCCTGTCGCATTCTACTCTAAAAGTCTACAGGCTGCAGAGTAGAACTACAAGATACACAACAAGGAGATGCTTTCAATCATACAGGCACTCAAAGAGTGGCGGCACTACCTCAAAGGTGCCGAAACTCCATTTGAGATCTGGATGGGCCACAAGAATCTCGAGTACTTCATCAAAGCTTAGAAACTCAACCGCCATCAAGCCCACTGGTCCCTCTACCTCTCCCACTTCAACTTCACTCTCCAACATCGTCTGGGACGGACTATGGGTAAGCCAGATGCTCTCTCGCGCCACTCAGACCACTCAGATGGTAAGGACGACAACAAGGATGTGGTCTTGCTCAAACCAGCCTACTTTGCTGTCCGTGCCACAGGTGTCACTCTTGAAGGGGAGGAGAAGGATATCCTCATAGCTATCCAGACCAGAGTTCGTAGCGCGAAGTTTGAAGATGCAGTGGCAAAGGCGGCAGAGGAGTTGAAGAAGGTGCAGGGCAGCTGCAAGACAGTCCAGAGTGCAGAATGGTCTCAATCGGATGGACTTCTGATGTTCTAGGGTAAGATCTATGTTCCAGACTCACCGGACCTGTGTCGGAAGATTGTAGCCCAGCACCATGACACCAAGGTCGCCAGCCACGCAGGTAGATGGAAAACTCTGGAACTTGTCTCCTGCAGCTACTGGTGGCCGAACATGTCCTGCTACGTCGGATCCTACACCCACCATTGCGACCTCTGTCTCTGGATGAAGGCTCAGAGGCATCTGCCAATGGGTGAACTTCATCCACTTCCTATTCCAGATGAATGCTGGAACCGGTTGAGTGTGGACTTCATTGTCGAGCTTCCAGAGTCAGACGGATTTGATGCAGTCATGAACGTGGTTGACTCCATGAGTAAACGTGCCCATTTCATCCCAACTCACACCACCGTATCTGCCCTCAGGTCTGCCAACTTGTACCTACAGAACATCTGGAAGCTACATGGCCTCCCTCAGTCTGTCATGTCTGATCAAGGTTCACAATTCATCGCAGAGTTCACCCGAGAAGTTTACCGGATGCTTGGGATCAAGCTGGCCACATCCACAGCTTACCACCCTCAGTCAGATGGACAGACAGAGCGGACAAACCAGGAACTTGAGTCCTATCTCCGGATCTTTGTCGGTGAACATCAGAACAACTGGGCTCAACTTCTCCCTATGGCAGAGTTCGCATACAACAACTGGGTCCATGCATCCACTCAGCAGTCGCCATTCCTCCTGGATACGGGCCACCACCCTCGCCTTGGGTTCAAACCTCATCAGCCACCATCTCGGATGGAGTCTGCAAACGAGTTTGTAGACTGGATGAAGTCTGCGGTTGACAAAGCTCAGTCTGCATTGGTCAAGGCTCAGGATGACATGAAGCGCTACTACGATCAACGTCAGACTCCTGCTCCAGAGTACCAACCAGGTGACAAGGTTTGGCTTGATTTGTCAGACATTAACTTCGCCCGACCTTCCTGGAAACTCGGACATGCACGTCTTGGCCCCTACAAGATCATCCGGAAGGTTGGCAAGGCAGTGTACCGACTCAAGCTCCCACCAGGCTTATCCCACCTTCACCCTGTCTTCCCTGTTGTCAAACTCTCACCCTTCATTCCGGATCCCATTCCAGGTCGACACCCAGCTGCTTCACCACCACCGCAGCTTGTTGATGGAGAAGAGGAACATGAAGTTGAAGAAGTCCGGAATAGCAGACAGTTCGGCTGAGTGTTAAAGTATCTGGTGCGCTGGCAAGGCTATGGCATTGAGCATGACTCCTGGGAGCCTGCGAGCAACCTCCGGCATGCTGCCCAGAAGGTCAGGGACTTCCACAATCGCCATCCAGATGCGATCTGAGTACTTCAGATGACTCTGACGGCCCTTGATCAGTCCTGGGAGCATTGGCGCAGTTGGAAAGCCCCTGGCTCTATCCAGTCATATTTTGATATCTTCTCGCAGCAATCCGGAGTTTCGGGGTTGGTGAATTTGTAGCGCAGCAGGCAGGAATCTTCGCATCGGGTTGCCGCAGGCTTGAAAGGGGGGTGATGTAAGGGGACACTCCTATTTTCTCCTTTTCCCCTGCCTCTCTCCCTTCCTCTTCATTTATTTCTCTTTCTTTTCATTCCACGGACTTGTATTTACTTTCCTCTTCTTCCCTTTCCATTCTACCATCCATCTGAGCCTTATCCGACTCATCCGACGCATTTCCTGCGCCTCGGCCACACTCCGGCCGCAAATCTGATGCATCCAAGCAATATCCAACTCATCCAATGTGTTTCCTGTGCCTCGGCCGCACTTCAGCCACACTCAGCCACACTTCGGCCACACTCGGCTGCACTTGCGCATGCCCAGATGCACTTCAGATGCACGTATACACTTCGGGGCATGTCCGGGTGACCCATACCTTCTTCCCACACCTCTTTACTTCCCATTTCCACTTTCCTGGATCACCGGCATGATTCTTGCATATTCCCTCCACCTTTCTATCACATGTGCCTGCTCATACCTTGTGATATTCTATGGACTTGTGGCTGGTGTACTATACAGTTGTCCCACCTTTGTCCCATGCTTCTACAGTATATACTTTGCCTCCTAGCATTGAGAATCCTTATCTTGTTCTCTTTGAATTCTCCCTCTGCTAGGCTCGTGCTGTTGGCCATCTTGAGGTTGCCCTTACAATGTCCCACTACATCGGATCCTACACCCACCATTGCGACCTCTGTCTCTGGACGATGTCACACTAAGTCGAGTTCACGATTTAGTGCCCAGATGGTCATGGACTACTACGTCAAGTTGCACCTGATTGTTTGTTGATTTCAGGATTGATTGGAATAGAGAAAATACTCTGATAGGGGTAAGGATAGGATGAGGTCGGTTATTAGAAATAGTATGTCAAGCAACAATACTACTCCTAAGTTGATAGGGGTATGGTGGTGTATTTACTTGTATGATAAGTATCAAGTATATATGGTAGTATAGGTCTATGTAATAAACCTATGGATTGAGCTAGATAACTATTAAACTGAAGTCAGTATGCCAGAATCCTACTCGTTTCAGATCTGGACTTGTAAGGGGTTCCCTACTTGTTTCAGGATAATCAAACTGTCAAATTAGTGTTACTGACACCTACTTGTTTTCGGTGCAGACTTAGCAAAAGAAATAGACCTTACTTACTTTTCAGGTCTATACAAATGGAAATGCTGGTATCCTACTTGTTTCAGATACAGCTAAGCTTAAGTTGATACCTTGTATCTGGGGGATAAAATTGTGTTGCATAACAGAGAGACCTGCTCCCTTTTATACCTACACTGTTTGTTCCTAAGAACAATGGTATTCTAGTGAGGGTAAATACAAATAAATAGTAGAACAATAGTAAAAGTGTCCTAGACAATATATTCCATTGTACAGACAATGGATGGTATAGTGGAACAATAAATGTACCATTGTTCTCAATGGTTGTCAGAGAAACCATAACAATAGGCAATACATTGGAACAATAAGAATATGAAAGAACAATGGAAACCATTATCACTGGTTTCCATGGCGAATTTAAGAAGATAAAAGAACAATGAAATCCATTATCATTGGTTTCCATGGTGAACTTCCATGGCGAACTTCCACAGTGAACTTCCACAGTGAACTTTCATGACAAATGAATGACAATGGAAAGGTAGGACAATGGCTAATTCTCCTAGGGGCTCCGCTCCTAGGGGTTCAGGGGTAACATTCTAATTTCTAATGTCTTTATACTGAACCCCTGTTCTAGTATGACAATGAATGCTCAGAGGCATCCACTGATGGGTGAACTCCATCCACTTCCTATCCCAGATGAATGCTGGGACCAGTTAAGTGTGAATTTCATTGTTGAGCTTCCGGAGTCAGATGGATTTGATGTGGTCATGAACATCAATGACTCTGTGAGTAAACACACCCATTTCATTCTGACTCACACCACTGTATCTGCCCTCAGGTCTGTCAACTTGTACCTACAGAATGTCTGGAAGCTACATGGCCTTCCTTGGTCTGTCATGTCTGATCAAGGTCTGCAGTTTGTTGCAGAATTCACTCAGAAAGTCTACCAGATGCTCAGAATCAAGCTGGCTGCATCCACTACATACCACCCTCAGTCAGACAGGCAGACAGAGCGGACTAAACTAGGAACTTGAGGCCTACCTCTGGATCTTCATCAGAGAGCATCAGAATGACTGGGCTCAACTTCTTCCTATGGCAGAATTTGCATACAATAACCAAGTTCATGCATCCACTCAGCAGTCACCTTTCCTTTTGGATACAGGCTGCCACCCTCATCTTGGGTTTGAACCCCATTAGCCACTGTCTCAGATGGAGTCTAAGAAAGAAGCATGGGCGAAGGGGGGCAGATGATAGAATTCAGAACATCAAGTAATGCAGTGATGACATGCTGATTGACTTTTCATGGGGACTGGCATGTCACTTTGGAAACAAGCCATACATCAAGGGCTGCAAGATCCTCAACATTGTGTCAAGGTAACCACCTGTCTTCTTCAGCACCATATCCTTTATATCTAACCAAGTATTCTGTCCCACTATGACCTTTCTTCTCATCAACAATGCAGGTCCACCAGCCACTCCTCTTCATTTCCAATGAGTACAGCGTCAGGACATTCCAGCTCTCTTGAGGGGAATAGATTGACATTATTGGCAACAAACCTTTGCAGCAATGATGAGTGGAAGACTGGGAACGTGTTCAGTGTGTTGGGCATGTTGAGGGTGTAAGAGGAGCAGGCTGGATTGGCTGCAACCACCTTGTAGGAACCATCAAACCTTGGCATGAACTTCGCTACACGGTTTTCACCTGAATGCATGTATTCATGGCAGCGATTTGATGGCAAGAGATACATGGAGTCTCCAGGCTGTGAGCACAAAGTGAGTTAGGAGATTGGGATATTTTAGCATGAAGAAGTGAATCCTGTGCCACTGCGGCGATCCCTTCCATCCTCCTAATGACTTCCATGGCCGTTGTGTTGCCTGCATTGGGAGAGGAGATCAAAGGAGGCACGATGCATGGACTTATCATTGTTTTGTTGGTGCATTCACTGGAACTGTCAGTTTGGGGGTGGAAAGCGGAAGAGAGCTTTAACTTGATACCTGTCAACTTGTGTAAGCTGATCAAAATTTGGAGATGAATAGCTTATCCCGATCCAAGATAATCTCTAATGGCAATCCATTTTCGCAATACCAATGCTCAAAGAAGAGGGCAGTGCAGTGTTCAGTGGAGATGTTCTTATGGCAAGGGATGAGCTGAATATCGGCCCCAAGACAGTCAGTGATTGTGAATAGATAATCAAAACCTTCATTGGGAGGCAAGGGCCCTACAAAGTCCAGCATGACGCAGCTAAGGCATGAGTCAGGTACAGACAGCGAGTGCAGAGGTCTGGCCAGCTTAGATGTTGGCAACTTGTTATGCTGGCAAGCAACACAGCCAGGGATGTAAGTGTCCTCCAGATCCCATTTCATGTTGGGCCAGTGGAAGGAATCCTGTAGAGAGAGGTATGTCTTATCAGAGCTGAAATGGCCTAAGGAGTCATGAGCCAAATGGAATAACACCTCTCAGACCTTTGTGACATGCAGAACAATCAGGTGATCACCAATGTAAAGCAGGCTGTTCCACATGCTGACACCAGCAAGTCCAATTCCCTTATCAAGCAGCTTCTAACACCAGCTATCCCTAGCATAGCCTTTCTTGATCAAGTTGAGCAGAGCCTTGTCACCAGAGACAGACAGAACAGAGGTGACAACGGAGGGAACAGCACTTGCAGTGTGGCACAGCAGGGTAGCGCAAACCAACAGAGAAACAGTGGCGATGTCGCTGGCTGGGCTGGATGATGGGCACACCTGAAACTTATGCAAGAAAGCATCTGCGACAGTGTTGTCTTCGCCATGCATGTACTTGATGATGAAATTGTAATCTGCGAGGAACTCAGACCAATGAAGCTGCTTCTTGGAGAGATCTTGCTGTCAATTGAAGAATTCCAGTGTCTTGTGATCTGTATGAACCTCGAACAAAGCACCTAGAAGGTCAGTGTGCCATTTACGCAGTGCTCTGACAATGGCCAACATTTCCTTGTCATGTGTGGGGTAGTTATGTTCCACATCATTAAGCTGCTTAGACTCGAATGCAACAGGTCACACCAATCTCCAATCTGGACCAAAGCTCAGCATGGCACCAGTACCCAGATTGCTAGCATTGGTAGTAACAAAGATTTTATTGATGCCAGGGTTGTCATGGTCAATGACAGTAAGGCACTTGTGAGAGACCACAAGGCATTTGATGTCTTCAAAGGCCTTCTGATGGGAGGGCAGCCAGGCTATGGGGTCTTTACTGTTCGCCTTATTTGTGAGAGGAGTTAGGATGGTGGTGAGAGATGCGAGACCAGGTAAGAAGGCAGATAGGTAACGAACAAGGCCCAGGAATTGTCAAACATCAGTGGCAGTATGAGGCTGTGGCCATTGGGAGATCTTAAGAGCTTTCCCAGTGTTAGCTTGAATCCTGTTGTGGGAGATGTGATGTCCCAAGAAATCAAGTTCGATGCAGAACAATGAGGTTTTCTTCAAAGAACAGTAAAGGCTGACAGTGTGGGGGGTGTCAAGGACAGTGCACATGTTCCTAATGTGTTCGATTAGCATAGAACTCCAGATAATAATGTTGTCAAGGTAGACATGTCATATTTTCCCTATTAAGTGGTGCAGTGTGGCCACCATACAGCGCTGGTGAGTTGACAGAGCATTCCAGCAACCTTGAGGCATTACTGTCCATTCATAAAGACTGAAGGGGGTCTGCACAACAGTGTACTTGATGTCGTCAGGATGCACCTTGGTCTAAAAGAACATGTTAGTCATATCCAATTTACCCCAGAACTGACCACAACCACAGTCGGCCAATATTTCATCAATACAAGGCAACAGGAAGTGGTCTGCAACTGTGTTTTCATTCAGTGTGTGACAATTGTTCACCCAGTGGGGGGAGAGCAGTAGGGTCAGCTTTTGGGATGAGGAATGTGGGGCTAGCATACCCAAAATCAGAGGGTCACAGCTGACTAGCAGCCAGGTGTTGATCCAGGAGAACCTTGAAGACATCGCGAAGCTTCTTTGGGCAGGAATATTCTTACCTAGATACCACCTTCTCCACATCCTTCAAGTGAAACCTATGGTACACCTGGTCAGGTAAGTGGTGGACAGCGGGTATGTTGTCTGGGAAAAGGCTGGCATATTCCTTTTTCATCTTGCTATCCATCCTTTTCAGCTGCTCACAAAGAGTAACCATAATGTTCAGTTCCTCGATTTGACCACATAGTGTGGTGACCACGCCCTCTGCGCAATCACCACGAGCACTCTGAGTGGGGTGCTGTTTCAATCTAACTTCCAATTTCCTGGCCATCTCCTCATCCATCAACATGTCAGCAACAGCAGGATGCACACGACACTGTGCAGCACGGGACTTCACTGGCCTTTGTATGCAATTTCTTCCATGGGGTGGTAGGCTTCAACACAGTCTCAGAAGGGTGCAAGAGATCATAGATGTGATCATTATTGAGCATAGCGGTACAAGTATTACATCCATGGTTGAGAATGAGACAGTTCAATTGCAGGAAAGGTAGTCCCAAGATAATGTCTGTAACAAGTGCAGGCACAACAAAGGCGCAAAGGGGAGAAGAGATGAAGAGACCATCTGGCAAGTGAGGGTGCAATTTGACATATGTTGAGAGAGTGTGACTTTGCGAAGAGCTGGAGAAGGTGGAGCTGCAGGCGAAAGGAATTGAAGCTGTGAAAGTGCAGAGCTTGAGACACTCAGCAACCAATTGTTTAATAAGAACTACAGAGGATCCATCGTCAATAAGACAAGGAAACAAATCATTGGAAGAAGGGGAGAGCGAGCAAGACCAGAAGATGTTTGGACAAACAAAGGGAGTGTACTCATCATCAGAGAAGTCAGGCAAATCCATATCGATGACACAGCTCACAACATTGGGTAACACAGCTGACACTATCTTCAAATCTTTGGCAGAGTCGCCAGTGTGGTTGGACACAGAACCAGAAGTTGGTACCTCCAGAGTTTCGGCAGGAACAAGGGCCATGACAGCAGATCCTCCAAGGCTGCTATGGTAGTTACTTGGGCAAGGCGGCATGTCACTTGCTGTCAAGGTCTTATAAGTGGCACCATTGAGAGGAGGGTTCATACAATGGGGCACAATATGGTTAGCCCAGAACCGACGGCACTTGTAGCAACTGCCAGTGGGGCCAGAGTTGCGTAGAATGGGCAGTCTAGTGGAGGAGGGCTGTTCAGTGGATAACTTAGTGAATTCATGAGCAAGCTCTTCGAGGTGAGCACAACAACATTCATTGATCCATTTGACCTTGTCAAGCCATCATTGGAAGTCTTCAATCTGATTCGTGTTTTCCTGGTTGCATTCACAAGACAATTCTTGTTCCATACCAGCCATTAGTTCAAGAGCAAAGTCGATGAAGGGCTTTGAAGCAAGTTGGCGATAATGTAAGATGTCCATCCATGTTGTGTGTTCCCAATCAGATGCTAGGAATAGAGCGCGCATCTGCGACTTGTACTTGTCCCAATCCATAGACACGAGGGCGGGACCTTTGGCCGCAAGCCAATGTATGGTGCATACACCAACCATACCATAAGTGATTGTTTTAACCATGTCAGTGTCTGTCATTCCTTTGTGTCTCAAGTAAGTCTTGCACTTAATAAACCATTCCCATAGGATTGCGGGGTCAACATCCCCTTCAGTAGCATTGGGGGTTGGTTGGGAGCCACTTGGGTGATGGTAGCTTTAACACCCATGATACAGAGATCCTGAAAGGGTGAGACAAATTTTAAGAGGTGTAGGGGCAGAGATGGGGACAGTGGAGGTGGCAAGAGTGAAGAAAGAGTTTCTATATGTGTACTAGAAGTGGTGTTTGGGACTGAGGCAGGAGGCGGAGCTATCAAGCAAGTGCCTTCAGGTAATTTGAACAATGGGGAACATTGTCGTAAATTCTGGGAAAGGCAGGCGCATTTGGGGGTGTTTGGGACTGGAACTGGGGCAGAGCAGGTTCTGGTATGGGGTGGGGTTCTGGAGCTGGAGACTGGTGTTCTAGTATACCTCATTGTCTGTGAAGATGAAACTGAGGGTCTGGGAGAGAAAGACAGGATGGGAGAGAGACAGTGTTGTAAGGGCAGGGTTGGTTGGAAGGAACTGGGAGGGAGGTGGAGTTGGGCACGAATGCCATTCAGGGTCGTGGGGTCACTGTATCCAGAAAGAGTAAGCATGTTTGATTGATGTTAAAAAAAAAGTGGAAGGTGTCCATAGACGCAACACTTGAGAATATAACAAGATCAAATGGTGGGATTGAGTGTGTAAGTGAGAGGGTACAAGAGAAAGGAGAAGTAAGTAAAGTAATATGCAATGCTCATATATATAGGTACATGAGCATCAGGTGACTGTAACTAGGGGTCAGGGATCAGGGATAAACATGGAGTGTTTACATCAATTCTCAATGCCCTGCTGGACAATTTCTCCTTCTCTTTTGAATCCCCTTTCCCGTAATTCCTCCCCTACCTACCTTCAACTTCACTCTTTCTTTCAAGGGTGGGCAAGTGTAAACCCAGTTTACATTCATATTCAATATTCCCCTAGTTCCTAGGTCATATGACTTCAGTGCTACTATATTACCCATGTAGTTCCATGTATTGTACTCACTTTCTTACCACCATATTCCTACATTTTCAATCCACATGCTAATCCTTTCATCTGTCTAATTCTGAGTGTTCCACCTTCGTGAAGTTTCCACAATGTTCTTTGCCTCACCTTTGCCATGTACTTTCTCACATCTTTGTCAAGTGTGACATGTGGTTAGTACCAAATAAATACAAATAAACAAGGACCTCTTGATCTCAGAACCCTTTGTTTAGCTTCTTGACTCTGAACCACATCCTTTGTGAAAGTAAGTGACTCATCTATGACTGCTTTCTTTACACCTTTTCTCTAGTTTTAACCTTTTCCTGTAGCCTTTTGGAACTCTGCTTCTTGATAATGGCAACTATAGGCTCAGTCTTGGCAACAGGCTCATCTGGTAGGCTTCTGGCAGTATCATTGCCTACAAAAAACAGCTATGCTTACATTAGGGCTGTAGCTTGCAACTCAACTGAGATGCTCTCAGGTTAGTGCTACTTTTATCATGGCTTACCCTCAGACCTGTAACACCTCATGTGATAGATGTAGACTCATTCTCTGTATCATCAGTTCAGGTAAGCATGGGTTCTGCTCATTTTCATCAGCCTAAGTATATGCTCCATGAAGGATTTGGAAACTTCTTTGTTAAAAACCAGCACACCCTTGTATGTCAAGTCCAAACAGGTTGTAGAGGTTGTTGTACCTCCTCAGCCTGCTTGGGTGAATCAACATCTGTCTGAAAAGAAGTCAGTTATGAAAGTTAGCAACATTTTCTTACTATTTCTCTCCCTTTTCTGACACTTCCTACACCATGAAAAGATCACAGGTCCTGCTATAGCCAGTAAATCTCTGGCAGAGACACTAGCAGCAGCATTTTCAAATAATGGTGTTCAGCCTTCACCTTTACTTTCACCCTCCAAAAGAATTTCACTGGCCACACCCAGGGCTGTCAGACAAAGTCTTCAGCAGTAAGTTTCTTTAGGTTTTTTCTTTCTCTTTTATCTTTGTTAATTTCATCTTGTTTGAAAACAGTGCTTCTTCAACTCTCTCCTCTTCCCCTTCTCCCCCATGCCTGCCTTCCCCCCCTTCCCCACCACACAACTCACCCACACATTCATTTCAGCAAGAATCAGTACCCACCTCACCACATCTGCAACAAGAGGTAAGAGGCCAAGTACCCAACACCCCAATGTACAGGTGGATGATATCTTTACCCCGCAGACACACCATGATTGGGTACTCCAGCGCCAGAAGACTCAAATCATCACAAACTCCATAGCGGGTAGGAGCAACTACCTGGTGCCCCCGGAGGCGTGGGGCCGTCGAGGCAGCGAAAGCAACCCGAAACAAAGCGGGGACTCTCGCACACCTCACGCAGTAACGGCGGCAGTAGAGACTGACACTCGACTGGCCAGTCTTAACGGTCACGTCGGTGAGCTGGTAGGGTCGGACATACTGGGGATCGTGGCCAACCTCAGGCATTTGGCGAAAGCGCACGGTGAATACAAGCTCGCAACGACGCAACCGGAGACCAGGGCGACGAGAGAGATAACGACGTCGCGAACGAACACGCCGGAGGTGGAAAGACATCGGTTGGACGAGGCATGTTCTGTCACGGGTGAGAAATCAAGTCGACTTCCCTCGCGTCCATCGCAATCCACGACGGCCGCCTTCGTCGATCGATTGGAAGATATGTTTGGACCGGGTAGTGTTATGCGGGGGAGCGGGCCTCGACCATCGAAAAAGGTGCGTTGAAAAAGCTCGTGTTGCGGCATCGCATCGAATGCTATGGAAGGCTAATAGAGTCCTTGACGTCACCTACAACATGATAGGAACCTAAAGATAGGTCGGTGGGAATAAGCAGGCCAGGTAAGGTCTTCGGGAGGTGTTTCTAGCGGCTCGGACTAAGTAGCCGTCCATATTCAGGTCGATCGAACACGGATACGGATACAGATAGTACCATATCGGACACACCAGTACAGCGACGGCAGGACAAAGTTCGAGTGAGAGACCAGGTTGCAGAGTCAAGTACGCCGAGGGGGCCTAAGCCCAAGCGAAGGCGAGTCGAGGGAGTATCTATTGAAGCGCAGGCCGTAGGGGTAATCCCCGCAAACGCGATCAGTCTCGAGAGTGTAGCCGAATGGACGCGCATGTTGCAGAAGCTGATTAAGGGAAAATCTCGCTTGCGCCAAGAGGTGAGTCTCATGCGATCTCGGATTTCGAGATGGCCTGTGGGATCCCCCCGCGACGTGCAATATCTGATGGTGCTCTCGCAGGAGCTGATGGCCATCCGCCAGCTCATGGACACGATTAAGGAGTCCTGGATGACGAAGAAATTGAGATTCAGCTTGGTCAAGGTGGGTTCTCGCGATGCTCATCGCTTGTTCAAACCATAATTGAAACGGGATCAGGATTCTGGACTTCTGTCCAGCATTCGCCATCTGGCTACATTGACTGCGAGCGAGATAGGATACGGGGACGAGCATGGACTGGTCGAAAAGGCACAGGCGCTTGTGGTCATGTTTAGTGACTGACCGTGGGAAATGCAGGGTCCGATTTATGCCTTTTAGTAATAACTCGTCTGTTGTTCTCCATCTGCCAACTCCATCAATAATGCTCGCTCTTGTTCACCCTTTTGACCCGTCCCCTGAACCCCACGCGTCCAGGCAGATTCCAAGAAGACTGCCTTCCCTCACAAAGCAGCCTCAGAAGCAGATCTCATTTGCAAAGAATCACTTGAATTCATTCCAGCAGCTAGCACAGGCTTCTTCATCGTCGGCGTCGACGTCCACCTCGCACCACAACCACCACCATCAGCCGGAGAGATCTCCAGCACCAGCGACCTTGACGGCGGCGGCGACGGCTGCACCGCAGCAGCAGCAAACCCCCTTCGATATCAACACCTACCCGTCGACCGACCTTCTCAAGGTCCTCGCATCGCTTTTAACGCAGATTGCGGCGACGAACGACAAGCTAGAGTCGGCTTCCAATGCATCGGAAATCCAGGCTTCCCAGTCAATACAGCACGCAACGCCCATCTGGCATACACTGACGACGGCGTCGAAAAATGCCATTTTGACTCCCTCGTCAACCCTCACTTTTCACGCCAGAAACGTACCAACAATCAGTCTCGAGGCATATCTCCTCCGCATTCTAAAATATTGCCCCACATCGAACCAAGTTTTCCTTTCCCTACTCGTCTACTTCGACAGAATGTCGAAACTCAGCTCAGAGGCTGTTGGGAGGACGTTTGTGATTGATTCATACAACATCCATCGCCTTGTGATTGCTGGAGTGACGGTGGCGAGCAAGTTCTTCAGCGACGTCTTCTATACGAATTCTCGCTATGCAAAAGTGCGTGCCTCTTTCCTCGCCTCTTTTTTCTCCGACTAGACGGCTTATTTTGGTATTAGGTCGGCGGACTACCGCAAGCCGAGCTAAATCAGCTTGAACTCCAATTTTTGCTGCTAAACGACTTCAGACTGGTGATCTCACCGACCGAGATGCAGCGATACGCTGAACAACTTATCGTTTTCGCCCATTCCGATAACCCCACTGCAGTACCTATTTCCAACTCCTCCTTGCCACCTCAGCCTACTCCATCCCCACATGCTCCAACCACCCCTTCATTCACGCATACAAGCCGTGTGCCGCATGGCGCAGCAGCTATGGGGGCTATGGACTCTTACGGAGGACGTATACCAGACGATCGCCAATCTTATCACCCGCAACCCGAGATTAAGCCACACCAACCCGTTTACGATACCCACTCAGCGCCCCATTCATCCCAATTCCATCGAGCGTCCTCATCGGGCAGTCGCTCTGTTCAGGTCAACGGCGACCACACCAAAACGCCATTCAGCAAGCCTAGATATGCACCCGAGGATGAAGAAACTGAGACGGAGACGGAAACTGAGAATGATGTGGCGGATGGTGTGATGATACCACGGACGATGAGCCCACGATCCGGCCCGCGCGCTCAGCAGGCGGCTCATGCGCATCCTCGGACACCCAGAGTTTGTGCAGTGTTAGTACCGATGAGGGAGATACGGGCGATGAGGCGGGGGACGAGTATGGGAACGTTGATGGCGATGATGACGAATGGATAGGACGGCCTAGACCGCCAGGAGCTGCAGGAGCTGAGGGCGAGGTTAGTGAAGGGTCTGGCGATGCCACTCCTGAGCGGAGAGTTTTCATCGTCCAACGCTCTCCGAAAGATAGAGATATAGTAGACCATCGAATGGGTAGCCTTTGAGACTTTTTCGACTCGATTCCTGCTCCCCTTCATCGCCACAACATTTCCCGCCACTCCCGTTATACCGCTATATTACTTATTCCCGCCCACGACTCCACACGACGTCCTAGCTACTCGCCAGGAGTATGCTGCTAGCCGGATATCCCATTTATGAATGATGCATCGCAAGCAAGTATTTATCAAGCTGGAATTTCATATTTCTCTCCACCCCTCCTTCTGTTTCTTTACAGTACCACTGGACGTCAGTCATTCGTAGTTGCTGTCTCGGTTGTAGTTTCTTTTAGCAGAATTTGCAATGCGTAATATTAGAGCTGGACAACATACTTTCCTGACCACTACCAATGATATTGTTTATAAACAACGTGAAGCATGTACTTTTAGTTTATGTGATATTGCAGATGTAAGTACGTACATGCCATATTATGACTGTAAAGCCAATGTACGCTGCGCCGTTCGGAGGTATAAACGAAACGGCGTGTTCTTACAACGGACTCAGTCAATGCATCGTCAATTTAAGTCGTATTCAAGAGGGGTAAGGTAACCTATTTGATATCAATCCCGTCAGTAAGAGTGTGAACTAGCTATGGCACCCTTAGGCGCAGCGGTTCGGGTCACTTTGAAGTCGCGGAGCAGGGAGTTAGGTAAGTGGGACAGCTTCGCAAAAGACATCCTCTTCCTGTCGGTACTCGCTAGTAATGGCCAGGGAAGGCGATATTAGCTACATTGAGTAACAGCCATACGAGTAACATGCATAGACAACATACTGGGAGGGTACACCATAGCTGAAGCGACTCTCCTGCAGTTCGAAAACCTGCGATTGCAGACGATACACAAGTTCCTGCAAGAGTGCAACCTGACTGCGCAGAAAGAGGAATTCCTCCCAGTGGAAGCCTATAGATTGGCGCGAGTAGGGGTACGGAGCGGGCCCGGTATCCCTTGCATACGCATACCGCCCGTAGTCCCTCGTGGGCATGGGGGCGGAAGGTCGTTGAGGACCATCATCCTCAGTACAATACGGAGCCATTGCCGAGTCGTAGTGCCACTGTTCAGCTGGACGCGACGCGTCGACGGAATGGAGAGGGCCGTAGGCATCACAGCTTGAGGATGAGTCTGATGGCGTAAAGGAGGCTGGAAAACGCGCTCCCCGTCATTCCATGAGCGGTCCCGGAATGCATTTGCAGCGTCAGGCCAGTTGTCGTACGCGGGAGGCCACGGGGCGCGTTACGGACCGTCGAAGCGTCAGAAAATTCGCTTTTAGGCGACATTTGGCTATCCAGTGGTGGTTGGCCGCAAAAGTTGACGGTGGCAGCTTCCGATTTGAACGCGTAGCTAAGCGGCGAGCGCCCGTCAGTGTGCTGAATTTCACTGCATATCCGTTCGATGTGGCCGCGACTCGTGTCCACGGTCAGAGCGCCGCTTTTGATGGTCGAACATATCCACTTTAACCCTTACCGCCCCCAGTGACGATACGGCTACTCTTTCTTTGAAATCAATACTGTGTATTCCCGTCGGCGCAGCTATGTTTAGTAATAGGAACAACGAATCCCAGCCATCAAGCACTATCCCTTGGTCATCTCCAGACCCAAATCAAGGCTCCAGGACCTTTACTACCTCCTTGCGATCGTCCTTCTCAACAATGACCACCTTCTTTTTGGCCAAAGAAGCCCGGACGGGATGAGGATCCTATATACAACACTTGGTCATCCAAAGGGAAAGGGCTCGTGAATGTAGAACATACGCTGAATATTTCGTCCAGTTCCTCCCTGTTCATAGGATGTGAGTCAAGTGAATGGACGATCTCTGAGAAATGGCGCACAAGGTTCTACCCTTGGTTTCAACCGCGAAAAAGTAGACCATGATGGCTTCCAACACGTCCCATACAACTAGTTTACGCCTCAGAATGTATTCTAGCCATTTACCAGCTCGTGTAGGAGGCTTACCGTAGACTATATAATACTACAGTGGTCCAATAAGCATATGGTAGCTTTCGACATGATTGTTGTCACTTACTCGCCATTGTATCCTTCCAAGAGCAATCGGCGCAGGGTATGTATTGACAAAAGACGCGCAACTAACTGCTAATGCATACCTACAGGGATTGGTTAGCAGTGTAGGATAAGGCATGAAATATACCCACATAGCCATTCCTTTCGCTCTGAGGAGATTTCGAAGCCAGTCAACGGGCAGTAATTTTTAGAGGAAGAATCTACATACCGAGTATTATAACTCAACACCTCTGCGGGATAAATCGCTTGAAGCGGGGTATACGTCAAGCTGTACACGAATCCAAAAAGGACTATCGATCTGAGGTCAGTACGAAGCGAAACCCCATTCGTGACGAAATTAGCGTACAGATGAAGGCAATCGCAGCGTTTGCTCCATTAACATCACTTCCTGAAGACCCAAATCGGGCGGTGCACCCTACCAAGCAGAGGTGAGTGATTTCCTTTAGACACACCCTTGGAAAAAATAGCCCGTGTACCTGTCGTTACTGCAAGTGTTCCTGCGGACGCAAGTGTTCCCCAAAACCACATCCTTCGACGCCCCACTTTATCTGCAAGCGAAGTGCCTATTAGCGCGCCAATGGCGGACACAACCGTATTGATGAAATTCAAAGTGAGTCGCTGATTCTGCGAGTTTGCGCCGGCGTTTTGGAAGAGGATTGGAAGGAAGTACCTAGGAGGGATTTTAATCCGGTGAGAATGAAAGATGAGTGAGAGAAGCTGACCCGAGTCCGTTTCCCGACCATTGACCGAAGAAGCCCATCAGGAGCATCATGAATGTCCTATATCGAGCATTAGGGGTATTTACTAGTTCCTTGTAATCCCACCTGAAAGACCGGGTAAGCTTCCCTGTGCCTTCACAAACAAAGACGGGAAAGTGAAGGACCAACCATCGCTTATCAGACGCGTCCAATTTGATTGCTTCCTCAAACTCTCGCCACTCCAATTTAACCAACGGGGCGTTGGGATCGCCGTTGCCATGATATTTGGCCAATATTCTACGAGCTTCGTCGTTGCGCCCTTGAGATATCAACCAACGAGGGGACTACGAATGCGTCAGAGCGGTGGACTTGGGAAAGCAAGCACTCTGTCGCACCTCAGGGAGTACAAATGACATGGTAGTCAAGATGACAGCGGGTGCAATCTGAATTCCGAGCGGTACTCGCCACGAAGCAGTTCCATCGGTGCGGCCTGTGGCGATCGTAATCCCAGCTACGGATCACTACATTCAGTATTCATTGCAACTTGGGTCAGTAACTTACTGCATAGAATAGAGCCTGTGTAGTAGAAGGCTATGCCAGGTCAAAAATGCGAGACTAGATCACAGGGTATCAATGACTCACTGTTGTATCTGTTCAGTTGGAGATAACTTGACTACATGCAATAGTTAGGAGAGTGAGAGTCCACTCACAATCCTGTTAGCCGGCCACGCCACTTGTATAGTGAAATCAGGTAAGTGAAGTACATAGCATTGCGCATGTGCGATTAACGCACCTGCGGAGGTGACATCTCCACTACATACGCAGGGGCTGCAGTAGTGGTGATCGCAACCCCAAACCCAAGGGTGAATCGTCCTCCTAGAAGATAACTCGCATCTCTAGCCGCGGTGATGACAATGGCGCCGATGATGATGATCATGCTACCCAAACACTGGTGGCACACTGTGAAATCTGTGCAAGAACAAAGAGAGAAACTTACCATGCCTCCCCGACGACCAAAGCGGTCAGTCACAGGCCCCGCCAACATCACAGCGGCGATACTCCCGATCGAATACTTAAAACCAGCGTTGGTTCAGATGAATCCATTAGGTTGATGGATTTGACTGACAATACCGAAGATAATGGCGGTTGTGGTCCCAACGCCTCCTCCAGCGTCTTGACCGTCGATGCCGAAGAAGTCAAGGTACTGACTGTTCGCCATACGTCAATTACAGTGATATAGAAGGTAGGCCAGACGCACTGCATCCCGTTCACTGCGCTCATCACTATTGATGGGAACGTTTACTGTTTGATCGCCTTGGAAATTAGGATACATGCCTGAACCATCAAAGCCATTCGACAGGCTACCCATATACGCTACCAACAAAATTCCAAAGAGTTCAATAGATGCCCAACTCGTAGGGCTCAATTGCGGTCCTGTCGACAACGCGAGTGCATAATCCGCGTTGACGACTTCAAGAACGTTGGTCTCCTGTCCATGAGTCAATTTAGGAACATCTGGCGAAGCCGCTTTCTCAGAAGAATGGTCGGCGGACGGCGCATCCTTCTCTTGCGCTGTAGGTTGAGACATTTGATTGTGGGTTGTGGAATGAAATCTACGTGCCAACCTATACATCTACGTTTTCTTGTTCTCATGGGAGATTGATACGGCAAATAGTCGGTGCATAACGAAGCCTGGTGATGAGAAGAAGCACCCACTCTCAACCAGACGAGGTCGAAGAACGGGGTTTAAGGAGGAAGCAGGTTAAAAATAAGTGGAGGGTGTGAGAAAGAGAGGAATATTCCTTCCTGATACGATCATGTGTGTGACCGGCACCAAATTGCTAACCGCATTCAATGCCAATAGAGCGTACTTAAACATACCGGATATGTACGGTGAATATTCAGCGTTGATCAATAAGGCTTGAACCGACGCGATGCCTTGAGCTTTTCCACTTTCACTTTGTCTTCCTCCCATCTTTGCTTCAAATCCAATAACTCTAGAATACAAAAGATGAGGCATTGAGTAATCGTGGAGATGGTGAAACGACGCACCCTTCCTCTGCTTTTCCGCCTTTTGGAACGCGTAGAAACCTTCCTTCTCCTTCGACTCTTTCTTCTGCTTTCTCATTCTCCCACCACCGCCCCTTCCAATGGTCGCAGTAAATTGCTTGCTCGCAACGCCTACGCCCCCGCCTAGAGTCTTTCCATACGCGCCGCCACGCGTAACCAACGTAAAGCCTTCGTCGTCCACGATGGCTTCCCCTTTTTTGTACTTCGAATTCTGTCTGCTTTTCGCCAGCTCGTATTCGTAAAAATCGATCGAAGAATCCGCGTGGGCTCTGACAACGTCCAACGGTGGTCGCAAAGAAGAGTATAGCTGCATATAGTGAGCCAGACCGGATGGCGGAGAGTCGGCATCCTGTAGTTTGGGCCATGGCTTGGAACTAGACGATAGTGCTTTTGGGAGTGAAACTTCGTCGAGGAAGATGAGATGCGCTGACCGGCCTGTTTTGCGAAACATTCGAAGAGAGTTCGAAGGTAATGGCGTTACGGTAGGTGCTTTTGTTGTGTCTTTCCCGACTTTCCGCTTCTTTCGTGGGTGCTCCTGCTCTACATCTATCGGAGTCTCCTCTTGTTTCTCGTCTTCCTCGTCACTTTCGATATCGCTACCAGGCTCATTAATTTCGTCCATGTCAAATATGACCCTCTCCACGGTCCCACATGATCTGAAGAATATTATCAACTCTCTTTCGCTGGCGTCAGGAGGCACATTGACGAGGAAAAGTGTGCGATTGGGTGGCAATGTATGACTTGATCCAGCTTTTTTGGATGGTACATGGGCACGGACGTAGAGATAGTGAGTCGACTGCTTCGTGTATTGGACCGGTAGAATGTTGAAACCTGATACGACGGACGGCATACCTGCCTTGTAATAAATTGCACAGAAGTTTGACCTCAAATTTGCATCTCCATTGTTTGGCTACTGAGAGGATCCTTAACATACGTCAACCGGCCTAATTACGGGACTCAGGGTACCCCTTAGGAGACAGGAGGAGCTCCGACAAGTTGCATTTCCTTCATGTTTTTGGCGGGAGTACATGTGAATTCATTCACCGTCTAATAAAGTACCTCCATACCAATCATCCATGCCACTATAACCAGACGCCGCTGTCTTTCAGTTTCAGTGTGTCATGACATTTACTCAGCATTCCTCGTATACATAAATTTCTTCATCATTTCAAATGGCTACAGGTGATATCAAGCTGCCGCTTGAGGAAAATAATGCCAGTGTCTATTGCCACTTGCGGAGATATTTTATAAACCACAACACAACATGAGCTATAGCTGGAATGGGATGCGGACTTGCAACGAAAAAAGCGCAAACGAGAAAACTAGGACACTAGGAAAGAGACAATCAAATCGAGATACTGAAATGGCTCCGAAAGATTTATGAACCAATGAAGCGAGAACAGGACTAGGATCGGAAATAGTGTGGATACGAGAGAGGAGGAACGACATCCGGACATGGTGACAAAACATAACGAGGTTATTCAAGGAAACAG
Organism: Pleurotus eryngii var. eryngii; assembly: GCA_029467805.1. Lineage (NCBI taxonomy): Eukaryota > Fungi > Basidiomycota > Agaricomycetes > Agaricales > Pleurotaceae > Pleurotus > Pleurotus eryngii. Next base: position 3,240,645 of record SZVJ01000009.1, on the reverse strand, counting down.
ATAGACGTGATATGGAGTAGCGTTGTCCGTAATATAGCTAGACGGTGACCATAGGCTGCGTACAAGCTTGCAAATATAGTTAATTGTGGGTGGGCACTGAAGTGTATATGCGATGGGTTTCGCTGATGGCGTTGGGGAGCGTTGGGGACACGGATTGCGTGTGGAAAGCGAACCGATTAAAAAGAAATGACGGGGGTTCCTGGAGAAATGGGATTGGAGATAATTGACTGTCGTCGTGATGGGTAAACATGATCATGAATTGTTTGCAATCAAGGAGAACGAGCACCGCCTGTAGCCGACTGGTATTGTGAGGTGCTAGGATTGGACGTCATGATGGAAGTCTTCCAGGCATTGTCAAGATCGAGGCTCGCTAAGGTCCCGTTCAAATCTTGGATGTCGTGGGCTTCTTGAGATTCGTGCTCGCCTCGACCCCCAGCCGATGACGGCTGTCCGGAAGTTGGCCGCGAAATGGGTCCTTCCGCCCGACCTGGAACACGATTCAACTGGAAGGCTGCTGGCGTACTGTCAAGAAACGACGGGAAGCGAGAAGCACTGGAGGGTCGAGTGGTAGATGGCGACACGTTGCCATTGCTAGTTCCGTCACCTTGTTGCTCAGGGAGATAAGCAGTCCCGTAGGCTTTGACATGTTGCGCAAGAGGTACCGGTTGTTGAGCACTATTACCCTCCGAAGGTAGGTACAAATTCAGATCCGGGGAAAACGGCGAGAAGTTGGTTCCTTGGAATTGGTTCCCCTGCGATGGGCGACGAAAAAGTGCCGAGAGTTGACTCGAGTAAGGAATGATGCCATCTGGTGACGATGCGAACGGCCCGCGAGGTCTGCCCTCGCTGTAGGTAGCAGGGTACATAGGCGGTTGATTGTACGAGTTGGAGGAATCCGGGTAGCCCTGGCCGGAGAACTTCTGAAGAAGCTGCAACGCTTGCTCTGGAGTCATCGCGTTACTCAGAGCTTGAGCCTGTAGCTGCGACTGGAGGGCCGCCGCGTGAGCTGCCTGAGCTGCTGCCTGTGCAGCCGCCTGGGCCGCTTTATCTGGAAGATAAAGATATGTGGATGATAAGGGACTGAGTCAATCGAGCTTACATTGGCTGCGCCCCCAACTCAACCGGATTCGGCTTCCCCCTATAGGGAAGCCTTGCATCTTTTCTATTGCTCGCTCAGCGTCAGCCTTGCGCACGAACTGCACAAACCCGCAATGTTTCCCTACAGGGACTTTTACCTATGGAAATTATAGTTTTAAAAAAACTAGTAACGCATTCGACTCACATAGTGGATGTCGCCAAAAGGTGCAAAGAAGGTGCGCAATGTCTCCTCCGATATCAAAGGAGAGAGTCCACCAACAAAGACGGTGGTATTGTACGGATCCGTGGAGGTCAATTGCTCGCCGTTGGGACCTATGAGGTTGCCCAAAATTGCCCGAGCTTGCGCGTGATGCTTCCAAGACTCTTCTGACAGGACATACCGAGGAGCGACCGTCGCATCCTGATTCGTGACCGGATTCCTCTCAGTACCATAAGACGACCCACCACTTCCTATAGCCTTGACCGGGCTTGCGGTTCCATTTGCATACTGCTGGGCGATCTGAACCAAAACGTGATTTGGTAGATGCATCATCTCATCTGGCGTAAGTCCCGCAGAGGCACCGCTCGTTGAACTAGCTCCCGAGCTCACAGAAGTGTTTGAGCTAGACGTCGCGATGGAGGATGCGCCGGACCCCGACGTAGATAAGCTAGTCGAGCTGATGCCGCTTGAAGGAGGTACGGTGGCGATCGGGGCCGAAACACTTTGGGTTGGGCCAGAATTCGGTATAGACATGGAGACCGTCGCAGGCTCCAAGGTGTTCGAATGGGAGGCGAGCTGGACGGGAGGGAAGTCTATGTTTGGGACAGCAGGGAGAGCTTTGAACTTAGCCGTCGCCGGGGATATACGCACTTCGAAAGAAATCAGTAGGTATATGCGCCATCATGTGGAGAAGAGATGACGAACTGGGTCTCGACAGGCAATATAACCCGTGCATTTCAATCAAAGCTCTTTGTTGGTCGGCCTCATCCGTGAAGCTAGAAGCATGTCAGCCAACTCATCTACTCTTAGGTCAGTGATAGGCTCACCGAACGAAACCATATCCTCTTGAGACACCAGTCACCGGGTCCAGCATGATCTTCGCGCTCTTACAGCTTAAAAATGGGCGAATAAACTTCGGCTCGCGGTCGTTCCTAAGGCCCAGGACAGGATTGCGGAAAACAGCGACTAGGTCTGAATTGGACGCCTCAGGAGCTAGGTCGCCCACGAATATGCTATACTCCTTTTCGTAGTGTGGGGCCGATGGGATATATGCACCAGCGGTAGGGAAAGTGGATGACACCGGCGTAGATGCGACTGACGATGCCCAGTTCATGACGAACGGCCTAGATGAATTGGGCATTATCAATGGCATTCCCTGCTCAGATGACTTGACCTGGGAAAGCACGGATGCTGCATGGGCGGGTGTCGGAAACGTCAAGAAGCAGTACCCTGGGTTATTAGCCTGTTGTCCAGTCACTGGATCAGGGGCAGGATGTGGGACCTTGATGCCCGCCGAGTCCCAGCCCATTAGGCCACAGACCTGTTTAGCATATTCTTCATCCATCCAAGGCTCGAGTTCTCCCCACCAAAGCGTGGTTCGCGACAAAGATAAAGTGGTAGGTGACGCAGACGGCAAAGTTGACGACGATGGCGGGGAGCCTTGATTGAAGCTATGAAACTGAGTGTCGCGGTCGGGATATTGGGGTGAGTGGTACTGCGCTGGTTGATGGACAGGAGGAGAAATGCGGTGAGGATGAGGATGATGGTGGTTGAGGGAAGAGAAGGAAGGACTTTGACTTTGTACCGATCCTTGACTCGAGGTCACGGCGGGTATGCCTCTGTTTGGCCCAGAATATCCCATACTGCCCAAACCGTTGTGCTCTTTTTCCACTTGCCGTCCCATAAGATCGTTGTGCATCCCCAGGCCGTACACTTGTTGTCGAGAAGCTCGCATGTCCAATGCATGGGAAACTCCCGCTGCGCCGTATGTGGCTGCGTATTCCTGGTCGTTGCTCGTCATGCCGTGGCGCAATCCGTATGTCACTGGGGTGCCCATGTCGTGTAGCTCTGGTCGAGACATTGGTGGAGATCCTTCCCAGCTATTGAAGATAATGGCCCGCCGTGAGTCGTCGGATTGCTAATTCCCTGGCTGATGGCTGATAAAGGGGGCTTGTGGTGGTCTGATGGAAAGGAGGGCGAACGAAAAGCAGTAAAAAGCGATACACTATAGTGCAAATCGACTAGCAAGCAAACGGGGCATATAAAATCAGTCACAAAGCGATAAATCTGTAGAACCAAAGGCAATAGAGCGCGGCCAGGCAGTATTCGGTGGGAAGACAGGGGGAGAGTGCGAGCAAGAACTGCAAAATCGTAAATGCCCAGTTATAGGAACGACCTCGGTTTCAAATTGATTCGGAGTCGGGCCCTAAACGGGCTGCGGAGTTGAAGGCTCTCCTGAGCAGGTCCGCCTCTTGGTTTTCAGCAGCCTGCGGCAGTCTCTGCGGATCCATATCGGGGCAGTAGATACGCGTCAAACGACCTCCATTGTCCTCCAGCCAAGCATCTTACATATGTGATTCCCATTCGAGTCACGATTCGTGTCAGGTAGATCTTCGGATAGGCCCTTGGATCTCCCATTGTTCTCGCTGACGACGAGGGGGCTGTCGGTGTTCTTCACAAGTCGGACAATAGGCGATCAAGTATTCGAACGTAGATCTACGCGGCTGAATCTGGAAATGAACGCTTTGACTGCCGTCACTGTTCGGCCCTGTAGGTCCATATTTGTGGGTCCATGTTTCTTGTGGCGGTGCAGCTTCCCATTTCTGATCGCTTACCACGGGCTACATAGCAGACTGCTTCTCATAATGAAGTACTGTGACCGCTCATGACTCGTAGAATTCTGCATTCCTGTGATTTTTGTCGTTGAAGTGAATGGTGCTGGTGAAGGGGGGACTAAAAAAGGCAGTCTATTGTTCGTTTATCATGCACGATGGAGTCACTGATTAATTGATTGCAGTAACCACAAGACGAGAAGATTGTCCGGGAGTGTCTTGTCACCCTTTCACCCGGTGGTATACATAGCAGTGGGACTTGCGGGGGAAACAATGGAGGCTACATAGATACGAACAGTTCCCAATGTCTAGTGATTGATCCCCCACGCGTCACTTCCATGTATTTATATCTGTCGTTCGTGTGGGGGAACTCGCCCAGAAGGAAGCTCGACTGGACACCGATGGGAATCAGTTTCGGGCTAGGTGGTACATGGGGTCAGGAGTTTGGGGGCAGGTTCTCACGCAATCACACTGTCACAAGTCACAAGTCACAGCAGAACTACGATCGGAAACCCTGAAACAGTTCGGCGCTAAATACCAGTTATGTAAGATCTTTCAAGGCTTCTCCTCACAAGTTGCATCGTGCACTGAAACTAGAAGCTTTGAGGCTTGCAAGACGCTAACTTACTTATCCTGGACATTACTCGAACATGCCAGTCCGCCGGCCCTCCGCGTCTGCGGGGACGCTCGTGAACAACGCCGGCAGCTCAACACGCGTGCACCGGAGCACGGACTCGCATCACGCATTCATGGCCCCATCCACCCAGCCAGTCATGCTTTCCACACTCGGCACATCTGCGACACCCCAGCAAAAGGTTGTGCAGGTGCTCGTCGCGCGTCTGAAGAACAAGGTGGGCGTGCTTTGTGTTTGATCAGACAGCACCTTTGATGCATTCGATCTGCAGCTGCCGTGCTACTCAGGAGTGTCGCTGGACCAGCTCGAAGCTGATAATGCGACGCAGCAAGCCATCGACGCACTGGTGGACCTTGCACACGATTCCCTCGACTTGATAGCCTTGGGGCTGAGTGAGCTTTTGGAGAGGCTAGCTCAGGTGCGTGTCGACGAGTTTCAATCAACCGTCTATCCCTGATAGAATGCAGTCGCACACGAATGGGATTTTCTCCATTGGAGTGCTGCAGTCCCAATTATTCATTCTGAAGGTTCTGTCGCTTGCCATGGCTGCGAGATGGAATCAGAACATGCGCTCAAGCTCTCGGGCGAGCAACTTTCCCGAGTCGCCGCTCCCTTCAGATACAGCGAGAAAGGGCCGACCCCCGCCATCGGAGCGGTCGTACACGCCCCCACCGTGGTCAGAACCCCCACCGCTAGACGATCGCAGCGCAAAGTACCTTCTGAGCGTGCTCGTGCTGTTCCTGCGGCAGACAGCGGAGACAGACCCTCTGTTGCTGGCGAGCGGCATCGCAGACACGTCGTTTCGGGACTTTGAATCCACGGATTTTCTGACGGCGACTCCGTTGCTTGAAGCGCAGAATGGTGGGTCAGCCATCCCCTCGGACATACCAGAGCTACCTGGCCCAGTGCTTCGCAATCGTCCCTCAGCGAATTCCGTGCAGTCCAGCAGAGCAAGCATCCACTCCGTGATCCCCATACCCGCGAACACCCTCACATATGAGAAGACGCACATGACTCTAGCTAAATCATCGTTGGCAGTGAACCGGCTTATAGCCATGTATGCTGGACGGATAATCTATCATTTGTCTGCGTCGAACTGGAAGATTGTGCTCTCGCGGCTGCGAAGCAAGATACATTTCCTAGCAAGTAACGCGGAAGAGAACATGGACGTCGTTGATCTTCAACTACTGGTCCACTGCGCGTTGGATAGGCACAGGCTTGTCCAGGTATTGAGCGGTAAGTGCAACAGGGTTGAATATCGTTATTGGAGTCATCTTATTCTTTTGCAGAGCTTTGCTCGCTCCTCGTCAATATGAAGCCCTCATCCCACATGGCTATCTCAGTCCCTCTTCGTCGAGCCCTTTGGAACTGGATCGAAGTCTTCCCGAACGAATATAACGACGTGATCAAGTCTCGCACGCGACTCGACGGCGCCCCCGAACGCGTCTTCGATCTCCTGTACACGCTAGTAACCACTAACACCGAGCACATATTCTGGCCCACGCTGGCCGTGTTGAATTGCCTCTCGGTCGAGCGTATGAACTCCGGAGCGCATGTGCAGCTGTTCACCAGGTTCCAGCCCACGACGACGCGGACTTCCACGAGAAAGGTAAGCATCGTAGATGCGTCTTGGGGATTCTGATGAGATGGACGCCTGTTGGGCAGGATATCAAATTCTGCGAGGATATTCTCAAGCATGCGAATACGGGGTCGCGGCTGGACGAGGTTGCGGTGGTGTGTGCGTTGGATATGTGTCGCGCTGCGTCGCGCATCCGCAACGACGGGGAGTACACCCTGCGCGTAATCGCCAATGATATCGCCCACGAGATCAAGGTGCGTGTACTTTGTCCTAGATACGCCATTGCATTGTGAACATCCTTCTAGGGCTCGCTGTGGCATACGTTCCTGCGGAAACCCTTCTGGGAGACTTTTGAGGAAGTGGATGTAGCCATCTTTTCGGAGTCGTTGGTGGCGGTGTTCAGGTTTTGCAGCGAGGAAGATGCACTCCAGATCTTTTCTGCTTGTCTTGAGCCTGAGAGGTCAGATGCGGTCAAGACGGTCGCCGTTCGCGCTTGTTTGATATTGGCGCTTGAGGTACGCGTACTCTTATCTGAACACTTATGGTTCTATCAATACTGCTATTCTAGGGGAAGCGAATATCGAGCCAACGATCTCTACAAGGATTGGAACGATATTGTGCTCCTCGTTTTAGGAGGATGTTCAAGGTATGTAGCACTGAGTATTGCTTTATTAATCTAATGCCATGTAGGCATCTGCTACTCGGAGACCAGAGATGGACCAGCACAAGAACCCGAAGCGGGCCTCAGCACGGCCGAAGGCGAAGCGCTCCCAGACACATCCTCTTCCAGATAGAGAGAATCTACTTCTCGGAATATTGTCCTTATGGCGAGCGGATCCATCGTTCCACTTCGAAGGCCTGGAGGTGTCGGAGAACGAGGATGTTGCGTCGAGTAGCATGAAGATCTGGAGCTCAGACACCGACATTACTGTCAAGATATCCGCCGCGGTGACGGTCAAATACATCGCTGAACTGACTTACAAGGCGCAGCCGTCGGAGCCTCACACGGGTGTTATGCTCTCGCTGCTGAATCACGCTTTGTATGTCCTTTCGTATGAGCTTTCGGTTACGTAACGCAACTCAACTTGGATCTAGATCATCAACCTTCCTGAGCGTCGTCACCAATTTGTTCCAGTCTCGCCTGGATTCCGAAGACCAACGCCTGTGGATGGCCCTCTCGCACCAACTTCTTGATCTATACTTACGAGATGCCGATGTAGGAGCACCTCGTTCTCATCCTTCCTTGCCCGTCTTCTCACTCTTCATAGATCGCCAGGGAGGTCCAGCTCAACCGCAATCGGCTCCCCGCCCTCGCCCTCGCGGAGATCGTGTTCCTCGTGTCTCTGACCTCTGCTGATATGACGATATCCCAGATGGCTGGACGCGGCCTGCGGTGTCTGGCGATTGCGGAACGGCAGCCAGGAGCGCCGCTTGTCCCTGGATTGACCCCTGAAGCGCGCGCCCACCGCCAGAAGGTGTATGATAAGCTGGGAGACCGGAGTATTGTTGTAGTCGGTCGTGTTGGGCAGCAGAAGAGGATAAGGAGGCTGCTTAGGTCTATGACGCACGCGTCGGCCATGCATATCGCTGTATGGGAAGAATGCTGGGCACGGTGGGCGGCGCTCAACGAAGTCATCAAGCAGTCGAACGAGGAACAGAGTGATATAAATGGCTCTATTCAGGTTTGCCAACTTCCCAAAATACGCTATCATCGGTGGTTGACGTATGACCGAACAGGACACTTTCTTCCAATGGCAGAATCTCACCCTCTTCTTGGCCTCCCTTGGAGGAGCGTGTCTTCGGGCCGACAATGGCTTGGTGCCACTAACTTCCATTATTCCTGAGAGTGTACTTCCGGACAAGATACGCGCACAGCAGACCCCGCTCAATGCCGTTCACGCCTTCGTCACCGAGCTGACGGCGATGTTGATGTACACCCATGTGCAAGTACGCGAAGTAGCGAGGGATGCCTTAGGGCTGGAGCTCAGCCCGCGGCTGTTTCCACCGCTCATCAAGCATCTGGATCCGTAGGTGTCCGTGTGCTCAGATGGCGCCCGTACTCACTCTGTGGATATGCAGTTTACTCGTTGCCATTCGAGATAGCCCCCCGCAGAACCAGAACGAACAAATATCATTATTCTTAGATCAGGTTATTCTTCCATGTCCGCGGCACTGCGAATGTACTAACTGCTTTACCTGCAGGCTTTGGCTGTTCTCAAACTCATCGTGGAGAACACGTCTCTCCCCCAGGAGGACGTCGCTGATATCGACATAAGCACGACGATGCAGATGATTGCGGCGTGCCTCGCTCGGTTCAACGGTCCCCTGACCTTGCGCATCCGGACGAAGTTTTGCACCCTATGCGACGCTATCTGTGAACGTGGGGAAGTCTTGACATTGCGCAAGGACAGCAGCGTTCGCCATAACATTCTGGACATTGTCATGGATTGGATAACGCCTCTGAATGTTGGTCCCATTCCCTCTCTGTTCCTAAATGACGCGGGAGCTCATTTCTTTCAGGCACGCGAGGACGAATTAGTCATGCTCCAGCAGGAGTTGAACATCGCTAGTCTGCGAACTGCGGTGAAACTCCTCGACAAACTTCAGCTCAGGCCATTGGATCACGCAGCAGTGGACGACCACGTACACGTCGTTTCTAGGTTGTTCAATCGCTACGCGACTACACTCCTACGTGGACTGGACCTGTGCAAGCTACCGCTTTCGGTGAGCTTTCTTGTCTGCGCGACGAGGCGGCAATGCCTGACTTTTTCCAGACGTCGGATGGTGCTTCTGATGTGAGCTCATTACAACAGGTAAATGCAATGGAATCGCTAATAGCGCTGACTGCCTGACTGTCTGATTAGATGAATCGGGCTAACCAGCGGGACGCCGAACTTCGTCACCTGGTCATCGGTGGGCTCACCCATCTCGTCAGCGCCAACACTGAAAGCGGGTTCAAGCAATGTCTCCCGCTTGCGTATGACGCCGACCTCCGTAAGCGTGCTATATTTGCACATGTGTTCGCGCGCGTTCTGGCGCAAGGTGTGAAGTTCGAACCTGAAGACCGTTCTGCGAAGCTGGCGCGACAGAGTCGACTGTGTGAAGTAAGTATATGGGCTGCCCTCCTCCTTACTCCGCTCACTCGTTGGCTTCTCCCAGTTGCTCAAGGGTTCAGACGTATGATTATTACTTCTTCCTTCCCCACGTACGTGCTGACGGCCAAATAGATGATGTTGGCGATAGCAATTTGTGAAACATGCCCAGCGTCCGAAATGGACAACATTATATCTGTCCTCCTCAATTTATTCGACACCCGCGCCTCGCTCATGACACTGATCAAGCTCATGATAAATCGGGAGGTTATGCATGCTGGTTAGTGCATTGCATCATCGTTATGTGCGTTGTGGTGACATCGAAACATTAGAGAGCGAACCGGCTTTGTTTCGTGGTAACACGACGTACACACGGTTTATCTCTCAGTTTGCAAGGATCCACGGCTATAACTATTTACGAAGCCTTATTATTCCGCTCATTAAGAGCATGACCAGCATGCCCGCCGGTCATTCCTACGAACTCGACCCAAGTCGAGCCGCTGACCAAGACCTGGAACAGAATCGTAAGAACGTCGAGTTCATCGCATCTTCATTCCTTGAAATCGTAACATCGTCTATTCCAACTTTGCCATCGTAAGCCGATGTTGCTGGTTTGAAACGTATCGCTTGCTGACGCTTACGCCTACACCGGCGCCAGAATGTTCCGAGAAATTTGTAGCCATATTGCAAAGAAAGTGTAAGTGTTTAGAACTCTTGTCCGGATTGTGTCCTGACCATCATGTAGGAGCGAAGTGTGGCCGGAAGCGAAGTTCGCTGCACTCGGTGCTTTCATGTTCCTTCGGTGAGTGTACTCTCGAGTGTCGGTATCTCGCAGTGTTCTAAACAGTGTCAGGTTCATCTCTCCCGCCGTCGTCTCCCCCGAGACGGTGGATGTAGAACTGCCCAGAGAAAACTCCCTAGTTATCCGACGTGGTCTGATGGTAGTCACTAAAGTCATACAGAATCTCGCCAACAATATCTTCTTTGGAAAAGAGGCGTATATGGTGGTGCTGAATAAGTTCCTCAAGGACAACATTGACAACGTCACCCGATATCTCAGCGAGCTCAATGTTCGTGTATATTTTTCGGACCCCTTCGGATGACACTGACTCCCTTGTCAGAGGTTCTCCATAGCTACTGCCGAAGAAGAAGCAGATGAATGGTTAGGTACAACCTCTGACGACACAGATATCATTGTCCTTCATCGCTTCCTGAGCAAATACACCGATCAAATTGGGGCAGAGCTCCTCAGCCAGGCGAATCCTGGTGAACTCGATACTTCGCCGTCAACAAAGGATGCCTGGAATTCCCTCTGTGCCTTGCTCGTGGACCTAGGCAAACCACTGGAGGCACCTGTCTTGTCTAATGCGGTCGCTGCGGACCATCCGGAGTACCTCAGCTTGATGTCACGATACGCTCACAAGAACACGACTGCTGTTCAGGACATCTTCGTCGAGACCAACGGTCATCCCGTGAGTACTTCGAAAAGCATCATAGAAGGAATACTGAGGAATGAGCCATCTTAGAATGAGCCAGCAGTCTTTGTGTTCTTCCTTTCGAGGGTCGACGTGCAATCTCTGGATATCGAACTACTGATGTACCATATCTTCAAAGTGAGCGTTTCCATCGCCCGACCAATGCAGCTTGAACGATCTCGCTCCTAGATATTGGCACAACCTATCTACGAAGATCGTCGTGTGGAAATCATCATAGATTGCACGTCCTTCTCCTCGGTATCCGAAATCCCGCTCCAATGGATCAAAATGTCTGCCGAGCTCATACCACAAGACATCCGCGTTAGACTGGTTGCGACGCACATACTCAATCCGAACGCCAATACCGTCAGATATCTGCGGCGACTTTGCAACGTTTGTTCAGGTAACCCGCACAATTCGCTTCTCCAAGCGTTACGATTATATCTTACTGGGCATTCTAGGAACACCACTTGGAGGCGAAATTCGAGCCTACTCGTCAGTCCAGGAACTGTCGAATAGTGTAACCCCTCATGCTCTCGAAGCCCTGTTGGTGCCATGTAACTACCATTCCCTATCAGCATCTCAAAGTTCACGCTCATCACGTCCTTTAGATGCCCTTGAACGAGAACCGGAGCAGACGTACAAATCCATCTCAATGCGCCAAATCCATCAAATGCGATTCCCTGTCGAACTTGCCGTTCGCAGTACTCATCTGCGGATTACATCTGTAAATCCATCCCGTAACGACAATTGATATATACTAATCTCCCTCAATTAGGTCAAGGCTCAATCTGTCTCATACCATATTTCGTGCAGGTCTACTGAAATACTACATCTGAGTGATATCAGCGACGCGTATAGTGTATCCACGGGTCATGAACCTCACGAGTTCATCATCAGGCAGACTCGTCAGGGTGTCACGCTCTACTTTTCTTCGCCTCAGCGAGATGCTATTGTAAAGGTATTTCAACGATTTGCACTAATTAATCTCGTTGCTGATGTATTGGTACTGAAGGCTATTCGCGTCGCAAAGGGGCAACTAAGGGATGCACCCCCCGCAAACACGGACCGGATATCTAGGTTTTCTAATGTACCAGCGACTCTCCTTCACGTTGGTTTGCTGTGTCTTGACCAGAACGACGACGATCTGCGAGGGGCGGCGTATGAGCTTTTGAGTTCTGTCTGTTCGCATCTGAACTACGACAAGACTCCTATCGCTGCTCCCAAAGGTATGTCATTCGTTTATGTCTTCGGCACGCCACTAAATCTTCGAAGCCGGGTTTGTGCCAGGAGATCCATCTGCTTTCGCTGTGCAATTGAGCGAACGTCTTGCCGGGTTTGCCCCGGAGCTCACATTAGACTTCCTCTCCGAAGCCTCTTCCACGATGGCAACAACGGACAAGTCTTCGCTCGCCCAACGCATTACATGCCTTCAATATATGAGCCCTTGGGTCAAGAACATCATTCACTTCCCGAATCCCACAAGTCCTTTATACGAACGTTCTGGTGCCCGCGTACGAGATTGTATCAGAGTGCTGGCCGACTTAACCGTCACTGATCATGAGGTTGGTGCTGCTAGACTCTTGACAATGACCAAGCATTAAGTAATTGTCTTGTCTAGATTTCCCCTTCCATGTACAAGCTAATTTGGGCTGAGATCGGTAAACTGGATAATACGATCATTAATGTCGTTCTCGAAGAATTGGTTCGCTCAGCAACGGACGGTGGGATTGGCTCTCGGAGATGTGATACCATCGCCCGCATCATATCTGCCTTCTCATCAATTGGTGTCCGCGGCCGGCTGTATGCGAAACTACGCAGAGTAAGTCGGTGATTGAATAGAGGCAGTAGATGTTCTGACATTCGCATCTAGGCTCTTAGCAAAACGACGCCCAGGTCTTCTAGTGTCTTGCAAGACAATCCAAATTGGAACGAGATTTCGACCTTGATTTCCCTGGTCCTCGTTGTTGGGAGCACCGTCAAGCAAGCAAGCCACAGTCAACTCTACGTGCCAGAGGTCGTTCATCTTGTGACTTTGGTAGCCGCAGTTGGCCCCCTCATAGTTCGCAAGTCCGTTTACGGTATAGTCATCAACCTCCTGCAAAATTTGAATCAAGCCAAGCAGGACGATCCTAACGGCGCTGAATTCTCCCGACTGATTGACTCCTTCTCGCAACCCGACGCATTGCACCTCTTCGGGCTCCACCGTGCTACACCAACAAGCGACTACTCGACATTCGATCCGCCTAGCGACAAGCTTCAGATTGAGAACCAGGAAGGTCTTACCAATTTGTTGATCAAGGCAATCGAGGTAGCCTCCGCATCGAATGGTCTGTCATTTTGGTCCTCAGTCATGGGCCTTATTGCTGACTGCTCTTAGGTATGCTGAACATCTGGCGCGCGCGATGGTTGGGCCTCGTAACAGCAACAGCATTCCAGCATTCTCCTGCCGTACAAATGCGTGCCTTCATCGCGTTGGGCTGCCTTGCAACATCGGATGTGGACGATGATTTCCTGTACCAAATGCTTGTGGCCCTCAGGTCAGCTCTATCTCAAGCTAACGAATCGGACACGATATCGGTTGTGAGTATGCTGAGATGCATCCGGAAGATTGTCCCAGCTCTCCCAGAACAATCTCGATATATCCTTCCCCTGTTTTGGGTCGCCGTCGCCTTATTACAAGGCAGTTACATCTCTTTCTATATCGAAGCGACAGACCTTCTACGCGTCACACTAGAGACTATGGATGCTCGTGGCATGTTCCGCGGTGGGTCCATTGCTAATACGCTATTGGACGGTCGAACGGCCTTAGAAGAGGTGGCCTGCCAACTCGACCAACTTCTAGGCATTTCGTTCGACTCGAATTTTTCGTTCTCCCTCGCTTCAATTATTTTCAAGGGCGTACGACATACGTCGTTGCGGGAATCAGCCGAGGCAGTCCTCCGGTGCTTACTGAATGTTACGGTGCGGTCGTGCGAAAGGGGGAGTGACGAAGATAATATGCAAGAGACGATCTGTCCCGATGCCCTTGGCTACTTCCTAGCCCTCTTACCTCTCTCCACCTCCCACGAATCGTATAGCCGGCTGCTCCGCGATTGCAACATCGACAACCCGTGGGCAATCAACGGTGATACCAGAAGCCACCACGATGTCCCATATGTTTCTTTGTCCCTCCTGGGGGTTAACGATAATAATACCGCCCTTCTCGTGACTTCTTTTATTGGGGCAATCCTCGTTAGTGCACAAGGTGATGATGCAGAAACCGAAATTCTGTACAACCTTCTCTCGGACATCGCGACTGTCTTCCCTGACTTGATGAGCTTAACGTGAGTGCCATTTACATATGTCGACTGCACAGCGTAGTTTATGCCTTCTCTCTAGCTACGAGGCTCTCCAAGATAGAATCAGGGACGCATTCGCAAACTCCTCCAATCCTTCGATTATTCGCGCGGTATCGAACATCTTTCGCATGTCTCTGACTGACGGACGTTATCCAACCCTCCGACCCTCAGCCTCGACACTGAGCGCTGTTGATGAAGGCCTCCCTCAGGGCCCTGGTCGTCACCACCTAAATGCCCTAGAAGAATTGAGTATGCAAGGCCTCGTTAGCGCATTCACCTTTCTCCCTCCAAACCGAGGGCACGCTACGAAAATGATTCAATGGATTTCTGACTTGATCAATATGACGATTCAATAGCATGCCGCATCTACATCTGCTTCACCTCACCTTTCGACATCATCTTCGTTATTTCCTCTTTGCGTGCATTATCCGCATCTTTTTCTCTATAGCCGCATATTCTGTCCCTTTTAGTAGCATAGTATCAATCCTTTCTGTCTCGCGGGTCGGCTTCAGGTTACTTTGTTTTGTACCACATGTAGAAGAGTTGTACTAAGTTTGCTGTCGTGGTTATGGCACGCCCCTGCAATGTCTGTATTTCCTACATTAATCGGTTCATGTCATATCACACAATTGTCAGGCCGCCTGTAAGACATCGCCGTGCTGCTGCACACTTACACGCTCAGTCACAGCGTTGTTGACTACCTTAAGCCTCGCGCCGGAGTGGCTTCCATCTCTTTATTCCTCCCATGTTTGACCGCCAGCCTACTCAGTCGGTGTCGTCGTCGAGTTTGGCCCATGCCACAAGTACTATCGACGAGCTAACCGTTGCTCTCACAAATTACTCCCGACTATCGTCCCCAGAGCTCGAATACTTCGCCACTTGCTGTTGTGGAAGGAAAGAATGCGCGAATACCAAGTCTTGGGCTGCATTCAAGTCCGCCCTGGAGAACAGACTTATCCTGAGTGCAGGTGAGCGCATCTGATGGCTTCTTGACCTCCTCGTCGCTTACCATTTGCTAAAGAAGTGGGACAGGCGTTACTTCAGAAGCACGACTCCTATGTCCAGCAACACGAGGTGGGTCGATTGCTTTCTTACGAAGGGAATTGTGTTGATGCAATAGCCAAAGGAGTGTCATAAACTCGGCACGGCGACTGCCCTCCATGATTCAATACCGTCTGAAATAACGGAACTGCGGCGAGAGAAAGCAGCGTTAGAGAAGCGACTGAACCAGGCTTTGGTCAATGCGGAAGTCGCAGAAGTGTCTACCAAGACTGCGCATCAAGAGTTGGAAGAAGCTCGGGCTACAATAGTTCGTCTTACGGTCCAAAACGCGAAGTCTTTGGGATGGGACAATCGCCTCGCCGTTGCGGTGAAAGAAAGGGATGATCTGCAGCAGGAACGAGATAGCGAGGCAGCACGGGCTAAGGTAGCAGAGTCGCGAATAACTGCCTTGCGGCAGCGGATGGGTGAGTCTCCGTGTCGTATACTCGAGGACGAGGATTCTCAGACCGGTGGAATGTCAGCCAAAGTCCAGCGGGAAGTGCGGCAATTACAGCAGGATTTGGAGCAGCGCAGGACGTACAGACTAGAATCTTCCAAGACACTACTTCACGAAGCTCGAGCTCGTATCGAGTCCTTGCAAGAATCGGTTAGTTGCTGTTTCTTTCTCTTGCTTCAGGTCTTGACCCTTTTCTATCAGCTTGGACAGTCTGCCATGGTTGAGCAGGCTGAACTCTCGAAGGTTGTGGGATCGTTGATCGACGACAACGACTCTCTGAAGCGGGACAACGCTGAGCTGCAGTCTTTACTTGCGGAGGCCCGCGAAGATATGCAACACATGCAGGAAGAGTTAGAGGAGCAACGCGCGAATCCGACGTCCTTAGGAGGGGGTGCGTCGATCTCTGTTTGCATGTCTGCTAGTGGTTTAACAACGCCGTGTAGCATCGGCATTCCCTGGGCTACAGGTTCATTCTGGTAGCGTCCCGGCGTCGTCCACGATGGAACAGTCGGTGGGTGTATTACTCTCTTTGTTTGAATTTACTCTTGACACTTTTGTAGGGTAGACGGAGGCGTCCTTCCAGTCTCTCAAGACACCCATTTGTGAGCATACTCTCCTCTCTCTCTCTCTCTCTCTCTATGTCCTGACCTACTCCTCTAGCAACTACCGACACAGGATTTACCTCCACGACCATTATCCCCAGCAGATTCCTTCGCTACATCTGAGACACCTTCCTTCGGCCAGCCTAACTCTCGTTATCCTCGATCGCAACTTAGCTTCGATCTCGACGATGACACGCTCGTGCTCAAGGAGACTTTTCAATCTCGCTCTGTCCAGACAGACCTTCAACTGGGCTTGTTATCCCCGTCTCCCTTCCTCTCTTCGTCACCGTCGCCCAGTGCCCTCCGCTCCGAGTCATCATCGGTATCTGAATCACAAGCGGGCCACATTTCCACCTTGGTCGAGCGTATGGCTGCTCTTCTCAGTCGCATGACGCAGGCGGATCCTTTAACTCTGACAAACCGCCTCAAGCGACAACATCTAAGAGGGGCGGATGTTGGTCACCTATCGCGGAGTACCATAGGAAATATCATTAACGATATCACCCATATCAGGTATCAATTCCGTACGCTACTTGAGGACGAGAAAGCGAACACGTTGTGCACACGTAAAGACTTGCGGGGTTTATTCAAGTTGTTCAAGGATGTGTTCACAGAGATGGGCACAATGCGAGCCACGCTCAACGATATCATATTAGATCCTTCGACTGCCATCAGTTTCAGCGAACAAGCGTTAAACCCAGAGAAGTCCGAAGCTTCGAAAGGCAAGATAGCTGTCACAAATCAGAATCCTACGCTGGGTGGCTGGATAGCACCCCTCTCCAAGCTTTTTGGAGCCCCAAGTCCTGTAGGCCCGGAGGCAAATCAATGCAACAGGATCACTTCTCCGCTTTCTCGTGGCAATACGATCGGTGTGCCGGGTCGACCTATACCGAAAATCATCCCGAAGCAACGACCAGCTCTGTCTGCATCCAACACGACAGTCAATGTCGAATTTTCCGGGTCTGGTCTGGGTCGTTCCGTTACCAATACTTTCTCTGCCCATGCGACGATTAAGGCCGATCCTCAGATTGGTCTTGGTCAACCGCCCCACAGCTCTGGTAGCAGTGCAATGGATCTATTTGCTGGCGCCCCGAGGGTCTCGACTGACCCTTGGGTGCTTATTCCAAACGCTCCTAAACGATCGGCGACGTTGAATCCTGACGCTACGATAGGACGACGGTGGGGTCGAACAGGGCTGAGTCGCTTCTCAAGGGATGTCGACGCAGTCATCGATGTCCCTGCCACGCCGCAACCCATGAATGCAGCCGATGTAGATAATAGTGAGGAGCAGGACGAGGTTCCTCCCCTCCTTCAGAGAACGCTCCGTCGTCGGGGTCTTTCTGATTCTTCCATTCATTCAACATTTTCCACGCATCAAGAAGACGCAGGTTCGTCTCCGACACAAGAAACGCCGTCTCCTGAAGAGACTTCCCCAGGAATGTCCGTGTTGCAAGCCTTCAGTCGCACCGTGCAGAATTTTAGGATTCCGTCTATGGCGAGCATGTCTCATACACCCGAGCTTGTTACTAGTCCCGTGTCATCAACATTTTCCCGTCCTTCCCGACCTCAAACTGCCGGCAGCATACGCATACCACGAAACAGAGCTCTGCCTACAGCATGGCAGACCCCAGATCCCTTTGAAGCTGGGAGTATACGCGAGGAAGACCTCTTACAACCGACAACACATGCTAGGATGAGGCCTTCGTCTCATGATTATTTAAATAATCAATACAAGGATTTATGCCCTCAGTTAGCATAGATATTTTGACTAGCCAACTATACCAACTATATCACTTTAACGTAGGATGCTGGGAACAGTCCACGTTTACCATTATTCTCGCCGGTCCACCTGTGAGATATGCTCAGTCCAACAAGGTATTCTATTCCCGGGGTGACGTACCAATCCTCTGAGGTATGCTCTACTATCTTTATGCGCTGATTGGCTTCTATGCTGAGGTCACCGGCGTCCTGATCATACATCCGTCAGCCGCTTAAACCGAGTGTTGTTCGAGAAATCACTGACATCGCCCGTGTAGTCGTAAATTACTTCGGCCCATTCTCCCGAATCCTGTTGGCGAACTGGAGGTGGCCGCGGGGCGGGTGGGGGTGGGGGCGAGTTCCGCACTTCCGCTGCGTTGTCGGAGACCCTTCGTACTGGCGGCGGTGCAAAGGTATTCTTCTTCGCTCCGAAAGCGCTGGGCGCTGGCGGCGGCGGAGGCTGGTACGACTTGTTAGCCGTCGAGTTACGGAGCGATGTGAACATGTTTTTTGCTGAGGATGTATCCACATCTCCAAATCGCTAGCGCAAGTGCAGTGAATTGCGTAAGGGCTATACTTGGCTACGGAACGACGCGACGACGACTCACACGTGCAGTGGGCAAAGGAGGTTTGTGCTCAATTGCAGCAGCACTGGGATCGGGGCTCCTCCGTGGAGGTGCTGGCGGAGGAGCAGCTGAGTGAGTATCCTGGGTGTCCGATCTGTTGAATGCCAACGATGCCGCTGCCACTTTGCCTATAGCAGAGCTAACGTGTGGGTTGGATGCCTATATCATTGCAGACACAGGGATCGCGTTATTATAGATGATAGTGCAAGTATCAGTAACGTACAGCGGCGTGATATGGACTGGATTTGGGGACATGGCGCAGCCCTGCAGTCACCGTCTTGGAGGCATCGCTACCGTTATTTGAATTGGAGAGTTTGGCGAAGATCTCAGGGCGCGACGCAAAGTATCTGATGGGCGTGTCAATAAGCCCTACTGGCAATAAATTCATCCAGGGCTCACTCATCTAGAAGAGAGAAGAACGCATCCTTCTCGTGCGCGCCGAGATTGGTGAATACCATGGTTGGGTGAGACGTTACATTGTAAGCGCTTTGGATTATATACGACTACTTGATCATGACACGACAAGGCAAAATGACCCTGATTGAACTTCATCAAGATCTGTCCTGATTCATGGGACCATGGATTATTCTCAGTGCAGCGAAGGACATAGTTTCACGTAAATCATAACATGCATATATGGAAGGACATGTACAGCATACATGGAAGTTTTGTGGGATGACAAAGAAGGAAACGCGATGATCATGATGTGAGATATGCGAGAGGATGCGTTTAAACTTCCTTGACTTTGACAGTACCACGTAGGAGACCAGTCTGCAAAGGGCGTATGAGAAAATGCGAAGCGGAGAGAACGAAATGTATATACGTACCCGGCGGGCGGCAATGAGACCGACTTTCTGTCCAGGAACGGCGGAGCGGGCGATGGTGGAGGCCTTTCCGATATGCTGATGGTTACCACCACCATGAGGATGGTCGACGGGATTCATAGCAACGCCACGAGTACGGGGCCAGCTGGGGTCAAATGTTAGTTCCTATCCTGCACACAAACAACTCCAAAATACGTACTTGTAACGCTTGGCCTTGTATTTATGGAATGCACGACCAGCCTTCAACAACGGCTTGTCGATACGCCCTCCACCGGCGACGATGCCAATCGTGGCACGGGCAGCGCTGGAGATGGTCTTCTTGGAACCACTGGGCAGTCTGACTCTTGTCTTGCCCTCATCTGGGGAGTGGCCGATGATGGTAGCGTAGTTCCCTGATGTGCGGGCCAAAGCACCCCGATCTCCGGTCTTTTCCTCAACGTTGCAGACAATGGTACCTTCGGGGCATTGGCCGACGGGGAGGGTGTTGCCGACAGCGAGTTGTGCCTTCTTGCCGCAGTAGACAAAGGCACCGGTGTGGAGACCCTCGGTGGCGATGAAAGTCTCTTTGCGAAGCTTGTAGCGGTATGGGTCACGGAACACTACGCGGGCGAGGGGAGCACCACTAATGATAATTGCAAAGTCAGTCTGAAATCTCTGTGACTTGAAGTAGCTGCGCACCGGCCGGGGTCGTGGATGATTTCCTTGACGATGCCGCGAACGTAGCCATTGCGCTCAGCAAAGTCAAGAGCACGGAAGCGGGCGGGGGACTTGTTGTGGTGGGTGTGCGCCTTGAACTGTTATCGGTTGCAAGTATGAGTGCACATTGCAAAACGGAGTTGGCGAATATACGAACGATAGTGTGCGATCGCCTCTGTGCCCTAATAACGCGACCCATCGTTTAATCTACAGGTGGAAAGCGATTCAGCACAAGTCCGGGCGGCCGATGTTGGTAGAAAGGCGAAGATATCTAAGCCGACTGGCACATCTCAATGTGCCGTAGACCATCCACCCCAATTTCGCTCCATTCCACCCAGATTTTTGACACAGTGCTTTCCAGTAGTATTCCATTGTCCATTCGAGAATGAATCCAGTAGCAATTCGAACGGGGGACTCACCTATTGGGGTGTTTTGAGGATGTGCGACGGATTTGGGCCTGATTGTGTGGATGAGTACTTGGCTTGGTTGTGTTTGCCATTCCATCCAAATATAGTAGGTTCTTCTCACGGTTATTATGGCTGACTGGTGCCGGTGAGGCTCCGAAGCTTGAAATCTGCGTCGAGAATGCATACTCGGAGGAGATATCACAATAATTCTACCGAACACATAACTCGTTAGCCAAGCTACAGGTTAGAAACATAGATCTAGGAAAAATCGTTTATTCCAACTTCCAAGACAGCAGTCCCGCCTTTGCACCGAAGATTTGGCTAGAAGACCACGTACAGACCCCAAACGTAGAGTAAAGTGCGATTCTCTGTCAGAGAGGGGCTTACAGGACTAAGATGGGCCAATGGCCGACTAGCGATACGGAGATATGAGATAGCTCGCAATTTATGGCCATGCAGTACCGGAACGGGCCAGGTGATGAATTCACATCCAGGTCAGGATGCAAGATAAAAGGGCGCGAGGTACAGATTGATCCTACGTTGCATTTCTTCCCTCCTTCCTGCGTGTCTAAATTCGTCGTGGACTGAGAATGCTCGTCCCTGGCCATGTTTCCGGTGCGGTATGCGGAACTTGAAGTTTGAATAGATTGATAACGAGATGTTTACCGTGACAGAATTTGGGCCAGGTGTGAAGCCAGAGTGGCTGCGGTATGGTATTACATGTACAGATCAACGCATGGATCAGAAGGGCCTAGTCGTGTGTGAGAGACGGAGATCAGCATGCTCGAAATAGAGGTTAAATGGGTACGCGGGGGTATGCGAGCCAGACTTCCTGACCACACCTCCGGATCGGCGATGTCGCGAGATATAGCATGATGGAAACGACCAGGTTCAAGTCTAGGTACGAGGAGGAGCAGGATATTCCACTGGCTCCACTGTTGACGCTGAGCGCGGCGGGAATCTGGCTTCACGTGCAGAGTCCCACGTTCTGCTTGACGCACTTAGCTACATGCAGATTGCCAACGACGACGAGCACAGCGACGAGCACAACGCCCAGTGGGTTCCCCAGCGACACGGTAAATTGGCGAGCTGACCGAACATACAAGATGATTCACCTGGAACGTAAATCATACAGCTTCCCCTTGAATTCCCTTGGCTACGGCGCTGACTTCATATTTCTTAGATCACAAAATTCTGCCTGCTTGGGACGGCCTTCCCCCTCGTGATGACAGCAGCTTCAATTCAGACTCATTCTTATCAGATTCCCCTAACTCAAAGCCCGCCAGCAATTTCTCCGCACAGCAACAACAGCCAGAGACAAATCCACAATCAATAACTCAATCATCTGACCCAGCCGAATCTGACCCAGCCGAATCACATACATCTCCTCCACGACCACCGTCAACAACAAATCCTCAGGACGGCAGTACGGGCGTGCCATCGCCACCCGGGGACGACCGCAGTTCATCGCTATCACCGCTGCCTGAACCAGGGTCACCGCAGACCACGCACAACGAGGCCACAGGCTCACCGGCTCCTGCCCCGCCGTCCAAGGAAGACGACGAGGCTGCAGGCGAAAAACCTTCTTCTGTAGCGATAAAGACTGGTCTGGAACAATCATCACGCCAATCGACTCCCCTCAGCGAGCCTCCAGACCAGGAGGACGATGCTGACCCTTCCGCCGACAATTTGAAGGAAGGCATGCAGGAAGAGTCAGCAGGCGCGCGGACGGGTGAGGCGAATGGTGTGGATGCGAAGGAGACAAAACCGCCGGAAGGAGCTCGGAGTGGGAAGGGGTCTGGGGGAGGTGGAGGTTCGACGCCTGGAGATGTAAATGCGGCTTCAACATGGAATAAGGACTCGGCGACAACGAACGACCCTCATTCAGTATTACCCTCTCCTGTTGCACCTAGTCCAACGTCTACCGTACCACAGGCAAGCGACCCGAAGGTTGTTGCTGTGTTGGAGTTGAATGTCGAGCTACTCAAGTGCGTGTGGTCTCGGCTCATTCTATCATCAGCACTAAACCTTGTGCAGAGTTTTCATGGAATTTCAAACTCGTGGGATGCCCATGGCGGATCCAGTTCCTTCGCAGTCAGTCTTCCGTTCTATCAGACGTTCTTTCGCTGACACTCCTCGCCTGCAGATACTACGCTCGCCTTCAATCAAATCTTGCTTGGCTCGCTGCGGCCGCCGATCAAAGTAGACAAGGCGTATGCACATATAGCCTCCTTCTCAGTACGGATGCTAACAGACATTTAACAGAATCATAGCCAGATTTCTCTACCCATGATGGACCCGCCTTCACCCGTGGACTTCGCCCCCAATGAGCGCATACGCCAGCTGTATTCCGACCTTCCTTCTGTGTTTGCGAAAGAAATGGCTCGTCGACAACAAGCCGTTCTCTCCTCTGTCAATGCCTCATCTGCTCTCTCCACGCCAGCCCCTCCCTCTACTCCCGCGCTAACCAATCCCATGCCCGGTAAACCCAGCACACCCAATGCCTCAGTCAATCACCTCAAACGCGACCGCCCGCATGATGCACACGCACCCAGCGAACCAACGAGTATCAAGCGCAGAGATACCGGAGAAAGCAAGCCTAACTTCGGCGCTGTTTCTCCATCGCCCGCCCCAAGCACTCCCTCCCACAATAATATGGGCCCGACGAACGCCGGAAACATAGGTAACAATATGTACATGAACCAGGCCAACGGCATCCCGTCTACACCCAATCAAGCGCAACTAGGTCTGGGTATGCCCAACGGCGCAACTGGGGGTAGCGGTCAAGGAGGCTCGCCCGCCCCTTTCCCCATGGGTCCTTTAGGAACCAATCTTGTGAATACGGCTGAAGCCCAATTGGCCGCTTCCAACAGGGATCGAGCAAGGCAAGCCCAGATACGAGCCGCTCAGCAGTTACAGCTTCAGCAGCAGCAGCAGTCACGACAGATGTCCCCATCGTCATCCTCTGGAATGCCAAACAACCAGATGGGTGGTCAGATGCAGAATGCTACTATGAACCACGTTCCCGGCGCATCCAGCCCCGGCGCGAACCCCAGCGGATCCGGCAACATGATGAGCATGAACATGGGAGGCGGAAATGCACCACAGCAGGGACATTCCCAAAGCGGCGGCGGCATGAGCCAACAAAATTTCCAGGCGATGTACCAAATGCTACAAACGCCAAATCATCCATTCGTGAATTATATGGTCAGGAACGTGCAAGGCTTCGCTCAACTACCTCTTCAAGCCCAATTGCAGAAAATGATGGTCGCCCAGGTACGTTCCTTTCCCTCAGACCACATATGCATTCCCCTTTGATATCATCTTGGTATAGAACGTCATACAACAACAAAGAGAAAGAGCGAATATGGCTAACGCCAGTGGCGGGATGTCGCCTACTGCCAGCATGGGCGGACAGCAATTCCAAGGCCAAGCTAATATGAGCCCCGTTTCACCCGTTGCCAATTCACCGTCAGTACCGCAGGGCGCTCAGGGAGCTGGGTTCCCGGCCGGCAGCGGAAACATGGGTCAGGGTGGCATGGACCCGCGAATGCAAATACCTCAAGGCATGAATATGAACACTCTTTTCCGCCCAACAGCGGCAGCTTTATTTACTCCAACAGCAGGCTAGGGCAGGTGGCGGCGGTGGGGCTGGAGGGAATAACAATGCTATGATGTCGGCATTACAGCAGCAGGAGCGGATGCGTCAGCAGATGGGCCAGCAAGGACAAGCGACATCACCAACGATAGGATCGCCTTTGTCTGGAAATATGCCGGATATCTCTTCCCTACGGTCGAATAATGGTATTCCCGGTATAGCGAGGAGTGCGAGGTCGCCGTCGGATAATGCGCCATCTCCGATGACGCCTCGAATACCGACACGAGGTCCAAGCATGGGGCAGGAGGATTATCAGAGGATGTTGATGGCGCAACAGGCGCAACAGGCGAATCGGATAGCTGCCCAGAGTCCCATCGGATTTGGGCAGCAGTCGCAAGCTGCATGGCAACAAAACCAGATGCAACAACAGATGGGCAACCAGGGCGGTTATGGTGGTTCTGGCTCGCCGTCAATACAGCAACAAAACTGGTCTCAACAACATCAAGGAGGATACCCATTCGCGTCATCGCCTGGAGGGGAGCATCCCCAGACAATTCGACATATGTCTGGCACTCCTGGTCCTCAAAATTCGCATCCCCAGCCTGAGTCTGGGATGGTTGTTCCCTCGGACTTTAATGATCTTCTGGACTGGCCGCAATAGTATTGAGTAAGACGTCCTCTCGTCAAGCCTCTACTCCGCTATCTGTTTTCTTCGCATCTCGCTATCGCCTTGACTGACTTCTATGGTACCACTGGGTTTATGACCATTTTCTTTCCATCCCGTACATGTTACTAAAGTATGAAAAGCTAGCCACATCCACTTCCGTTTTGTCAGCCATGTTATATTTCTCTACCAACGCTTTAAGATTGTTGGAATAATCTGCTTATTGGCCTTGGGAGGTCAAGCTGTATGTATAATTTATGTTTACATAACAATGATTTCTTTCTTTTACATGCTCAAAGGATGGAGGAAGTGTTTCGAATGCACGAAGATCAATGTAAGCACTTGGTTTTGTCTTAACCGCGAGGGACTATTGGACGTCGGCGATAGCCTTCCTCCATCTTTTCTGGATATCGATGGATTCGAGAAAGATATCGTATTTGACTTGCAGAAGCCTCTTCACCCTTGGTGCTGCAGAGGGCAGCATCCTTGTACCCGGAGGGGTCATCTCGACCTGCCATCCTTTCAGTAAAACAAACTGCCATATCTAGGAGAAGCTTACCATGATCTTCCACAACAACTCCTGTTGTTCTTTTTCTCCCATCTCCGAGCCGCCGACCTTGGATGCCTCCTCAGCCACTCTACCCAGCATCGCCGCTCCTAAAACAACGGCTCCTGCATAGTCGAACGGAAGGACGACGGGCATATCGCATACATCCGCAAATAGCTGCATGAGGCTCAGGTTTCTGGCTTGACCGCCACTCATGTAGATAGAGGTGATGGAGTGACCGTGTTTGTTTAGAGTGGAGATGATATGTCGTGTTTGAAGTGCTATTGCGGTAAGCACTGCGTAATATTTCAGAGCGAGGTCTTGGATAGAAGTGCCCTATGTCATGCCACGTTAGTGTATGTACTTGAACTATCCCAAGTTGCCGATTGGCACATACAAGGTCAAGGCCTACTATGGACCCTCGCATTCGAGGGTCAGCTATTGGTGATCTATTGCCTGTTGAGCTATGGGTTATTACTCTTGCCAAGAACGACATACAACCTCACTTGCCATGAAAGTCGGGGTAGTAATGTAAATCTTTGGTGAGATCTTGATAGCTGTCGACGTTTTGCTGAACGCGCAATTCCTCTAACAAATCTTTCAATACTGCAACGAAGGCAAGTTAGCAGACGTATTAGGGTCATCATTGAAGGAGGCTCGATACACGTATGAAGGTCCGTCTGTTTGGCTTTCGCGGTCTCGACGAGCTTGGAATAGGCAGGGTGTGTTGTTAGGACGAAGTCAATGAGCTAGGGGATGTCATCTGATGAATACACTTGGAGGAATAATTGAGGAAGGGAGGACTTACTTGACCGGTGGAAGATTGACCGCCTTCGTTCATCCACCAGCCACGGAAAACGGCATCCTTATACGGACCCCATACGCCGGGCACGAAAACTCCATTCGGACTCTGGAGATCGTTTGTAAATTAGACGTTGTCATCATTTTTGGGCGATATAATACCTGGACAAGATGGCATGTACTTGTGCCAGCTACAGCTGCGAGCCGATGATATGATTCTTCAATGGAAGGCATATCTTTTGACAATGCACCATCCACTTTGTATTTAGCACCAACGGTCCCCCAGCCAGCCTGCATATCTGAGTCGGCGATTGTGAATTTGTGGTCGAACGGTTGCTACTGGAAGGACTCACGCATCGATTAAACCGCTGCCCACCGGTGTACCCTCCACCAAGCAAAGATCATCGGCGGCTTCCTTCGTCAATCCGTTTCCAACTGGCACACCTGCGTTGAGAACAGTTGATCGGAGCGCCTCCCCAATCTGCCTATATCCCTTTTCCTCTAGTCCGCCTAAGCCCACCTTCTCGAAGAAATCGGTCTGCCACCCTTTCTCCGGAACATACGAACACTTGCACGTCAGCGAGCAGCACGACCGTGCCGGGTGGGCGGTTGCCCGATACGTGAGATAATCTGGGAGGTCGAAGAATTGGCAACGGGAGAACAAATCGGCGGGCATATTGCGCTGGAGCCATAAAACCTTGGGCACTTCCATCTCTAACTTTGAAGATGATCAGTATCAAGAGAACTGACAGTCAGGTAAGGGAGACGTACACTCATTGTGCCGCCGACATAATCGAGGACGAGCGAACCAGTCTGGTTGATCAATTCTGCCTCTGCCTCTGCTCGGTGGTCTGCCCATAGGATGATATTCCGTTCTCCAATTCGGCCTAATTCCGATCCGCTGGTGATTACGACAGGCTGCCCTCCCTCGTCCGTGACAGCCAGAGAGCAAGTAGCATCAAAGCCAATACCCTTGATATCAGGTGGTGCGACGTCAGACGTTTGTACAACAGTTCTGACTACTTTTGAAATGCAAGACCATATATCGGTGGTTGACTGTTCGAAGATTCGGTGATCGGTGTGATGGCGAAAGGTCTGAATATCCTGTGTCGACGATGCGATCGTCTTACCCTGCCTGTTAACTAGACAAGCTCTGACCGATCCTGTGCCGACATCGACGCCAATATAGTAGCCAGTGGTGCTCATGATTGACATTGTGGTTGATGGAATCCTGAGAAATTTA
This sequence comes from Pleurotus eryngii var. eryngii, assembly GCA_029467805.1. NCBI lineage: Eukaryota > Fungi > Basidiomycota > Agaricomycetes > Agaricales > Pleurotaceae > Pleurotus > Pleurotus eryngii. Next base: position 3,213,351 of record SZVJ01000009.1, on the reverse strand, counting down.
TAGCCAGCTCATGAGGTCGTTCAGCGAATTTGTAAGTCAGCGTGGAGTTAGCTTAGAGAATGCGGATGTGGGATACCTCGGACCAGATTGATATCAAACTCTTACTGAAATACTGAAGAGGAATTCTGGAGATGGATGTAGGGCATAAATTGGACTGCGCTGGATTACATGGACATGTGCATAATTGACGAATGATGAAAACGATGATCTTTCAATCCGTGCCAGCCGTTGTTCGTGCTAAACGCTTTTGTTAAAACCAGAACTATTTATTAGGAGGTCGCGGAACGACTCACAGTATACGAGTTGGGCGGAGTGGTGCACAATGCGCTTTATTTGGCCATCCTTCTCCAGATGTCTGATAGCAATGCGTGCCAGACTGCCATTGATTTTCAATCGCTCGATGAGGATACTTTGGCTGATAAATTTGAAGGTCGGGACCTCCTTGATGATACGGTCGAACAACGCCTTGTCGAGAGTGATAGCGTGCTGGGCCTTGTCCTTAACCTTTCCCTTAGACCACTTCTTCTTCTTTGCGGCTTTTCCACCGCCCGATGATGTAGGGGCTTTTGCTTTGGCCTACGAAAGAAAGATGATCAGTAAGCCGTATGAGCGACATCTAATCTCGAGCTGCTGCATCCACCAACAGGCGTATTCCGATCGAACTAGTAGTATACCAGCGTCGCAGCAATATACCCTCCAAGGTGACAGCAGCAGCACCGAGGGCAATACTGGACATACCATATTGTGGGACCTGTCGTCGATGGGCTGAGGTGCTCAATTGCGCCGCTTCCGCCTCGTCAATCTTAGCGTTCCCACAGTCCAACGTCGTCCGAATCAAACAAGAGCAAAGTCACGCCGATCATTCACCGTTGGACCGCCCTCAGTTGAACACGTCAATACCTTCCTCGATGATACCCTTGCTGCTGCTCCTGCCGCTAACGGTGCCAACCCTCGCGAGCAGAGACAAAACGACTGGAGTCGCGCCGGGGCTACTGTCGAAATATGCCCCTTCTTCCGGAGACAAATGGTCGTGTCTAGACGGCTCGAAACAAATATCATGGAAGGCGGTCAATGATGACTATTGCGACTGCAAGGACGGCAGCGATGAACCAGGTGCGTTGCAGCCAATAATATCTTTGGGTTGCTGCTGAATGTTGTCAATATCATAGGTACAAGTGCTTGCGCGAACAGCACTTTCTATTGCCGAAATGACGGTCACATTGGTTCAACTATTCCTTCATGGCAAGTGAACGATGGCCTCTGCGGTAGGTACTTCTGTGTATCACTTTGTCTCCTGACTTATCTGTTAGGCAGAGGCTGCGTGCTGTGACGGCTCTGACGAGCTCAGTGGCGTATGTCCGAACAGATGTAAGGAGGTTGGAGAAGCGTACAGAACGAAACGCGATGCTGAACGTAAATTGCGGAAAACCGTAAGATATTCACGCTGTTCCGTGCGACCTCGGGATTTCATGCGCTATACAGGGTGCTAAAATACGATCTACTTATATCGCCTACGCCCATAAAGAGAAGAAACGCTTGGAGTTATTGTTGCAATCTAACGTTCAAGAAATTGCCCTTCAGGAGAAGGAAGTAGAACGCCTGAGAGGTGAGAAAGACTAGTAACCAACGAACGAAGTTCTAACATGCTCTAGATATTGCTGAGCGGACTGAATCCATATCTGCCGCGGCTCTCGAGCACAAGAAAGAGTCCCGTAAGCAGCTCAGTCTTGTCAACGACATGCTTTGTCTGAAGCAATGCAGCTCTTTACCAGTCGATTGTCAAACACTCCAACGCCCTCAAATCTCTGCAGCGCGAACATAAGAAACATTTGGAACGTGAGAAGGCACTGGGTGACATTCTGGATGCACTTCGCAAAGGATACAACCCGAACTATCAGGATATGGCTGTCCTGGAAGCCGTTCGTGGCTGGGAATACCTTGCCGGCCTCCCTCATATCAATGATGTCGGTAAAGAGGACAGTGAAGCCGAAGGCGACGGGGAGGTGAAAGAGGTGACGGACGAACCTGTCGCAGAGGCGCTTGAAGATGGAATGTGGTCGGAGGAGGACTTGGGGAAAAACCTTGACCCACTACTGAACACTGACTACGTCTCCCTCTTGTTGGAGCATGACGAACATGTTCAAATCCCTGCTTCGGAATCAGTTTGTAAGTGGCATTTCGCGTGCCTCCTCTGCTGATTTCAGCTTACATTGTTCCACTCAAGTGTTCGATCTAGCTTCATACATTCCTGACTCCATCTATCCTCAATACGAAGAATGGAAGGACGCAGTCATCTCGTTGCTAGAGAAATTGGGTATCGTGAAACCTTCACCAGATGCTGCTGCTGGTTTGTTCCTTCAATTTGCATCGCATTCGTGCGCTCACACCCAGTACAGATTCTTCGAAAGCTCGCCAGGCTTTGACTGACGCAGAGAACGAGCTCAACAACCTCAAGCGCGACCAGGAACGTGCAAAGGAGGACATGGAAGACATATTTAATCCCGAAGGGTTCGGTGCTGAGGGTGAGTGGAAAAAGCTTGACGGAACGTGTTTGGAGAAGGACACCGGAGAGTGAGTTGTGCGCGTACTCGGTTAACCTTTTCGATGGTAGTACTAAGCCTTCCACTTCCAGGTATACATACGAGGTCTGTCTCTTCGGCGAAGCGAAGCAAAAGCCCAACCATGGCGGTAGCACATTCAGCCTAGGGTAAATCATACGACCCCCGCCTGCTATTCCATTCTTAACCGCCTGTTTTATAGAAAATTCCAATCCTGGAATCCTAATAGCGACGTCCCAGTCGGTTCTCCAGATTTCTACTCGAAGCAAACATACAAGCATGGTACCCGTTGCTGGAATGGTCCGGAGCGAAACGTCATTGTAAGTCGTTTCTCACTGTCTGACCCTTCGTGGGAGGATGAACGGCTTCTGTTCTCCGTAGCTTGAGCTTTCCTGTGGGCTTGAAAATGATATTCAGAGCATCATCGAGCTAGAGAAGTGTGAATATCAATTCACTGTAACGACCCCTGCTCTCTGCCTGCCGTTGGAACCAGAGAATGGCAAAAACGTAGGGAAGGAAGAACTCTGAGCTCTCCGTAATCATTGACATTCGGTAGAATTATTGGGAAGTTTGTCTACAACCGCCATGTCTTAATATATACATTTTTTGCCTGAAGCTCTGAGGGAAACTACGGCGTTCGTCCTTGGCAAACAAAGATACGATCTCCTTGACACGATCGGTCTATGGATTACCAAAACTGGTCGAAAGATTTTTGCAAGTGGTACGACTCCGAAATGTTCTTATAAACAGACATCTTGCTTCTTCACCATCACGACGCGACACATCCCGTATTTCATTCACGACCGCCATGTCTTCAACCAAAAAGTCTGGGGCCAGAAAAAGCACAGAGGAGCGCCGCGACCCAATCATGAAATGGGCGACACGAGTGGTCATACTGGCTCTGTTCCTCGCGTTCTGTGGTTGGCTGGACATCATCAAGGTCAGTTTCGCGTCGTTTTTACGTGTCTTGCGTGCAAACAGACTCGCTGAAACAGTCCCACGAACTTTGTTCCTTTTCGTTTTGGTGAACTTTAGGATCGGTGGTATGTCTTCGAGCCTAGCAAACTGCATGCGCTCGCACAGGATGCCATAGCTGCCCATCCGGACGATACAGGCGCAATGGTCCACCACATAGTCTCTAACCTCACGGCCGAATACCCCAGCTCCCAAATCCGCATCAATCCCAACGAACGCGAATGGGTCTTCAACAATGCTGGAGGTGCCATGGGCGGGATGTATATCGTTCACGCAAGCATCACTGAGTACCTCATCATCTTCGGCACGCCTCTGGGTACGGAGGGGCATTCCGGGATACATACTGCAGATGATTATTTCCATATTCTCTCTGGCGAGCAGTGGGCGTACACCCTGGGTAGCTTTGAGAAGGAGGTATACACAGCGGGGAGTGTCCATTTGATGCCGAGAGGCGTGAGGAAGCAGTATAAGATGCACAAGGGATGCTTTGCTCTTGAATATGCCCGAGGTCTGTGGATATTGCTCTATTACTCAAGTCGTGCATGCCACTTACTCCTCTATTCAATTAGGATGGATCCCGCTCATGTTGCCATTCGGCTTTGCTGACGCAATCTCATCAACGATGGACTACATAAGTGCATACGACACAGTCCGCGCAACAGGGAGGGAGATTATCAAGAACTTACTTATTGGCAAGATATAATGATTTTTTGCATTTTTCTTCGCCATCCTCTATCTAACACTCTGAAGTTATGCGTACATGTAGATGGATAGGTTAGCTATGCCGCCGGCATAATCATAGATATAAGGTTGAATCATCAGCATGCCCCCAGAGCCCGCGTGCACATCCATTTTTGCTTTACTTCACGGTATGTTGGTCTAGTCGACATTGATCGGAGTCGTTGGGTTTGACCGGGAGCAAACGAGAAAGAAGGATATATGGTCTTGAAGTCAGTCAGTACTCATTGGACCATCGTAGTATTAAAATCGACACTGGTAAGCCCTCCAATCAACCAATCAAATGCATCCTAAAACGAAAGCTAGTCCTATGTGATGTGTTGAGACCAAGGGTAGAACTTCGCCCGTCGGTTCCTGTTGATTTATCCATCCAATCATTTGGCCCAAGGTTTGACCCACAAGTTGTGGGTCAGTGAGGACCTGAACGCAGCGGGGTCTTCAATTCTTGAAGTGGGTCTAGAGGAAACCTCAGACGACCGAGGGAAAGTAGTCCTCGAATCTGGTTCTGGTTGTTCTTTACAAAGGTTGAGACATTCGTGGACGTAGGCTAGGCTGGGCGTTCTGGTCAGCCATTGTACTCAATGGAGCCTCCCTCAGCCGTACTTCTCCCGTTCTCCGGGAAAGTACTATGACTTTCATTTCGTATTTCGTAACACGTTCGTCTGCGCTCAACTCACAACAGCGGGAATTCGGATTCATTCATCCGCTTCGCCTCCATCGGCTTCGGCTACGGTCGTTTTCTGTGCCGACTGACAATGTGCTTGCCTCTGAAACGCACCGAATTTTTAAGAACAGCTTTCTGCAAGTTCTCCGCTCAACACGTGCCAATAGTGTCTCCTCCGAGGTATGTACTCATCGATGGGCTGTGGGGGTCTGTAGATGAGCTATACTTACACGTGGGTTAGGATTTGGCGAGGTACTTCAAGATGAGCGGCCTCGAGCTGAAAACGCTGTCTAGCCCATGCATGCATACAGCCTCAACCATTGGCTGAACGTTGTTGAAGCGGCCTGGCCTATTAGGTTCCGAAATGATCTTGGCGTGGCATTCACTGCCCGTTCATACTGGCGCAAATTCGGATCTTTGAACAGATGGCCGTATGAACCTGCCATCATCCTTCACGACAGTGAATTGGCGGCAAGGTCGGTGGGTCCGGTCGGGACCCGATGGGCTAATGCGCCGGCGCGTGGAAGTTCTTGAAGTTTGACGGTCAGTATCGCCCGCCAGAGTGGTCCCGACGGTAGAGGCTCTTGATGGAGGAGGTCATCTGAGACCACTGCGAGGCCATGCGACGGCGAACCTGATTCCAGCCCTGCTAGAGATCCCTTGAGTATATATACGCGTCAAAAATACCCTGTGATGCTCCGTCCATTGGATTACTTCCAAACTCGCAACAAATCTTCGTTCATCATGTTGTCGACGCCCAATTCTCTGGTCGCCACCCTCTCGATCGCCTTAGGGCTGATCACCACCCCAGTTATCGCGGCTGGAGGCTTCCCTCCCATCAACTCTTCCCCAGGCGCGTGTGGGATCCTCCCCGCCGACGCAAGCTGTGAAGCCCTATTCACGGCTTGTGTAGAGTCCCGCGTACGTTGTTCGCTATTTTGAAATGTCTCTCAAGACTAATTAGTCCTGGCAGCCTTCCCCCACGGACCCTTTTAGTAGCGACATCTGTGTAGCAGCAGCTTCTTGCTACCCCCATCAGTGTAGACAGTTTCCTGGGCAATGTCTTCTGTCGTTTGTCGGGACCGTCTTCCAACAATCCTCGATCTGCTACTTCCCCCCGCCTCAGCGATGCGGTATGTTTTGCACGATATCCAATCCGAACTGCTGCTCACGTAGTTTGTCTAGGTCTATAACAGAATCGCTGGTACTAATGGCCAAGTCACCCTGCCTTCGTATCGTGCCTGGTACACTGCCCAAGTTCATGCCGCCAATCCCAACACAGACATACTGTGCGTTTCCCCACTTTCTCGCCTTTCTGATCAAATACTGACATACCGCTACAGCGTTGACCTTGCTTTGATCCGCGAGGCCTTTGATATCATGGCAGCCTGGACTGATACCTGCGACAACGCAAAACATCCCAAAGGGCAACTTCCTTGATTGGTTTCAGTGGTCGAGCACTGTGCGGGGACCCCAAACAACCTGTGGCTTGGTGGTCAACTGCCCCTCAACATTCGTCTCGTACTGCATTGATCTCGCCGTCAGCTGTGCCCACAACGATGTCAGTCGTATCCTCGTATCGCCATGCTTAGCGCATGCTAACCTTAGTCTCAGAATGCCGTGTCGAATCCGTTCTCCATCCCCGAATGTGTTGCAGGCGCCTTATGTTGGGAAGACGGTGTCAACTCCTTCCTCCAGGCTGTGACATGCCGCAACAACTTCGAGTTTAACAGAGGCGTCCAGGCTCCTGTCTCGACAGCTGTCCCTGCCTTGACATCCTCCATTCTCCCCAGCTCGATCTCGTTTTCCGCCTTTTCCGATTTCATCGTCGAGCAAATGAGCAGGTTTGGTACCCGAGCTCCGTACGTGCACCGTGATTCAGTATTTGAATGATAACTTACTCTATTCCAGTGGCTCCGCGACACCCTTGTCTGGTCGTTGGTCTGTCATCGTCGCGTGGACCAACTTCTGCACCACAAACATCGTGCCCAGAGCCAATCTTTCCGACCTTCTGCGCTACTCCTTTACCAAGCTTACTTCTACTACCTGCTCCGGAGGCTCTCAGTGCACACCTGACCCCAATGCAAGCTGCGAGCAACTCTTCCAGGCTTGTGTTACCTCCCCTGTATGTTCCTCCGCCCCTTTCTCGCGAACTTCCCATCTCACCTAATCATCTCGTAGAATGTCCTCACGAACCCGTACGCGAACATCAACTGTGTATTAGCTGCAACCTGCAAGGATGGAGGTATTAATGCCTTCGGTGAAGCTGTTGGATGTGCCAAGAATACGCAAAGCAACCCACGCGCTTACCCACGATTGAGCTCATCTGTAAGCGTCTTGTCCTAGGGCCACCCGATCACGACCTCACCTGTTGCGATCTAGGTATTCGACGCACTCGCGTTTGGAGACGGCTTCGTCAATCAGCAGAATTATATTGATTCGTACTATGGCGCTTTGTCGACTCTTCCCAACCCCTCATGGCCTGAGTACGTTCTATCATCTCCTCACTACAGGTTATTGGTCTAAGATTGACTGATCTCGCAGTGTCGCATATGTCATTGGCAAGTGGACCACTATCCAGACATGGACAGCGTTCCCAAGCGGAGAAGTGCCCTTCGGCAATTTCGCTGATTTCCTCCAATACGCGTAAACGTTTGGATTTCGAATACTTTCGTTTTGATTTTGACAAGAACGCTTGGACTTCTCATGAACATTTGACGCAAACCAAAGAATGTACCGGGAGCCTTGACGAACTTTTACCTCAAGGCTTCGTATCATACCTAGCGGCCCTTCGTTGTATACCTTAGTACCTTTACACACTAATGCACAATATCGTTATGTGAGTTAGATGGTTATTGACGGACTACATTGTCGAGATAATGATACAGATTACAAGTCCACCTTCAAGCATCGTAGCTAGGCGGGTTATCGACGGGTACATCTCCGACATAAGACACTGTACTTGACTCTGCTGGGTACGTATACGTTGCTACAGACGTAATTAGTAAACCGTCACTGCGATACGGCTTATCCGAAGGCACTCACGTAGACCTTCCTCCTCCTCCGCGCCGTGTCTCTTCATGTAGATCGCCTTCTCCCTCGTCTTCTCCAACAGGCTAACAAACTCGAACATCGCTTTATCCTTGAACCGTACCTCCGTCTGTGTACCGTTTGTAAGACCGCCGTCGGCCGCGGGCTTGATCTCAAACCCCAGGTAATTCGCTCCGAACGTTGGTTGCTCAAACCGAGTCGAAAGGATGGCGGGCAGAGGGATAGAAAGCGAGTCGAACGATCGACTGGGAGGTGCGATGAAGATCAACTACACCCATCCCGCAGCCATTCAGCAACGAGACGAGGACAGGGGTTAGCACAACGAATCAAGGGGGAGATAAACACGTCGGGCGTACACGTTTATCGGTGAGGTACAATGCCCCAGTTTCCTTGAGTTTCTTGGCACCCCCAGACCCTCCTGAGGAAGAGCTCCCCGTGGGTGGCGCATCGGGAATGTTCAAGGACACCTCGACGTTGGAGGTAACGACGGTGATCGTCAGCTCATCTGGTAGTGGCACCGGTGAGCGGTCGGGCGTTAACATTGCCCAGTTCAACGACATTTCTGGCGATTAGAAAAGTAGTTGGTAGTGCGATTGGTGAACTTGGCTTCAAGCGAGGTGTTTTGAGTACGCGCCTCGGACCTGTGTCAAAGATTCTGACGACATCTAGAAGTTATACAACAACAGGGCTACCTAGCGCAATGGTAGCGCGTTTGGCTTCGATTGCTGACGGCACCAAAAGGTTGCAGGTTCGGGTCCTGCGGTGGTCATTTTTGCAGAATTTTCCATTTCGCGGAAGTAGTATATCCCTCGCGATCACGTGCACGTGCGTTGATCATCCACTGTTCACTTCGATTGCGCCTGCAGGCAAGGGACGTAGCCTTTGCAAGGTTCTCTTTCTGCCACCATCCTCAATGGCCAGCGTTTTGCTGTCCACCCACTCCTCAAATCCGCTCGAGGTCGGCTCCTCAGATCCCCGGAACTCCCACTATCACCGCGCATACAGGAAATCTCAAGAAGCTCGCCGCGACGATCCCCTGTCATCCGATGACCTCTTAAATGGGAGTTATCGCCCCCCGGAGCTCGACGACTACCATGAGCACATCTCCCAACTCTTCCCCGGAATGATTCAGCGACGGTCAAGCGTAAGTACTGTTCGCACAGGGAAAGAACCGATGTTCGCGCCACCGGCCTACGTAGACTTGGACGTGGATATGAGCGACGACGAGCTGCTGATTAGGCCGAACGAGGGTAACGCACAAACCGCCGCAGTCGACTACAACGACGAAGAGGACGCGGAGGGAAGCGACGTTGATGACGACGATGTGAAGCTGAGCGGAGAGCAGGGCTCGGAAGACGAAGAAGACACGATTCACCTGAAACCTCCAGAAGAACGCGCCGAAATCGAAGCTGAAATTGAGGAACTAGAATCTTCCGTCCCCCAACTTTCTTCCGACTACAAGCTCGTTGACCGTCTTGGAACGGGAACATTTTCGTCTGTTTATAAGGCCATTGATCTCGCGCCAGAGCAATGGGATAATACACCCTGGCAAGGACCTAAAACTCGCGCCTCGATACCTCAGCTTTCCTCCGCGTACATCAACGCAGATTTTGGCGGGCGGGTCTTCGTCGCGATTAAACGAATCTACGTGACTAGCAGTCCAGAACGCATACGGAATGAGATAGCAATTATGGAGACGTGTAGAGGGTCCAGGTATACGTCCCAACTCATAACTGCTTTCAGGCATAAAGACCAGGTTGTGGCGATTATGCCGTATCACAAGAACGAGGACTTTAGGGTATGTGCACTTCACTATGACATGGTGCGCTATTGATGTCATGTCTACGTGCACGCCGTTGATGCAGGAGTATTTCCGAGAAATCTCTATGCCCGCCATCAAAGCGTATCTTCGGTGTATGCTTCGTGCTCTACGCGATATCCATGCCAGAGGGATTATTCACCGTGATGTCAAGCCGGCGAATTTCCTTTTTGACCCTCGTTCGGGCGTTGGCACGCTATGTGACTTTGGATTAGCCTGTGTAAGTGGAGCGTGTCTAGTCTTTTGCCTTTGGTCGCTGACCTTGTTTTTTGTAACTCTAATAGCGCATGGAACCAGCAAGGGGGCACGGAAATAATACGTGCCTACATACCCCTCCTACCCGTAGCGACCCACACGGCCGTGTGCGACTGCGTAACGAATATAACATAGAACAAATCAAACGTGTGCAGAAGGATACGAGAAACAAGAGCACTTGGAGCTCAGACAAAGTAGGGTACGCAGAAAAAGATCCTCGGTTAGTCGTTCTCCCTGTAGTCAATGTCTCGAACCTAAACACACATCTCCACCGTTTTGCAGGCCTACCTGTAAAGCCAACCGTGCGGGCACAAGGGGGTTCCGAGCACCCGAGGTCCTCATGAAATGCGGTGACCAGTCCGGTGGTAAGCAGATATTGTGACGTTGAGTTGAACGAGTATGACATTTGCAGAATAGCCGTGGATGTTTGGTCAACAGGCATGATCTTGCTGTTTTTCCTGATAGGAAAGTTTCCTTTGTTTCAGTCCAATGATGACATCGAAGCACTTATGGAGATCGCTGTCATCATCGGTCGCAAAAGCATGGAGAAAGTCGCGACCCTTCATAGTATGTACCAATGAACAGACGATTCCAAGGGTGCTCAGCCAAGTCTCAACCTTGTCTTCCCCCTTTTACAGGACGAACTTTTGCGAGCAATGTCCCCTCCGTCACGCCAGATGGGATCAGCTGGCGAGAATTCGTCGAAAAGCAAAATCCTAACGTATTTACCCCTCCGCCACCTAATACCCGATACTACCCATATACCATGATGCCACCGAGTGCCATCCCATCTATATCCATGCCCCCTCCCCCCTTGCCCCAATCGAGATCCAAAGCCGTCGATTCGTCCCTACGACCGAAGGCACCGACGGAGCACGCACAGGACGTCGAATTTGCATTTAGTCTTCTGGAAGGTCTTCTGCATCCGGAAAGTACACGACGTATCACACCGAGGGACGCGCTGAATCACCCGTTTTTACGAGACCCGAGTGAGCCAGACGACGACGAGATGTTCCCCCATCCATATGGTGAGGGTGTATGTGGGCATCTACATTTCATGGACGAGGTTACGGAGGAACCTTGTGTGCGAGTGAAGACGAGGGGTGGTAATAGTAGTGGAAGCAAAAGGAAGGGCAGTGCAACCAACGAGGAGGATGAGGAACATGACGAGGAAGATATGGACAACGGGGGCTGGGAGGATGGCACGGAGGTTATTGTGATTCGTGCTGGGGAAGGGATCGCGGTGGGCACGCAGCCTTGTGAGTTTCATAGAGATGAAATTTTATAGTACATCCTAATATAGCTGTATATCATAATTTTATGGAAGACAATTGTTCGCGGTCATGCAACTCTACAAAATGCGGCAAAAATGACCACCGCAGGACTCGAACCTGCAACCTTTTGGTGCCGTCAGCAATCGAAGCCAAACGCGCTACCATTGCGCTAGGTAGCCGATGGGAAAGTAATCGCTCAACGCGTTGAGTATTAGCTTACGTAACGGGAAGGTTAGTCCCGTCATGGCCCTCCTTCGCGGCTTTCCTCATGCCTTCGACGTTGGCGAGCCGCTTTACCTCTTGAAGACATACCACATGTCCAGCTCATTCACGGAGACTCTCCAGGAAATATTAGCCTCGAATCTCTTCCACCAGCTCGCACCACTCGTCGTCCTTCTCATCTTCCCCCTCATCGTCCTCAACCTTCTCGCACCGGCTCGACGACTGCTCGGGCTGCTGACATCCACATTTGTAATGGTCCTCGAGACGCTTGGGCTTATCCTTCCGTGGCATTGGAGCTGGAGTAGCAATGGGGGCGCCGACGCGGATAAGAGAAAGCACAAGAAGAGGCACCCGAGAACGAGAACGGAGCAGATCGCCATGAATGGCATACGAAGCGGTGCGTGTGCAGCGGTGCAGCGAAAGCATCAACTCACAGCGTATACAGACCCAGAAGAGGCAGACTACTATCCTGGCCTCGTCAACATATCGGGCACGTATTGCTTCATGAACTCGACTCTGCAGGCAATGTCTTCGTTGTCGTACCTGCAACCGCGTATAGATAGGATACACTCTAAGGCAGTCGAGCTAGATGTGCCGTCTCCAGTCATAGACGCTCTACAAGACCTCTTTGACCAGCTCAACACTCCGCTCACCCGACCATCGTCTCTGCGTCCCCTACAAGTCATCCAAGCACTAATGAACGGTGGCAAAGCGAACACCCTATTACACTCACGCGAACATCAAGATGCACAGGAACTATTCCAACTCATCACGGAGTCACTAAAAAGTGAAATCAGTGCTATGGACAAGGAGAAAAGTCGGGACCGCGGCCTGGCTTTGTCAATGCGTGCAGACATGACTTCGCTGCCAGAGGCAGAGACAAGCGGGGGCGAATGGACTCGACAAAGTGTATTCGACGGCCTAACCGCTAATCGACGAAGTTGTATGCAGTGTGGATATACGGAAGCCGTCATGCATTTTGCTTTCGATAGTTGGCAATTGAGCGTCCCCCACCTTGTAAGTCCCTCTGATTTACCAAGTTGCTTCTCTGGCTTGATAATCCACAGCCCAGATGCTCACTCGAGGAATTATTAGAAGACTACACCCGCTTAGAGATCCTACATGACTGCATCTGTCGCAAATGCTCCCTGTTAGCCACCCACAGACGACTTATTTCTGAACTGAAGACCCTGAATGAAGCGCTCAAGGGCGGGTCATCATCCCATAGTCATGCCGTTAAACCGGGCTCGAGTACCGGCTCGAACTTCAACAAATTAACGGAAGCCAATGGGAATTCGCCCAAGAAACCTTCGGGATCAAAGAAAAGGCGGGCGAAGGAAGTGGCCAAGATGGAGTTACGGGTGAGGACGGCTCTCGAGGAAGGGAGGGTAGAAGATGACCTGAAAGACGTACGAATGGAGAAAGTCGTTAGTCGGGCGTCATCTAAACAAGCTATGATTGCTAGGGTGAGTACCTCTCTAGCTTATCCATAAGTTGACCATGGAGACTAAGCTCCTCATTCTGGCCTTATCTCGGAACCAAACGATACATAGCCACCTCCAGTTCTTGCACTTCACCTCAATCGATCTTCATTCGGACACTACGCGTCAAAGAATAATGCTTTTATCGAATTCCCTGAAATCCTTGACATCACTCCATACACCACGTCGGGTTGTCTCTCTACTACACCATCAAGCCCTATATCGACACCTCCGCCCTCCCTTCCGATTCAGCTCGCCCTCCCCCCACGCTCACGTACGCCCACGCCTGCGGCCTACGAAAAAGTCCATGAAAGAGTACTCTATCGCCTGAGCGCGGTGGTATGCCATTATGGGAGTCACTCGTTCGGACATTATGTCTGCTTTAGGCGAAAGCCAAGACCGAAGGGTGCCAAGCGACGGTGGGCTCCTCCAACAATACTCGACCCCTTGGCTACGAGGTCAGACGACGAGGACGTTGCAGGAGACAGAGAGCGGGGCATGAACGGGTCGGCTGATAGTACGGACAGCGAGGAAGCTTTTGGCAAGCGAAACGAGATCGTGTGGGCTGACGAAGACCCAGCAAATCATCGCCCTGGCCGGGGTTGGCTTCGCATCTCGGACGACTCTGTGCGTGAATGTGGCATTGAAAGTGTCCTGCGCGAAGGCTCTGGCGCGTTCATGCTATACTATGAGCGTATTCGTTTTGCCCATACAAGTCCTTATCCCTCGATGGCAATGCGTCGCAGTCACTCGTCATCCAGTGCTTCGGGACTGGCGATAAACGACATGAACATGTTGGTGGCGGAGGGGGAAGATGGCTATTCGCCGCGTAGTTCAGAAGAGACGTTGAGGCCAGAGTTGAGGACGTTGCAGCTGAATATGGTTAATGGGATGTTTGCAGAGGGGAACGGGTCGACACAGAGTTTGGTCAGTGAAGTCGGGGTGGGGATAGCTAACGGGAAAGGGAAAGAGATTCCGAAGCGTGTGGGGACGGAGAATGGGAATGGCCTCGAGAATGGGGTGCCGATCGGGACGTCCGGCTCACTGGGAGTAGCGTCGATGTGGACGCCTGGGTCATCGCCGCCTGGAATGGGACCAAGGGTGATCAGAAGCGTTGCTGCTGGACGAGGCAAGAGTTTCAGTGCCGCTTCTTCCGATGCAGGAGGCTCGAGGGAACCTAGCACGACACCCGGACCGACAACGAATCCGATTACAAGTCCGACCAAAGGAAAGGCGAAAGTTTCCGAGTCAACCTCCACTTCTCATAGTACCCGCACTGATACATCGTCGTCACATAAACTCCCAACTAAAAGGCCATTGCAGCCACCTTCCCTGGCATCCTCCGTGCTGTCGGTCTCTCCGTCCTCCTCGATACTAGGAGATGACCTAACATCGATGCCTTTACATTCTCCGCAACCCCATCATCCACCTTCTCCAATTGTAGGACTGAAGGCATAATAGAGGGCATGGTCTTGTTAACGCAACCTCCTCTCATATACATAATTAAATGTATCGCTAGTCTTAATTTTTTTTATTCCGATCTCAAAGACGTACTTAACACCCGAGTCACTTAGGCTTTGGCTTTCCGTTACTAGACCACGACAAGACATCAACTTTTCAAGGTTTAATGATGGATAGTTACATTATGCGGTGAATGATCCAGAAAGAAAGGTACCTGCCAGGAACAATAAACAAAAACCCTCTTGTGACGGCTTCGTGAGCAAAACCAAATACACAATAGATAAGAATGGGCGTAGGACATGAAGGAAGGTGCAAGGTGTATGAGAATGAGAAAGCTACATTCAGTCTAGCACTGTCAGCGTAGGTAGAATTCGTTTCTCGTGGGTGTCGTATGCAGTTGTCGTTCGTGAGTGTCATTCTGGACGGTGCGTGGGGGGAGTGTACAAGCGAACGGCGAGGACTGCATCTTGTTGGGAATGTCAAATCACCAGTAGATGCGGCGCTCGATAGTGCGGCGGCTCGCTTGTGGACGGGTGTAGGAGATGGTGCGCTTGACGCGTGTTACGGAGGGGTACCTGATTCAATGCCATTGAGTACGTGGTCAAGGCCTTCGAGCCCAATGGTGAGGACGCACCAAGCATTGTAGACTTCTCCCGGTTGGAGCTGGACCTCGATGATTTGTCGGCCCTAGAAAAGGTTAGCACGTTGCGGGAATGGAGGGGACACTGAACTCACAGCGTAGTCGACGTGGGATCCAATAACGAGGCCTTCAGTGCGGCCGTATGTACCGTGGTTGACGGCGACGATGTCCCCAAGCTTTATGAGCGACATCCGTTAGCGCTGGTGCATCGTGATACGCAACGACGAGGTCACTCACGACGATATCATCAGAAGAGCCGAATGCCATTGCTGCTGTCGATGTAGAGGCGGTCGCGGTTAGAGATAATCTTGAGGCCTTGAGGCTCGAAGAGGGAGATTTCGAAAATGCGAGATGTCGATGGTCGTGGTGAAGATCAAGTGAAGGCGAAGCGGAAGCTTTTATAGATTAGATGCGCATGTTTGCTGCCATCCAGAAAACGCAAGGTTCGCCTCAAGGCTCGGGATCCGAAATTCAAAATATTAGAACCCTGAATTTTTCTCCTCGCTACACGACAGCTACCATTGTTCTACAAAATGGGACCTACGGCGCGCACAACGTCGCCCAGACCTTCTATTACATTTCATGACTGAGTACAAGGCTTTCCCACAAAAATCTGTATCTACAAGGACTCTCCCGACCGTAAAACATGGCTTTGGGGCAACCGAATGGGTAACGCCGCATGCCATTTTACGTCAATAATACCTTTTGTGGGTCTTGTATTGTTCGCGATGGCATGGGAACCTTGAGGACGACGTGAGGCCGGTCAGTGATTCGGTGCAGAGGCAGTACTTTTCGTTTCATTTTTTGTAATAACAGGCCGGGCGATTGGAAAACATGTCTTTGCTGCGAGGCATGATCCTCGAATTAGGCAAAAAGCGGGAGCCCCAGAATCATAGTCGCGTGCAGGTTTCGGATATGATAGGCCATCATTGTATTGTACAGGTTTGCAGCATCATACATCAGCAATAGACGGAGATGTTGTGCTTCGCTTCGAAGAAGTTACAGCCCCTTCCAGGTAAAGGACTTCTCCAACTCCACCTCGCCCGTCAACTTGATGTCGGTAGACGAAGCCCCCACAAAAACATCGAACTTGCCCGCCTCTGCAACCCATGAAGCTCGGCGGTCATCGTAGAAGCTAAGCGCCTCTCTATCCAACTCTACGCTCACCGCCTTCGACTCCCCCGCCTCAAGCGCGACTTTATTGAATCCCTTGAGTTCCTTCAGAGGTCTGGGGAGCGAGGACTGTGGGTCGGCGATGTAGACCTGTGCTACCTCTCGTCCAAACACGGAGCCAGTGTTCTTGATGGTGAACGTCACAGTGAATTTGGGATCATTCCCGGAGGGAATGGCGGAAGTCTGCAAGCCGGAGTACTCAAAGGTTGTGTAAGAGAGCCCGTGACCGAAGGCGAACAAAGGCCTAAGCTTTCTGATCTCGAATCCTCGGTAACCGACGAAGATACCCTAGACGTGCTCGTTCAGCACGGGTAATGGGGAAGGAGAGAATAGTCGAGCCGAACGCACTTCATTGTATAAGATTTTGCCAAGTTCTTGTCCTTTGTCTCCGTAGGATGGGAAGGAGGGGGAGTCCTCCAAACGTTTTCTGTTACAATGGGTTAATGAAAGATCTCTATTGAGGTTTGTTGTCGGCTTACGGGAATGTCAGAGATAACTTGCCGGAGGGGTTAACCTTGCCAAAGAGCACATCTGCAAGGCCATTGCCAAGCTCGTTACCGCCGTAGAAAGCCTGAAGACACCGTAAGTACAAAAAGGGAGCTTTGCTACAGAGAAGCCTGACCTGGAGGATTGTGCTCGCGCTATCCGCCCAAGGCATAGCAACTGGAGCACCAGTCTGATTAACAATTACCGTGTTTGGGTTCGCCTTCAAGACTGCGGCTACGAGATTATTCGTCAGACGAGGCAAGCTACGAGAAATTTGTATCAGAGTCCAGCTATGCAAAGCGCCAAGGCGAGTGACGCTTACTCGATGTTCTGGCGGTCAAATCCCTCGCTTTCCCAGCTAAGGGGCAAAGACTCTCAGTGATATGCCGCGACATTCGGTCGCGCGTACTCACTCGTGGTTGAGACCAATTACTAAGATGGCAACTGATCACAGCAGTTAGTGCAGTCACTTCCGTTGGCGCATTGATCGCTACGTACCGTCCGACTCGGCAGCCAACTTGGAGGCTTCCTCGATATCTCGCGCGCCACCCGATTTCCTGTAACCACCCAGCCTTATCCCTCCACGGCAGGTAAAGGGACTACCTCGAGAGACGAACGACACGTTGCTGATACGTATCTCGAAATCATACGTCTTCCCGGCTTCGAGGTCAATGAATTCCCTCTTCTCGACGGTGCCCAAGCCGAAAAAGGATTCGCCTTGCTCGGGGTCGGTGCTAAGGTCGATCAGCAATTTGCCATCCACGAAGAGGTTTCCAGCGCCGGCTACGCTGAGACCAAACTCCCAGCTTCCAGTTTCATCGGGAGTGAATTTGGTGGTGTACTGGACATCGGTCAACCATTAATCAGACGGACTTATTCGAGAGTGTAGGGCTACATACGCGGATGTAGCAGACCTCATTGACCTTCGTATCGTCCTAATACCATGAAATACAAATGATCAGCACATAAACGGAGTAAAGAGACGTTTGAGTAACTCACGACTCCGTCCGCAAGAAAGCAATTCGTAGAGTGAGTAGGAACGTCCCAGGCATGTTCAGATATCTTTGCATGGAGATCCGGGGAAGTAGACAAAAAGTCCTCCGAAGGTGACTCATTCCAGAACTGCATATATGCACCTGGCTCACCGTTGCCCTGCCCGATACTTCCATCAAGCAAAGGCAGCGTATTATGCGAGGGCGTCCCGATGTGATAGGTGACTTCGGCACCAATTTTATTCGCAGCAGCTGTGATCCCCTCTAAAGGAGTGACAACATAAGTCGACCGCAATTGAGCTGATCCACCGCCGGAGGTCATAGCTCGTTTGGCATTTGGTCCGATAACAGCGATCTTTTTGATGCCGGGTTTTAGTGGGAGTGTTTGTTTGTCGTTCTTCAAGAGGACAGTAGCATCCGCTGCTGCCGTACGGAGTAGCTGCCGTAGTTCCGGAGTATCGATGCTCTCCTCCGGTGCATCGAATGGGACACCTGAGTCCAGCGCATGTCTGTAGAGGACGAGGATCTATGAAACTACATGTTCAGTGCTGGCTGACTGACGCAAGGTAGGGCCTACGTACCTTCCTAACTCGCTCATCGATGTCCGAATTGAACAACTTTTCAGCGATCATGAGGCGTTCTACTGCCTTCCCTCGCATGACAGTGGGCCCCCTGCGTGAGTTGAACGTTGAGGATCCATGTCGTCTTTGGGACAAGGAGAGTCAGTACTTACGGCATCTCGATGTCCAAGCCAGCCTTGATACTTTCTGCGGTACTGTATACACCAATCCAGTCACTGATGATAGTGCCTGCATGTTCGCAGTGCGACAGTCAACGACAATTTCAGTTCGGAGAATCCTGATATACCTTGGTATCCCCATTCCTACACAAGTGATGAGCACGAGTATCAGTGTGTCAAAAGTAAGAAAGCTACACTAACCCCTCGTAAGATGTCAACCAGCAACCGGGGGTTCTCTGATACATGCAAACCATTGACACGATTGTACCTGATGATTCATTCATTCGCTCGACATCAGTACCAGGTATAAACATAAGTAGACTTACGCAGTCATCAGAGCCCATGGATTAGAGTTCTTGATGGCGATTTGGAAAGGTTTCAAGTAGATCTCCCGCAAGGCTCGCTCACTAACTTCACCTACTCTACTTTCAGTACCACCACGCACACCGGAAGACTTCGCCGCTTACTGCTGATGGAGAACCTTGAAATCGTTTGTATTAGTGGTTATATCACGCAAGCAACGACCGAAACTCTGTACCTTTGAAATTCTTGGTCGTTGGCGACGAAGTGTTTGATGGTGGCCGCGACACCTTTTGATTGCAAGCCATTTATATAAGCAGCAGCAATGGTTCCGTTCAGATGGGGATCCTCGGCGAAGGATTCAAAGCTACGGCCACCAAGGGGCGACCTTTGAGTGTTCACCGTGGGCGCCAGGAGGACATGACATCCTGTCAGTTGATCAAAGTTGGTACTTTACCGCAATGAGTATATGCACCCCAACCTTTGGCATGGGCTTCCACCCCAAGTGCTTCTCCCACTTTCAAAGCAAGATCGATGTCGAACGACGACCCAAGCCCCGTAGACGAAGGGAAGCAACTAGAGGGAACACCGTTGAAGACTGAATGCTCAGAGTTGAGGGGTAGCCACAAGAAGGCCAACTATTTAGAGCCTTACACTGAGAGCCACGGACACCGTTTGGCCCTAGAGTGACCAGTCACTTCCCGGCGTCAGAAGCAGAGAACATTAACAGCTTACCATCGCTCATGCGCATTGACTGCAATCCCGCCGCAGCAACAGCATGGGTGTTCCACCACCCCTAAGTTCCGCCCGACGATCATCAGTCGGTATAGCCGTATTTGGCGTTCAGACATACTACACCGCTAAGAAGCTTGATCTTGTCGGGAAGGGGGATCTTCGCCAGCGTCGCCTCGACGTCAAATTCAGCAGCCATAACGATTGTGGTTGGTGGTCAAGTGGTGAGAACGTCTACCAGTGTTTTTGCTCCAATATATACCTGAGAAAGCGTCCGGTGCGGATTAACCTCGGGAATAGTTTACTTGGCCATTGGTGCTGAGATCATGATAACGACGGGCTATAAGTTGTGCAACGATCTTCTGGTTGATCATGTGGGGGAAAGTACATGTATATCATCCGTGCCGTCTATCTGACCCTTGAGCCGCAACGATGGTGTAGTTGGTGTACAAATTGGTTAACTAGACCAAACACTGCTGTATGGAAAGTCAGTGCTGGCGAGGACAGTAAAGGGTAACACGAACTAAGATGTACTACGACGTAACCAATGCAAGCCTCGAAGAGACTTCTGCCTGTGATCGCACGAGATTGCCAAGTAAGAGAACATCAATGTATCCTGAGGTAAAGGAGTCAGTGAAGCACACCTTTCGAAGAACGGTGGTACGGACCTGGAGGCTGGCATTGAAACCGCCCTTTTCTAGGTCCTCTGTGCTAGCTCCAAGCATATCCATAAGGTATTTACCAACGGCAGCATCCCCTTTGATCTCGCCAGCAATGACGGCTCGCACGTATGTCAATACGCGATCCAGCATGGCTGAGACAGAGCCTATAGATTTTTCCAAGATCTCGAAATCCGTCGTAGGTTGCACGGAAGTTGATGAGGGGGAAGCGGCGGTCTCGGCGAGGAGGTCCACTTCGATATCATAATACATTTATTAGCTGAATGGGATTCTGAGAATTTGGCTTCACGTACGTCCACTTCGCTCAGCGTCGTGAAACTTCAACTCCGTTGGTACCGGAGTGAATACGCAATTTTCGGGTTTTGGGAAGACGCCCACAGGTGAGCTAGAGTGTCAACGCGAGTCAAGAGAAAGAAAGTGAAGAGAAGGCAAAACGGACCTGACATAGGCTGTTACGCCTGCCTTGTCGTTGGTATCAACACCTGTATTCAAGGTGACATGAATAGCAGGGTAGGGCGCGATCTCTTGGGAGTAGAAATTTTGTATAAGGGCGGAAAATGTGTTCAGATTCGGGCCTGTGGAATACCTAGACCATGGAGATCAGCACCAAACAACTCTGTTGGAGTTAAGCATTTTAGCACGCACCATCCGACGATAACTTCTCTTGGATTTACTTTGTGGTGTAGCTCATACATGGCTTTGTGATAGTCCATGTCTACAGCAACCTGTTCGCTTGTCTCGCTGTGCAAGACAGCGAACGAGGATTTGACTTCAACAACATCGGATTCAGAACGTGTCCCCAGAAGTGTCCCAATAACGCGATCTTGAGAATCCGTCCTGCGCAGATAATGATCAAGGATAGAGAACAGCACGACAGGGTGTATTGTGACAAGCGAGGGGGTTCGACTGAGGTAAAATTTAGATCCAATTCGCACAACAGAGGGCTCGCACTCACGGAGCTGTAGGAATAGCAGCAGGCCCAGCAGGCTGAATGTGAATCGCCGACGACGGTATTCCAAGAGTCATTTGGTTTTGGAAGTCTGAGTAACGTTCAGCCAGAATTTTTTGCGGAGTTCAAAATCACACCCAAACCTATACCACCACATCCTTTTTTCGTTCCCTAAAAAATCATGCCCTCTGAGGAGACCAAAGGTATATATATAGCTGTTCCTCACAATGAGGGGAAACTTTACTGATGTTTCTCCAGGAGAGAATCATAAAAGCCGTTGAAATTGGACGCGTGCGTACTTCACACCCATTCCGCCGCCTTTTACCGAGCCGTCGTTTTACAGACCATTCTGCACTATGGCTGGATTCCTTTGATCATTTATGTTGGGTTCACACGGAGCAACCCACAACCATCTCTGATCAAGTACGTGTACTAAGCACTTTCAATTTGTTCATTTGCTCATTTGCTTTCGTCAGGCTTGTTAGCCCCCTTGCATAAACTTCATTTGTCGACTTGCTCTCATATTGTAAGATCAATTATTCGTAGACTTACGCCAATGCATTGTTGGTTCCATCGTTGACTCGTTTTCGGGAATTGGAGCAAAACGTAGAAGTGTGAGTCGCTCATACTGTTCTTCGTCTGTTGTGATTATTCCAATTTGTGGTTGTTACATTGTGTACCCAACTCCACCGGTATACGCTACCTGGAAGTGCTCTTATGAGACAAGTGGATGTGAGGATGAAATTAGGCCAGATATGAACTTCCGTCTCCATACGTATCTCTCTTGCCGGAAACTGATCACCAAATTTGTAGTGTATATACTGTTGCTGGACATCCCCTGGGCTGAGACGAGTGCTGAAGCTCGAAAGTACCTACCGAGTCACTTTTGCAACTTCACCCGGCCCGCCTACCCTTTTCAGTTTACGGTATGAAGGCTGCCTTGTATTGCGCAACCAAGGACTGCACACGCCTGTACATCAAGGGTGAAATGCATGCTCGAATCGCACCGTTGATTGTCTGACAGAAGGAACGCCCTAAGCTCGGTGAGTGCCCATTGGCAGATAAGTCTCTACTGATATATTACATCCTCGGATGGTATTATGTCCGTCTATATACATGGCCAGTCACTAGCAAAAAATGCAAACGAGAGCCAAACCACAATCATTGGTCCTGCAACTCCATGAGCTTGTGCGCGCGCTTGATGCCTTTCACCGCGGCCTTGGTTTCTTTTTCCTGTGGAACGAGTAACCAGTCAGCAACCATCAAGGATCATCCGGAAACCCCGCGGAAGTCTGGCGTTTGGACAACGAATACACGAATAACAAGATGAAGAATACCGTCTCCCGCTGCACGTGGGGTTCTATCTGGATAGACACGGGCTCGTCGTCGTGAAATGTACGAGGGTGGTAGGAGGTGAATTGGGTGCAGGTTGCTCGCTTAGCTCTTCTTTCAGCTAATAGGTAGTTCCAGTCAACGCCAACGAGGAGGAGGGATATAAGCGAATGACAAACCTCCCATTCTCCGTCGTCGTGTTCCAACAAATACGCATCTCCGTCCCACCGCCAAATCCTGTCACTGGCCAATTATCAGCGTCGTTGTTGTTATACGTGGGTCGGAGGATGGACGTACGTACTAGGGACAAGGAATCCCGAAGAATGCGCCTTCACCGTCGTGAAACTCAGCTTTCGCCCATAAATCTCAAAAACTCGATCGTCCCAATGAATCACAGCTACCCTCGAAGCTTTATCGCCGTGCCATATCTCTGTCCGCGTTTGGTCGTCGACCTCGTCTGTGGCTACCGTAAACCGCAGGGCGTCGTCTTGTGAGGACTTGATGGTGGAATTGCAAACGTCTTTGCCCCCGAAACAGTATTGCATTTCATAGGGTGGTGACTGAAGAGGTGCCTGGATATGGAGAGGTGGAGGGGTGATTGCGAGTGGCCTTTTAAACACGATTGTGCTGCCAGTCACAGGTGCAACATGATCTCCATGTAGCGAACCAAACAACTATACGAAATCACCACCCCCACAATGGCAGTGCGCGCCCGAGTCGGACGACAACAAAACCTGCAGATGCCCTTGTTATCTTAGACGTTCCTCGCAATAGAATGGTTCCATGTGCCAAAACACGTTGAGGGCTGATCGGAGCTGTGCAAATACAAGCAAGACAACGAGATGTGGGTGTTGCACATTGGGCCCCCACCGGCGCACATGAATAAGATGTCCGAAACATCAGCGTTCCGCGCTAGATCCAGAACAGGGACTCAAGGTCTTGGGACTGCGGACATATAGGCTGCAATCAAACTATCGATACGAACGCGAGAGCTTTGAGGGTCAGGGTAGCTTCGCAAGCTCACGAAGAGGAGGATAATCTCCTCGTCGCTGAGTATTGGATGGAGAAAATGAGTAGATGAACATGCAAGGTATACACAAAGCGCCAACGCCCATCAACGAAATTATAAGTAAATCCTACGGAGATCAGTAGCAATAGTAATCCGCTTGCAGATTGGGCAGAGCTTTGTTGATCCTAGACAACGTAACCAGCATTCTCGGCAACACGTATGCCAACATCCCGTTGAAACAGTTGGCTCCGTGTATGGATCCAGGCATATGCGACATTGCAGTGACGCTGAAGATGTTGACTGTGATGATTCCTGAATTACCACCGAAGGAAATCAGACGAGGATTCACCACGGATTAAATAAGAGTTGGAATTGCTCGCACCAGTTGCTGTATCTTCCGCTGTAGCGCGGTAACTAACGATTGAAGGTGACCTCCATGTCTGGCAGCGGTGATTAAAAGGTCGACTTCATTGGGCTCGGTTACGTCGATTAATATACCGTCCTCCGGTGTGTTCGTCGCTTGTTCTCGTGCCTGCATCGACGAAGTAGATCTCTGCCGCTCCCAAGGACCACCTATATCCACATCTTCGTCCCCTGATTCCTCTTCCTCCATTCGGACTGCATCGATTCGCATGATATCGCGTTCTGTGAACTGGGCAGTCCCAAAGACCGCTTCGTCGTCGCCATCTATGTCCACCTCATCGTCGACGTCTTTTTGCGTGTGGTTCCTGATGTTAAAGCCAGCACCTAGAAGGTAGGGATAAATTATGGGCAAACCGGGAAACAAATAGTCAATACCTCTGAGACCTGATACATTCCCAATTCGAGAATCATTACCACCCCAATCGGTCGGATGACTAGGACCAGCTTCATCTTGCTGCTCCACGTCTATTCGGCGTGCTTCGCTTGCTAGACACGCGTCCACATGAGCCTCCACTACGTCCTGATCTCCGGGAACCGGCTCGGCGCACACGGGACATACGATGCCACTACTCTGCACTGCTTTCGTCCGCCCTCTTCGTCTTCCCTGGTCATTTCTCGAAGCTTGGCGTGCCGCCGCTTGCGATGCCGTTTAATGATCTGTATGGCCTTACTCGTCTCTTCTAAGATGTCGGCAGTTGCACTACTCCTGGTGTTCATAGCGCTCATACTCTTACGAGCACGGGCGGCCGAACGACGCGTCCTAACAGCCAAAGTAAAAATTTGAACAATTATAACAAGCACGAGACGCCCTCACCCAGTTTGCGAAGCTTGGTACTCTCCTTTACTGCTCCCAATGTCCTTTATTATCTCCTCCACTCTTTCGCTCTCAAGCTCGGAATGTTTCGCGAGGAGGCGTACGGGTATTTGCTCTTCACATACGGGGCACTTTCTTGTCTCAGCGCGCTTTGCTGTTTGGGGAAGTAAGCCTTCATGGCGAAGGTGATATCGCGAGGAACGCGGACGCACGTACGCTTCTTGACCACAGGTCTCTGGGTAGGCTCGGGCGATAATGATGACAAGGATGGTGAGGTGCTGCTCTCCTCTTCCTCTTCCTTTATGGCGCGTTTCTTACCCCTAGAAATATATACACGTGAGGGACTATTATTGCAAGGCTCTATAAAAGAAAGTACTTTGCAAATCTTGAATAGGCCATTATGGACGAATTATATGGTATGCAAAATGTGAGTTGTTATCGAGGTGTCGTTGGCGATGCACGCAGCCCCTGGGACCCTTTTGAAGAATGGATGAAGAGTTGGTCAAACGGATGAAGCGTCGGTCACTACTACTGGGTCCAAAACAGGGTATGATAGGCGCCCGGACTGGCGTCGTTTCAATTACGTTCGCTACCGTATCTGCGACGTCCCACAGGAAATTAGCGCAGGTTCAGCTTATTGATTCCGCGTATGGAAGGAGACGACGAGACGTATATTTTGCTCCTTCTTTCGGACAGCAATCTACCGACTGGATCGTTCGTTGCCTCCGCAGGATTTGAATCGTACCTCAAGCACGGATTCCTGCAGGCTCAAATTTGAGATCCAGTGAAACCAGAACAATCGCATTTATTCAAGATAGTCTGGAAACCTATGCGCGCTCAGCCCTTCCATTCGTTTCCGATGCTCATCGCGCCGTTCATGAATTCAAGAGATCCATCGATGCGACCAGCGAGGATACGGACGCGTCTTTGAGCATGGAAGAACTTCTGCGCTCTCTCAATACTCTTGACCAACTATATCATGACATGACATTGAGCCATCCCGCCAGGCGTGCATCCACGGCTCAGGGGGGGGGTAGCGCTATTGACATTATTCACGAAAGGATTCTCTCCTCCTCCTTCCTTGAAGGCAAGCCTGGAGCCAAAAAAAAAAACGGGCTATATCCATCAAAACCGTCGTAGACAAGTTTAAAGCGATGATACGCAGAGAAGAGACTCAAGGTCATCTACCCATTTGCTGGGGCTTGCTGACAGGAACTCTGAACTTATCCCTCGGTTCGTGACGATTTAGCGTTGTCCTGGCGCGGCTGAACATGATTTTCTAGAGCGTTCGCAATACCTGCACCTGTTTCTTCATGCCCGAAGCCTCCTCTCAGCCTCGGTGAGGCTGAATGAAGTTGGTCCATATGGAGCTCAGCAACTTTTGTTGCACGCTGTCCGGCCACTTGTTGAAGCCGAGACCTCCCGATGTCGGAATAAGAAGACTGGAATCCTGGATGAGGAATTTGATGAGCTGAATGCTGGCCCCGCGACAACTTGGCCTCTGGGCGAGATATTGGCCGGTCGCCATGATTTGCAACATTCGAGGATTTTTCAACAGTTAAATGTAATCATTGACCCCTGTTTATGGGCGCTTAACTTCACTATTGCCGGGTCCCAGGCCTTGACCATCTAAATTGATGAATGTCTGTCCCGCTTGTACCATCACCATCAACTTGTTTGCCCCAGTGCGGCCTCTGGGAAAGCTGACTCTACTCTCTACATCTTGGATAGATTTATCAACCACCGCAGAACTTATATACCTCAATCTCATTCTTGTCTAATGAACCCAGCTACTCGGAGACTAATCTCATCGTCGTCAATACCCCGGCATGTCGTAGCGCGGTCGAGGAATTCCGCATTCATTCGCCGAGCCTCTCTATCTACATTGACAAAGAATCGTGTACCAAGGGACGTCAGCAATCACTCTAAAGTTTGCAATTCGACTCTTGCGGAAGCCTCGACTAGTTCTACACCGTTGCCAGCATCACTATTGAAGCAATCGTCAGACAATGGAACCGAACATCACACAAAGATATTCAAAGGTGACGAGAACAAACTGTACCTGTCTTGACACTCGCTGACTTGTTAGCCAGAGGATCAAGTACACCAATCGCTCGTTACCATCAACTTGTAGAGTCAGGGATACTGCGGGGAGATGAACATCAACATCGTATAATTGGAAGGCTACAAAGGCTTCATAATCAATTGCTCAGCTACGACCCACCGACTATTCCTAGCCCCTCTGAGTCTAATTCACTGGTAAGTCCTTGCCATGTCTATTGATATCCTAATTCATTCCTCTTCAGCTCTCTCGGATATTTCCTTTCGCTCGCAGCGATCCCGACGCGCAGGCTCCCCCTCCTAACATTCCTAAAGGTCTATATCTTTATGGAGATGTCGGGACGGGCAAGACCATGTTAATGGATCTATTCTACCAGACACTGCCTTCAAATATGACTCGGAAGCGCCGGGTTCACTTTCATGCGTTCATGATCGACGTACACAAGAGGGTCCATGAAGCCAAGAAAGCAATGGGATATCGTGGTGGCGACCCCATCTTGCCTGTAGCTAGAGACCTGGCGAATGAAGCTTGCGTACTCTGCTTTGACGAGTTCCAAGTTCGTTCATTTCCCCATTAACCTTTTGGAGAGTACTAAATTACGCGTAGGTTACTGATATCGCCGATGCCATGATTCTTCGACGTCTACTAGAGAACCTAATGAAGTTTGGTGTAGTCATGGTGATGACCTCAAAGTACGTGCTAGATCCTTTAGGCCACTCTTGTGCGCTGAGCGGGTTTCTTCATAGCCGACATCCTGACGACCTTTACAAGAATGGGATCCAAAGATCAAGCTTTGTTCCAGCCATCGAATTAATTAAATCCCAAATCGAAGTCACCGATTTGAATTCTGGAAACTGGTATGTATAATTGCTGGCAGTCTCGAATTGACTGAATACTGAAATTAATGCACCGTTCAGATTACCGTCGTGTTCCTCGTGCACTATCCAAAGTCTATTATGATCCCCTTTCCGAACAAACGGACATTGCTATTCGTCAGATCTTTGATCAATTTACGTCTGAACACTCCGATCCTCCCATCGAGAATAGGCCGTTGAAGATTTGGGGAAGGACACTGCTAGTACCTAAGAGCACTTCAACAGTAGCTTGGTTCGAGTTCGACAGGCTTTGCGGTCAGCCGCTCAGTGCTGCTGATTACATTGAAGTGGCCAGGGTTTTCGAGACGGTGTTCGTTGTGGGTATACCGAAAATGGGGTTGAGTCAGAAGGACATGGTACGGCTACTATCGGCCTCCCGTAAGAATTCTGGCTGACGCGTGCCGCAGGCAAGGAGATTCATCACTTTCATTGATGGTACGTCCTTACTCCGCCCCCTGTCTAAGTCATCGTTTCTCATTTCGCATTGAATATGAAGCATGCTATGAAAGCAAGGTGAGAGACCTCGTTGTCGCTTTTCAATCCTTTTAGAAATTCCACTCCCCACAGACAAGATTGTTTGTTACTTCAGAAGTCCCTGTGACACAGGTTTTCTCGGATGATGCTTCGAATGATGCTGCCAAACCGATATCCGACCATATGAGAAGTGTTGTGGACGACTTGGTACGTCGGGTGCCGCCCCACTCCACACTCAAGGAACTTCTTCAACGCTAATATTACTATACAGGGTTTAACCAGCCACGCTGTTGGTAGCAGTTCTATTTTCACCGGCGAAGAAGAGGTGTTCGCCTTCGCGAGAGCTTGCTCCCGATTGGTTCAGATGGGTAGCAAAGAATGGGTGGAGATGGCAGGTCAGAGTTGAACGAGGTCGGTGGTTATACAATGATCTCTAGAAATGATTTACACACAAGGTTGGTTGAATACATTCCCTGTCACCGCGGACCCTTCGATGTAATTTTCAGGGACATGTCCTGATGTGAGTACTCTTCGGGCATTGTTGCAATGTCCTGAACGTAAGGTCTGAGCCTCCACTTTCCTACTCACGAGCTGCCGCTACTCCTGCACATCCGCGCGTGCTGCACGAATCAGATCCTCGCACATCTGTCAGCCTTGACGTCGTTGTTGCCGGCAGGATAACTCAATACCCGTGATACCTTTACGGCAGAAATACCCGACCATCGCTGAATGCCATCCAGTTCACCGTGCCTGCTTAAACTGCCTATATATACAAATTTACTAATCTGCTTGCAACGCCGAGCTTCACAAGATAATGATGCGCCGGGAATTGCGCCGGGAATTCTTCATTTGTTCACTCATTCATGTTCAGTCCACAATGTCCAAAGTCATCGTCTGCGGGAGAACATCAGCGTCAGTCGGCATGGTCCTACAAATATGACACGGTCACAGACCCACTGGCCCATGGCCAACGCGGCGAAACTGATAGCAGCAATATGAGACGTTGATCGGAACCACACAAGGGCAAGTTTCGCGGAATACGCACCACATTCAGCATTAGTAATGGAGTAAAGCTGTCATCTCCGCCTGTAGATGACGGGAAACCTGAATTTCGGATTGACCGCCTTGGTAGCGACGATTGGGCGATGTACGCCGCAGAAGGGCAGTATGGGGGGATGGAGGCCACAAGGAAAGGGTCAACGAGGGCAGTTGGATTTAAATTGCATATCTCCATCTCTGAGGACGTCTGCTAGTTCCTTAGTGGGGAGTGGGAAGCTTCCGATGGTCCACGTTCAGCTTTTATCGACACCAAGGCAGCAGGCCAGCTATTCATAGTCAGGCATTCTTAGACTCGACGAAACAGGATCGATGGCTTGTGGTTGTTTCCGCAATGTCTCGCAGTGTTATACTTCCCGGAAATGGTTAAATACGGTCGAAGACCATGCACAAGGACTTTATTTGGGACTCAGTCCTTCGCGTCTCCACTGTACCTTTCAGAAAATATGGTTCATCATTTACTGAACCGACCGCGCGGTACAGGAAGGGGACTCATGGGAAGGACGAGAGGGCCTAGGGAATGAAACTGTCAATGTTCAATGCTCAGCATCCGCGAAACAGCGGAAAATGAGTTCCGGATAAACCCAGAAGCGTCCAGGATAATCAGAGAAAGAGATATAAAGGTTCTTTTATACGTAACGATGTTTCATTGTGGAGTGGGTGCGTGCAGGAAGTGTGGTTTTGAGGAGGGCCACGCCACGTATGGGGATTTCGAGGGCGGCTCTTCTAGGGACACCTTGGTATCATCCTATGAAGGGCCCTAGTCCAGCTGATGGACTCCTAGTAGTAAGACGGTAGATTGTACACACAGATGAGGACGTTCCTGCCGGAGTACGATATAGTATGATCAGAACACGAGTGTCAGCCTAGGCTTGAATAACAATAACCTTATTTGGGCAACGTCGGACTATGTTTGGCAGCAAGCGGACCTTTAAAGATACTGAACCCACGACCACGACATTCGTTGAAGGTTCATTCAATCATGGGGCCATAGTCGAATACTCCGAAGTTGTGGTGCTGGCAGTAAGTACAATATTAACGACCATGCATCATGCATCAAATCAAAACACACCTATTAGTGAGCCGCACTAAGTCTACTTACTTAATGCTCAGGCTGTCTGCTGCAACAACAATAGCTTCGGTGAGTGTCGATACACTAACTTATTGTTTCGCACTGTGAGTAGAAAGCTAAACAATCTCATAGATGGCTTGGTTGCACTTGGTTGCACTCCCATCAACCTCAACCTCTAATTTCGTAGCAAACGAGTCTATATTGGTGTCCTGCATGAGCAGGGGTGTAGAATTGCTTTGTGTGTCATTGATGTCTGTATATTCGTACCATGTAAATTTAGTACACGCTTGTTGGAGAATCGAGTCATACGCGTCTTTGCGCGATTTAAAGCTACAAGTGTCTCATGGGAGTCTAAGTACTCGGGATGCCCCTGTTCCCTCCCCCTTGGAAATTCAACTACGCTGCGGGAGTCCGCACACCAATAGGCCGCACGACACAGCGTCGGGAACATGCTCTGACCTAACGCTGACTTGCATTGATACACTTACTAGTTCCGGCACTTATCTCGACGGCGGTACCGAACGACTTTACACTGCCTCATGCTGCTGTGGCAGGGAACTGTCCCGGATTGCAGTCCCGTTCGCCGTATGTACGTGGTAGATACGAAAGCAATAGGATACAATTGTAGGTTTGATTCATCATCGATATCGCGCTTTAATTTAACCATAGTTGTCCGAAACAGTCGGTGAACAATCCCTTCAGATGCCTGTGTTGCCCTTCCCTCGAGTGTTAACGCTAATACTCCCACGAGCAACATTTGTCGCGCCGAAATTCGAGGTAGCAATTCCTTCACTAGCCTGAGGCTTGCCCTTCTGTAATATCGCTAGCACAACGTCGTCGTCTTTGTGCGTGCCAAAGACTGTATCTAACTGTTGCTTCGATGGCTTCCCTAGGAGCCCTTGGTTCCCTTGATTAGAGTAGAAGACTTGGAAGGCTAGGATAGGGTCCTGTCAGTACCCATAACTCTGATGATAGAGAAATCGAGCTTGCAGTCTACAACAGCCGATATAGCGATAGTTCTGGGGAAATTTGAGTTAGTGAATAGATCACTAGGCGCAAAATCTGCCATTTACGTGTCTATAGATTCGTGATATAAGCACTCAGATTGATCCAATGCAAGTTCGTAACATACCTCCTTCTTTCCACTTCTTATACTACAGACAGAAGAGCAACATTAGCGACGCTAAAGTGATATGATCGTAGCACCAACCTGGTCATGATCGACAATGACAAGATATTCCTCGGTTGACTGAGGATCTGGCTTGTAGATGACTTTAGTGATAACTTCAGGCATTATCGGTGGTACGGTTTGTCGTAGATATTTGGTGGATGATGGTAGATTGAAGCAATGCTCGTGCGCGCAATTCCCTTTATATCGTCGAAACTCCAGATGACGTCTCGAAGCGTCTAGATTTCCCATGGACTGGGGTAATCGATGTCGGTCATCGGTAGTTGCCGTTCGACATCACGCGACTTCTCATCACGCGCACGCGGAAATCAATTATTGAAATGACACGGAACCAAACTACGCGTCAACAAAGGCGGCCAGTCCGCGTCGCAAAGTAAGTCAGGCGGATCCAGAGCAAGAATAATCGATTTGACCAAGCAGTTTACTTTTGGGACAAACAGTGCCCATCTAGGAATCTTCTGGACCCCTGGGGTGTCATATAGACCAACCAAAGGCGAGCCGCGACCGTGGCGAGGTACTTGGGTTAAATCGGCATCCTTGCCATTGTCCTCCGAGGGGAAACTAAGCTGTGTCACCGACAAGGCTGAGAAAAAACATACTGGTCAATGTCGGAAGGGCATGGGAGTGATTTGTTTCCCTACCTTCCTTTTATATACCCTAAGAGCCGCTTTTGTTTTCCTCAACCCGACTGGCGGTTTGTCCAACACTCAGGAGGTAACTTCCATCTAAGAATAAAACAATGAGATATTCAGTTTGGTTCGTGATAAGTCTGTCCGGTTAAAGCAAAGGAAACCGGGTTGGACTGTAAATCACCTCTTCGAACTTCTTCCATTGCCAATCAGGTCTGCTCCGAACTTCGCAGCTTTCTGTTTGTTTCCGAACGCTGGTCAGAGGAACAATGGAGGGCCTGAACACAGCAAATGCGCATAAGCGATCAGATGTTTGTAATCCCGATGACGTGAAAAGCAGGGAGTTCTCCACTTACCTCCCATGTGCACACTGAAATGGAAACACCGTCTGAGAGAGTTGGCGTAGTAAACGTTCACACTGTGCCACCGTCAGTGTATCATTGAACATGATTGCACCTGGCTCGGCAACGCGCACGAGCAAATTCGGAATCAATGATGAGACCAGTAGAAATCAAATAGCCAAACTTGCCTCGGCAGGCTTTGGAGTTAACCAACTCGACCAGTTCCCTGGGGCACCACCGCAGGGCCTTTAACCAAGCATGGTCTCCTTGGCTAGAGTCGTGCATGTCGTTTGGAGTGGCTCCCGATGACCCGCCATTCAACTGCGCGAGAAATGCCTTAATCAGGTCTCGTAGCTCGTGTCCCTGGAGTAGCTGACGGAACAGGATAACTAAGTTGAACCCCTGCTCAAATGATGACCTACCTTATCTGCTACCATGTCGGGAATGCTCTGTACTTCTACCTGGGTATATCCACTTTCCGTAGCAGTGTCCGCTCCGGCTTCGGGATCGTATCCCGACAATAGGCCCACCAATCTGGAGAATTCAAACCCCCATCTTCGAAATTCCTCCTGAATCGACTCGTTTGACGCCAGTCGTTTTGCTTCGTGATGCGTCAACAGTACAAGAACGGTCGGCGATAACACCCGAAGCTTCACGCCACCTGCATCCGCCCCTAAGTAGTGCAGACAGAGTTCTTTGAGGAACTTCTCCACACGGATACGTTCGTCGGCTGCGTGCTGGTCCACCAAAATAAGTGCTTGTTCCGGAGATTCGTCCGGAGTGCTATTTCCAATCGAGGGCATCTTAGGCTTCCCCCTCACAGCTGGCATGATACAGGCAATGAACTTTCGGTCAACCTGGCTTATCACCCGGGCCTGGGGTAAGTCTTCCTTTCGGAATTGAAGAGATGTTAACTCTGCATCTACCGTCGAAAGATGGGCCCCCCTGGAGTAATCTAGACTTTGAGGGCCCCAATGAGCGGGGTGTTTGACTTCCAGTAGCTGGCTTTACTACATGAGTACAAGTCGGGATCCTCTTGTCAGGTAGTGAGTATACGTTGTTCGCCTAGATGGAGGTTTACGTTCGTTCTATTTGGCCTAAGTCATCGTAAAAATCAACGGACCATTAACGCTTTCTGTATCCATTGTGGAACATTTCCTGTATCCAGCGTCGACCACAGCGATGCCATCAGCGTACGCCTTCCACTCGGCTCCTCTGGTTGACTAGCTATGGACGCTTCTGCTTGGCTTACAGAATTACCTGTCCGGCTGTCGATGACGAAAACTTCCCCAGTGTTCGGGTCGGTCCATGTTATGGGATCACCTTGTGCAGAGTCCTCTCCCTGGCAGGAAATAAGCACTGACGACATCGCGGGATGTAAATAAACTTTACCGGTGATATGTATACTGGGTTGCTTTTGGGAGCCACCTTCAGATTGTACGCGGGCTCAACAATAGGCGGGTGCATTTCGTCCTCATCAGTTGCAATTCTCCGTCGTTTGCTCGGCGTCCCACCGAGGTTCACAGAGTTCGAGCTAGTAAGATGATGCGTCGCAAACCCATTCCTCACCAGGAAGGACTGTATTTCTGATGATAGGAAGGATATTACGGCGTTTTTATTCTTTCGCAGCGTCAAGTACCGTGAATAGAGCTTAGGAATGGACGCACCTCCAATCCGACCGATGATTTCGCTGGTTCCATGCAGTTGTCAATGAGTCGGGTGGGTATGATCAAGTTGAGGACATAGACCGGCTTCTTTTCGCCTTTCCGTGGAGAACGTCGAGCATCTACGAGCCGTAAGTGAAGTTACTTCCATCTACCGTTTCCATAATTCAACATACGAGGTCTAGAATCGGTTTCTCCTTCTTCATCGAACGCCTGTAAGCAAGTTACCTTGCTGGATCGTGCCTGAGTGAGGACCACATACATGTTTACCAAATGTACCAGAAGCGAAGCGAGAATCAACAGCTCTATGTATGTCGCAGAATGATATGGGGTGATGGTTGATATCTTGGAAGATATTAGCTACTGAATGCACGCTTTGGCAGTAACTCACATATAAATTGATATGACTGAAATATCGGTCATTCAGTTGGTAGCCAATACCTTCAACCAAGGGCATACCTTGCATAGCGCGCCATTAAGGCTAATAAATCCTTCTAGGCGTAATTCACCCGACTGGCTGTTTATTTCATCGACGTGCTGAATGGGCGGGTAATTAGCTGTGAACGTATATATGCATATCAGCGAACCTCGACTAATGCACGTCCAAAGATATGCTTGAACGCAGTCAAACTAGAGGAAGTCTGTTGACAATCAGCTTGGCCGTCGTGTGATTCCAAGTTAGGATACCTTGGGGATCGCAGTGACTTTTTCAACATTGCCGTCTCGTCCAACGGCAGTACGCTGCAGAGAGAACGAGACCTGCGGAAATACAAGGGCATAGCATTCAATCTCGTTCCGTATCATTTCGACGGTCCTTGAAGGTGAAGGGTGGGACGACCGTCGTATTGGGAGCTACGGCATTGAGTCAGAACTTTTGTCGAGATCCTGCCGCAGTGTGGACCCACGCTATAAAAGACATCCTGGAGATATACAGTGGTCCCCGGTGACTCCCGTCGCCATCTGACCGATGGCCCACTGTACAGGGTATCACCTCCCTCAATGATAGTGTAATGAGGCCAAGCGTTCGTGGAATGCAAATGCAATTAATACAATACCTTTAGAATAATGGACCAACTCTGCTTTGACTTGGCCGTTCGCGAGGAGATCTCCAAGCAGGCCAAGTCGGCTGCTGATGCTAGGGCTGTTGGGATTGTTATCTAATGTCTGCTGAGGAATTACCTAGATACATACCTTCACCGCGAAATCCGAAGGTAGAGACATCACCGAGAGAGTCCATGCTATATGCCTTCGACGTATCTTGTATGCTCGCGCGTGAGCGAAGTGCATCACCAAATATTGGACATGGAATCCAACACTCACTGTAACGTCCATGTTCTGAGCCCTTGCCTAGCGCAGCTAGTCCGTCCTTCCCAATCCCCGAGCCATCATCCGTCACCCAGCATGACCATTCGTCGCAATTAACACCTATTGAAATCTGCCGAGCTCCAGCATCTAGCGAGTTCTGCAGCAATTCAGATACGACTTGCGGTAAAGATGTCAATATCTGGGTGGAGCGTAATCTTGCTCGGGTCTCCACTGAGAGTTGCTCTATTGAGGTTGCGCCTTTGACCATCAGGTGCGTGTGGTATTCAGATGCTGGTAACGGTTGCCCAACGTCATTTAGTTGCAGGAGAACATGCGATGGAGGTGCGTTCCAAGAAACGTGACCGTTGTAGTGGTGGAAAGTGATCTTGGGCGCTTCTTTCCTTGTAGTGATCAAGCTCCGGACTGCACCTGAATCGAACTATTTATTGACTCTCTGTCGCCCCAGCCGTGTTTTGAGCACATTCATCGTAGAATCAGCGAAAATCCGTCACAATGCGCCCTATACTCTCCAGAAACCTGCTGAAGAATATCAGGCTTCCACCCCAAAGAAACTACCATGCTTCGGTGCTTCCGTCGCTAATATCGACCTCGTCGCCTGAGTTTACAGCGAAATCCGAGGCGATGGAGGCCCTTATATCTGACCTAGATGCAAAGATGGCCCAAGCACGCCTTGGTGGTGGTCTGAGGGCGACAGAACGTATGCGGAACAAGGGCAAAGAAACTCCCTCGAGAACGGTACGTTGCCTGGAAGTACACGGTGAACATGTGGTTGATGCGCATGAAACGATAGTCTGAGCCTTCTCCTTGATCCCCATTCTCCCTTCCTTGAATTGTCGGCATTGGCGGCTCATGAGGTGTACCCGGAATCAATACCCGGAGCGGGTATTATCACTGGAATAGGCAGGATAGCGGGGAGGGAATGCGTTATTGTGGTCAATGACGCGACTGTGAAGGGAGGGTCGTATTACCCGTTGACTGTGAGTGCGCTGAGACTCCCATGACTCAATTAATAATGCCTGTTGCAGGTCAAGAAGCATCTACGCGCACAGGAAGTTGCACGGGAGCATGGTTTGCCATGTGTCTACGTTGGTATGTTGTAATTCTGCTTCTGCTTATCCTTCGCTTCTCATCTAAATCGCGTAGTTGAGTCCGGCGGAGCTGCCTTGCCGCACCAGGCGAATGTGTTCCCAGACAAAGAACACTTCGGTCGCATCTTCTATAACATGGTCCGCCGTTCCCGTATTCTCTTCTATCCGGTAATCTAACATGGCTGCGTAGGCGCAAATGTCTGCCCTCGGAATCCCTCAGATAGCCGTTGTGCATGGTATCTCGGTAGCAGGTAGATCACTGATCCGTTTCCAAGAATATGCACACAGCTGATCTGGCGTTGTAAATAGGTGGCGCGTATGTGCCAGCTATGGCTGATGAGAATATCATCGTTCAGAACCAAGGTCGTATATTCTTAGCCGGTCCGCCGTTAGTCAAAGCGGCTACTGGCGAGGTGGTCGATGAAGAGACGCTCGGTGGTGGATTGATGCACTCGAGTGAAAGTGGTGTTACGGATCATCTAGCGAGGGACGACGAACATGCTCTTGCCATTGCTAGAGGCATCGTTGGCGACCTTGGTCATGCTGGGAGAGTGGAAGTCGGCGTAGGTGGCTTGACATCTTGTTGTGCGCGAAGCACGTTTTGACGTCGCTTACAGCCCGATGCAACTCCGGAGGAGCCACTTTATGATGCCTCAGAACTTCATGGGATCGTGGGCACCGACGTACGACAAGCCTTCGATATGCGTGATGTCATTGCGCGTATTGTCGATGGTAGTCGCTTCCGTGAGTTTAAGAAAGAGTACGGGACAACTATGATCACCGTACGTACCTTTCATCTATCGGCGGCATAAATCTTCTTATTCTCCGTAGGGCTTTGCCCATATACACGGTTATCAAGTTGGAATTGTCGCGAACAACGGCATCCTGTTCTCTCCATCGGCATTGAAAGCTACACATTTTATCCAGCTATGTTCGCAACGAGAGATACCCTTGTTATTCCTCGTAAATGTCACTGGTGGGTTCCAACCTTTTACACCACTTTATTTATTTATTTAACAACTCTCGTTTGTTCAGGCTACATGGTAGGGTCAAAAGCTGAGAAAGGAGGCATAGCCAAAGATGGTACGGGGTTTATCTGCTTTTGGTGGATGCATTTGTGTATAATAGTTGTGCGCAGGTGCTAAAATGGTCCGTGCCGTCGCATGCGCGGATGTCCCCAAGTTGACTGTCGTTGTTGGCGGGAGCTTCGGTGCTGGAAAACTATGGTACGTCTCATTCAATAGGGTGTTATAATCCCAGCTGATGCCCCAGAATAGGCATGTCAGGACGAGCTGTACGATACCATTTCCCTTCATAACTGTGCTTCAGTCACTAAATTGCCCGCAGTATTCACCGAGATTCTTGTGGATGTGGCCGGTATGTGCCTCGTACCTTTCCCTTTTTCGACAATATCTTATACTTTCATAGAACGCGAAAGTATCGGTCATGGGTTCCGGTCAATTATCGCAAGTCATGGCATCCGTATCAGAGTAAGTAGCTAACACCACGTATGAGATAATTCACATATTCACATATTTATTCCTACCAGTAATCCTGCCCAGCATGCTTCGCTAGAGGCCGAGATCGAAAGACAATCGACTGCCCTCTACTCCACTGCCCGACTATGGGATGATGGTATCATCAAGCCAACGGATACGCGAGACGTTGTTGGACTCGGGCTAGCTCTGTCTGCCCGAAAGAGGCAGAGTGGAACTAGAAAAGGTTCATCGGGATCAACAACGTGGGACGGTGCTGGAAACGGATTTGGTTGTATATAGAATGTAGAATAAGAATTCGAGTTCAAGTAGATTCAAGCCAGTCCACTTAGGCCGGACATCAAAGCTACTATAATCATGAACTGATGAGCTGGCCGACTCCTCTGATTCAGCAGTTCTCTATTGGAATAACTGATAGTTCGTCGCAGGGGGGTACTGGCTTGAGGGGGTTAAACTTAGGGGATACTGGTGCTGATCACGCGACTTGCTGTCTAGCAGGACTTCGTCGACCTGTCAGTCACGCTTGAGCTTTGGCTGTACCAGTGACCACTCCATCAGTATTCTGCTCCCCTCCAATACTGAGCCTATTTCTCCAATTCATATCCCCTTCGCACTCTCTCCGCCATGGCATCGGCTTACTACGAGTTCTACCGAGGATCCTCGTAAGGCTGCCTGGATCCCAAGTGGCTTTCCAGCACGCTAACTTCGAGTGGTTAGAATCGGCATGGCGCTCACGGACTCTCTAGACGAGCTTATCACCAGCGGATCCATCACGCCTCAACTAGCCATGAAGGTCCTGCAGCAGGTGCATCTCAGGAGCGGCTTCTGACTCGTTTAGTGGTGCTTACCAAGCCCTTGCAGTTCGACAAGTCGCTGGCCGACACAATGGTGAAGATGGTGAAGACAAAGACTACTTTGCGGGTGCGTCTTTGTATGTTAGGTGTACGTAGCAAGTATCGTATTGAGGAACAAATTCACACGTAGGGCCACCTTCACACATACCGGCTGTGTGACGACGTCTGGACGTTCATCGTGAAGCATCCGTCGTTTAAGATGGAATCAAACGAAGTGGTCAGCGCGCAAAGGATCAAAATCATTGCTTGCAAGAACGGTGATGCAATTGAACCCGGGAAGAAGTAAAATTCCGTTTCTTGGAAGTGGCACCGCAGACCGAGAGTAGGTATCCGTCAGCCTATGTGAAATTTACTCACCCTTCCATCCAAGATGTTGATACCTTCTTACTCCTCACCAATGTGTTATTTATCCGCTTGTATAAACATCTCCCGTTCAATGTAGTCATAGTTTTCCTAAAGCTTGCTCTATGAATGAAGAATTGGATGAAATGGGTATGTAATTAGTGACGCCAGTTTTCTACCTGTTGTTACTGGGAAATACTCATATCATCACAACAACCTAAAAATCCTTCCAGTCATCCTCCCAGTTGTCCTTTTTCACGTCCTTCGCCTTGGTGTTAGAGGCGGCAGCGGTATTGGAGTTGGTTTGTTGACCGTCGTTGAAACCGCTGTACTGGGTGGACGGACTACTGTTATATTCGTTGAAGAGGTCGTCATCGTCGTGGTAGAGCGCAGATGTCTCGCCATCGTGGTCGGTCGCAAGTTGTCCGTAGCCGTTTCTTTGTGGCCCCCCACCAACGCGCTCACGTACGGTCCCCACCGCATTGCCCACACTATCTGCCACATCAATACCAAATTGAGATTTTGACCATTGATTAGCCGAGCTCCCTAGAGCAGCAGCACGCTTCTGAGCCTCTGTCATATAACCTCCTAGATTGGCCCGAAGACTCGGGTCGGCAACTTTCTCCATGCCTGGTTGGATAACGTTCTCGCTAACTACTCGTGAAGCTCCACTGACAGCAGCTGAGAACAGTGACCAGCCCTTACTCAGCGCGGCCATTGGGTTCTCCTGGAACTCGTTCAGTGTGGGGGCCGCGGCTGACGATAGCCCGTAAGACGGGTGTTGTGTATCGGCTGGACTGGGAGTGCTCCCAAAGCCTTGGTAGCGACCCGCCTTGTGAAGGTGGGAGATCAGCAGGGCGAACAGCGTTTGCCTGGCCTAGGGAAGCAAAGTAGCTTTCATTCCCGGTCTTCTGATCCACTGGAGTTCCCGTCCTATCAGGAGAATTGCTATTGAAACCGGCAGGCGAGGAGGGAGAATCACCACGAAGCGTGCTACCGGTGGCAGAGCGCGCAGAAGCCCGGGACTTCGAAGGCCTTGGGCTGAGGACGGGCGTCCCGGAGAGGCGGAGCCGTTGGGAGATTTGTGGATTCTGAGGGGGGCGAAGGTGACCACGGCTTTCCCGCTAGCGTAGCATCCAGCTTAGCGGGGAGTCAGATAACGCAAGCGTGGAATCAAATGACCTCGCACCTTTTCCCGATATTGGGTAGCAGCCCAACAATGGTATGTACCGTATGCACTCATGTCTTCTCTGTAACCTCCTTGATCGGCAGGAGTGTAGGATTTCATGAACTCTCGAAATGGACCATTACCGCCGAGCTAGAGAGAAGTAAGGACGAGTGAAATTACTTCAGGGAAAGCGACTGACTTGCATCCGTTTGATCTTGTCCTCCTGCCAGGTGTCCATAGATATAGACCGTACAAAGCTGGCCAATCGTCAGCCCCTCTGGCGCATTTTCAGGCATTTTGAGCGCACCTTATGTGCACACCAAATCCTCTGTGCGTACCGGCGCATTGGAGACAGAGAAACACGGCGAAACTATGGCGAAGTGTTGATGGCACTATCCATCTGAGCTTGGATAAGAGGCTAACCTGAGCGAGGCCCACTGAGGATTTGGATTTGAGCAGTCATTGCATATTTTGTTCTTGAGGTCGTCTCGCCTGACGAGGTCTTGGAGGATTTGTTTGGCCGTTGTCTGGTCCATTATCGTGCTGGCAAATGTCAGAGATGTAACGCCTACCG
This sequence comes from Pleurotus eryngii var. eryngii, assembly GCA_029467805.1. Lineage (NCBI taxonomy): Eukaryota > Fungi > Basidiomycota > Agaricomycetes > Agaricales > Pleurotaceae > Pleurotus > Pleurotus eryngii. The sequence continues at coordinate 3,172,374 of SZVJ01000009.1, read as the reverse complement.
AATCCTTGGGAGCCACCTGGCACGTGACCGGTGCGAAAAGCCCTGCCCCTTTAACTCGAAGCAACTCTAAAATGCTTGACTGATGAGCACGCGGTAAATATGCACGGCGGCATAGAGGCCTTGAGACCAGCGTCGAGCGGTGAAGTTGTGTACCGAATGGCCGGAAGTCCTTGGGCAGACATGGTGCACCTTGGGCGTACCAGATCTTCGGGCGGGAAGGCGTGGGAGATAGTTTCCTTGTTCGGTTATTACCTCTACTTTGGTTTGGTGGAGGGCGCGCTCGACACTGCGAGCTCACCGTCGGTCACCGTCGATCTCTCGAATTCGCGTCGGTGAACGACCATGAAACCCTTGGAATGACCCTTTGAGCCCTTGGCCGTATTTTGTCTCGACCTGTGTTCTTTCGAAACCTGAACCCAGACTCTCGGGTCGTTGGCACACAATTCACATCGTACCAAGGCCTGTTCTCCTTTCCAGATCAACGTTTCGTTCCCGACCGTCTCCTTTTCCACTCTTTCTTTTCGTGAGAACGACAATTCACCTCTAATAGCTGCTGCTGCCACCGAGGATCCTTTGCTTTCGACCAGCATCTACAACCCCTCGAACAGCTCCAGATTTAATCTCTGTTACTGCGCCGGGCACCCCGTCGTTCTACCAATGATCCTTCAGGCGAATCGTAGGACCAGTACCACAGCTCCCTTGCGCCAAGCTTCTACAGATGGCCCCGAAGAATGGGGTCACTGGGCAGGCCGAAAGTTAGTACTGGAACGCATTACGATCCTCTATCCTGGATACTATTGATCGCTTCGTTTAGGCACTACTCGCTAGAAGTCGTTCAGCATCCCTGCGGGCGCGAATGTGTGGATTTGGCGATAAAGTGCGTCACCGCGAAGCCCTCCTTACTTTGCTTCACCTTGTAACGCAGTTAAGCAACGCTACAGGATAGACGTCCGTTAGCGCCAGCCGCAGTGGCGAAGATGATAGTCAGACGGGAAGATGAAACCACCGTAGACGTTGAGTAAGTGCCGATGCACACGGCTTCCTCCCACACTTGGTGCTCAGCCTCTATCTTAGTGATGTCGACTGTTCTTTCTTCCTTGTAACGGTAGATCTTTGGTCAGGCGACGGAAAACAAGAGACCAACCTAGTTCTTCATCCATCCTCTACCGATCGATACGTTCCGACTCAACCTAAGCCACGGCGTCGTGGAACCAGTACCTCCACGCCTCATAACACCGGTCATCAGACTCCATCCCGTTCGACCCCCGCGCCATCACAGTTCTCCGGTCGCGGCAGAGACTCTCAGGTAATTACGTCTCTTGTCTCCAATTTAGATGGCATTGACAGTGATAGGCTGGTGGGGGATTGACGCCAATAATACCTCCTCAAACTCCTGCTTTTTCTAGCCCAGGTTCTTATTTCCCCTCTTCGGATTCAATGGAGTATCAGCAGACGAATAGCTACGGTGTCAATACTTCCGAGACCCCAGTATGGGGGTATTCTCAGTCATCGCAGGTTGATCGTAATACAACTTTCCCGCCGCCGGTCTTACCGTCGATCCACTCATTCGGCAGGCCGTCGGGCCCGAATACGAATTCCAATACAGGAGGACAATGGCACGCTGATTCAGCGGCTCGGAATGAGACCGAAGCGAATTCCTACCGCTCGTGGAATACTGAGTCCTCGTTCCACGTCGACAACCAACCAGCCGCGTCCGGTGTCTTCGAGAGCCCTAGCACCCCGAATGTAGACGGCTCCGGCTGGAACCAGGCTTCCATGTCCAACTCCTCCGAGACCAACAGTCAACAGTATCCACCAATGAGCCAAAGTGGCACATCAGAGCAACACTCGATCTACGCCTCCGCTTCATATGCTCAACACGCACCACAAGGGGAATTTTATGCTTCGACCTATCCTTCGGGTGCGCCTTCGCCGTCGGCGATTGCGCCTCTGCCCCGCCATACTTACACTCGGACACTCGTTGGACCTCTATCCGCGAACGCCTGCCGATTATTGGACGAACATCGTAAACCGGGTATATTCTTTTTGTTCCAAGACCTATCGGTGCGGACTGAAGGTTCGTCCCAGCCAGCCCATACCAGATCAAGCTTCTCTGATGTTATCTCGATATAAGGAACATTCCGTTTGAGAATGCGATTTGATGAACGTTGGGGCGTAAGCACATGTCCTATGACTATGCTATCTTTAGAAAAATCTAACAGTACTATGTCCACCCAGCCCGCCTGCTCCCGACCAAGGCGCTATTCGGGTCCACACAGATGTATCCCCGGTCCTTGCTCAAACGTTCACGGAACCATTCATTGTTTACTCCGCGAAACGTTTCCCCGGTGTACCAGGTTTGTATTAGATAGCATCCATATATATTATACTTCTTACTAACATGTACCCTAACCTTACCCTCCATCCAGATACAACTGCGCTCTCAATCGCCTTTGGCAATCAAGGGCAGAAACTCCCTTTGGTGAGTGAATCACCTCCATTCTTCCGCACTCGCCGGACCAATCCAATCTATCCCCTGACAGCGCAACCGCCATGGTTCAAGCAAACGCAGACGGCGCGGAGGATCTGATACGGAAGATGACGACTCCGATGGCGCTTGAGCTTGAAGGCCTTAGTATCATCTGAGGACTAGTCTGCAATCCGCCATACAGATCCTATAATTTATCCTCACGGTCGATGTGCTGTCCTTATTCTGCTGTTTTGCTAGCCTTTTCCTGTGTTTAACATATAAGCTACCGCCAATTGTATGTCTGATCGTAATCAGAGCCCAAACGGCGCCTCTCCTTTGACTCGTGCTCGAGAACGACTTGAACAGCTTTCGGATAATTGGCATAGATCCGCCCAAGTATCTCTCGAGCTATCGCACTTCTCGCATGATCTTGGGCGTCCGCGCCAGCCAACGGGATGCCTTCGGGTTGCACGGGATCCATGAGTGTACCTTCTTGAAGGCGAGTTAAAACCATGAGCAGCACGCTAAGGGTGGCATTGTGTGGCGCCCAGATGTTCCAAGACGGAGAGATCTGATGCAGAATTCGCAGAGGATGCGCGAAGTCGCCTGAGTCGCCCTCGAAGAGATCGGTCTCCTCCTCCGATGCCTGCCTAATCTGCTTGAAGACAGTGTTTGCGGCCTTGGCGCGACGTTCTGCACTATGCATCGGAGGGTCTTCCGAAGGTTCAGACAGTAGATCTTCTCGTGCGGGCAACTTGTCGAAAGACAATGGCGTATCGGGCGACTCGTTTCGCAATCTAAGCAGATGGTCGGTCTGACGTTGGAAGGGTAATATAACCCTTTCCAGCACTTCAAAGGCGCGCTCAGGCTCTCCGGCTCTTATGAGAGCGACAGTAAGATGATTCCAGTTGTGAGAGTCGAAGGCGAATCCATGGACTTGAAACTTGCCCCACACTTCAGCGATTTCGGTGTGCAACCCAGCGGCGGAGAGGACGTCGATGTATATGGACAGGGGGATACAGAGGATATTTGCCTGCAACCGGCTCAAATGAACATCGTCCTTCGTATTTTCGAAAAAGCGTGGGCATCCTGGTATAGCGGAGACCTAGCTGAAAGATCTGCGGCCACACTTGTTTGGCAGCTTCGACATTGAATACACAGCGGTAGCAGTTCAGCAGGGTTGACAAGATGCCAATTGTAGGCGCGCCGCCAGCGTCGAGATAACCTTGGAACACCCGCTCCACGTCCTTCGGCCGTTGCTTCCTTGCGAATGACGCTATGAGGGGTCCGTAGATCTGACTCAACGCAGATTTGCCACCGTGAGCGGGCGCGTCCCATGTCCTGGGCGACTCCGACGACATCAGACTGTTCACGAACTCTTCAGCGATCTGCAGACTCTCGTCTGAGTTCTCACGACCATATGCCTTCAATATCGCACCGAAGGTTAGGGACGTAGGCTGGATTCCCCGAGTCTGCATCTCCTCGTAGGTCTCCTTCGCTCGAATCTTGTTGCCCAAGCGCAGGAAGCCCGCCATAACGATAGTCAAAACGTAGACGTCTACCTTGATATCCGAGTTGGGCTGGGTTGAAAGTCTGTCCATCTCTTCGACGATCTCAGATGCCACGTCCATGAGTCCGGAGTCGCATGCAGATTGCACAAGAAGCGTGAACGTGATATTGTCCGGCCTGATTCCAGTCGACTCCAGCCGAGAGAACAACTTCGACACGACGCGAAAACGGAGCGCCGATCAGGATGTATGCCTTCAGCAGCGTGTTGTAAGTCTCGATAGCGAGACGAGCGTGTCGCATAGGGGATGAGTTGAGATAGTCGAACGCCCTGATAACACCATTCCATGAGCCAGCTTCGACGTGTGCATTCATGACCGTGTTGATCATCTTGCGATCCGGGATTATACCCTCTTGAATTGCGCGCTTGTAGACGGATTCCACAGCTATAGGGTCCCTCCTACGAGCAAGCAGGGTAATCGCAGTCGTGTAGGTTACGACGGTGGGTAGAATGTTAGCTGCTCGCATTTGATCCAGGACGGCGATGATGGAATCTACATCGCCACGAAGAGCAAACCCCCTCAGAATAATGCTGTAGACATAGATATCCGGTGGAAACCCCGCCGAGGCCATTATCTCCAGCCACTCGTTCATCGCGGAGAAATCACCCTTCTGGGCGAAAGCGTAGATTATAATCGAGTAATGGATTGCTTTGGGCGAGCCGAACTCTCCTTCCTCCCGGTCGGGAAACAGTTGTTCGAATACTGCTATGGCGTCCTCGGTTCTTCCGTTCGTGGCATAGGAGTATATCAGCATCGCAGTCTCCGGCTCCCCGACCCAACGATCCTCCTTTGACAGTCGTTCGAAATACCGTTCAGCTTGTACAACGTCGCCTTGATGCGCATAAAGATACAGCCCCGTCGCTATACGATATGGGTACACTCCAGTCGAATCCAAGGAATGGTATAGGGCATTAGCATACCCAAACTTGCCTTCTCGGGCCAGGGAACGAACGAGAGAGAGCCGTAGGCGATGCTCCATATCAAGGCCTTGTCGAGACATCTCTTGAAAAACAGAGTGAGCGTCCACGGCGAGCGTCCGTGAGCACAAGGCTTCGATGAGAAGCTGCCCCAGCCTCAGCCGACGCTCCTCGTCCCAGTCTTGCCTATCCGCTAACAAAGTCTGTGGGTGGTTGATGTTCGCCAAGCTGATATACGCTGTCTCCCGAAGAGTAATTCCCTCTTTCCTGGGCGCCGAATGATGCCACTGGCTTGGTCGAACCGAAAGAAATGACCCGATGTTCATCCATTCCGCGAGCACGAAGTCCAACACACGGATGTCATCGTAATGCCGTCGAGTCGATCGCAAAATATTATTGTATACACGAAGAATAATGCCCCGTTCCTCGTAAATAAGTGGCATCTTCTCGATCTTGTGTAGTGCAGCAGTAGCGGACTGCAAGTCACCAACTAGAGCATGACATCGTGCCTCCAGACACGAATAGCGTATGTTCCTTTTCGAGAGAGGGTTGATATCGCTGGCGAATATATTGATATAATGTTGGATGCGATGGCCTTGCTCATGAAGGGTGGAAATGTCTACGTTGGTATACCCTTCTTCCGCTTCTGTCAATAAGCGATCCAATAACGACAGGGCCTTGGATTGTCTGAGGTCATGCACGTATGGAGTATTCTCGATTTTGTCAAGTGCCGCAAGAGTCTCTTCAACATCAACATTTGCCGCAGGTGAAACAGTGAGAAATTCCAATCGGTCGAAGCTAGCCTTTGCCTCCGGGGGAGGAGTCCAAGGTCTTGCGTAAACTTGGCTACTATTTGAGGCGTATCGCGAGTGAGGGAGAGGGAGAGTGTTGAGGGATCTACTCCGCGAGATGCGCAGACGGGTCGACGACGAGGGAACTTGTCGTTTCGGAGGCGCCTTCGGAGTGGGCATGAACTCCTTCATCATCAATACGCGGCTGCGTCCTGACCCATTTGTCAGCGCACGAGCCCCAGGAAAAGAAAGAAAGAAACGCACTCGACAACCAGAACGACTCGTTCAAGATACAAAGCCAGTCTGAGCATTGACTAGCACATGAGTGTTTTGCAGCAGCCTCCCGTATTCTCTCGTTGCCTCTTGGTCTCCGCGGTTGTGGCTGGTGACAGCGAGGCGTAAAGAAATCTGCATGTGTCGCAGCGCGTGTAGGACGAGCCATAATGTTCAAAATGAGAACATCTGGACGGCAATGGCTGAGCGTCGACCGTCCGGAACGCAGCGAATGGTTCACCACTGCCGTGAAGGACTCCAGCATCAGAAACGCGCCAGGCCGACGAGTTTCTCTGGGTCCGTATAAGATAAAGGCTACAGTCGCGTCAGCTTTCCGCTTTGCGGTCGAAAACCCGCAGCTCACCTCGAGGAGGACGGTCTTCGTTAAGTTATGAAAAGTTGACTTCAAAGCCGGCTCTGTTAGCGCCCACGCATCTTGATGCCATCAGGGGCCGCATGTGACCGTACGCGTACGGGGGAAAGACTTCCAAGTCAGTGGCACCTACAATTCACTTTACTTCCCTCGTCGAAGTCTTAGAAGTCTTCGCGGTGGTATGTGTGCTAGAACTGATCTGTACAGAAACTGTTGCTGATAATTTGATGCCACGCACGCTCGCACTCGCCACTATGCACCGCTGAAAGCAACCTCCGGTGTCACCACTACTAGGGTCTACTTCTTGATCCACTAGCGACAACCAGATTGGCTCACCGTAATAATATCTTTCTGGGAAACGGTTAGGAGGCGTATTTGTATCACTTCCCCGAACGAGAGGTTCACTCCAATTCAGATTGCGCGAGATGGCCGAACAAATCATCCCAGAGCACGAAATCGTCACAGTACCCAGTGATGATCGGAATCTTCGACAGCAGTGCTACGCCGTTCGCATAGACGTCTTCCACCGCGAACAGAAGTTCCCACTCGAAACTGAAATTGATGAGTATGTGATCTATCATCGCTTCATGAACCCAGCTGACCTTGTCGTTGCCTCATTTATGGATGCCTATTGATTATGCTTCTCATTCTAGCATGGAAGATCGTTCGGTTCACATACTGCTGAGGTTAACTCCCTCGCACACTCCAGTGGGAACGATAAGAGCATACAAGCAACCTGGAGCGGTTTACTATAAACTCAGTCGCTTAGCCGTTCTCAAGCCCTATCGTCAATATCGATTCGGGCGTGAACTGGTTGAAGGCCTTCACGACTGGGTGAAACTTGATGCTATCAAGTCTGGATACAAGGACTACGTTACAATTGTAACCCATTCTCAGATACCCGTCAAGGGGTTCTACGCAAAGTGAGTTCAACTTGATCAGCTACCCATTATCCCCAACTGCAGTACTTGATGATCACACCACAGATTCGGATACGTCGCAGAGGTAGTACCGATTTAGTCCGTCAAGATGATTTATTGATCCTATTGTTTGAACAGGATGATGAATTCGACGAGGACGGCGATCCTCACCAGAAGATGGTCGTCCGTCTGCCGCTAACTACCTAAGCCACGCGGTGTCGTATGTACATTATGTACGGAGAGGGGAGTAGAGGGGAGGGATTACATAGAGCCGGCTGGCACGTTATAAGCCATACTGCAAGAGATGGAAACTAACAATACAACTAGATGTGCATAGTCTCGAAAGTCCGATGGGATATGCCAATGGGAATAAGGATATATATACGTCGTAAGGGGTAGCAGCTGGAGAAACAATCATAATGTTCACCAGCGTTTCGCGTGAAAGGCAAAGGGATAAGGAAAAGAAATAAAGGTCGTAAATGATTTCAGTACCGACTAATATCGGCACCGTCATCGGTCGTAAAGCCTTCGCTCTCGCTCTCAGACTCCAACTTGACAGTTCCAAACACAGGACTAGCTGCGGGGAGGATACTGAAGTTGATGTTGGAGCCGTATGGTGAAGCCGTGCCTTCTTCATACAGCCTACGCGCCGCTTCGTACTCCATCTTCTCTTGCTCTGCTTGCGCAAGGAACGGCTAACGGTAGCGGAATGGAACCCGTTAGCAAAATGTATGATGTCGCAGTGGAGCGAGAAGACAGTACCTTTCTTTCCTCATCGGACATCGAACGCCATTTCGCCGCAGCGAGCACGCTCTGTTTGGTAGTCTCAGTCTCATTGCCAAAGATGTCGTGAACCAAGGACGGGTTGGCTCGGATGCGCTGTAGGAACATGAAATACGCGCTCAAGGGTTTCTTGGGCGCGTTAGGGTCCTTGATGTTGCTCTTTCGGGATTTCCCTAGCTTGCGCTGTGCAGTCCGGAAAGCATTCTCGCGTTTAATGTCATCGGGGGACAGGGTTCGCATGTACGCAGCAAGATCCCGTTCACGCGCATCCTTCATGGCCTGAGACTTCCGTTTATAGGGCTAAACAAAAAAACGAATGGTCAATCAAATCACTTCGTGACGTCAAGTGGAACGTCATAAAAAACATACCTCCTTCTCCTCTGGAGTGAGAGATGCGTATTCCTGGCCCGCTTCTTTGGCCGCCTGGGCAACATTCAACTTCCGGGTGTTCGAAGCCTGCTGGCGCTGGATCCAGTCTGTGAAATAGAGCTGCCAAGCTGAAGGCGCTAACTTGGGGGGGCGCAGCACAGACTTCAAAGGGACTGTATTGGCATTGGTGCGATGATCAGTAATCCGAAACAAGTTGTGGGCGGGAAAGCGGTTCTTACGTGTGTCATTAGAAGCCTTGTCAGCGGGTTGGGGCTCGTCTGGAATAGAAACGCGCTTTTTCCGCCGGATTGTGGCATCTCTGTCATCAGATACACTTGTTGATTCTGCTCGTCGGCTATAAGACCGAGACATGCTGGGAGCGCGCAGGTGCGTGGGAGAGGGTGCGGATGCGGATTGGAAGATCTGTCCAGTAGAGATGGCTTCTCTTTGGATTGGAATGCGTTGCCGTTGAGCCAAGTCCGACAGCGGCGAATGACGAACGGAGGGCCGAGTGGGCGAAGAGTGGGTTCGAAGAGTACCAGAGTTATCCCACAGCTGTGACGCCCATCTCGGAGGTTGTAACGACATGTCCATCGGAGAAACGGCCGTGGCGGACTGTCTATGGTATGGAACAGCCTCCTCGAAGGATGGTGACGAGTCAACAGATGCGGGCAAGGGAAGGTTGGCAGCGTATGACGTTGGCGAAATTGGTGAGAAGGCTCGCTGATCAAGGTATGATGCAAACGAGGGATGGGTACTCATGGAACCGGACGGGATCGTTATGGGAGACGAAGGAGAAGAGGAGGAAATCATGTCGGGGTCGTTGATCCAGTTAGAAAGATAATTATTAGCATCGAGATCAGCGTTCTTCTTCATCGCACCAGGGCTGTAGAGTCCAGCATGGGACTCGAAGAAACTGCACCCAGGCGATAGCGGCGTTGTGGGCGACGCTGGAGAGAATCCATAATCGTATGAGGGGAATGACGTTTGGGGGGAAGAGAAACCAAAGGAAGGTTTAACGTCATGTTCCATGTCGGTGTATGGGTCCCACGGAGGAAACGGTTGTGGGGGGACGGGATCGTACAGATGTTCTTCAAGCTCGAGGGGACCGAATATCATCGGATCGTTGTCTGCGGGGAACTGTTGAGCGGCTTCAAAGTTGAGAAGCGGAGTCGCGTCCTTCATGGACGCGTCGAAGGTGTTGAAGCTTGAGGACATGGTGTCTGGAGACGATGAACGCCTAGAGACACTAAATGGCATGAGATTAAAGGATTGAGGGCAAGCGAAGAGGGAGGAAACCTGAATGCGCGCGGCTTAAAAAGCCGAAACGGTGATAGAGGAGGATTATGTCGAAAGAGGGTGCCAGCAAATGAATGGTCCCATAAGGAGCGGGACCTAAGCTTAAGAGGATACCGGGATAGCGATATGAGCGGAATTCGAAATATTTCCATGCCTGTATAAGTTTAACAGATAATGAGTCAGTGGCTCGCCTTTGAATCCGGACAAACAAACCGACCAGCGTATAACCTTATGGAGGAAAGGAATCACTTCCGATGCGCCCCTATAAAGCAGTGAAGAGAAGACCCAATTATAAGTGTGGGCAACCAAGAAGTTGTTGAAGATTCCGGAGTCGATGACAAGGAGAAGCCAACCGGCGTGAGCCCGTTTCTCGTACCGTGTTCAGCTCTTCCCCACGATCGAACAGCTCGATTCGGGGATGGTATACGGAATCCTGTGCAAGGTGAAGAATTGTGTCAGCTGCAAAGTACTTGATAGATTGAGAAACAAACCAACGACAACCGAGGTCAACAACGTCAGGATGGGAACAACACCGGCCCTAAACGAGCTGCATCAAAATAGGTAACTAGGACCCTTGACTCTGGTGCCTATTGTCTGACGCCACGATATCAAGTCACACCAATAGTTCGAACGCCCAATCATAGTTACCATAAACAATGTCGAGATCTTGCCTAGTGCATTGCATGTGTTGCAAACTCAACACCATCAGGTTAAAATGAATTCAAGGATGGAAGAGCATGCGGGGTGTGATTGACCACAATGTCAATGGTTACATCGGGGTACGAGATACCATCATAGGATGACAATCTCCGGCGAGTGATATTTGGGATTGTTGTACACACTTGACCCAGGCTGGATATCAAGGAGCGGGTAGAATGCCGAGCGGAAGCAAGAGATCGATCGAAGGATATCAATCTGACACCGCTGCGTAGAAGGTAATAAAGGGTACATACCACCCAACCTTTGACATCCTTCATGATCTCCTTTTCTCTCGCGAGCGCAGCTTGCTGGCGGCGATAAGCATCGCGGTCGCCTTCCGCCATGAGCAATGGGACGAGGTGTATTCTGGACCAGACTTTCTCTCTGTGTAGTTCTCTGCAAACGGGATTGACAACCGAATCAGTTCGCATTCCTTTTCCGGACCGAAGGGAGGAGGACAAGTGACTGATAAGAGCAGTCGCAACATGCGGCCGGATCCAATGGAGGCCCACGTTTAGCGTTGAGCGGGGGGTACCACCAGACACGTTTCACAGCCAGCTGACACTACGGAATCAATAGATGGGACTTGCCTTTTTTCCAGATTACCCTTCCCAAGCCGATAGAAGCCATAGGCACAAATGGCCGTCACACCACCGAGGATAGCAAGAGAGCCTGGTCCGCGAAAGGGGAGATTACGCTTGTACTTGACTGATTCAAAGCCCCCCGGAGGAGGCATATCTCTGGGAGGCGTTCAGGAAGGTGGCGCATATAGATTGAGCAATACACGCGCACTGTCTGTATGGAATTGACACTAAAGCAGGAAAAGTGAGCTAACGAGCCCATGTGGCGACATCACAAAGATACTCACTCGATTACGCCGCTAGTGAACCGAATACAAAGAATGGAAGACACCAGAGACGGAGTGGACGCGAGGTGGTGAGTGAGCGAACGAGGACGCTTGGGGCACAGAAACCGACGGTAGTGACCGTGGGAAGAATGCTCGTTACTCCCACGATGGAAGGATTCGAAAACAAACAGAGGCTTGGCACAGAATTCAACGACGAAGGCATTGCGCTGAATGTAGAGAAAAATAATTGCAGAACGATATCGTACCTACGGTGCTCAGAAACGTACCATCCATGTAATTTTGTTCGCGGGAGAAACTAGCGGTTCTGGAGGTCTATAATGCGACACGTCGCTTATGGTTGCGGATTTCCCGAAATGGGGCGAGGTTGGGAGTAACGCCTTGCCGGTGACAGTGTCAGTCTTTTCCAACACTGCCAACAGCTCGACTCGTGGTTAGGTTCCTGTCAAACCTTCTTTCTCTCCTCCCATCATGTCCAGGCATCCTTCCCCAGGCCCCTCCCTGGCTCATTCCCAGAATTTCCACCAGCCGACTCCTCAGTCGTCTCGACAAAAGCCGCGCCCCACAATCGGAATCGCAGCTGGAGCCGAAGATGTAAAGTACCAGGCAAAATACAAGGAACTGAAACGCAAAGTAAAGGATATCGAGGCGGTGAGTCATTCGCATTGTCTCATGACGCGTGGGCTCACGCGGGGGAATCCCAGGACAACGACAACCTCCACTGGAAGGTTCTCCAGGCCAAGCGCAACATTCAGCGAATGAAGCTGGAACGGTCGTGAGTAAAATGGCCGCAAATCTGCCAATTCGTCAACTGACTTGGTTGCAAACCAGTATCTTGTATGAAAGATTGGCCGCTTTGCCAGTTTCTCCGGCTGATGATCGAAATGTGCCTTCGTTGCATGCTGGTCATGGTCTGTCTCTCCCGCAACCCCCACGCAGTTCGCACCCGGGTCGTCCCCTTCGTGACGTTCGAGAATATCCTCATGGAGGTGACGAGCATCCGCTAGGCGATTATTCTCGCCCAGGGGCCGGACAAAGGGTAACATCAGGATCAGACCACCATCTGCCGATGATAGACACATCCATTGCACCTGGAGTTGCGCCACCCTCTCGCTCAATCTCGTCTTCTCACCATGCATCTAGGCGAGGGTCAGCAGGTTCTATCCAACCCCTCCCTCCTCTTCCCCCTCCGACCCACCTCCACCCTGTGCAGCACCTGGATGTACCACGCGCTCATAGTCACTCATCCCACTCTTCTCATTCGCTATCAAGTCCACATCTGCACCACCCAAGTGGGTCACACGAACGAGCGTCGCACCCTCACTCGTCGCACTCGCGGGACCAGCTTCAAACCCTTACTCGATCGTTCAGCCAAGGGCACAGTCTTCACCACTATCCGGAAGGCCTTCCATCCGTTCAACATGTACTACATAGTCCTCCCTTACCGGAGACGCAGCGAGTACGGCGCCACGACGTTCACGAATTGACCGGCTCACCTCGTGATCCCCATGGCCATACGAGGCACCAGGCTCCCTTGATCCCAGCCTCACCTCATCACTCAACTGATTCGAGGTCGGGCAGACCAATGCATGCTCATCAACGATTGGGACCCGGGACATATATCAATAGATCTGACGACTACCCTGACCGTGACTTGGACCGGGATCGCGATTGGGAACGTGAGCGCGAGCACGGCAGGGAACACCAACAAAGAGCCAATGAATTGAGCTCCGCTCATATGCAATCACCACCGCAGCAAAGAGCACGTCATCACACTGATTATCCTGACCACCATCCGACTTCCCGCATCCGCGATGATACAGGATATTATCAAGATATGTCAGGGCCTGGGGTATACCCGCCCGTTTCGCGCTCTGGGACTCCGGTCTCTGTCGGCGATGACAGGCCCTCCAGGCCCGATTCACGAGCGGGTCAGCACTACTATGAGCAGGAGCGGTCCCGATCGTACAAGCTCCGCCTTGTCAATCCACCTAATACAAATGAAGAACTTGACTTCGTTCATGAAGATGGCAGAGGACAACGTGATCGAGGGGGAATCAGTGGCGGTGGCGCTTTCGCACCAGCTCCGGAATCGAGAAAAAGAAGTAGGAACGATGCCGATGAGAATGACATCGTCGAAGGTTCTGCAGGTTCAAGTGGTCTGCAGTATTCCGGAGGGCGGTTGCCGGAGGATAGGGGGTCGAAGAGGTACCACCACCTTGGTCGGGCCTCTGATAGACAGGACGAGGAGTCGTAAAATAAGCAACAGTTCCCAGAACCTAGATTCTGGATTCGGGTTGCCATTTCAGTCTATGATTATTATCTGTCCGCTGCTAATTTCCTATTGCCGTTCTGTTGTAAAATCCGCCACACACCACATTACTTATATGTTCCTATCGATGATTTTAAGCTCGACTCTTTATCTCGCGAAGTTTACGAAAGTTGGACTCTCCACTTTTCACCAGACAATCCAAGGGTCTGCTGATATTTGGATTATGCCTCTGGAGTTGTCCAAGTATACGATCCGTCAGATAGTATGGGTAAGGTCAGGACCGATTGCGCTATCTATCGCACTTGACAGTAGTCAAAGAAGTCGTCAATAATTACGCCGGATATTGAAGTAAGATCGGTGACTTCTGTAGCGTTCGTAGCAGTATCTGCACAGGGGTACGTCCCAGCGACGTAAATTCAAATACGTCTACAGACGAGATATTGACAACTAATTATTGACGTGGCGGTGGTGTACGTATATCGGCCTACCGGGTCACTATGTACCCACCGTAGGCTGATAATTAACCAGAAGGCGACCTCGGACAGTAGCAAGACACTTACGTTTGGCTCCACAAGGTCAGTGTTGGTTCATGATGGTACACAGGTGCACGGGTAGCACACAAGCATTTTGTAAACTAAATCCGAGTGTTTGTCAGTTTGAGGTGAGCACGGGCTATATACTGAAACGGCGGCACATGCAAACTAGGCAGACGCAATTCCGAAGCTATACTGTTAGCGATTTGTGTGGCGCCGACGTGCTCCGGGCGCTCAGATCATTGAATGAGTGGACTCGCTGTGTGGGTGAGGCCGAAGCCCATGCGACTCCATGTCTGTAACTCGATCGCTGAGCGCTGCCGCTGCATATAGCACTACAGTCGAAGCCCTCTTAACCCATAGCTCTCGGTGGACACCAAAATCTATGGGTTATTATTATTAGAGCTTATGGCGTCCTCGAACGCTTATTGGGCGCTTGTGCCGGAAGTAGAGTGTGTTACATAATGACTCCCACAGACATTGTTTTGCGGAAGATTCTGTGTGAATCGATCAGAATTTATCATATTTAGAGTCATTGGGACTGAATTCTGGTGAGAATCTCTGATAAACTTTAGGTTCTGATAGAATATTCGATCAAAACAGGCCTTTCCGGGAAGAAATATGCCTGTTTATGGGTTTTGATACATGAAAAAGTTATGGCTTATGGGGTACGGGGTATTTTTCTAATTTCCCTGGTAACCAAGTTGGTGGACGCCAAATGTATGGGTTAGAGGGGGTTATGGTTATGAGGGCTACGGGTTGGGTTAGGAGAGCTTCGACTGTATAGCGTTTTGAAATTCCCTGCTCCCAAAACCCCATAACCCTTGTCACTATATACATACCCATGAACCAGTCCGTCTCGTCTCATTTCGCGACAGCGTGCTATTTCGTGACGAGTATATTAGGCTGATGGGGCCGACTTGGCGAGCTCGGAGCATTACGGATGTCGTCTTCTCGAATACCTGAGGCAGGAGAGGTCCGAGAGGATGCAGAACAAGTCAAAGGATAGGGGTCTGTTGGCCGATATTCTGGCGCCCCACAAACGTTTCGAGCGGGCTGCTGTGTTCGAGGAAGGAGATCATATGTAGTCGTTAACCATCTGTCCAGTGGCTGTGGATTTTGGAGCAGCGACGCGAGCCGCCTTGAGAAGAATTAGCAGTATAGTATGCCATACTGTGTGAACAAGTGATCCCCTCGTTGGATATTGTTCTACTTCTGTTCCGTATTCGACTTCTGTGTCCTCGCCACAACTCAATGATTACCCGATGGAGAAACGCTCGAGACGAACCAAAATGTCCGTAGGGACCCATGACTTGGGTATTTCCCGCTTGGTGTGATAGAGGTGTAAATCGCTTGAGATTCAATGAAGCACGGAGCCTCGATAGGAGTAGTCGTTGGCTCGCCCACTTGTTATCGACCGCTACATTGAAGAACATGATCAGAGAGGATACATCTTCGCTCGGCCCTTGGCACTAGAACAAATCCGCTCCACAATGGGTTCCATCGAGAGGTGGATATAAGGTGGATACAGCAATCGCAGTGCAACCATTGGACATGGATGCCATGACAGTCGCCAGAGTCCGACTCGCCGCACGCCGTACGCCGTTGTTGTCGACGGCGTCACATTCCACAGCGTGAATACAATGATAGCACTGGGATCACCGCCGGTATGAGAGCAAGTTGTTGATTTGTTCCCAGAGCTGTGCAGGCCTTGTGAGAATACTGCCCGACGCAGATCAAACCAAGCGGACGAATATCCTGGGAGCCATACCGGGTCGAAGAGTCGAAGAACCAAGCACCCCCTGTTCCGCGCGCACCGAGCCCCGACCACGCATCATGCGTATGGGTATTCCGTAGCTAGTCAGATCACCAGGTATAGATTCGGAAGTCAGATAGGCCGGCCGAAAGTGCAGTTCTCAAGCGATTGGTGTCATTGAGTGAACATGAGAGTTGTCAGGAGACAGTAGACGATAAAGGTGTTCATGTCGGTCATGCTGATACTGCATATTGTTATCCATAGCACAATGATCAAGAACAAGTTGCCACAATCAGCGGGCGAATAATAGATGGCTAAATAGACGCCCATCGGTGAATCCTAGTCAAATGGACAACATTCGATTCGCTGATAGCATTCCGGTCTATGCGGTCACGATACTGGCGACAACGGAGTCAGAACTTATAGAATGTATCGTACTGCCGAGCGTCGGTCGAGTCATGCAAGGTCAAGTCAAATCCTAACGTTCATGAGAACCATTTACAACACAAATGGTAATCCAGGAAGTACTACGGGAACAAAACAGCCAAGCAGCGCAGTTAGCGTCCTTGGTGCCCCGAGGAGGTAGAAGAAGGCGGCCGACGGGCACAGTCTAAGATATCTAAGATAGACCACGGCAACGACGGGGACTGCTCGATTCAATACGAAGGTCAGCATTGCATCATCCAGATTTTCAGAGTCACCAAGGATCAATAAAAACAAGATCATAGTGAATAGCTACCGCATTTCAACAGTTGAAGGGTCGTCAATGGCGGTATTAGACATTTGACTCGCGGGCGGGCAAACTGGTTCACGTCGCGCGGGGAGAACCCGCCCGGTAGCGGGCTTGCTAACGGCTCACCGACGGAGTCAAGTTGTAGCAGTCTACATCTATTTGAGTATGACTTGTAAACGTCAGCAGCGGTAAACTATGAGGTCGCTGTATTAAACTCAAACATGTACACGGCGGACTCTCCGAACCCCCCCCCCCCCGTCTTTTTCTGTAGCATTCTGAGACCACAGGGCTCATAGCTTTATCGGTAGACATGATCCGCTAAACCACCGGGTCAGCGTCACCATACGTCGAAGTTCGCGAATCGAGGTACATACCATACAGATTGGCAGCGATCTCGGCCTCTGCACGATCTCCATTGGCGAGGAGCTTCTCTTTGTTGTAGAGAAGTTCCTCTCGGGTTTCGGTAGCGAATTCCTGGTTTTGAGCTAGAAACGGGGTTCAACCTCTTATCGGTCAGAAGATGGAAGATTGTAGCTTACTTTCGACGATCGCGTCCACGGGGCATGCCTCCTGACAGAACCCACAGTAAATACATTTCGTCATGTCAATATCTTTTAAAAGCCTGTTAGTAACCCAAGTCTCGAGGGGCGGTGGAATGGTGTAGGCACCGTATTTGGTAGTTCTTCGAGAGCCGTCCATACGAGCCTCACTCTCAATGGTAATAGCTTGAGCTGGGCATATGGCCTCGCACAGCTTGCAAGCTGCAATTAAGCTACAATAAGCTAGTGTTTAGGTAGGGATCAGAGGACGAACCAATGCACCGTTCTTCGCCGCTGGGGGTAACGCCTGAGCGCATGCTCGCCACGGAATCGGGGAGAAAGCGGGCCTTTCTCGAACGGGTACATGATGGTGTACGGTTCCCGGAAGAATTGTTCCAGGACGACCCACATGCCTACAACGCAGCCGAATGTAGGTCAATCTCCTAACAAGTTTCCCAAAAAGCAACCGACCTCGAATGATTTCGGTGAAGAAGAACAGATGTACGGCCTTGTCAATAGCGCTTGGCCCGCCCTTGTATGGGTCAATCTCATTGCCCTTTGCATCGAAGAGGTGGGGGTGCTCGTGCTTCTTGCGGTGAACCTTGGCCTCAAGGTCACTCATGAGGGGATCGTGGTGGTGAATGGGCTCAGTGCGGGCTGGAGCGGTCGACGAAATTAGACGGCGAGCGACTAAGGCAGCCCGAGGCGATGAAGCGACCAGATTTAGCGGTATACGAGGGGCCACGCCCGTTGGCAACCATGTTCTAGGGACACGCATGTTGGCCTTCGTCGCGGCCAGCAATGAGCAAGGAATAAAGTTGAAGTGTGACGCGGGAAAGTGAGGGTCACATATAGTCACGTCAGTAGATCCTGGCCCCATGAGCCAATTAGAGCGCAACGAACTCAAAGCAACCTACCACTATGTCCAATCCACCGAAAGCCAAAAAGCTGCCTCAACTATCCACCGAAGGTACGTTGCAGCATGTACTTGCGATGGTTTCCGTGAAATAATCAGCCAGAATTGCAGCAGAGGTACAATGCGATGCAGAACGACCTGCAGAACCTTGCAGGCAAGATCGGTGAATTGGAATCAGAGGCTGATGAGCACAGGTGTGTATCTTAGTGCCTCCGTGGTGCTTCAGACGCTGAAATCTTGTACGCAGCTTGGTTTTGACGACACTCGAAGAAGTATTGGCTGAAGAACCCGATCGCAAATGTTTTCGTTTGATCGGCGGCGTGCTTGTAGAAAGGACAGTAAAAGATGTTGTTCCTGCTTTGCAGACCAATCGCGACGGGGTATGGTCCCATTTTCTTTGCCATTTGACGTCTGACTCTCAAGTCTCTTAGATACAAAAAGTGATCGCGAATCTGTCAGAGCAATACAAAACGAAAGAGAAGGACTTTGACACTTTCAGGACAGATTACAAGATTCGTGCGGTCAGAGGATGACCGAGCGGTTGCTGGTCACCGTCGCTTGGCACGGCGTCCGCAGGCCTCCTTGGGATGCGTATTCGAGTTGTATTTCTTTTTAATGAGCTACTTAGATAAGATTACAAAAATATCAGATAACCATGTTGCGGCAATTGCATGGCGGCCTGTGCGATCCCAGTGTAACGACCCGGTTCCCGGCCAACCACCTTAAGTATCTTATCTTATCATTCCCCATTCCGTAGCCTATCCATCTTGTCTTCGTACCGTATCCCGTCTCTGATTATCATATGATTCCAGTACCTACAGACTGTATATAAAGGCCCGTAGTTTACCTGATTGTCTCTCTCTCTAGTCTTTCTCAATACGACGATTTCACTCTGTCTGTTGGGAACTCTCGTGTGCCGTGACTATCTTCCTTAACGGGAACCTCCACGTCACATATTTTTGACACTCATCACAATCGTCCTTATCTCTCATCTCTATCTCTCTCGACCTCACCGATAACGACATCCGGAACCCCTCAGTCTGATCAACTGGGACACCGACGTCGACAATAAAAAAAAAAAACAGGTATCTTCTATCTTTCTCTCCGTACGCTAAACTATCCTCTATAGAATGTCGCATTCAATGCGTTTGCGAAGCACCGGGCGCGTTACGCCCATCGACGACGAACCAGCCGGCCCAGAAATGCCTGGCGACTTCTTGCCGTCGTCCAGTCCGCTCAGCGAACTCCCTCCTTTTGTATCCGACACCCAGGAGATACCCTCAACTCCTGTGGGCCGCCGTCGTTCGCTCAGCTATAGCGACGCCGTGGCTGGTCGTGTTCCTCGGGTCAGCGCCGCTGCTCGAGATGATGTTCCACCATTGGGTGATGACTACTTGGAGACGCCGTATAGCGGGTCCCAACGTAAATCAGGTTCTGACACTGAACCACTGGTTACCACCCCTCGTCCTACGCATGCTCGTCGCAACAGCATAGACAGCTTGTCGTCGAGCCAGGCTGCGACCGTTCGACTCGCAACTGCCAACTTAAGTAGCAACGAACGTGATGTTATTCACCGTCGCAATACATCTGTTTTCCTTGATAATAAGTCCGATTCCGATGAATCAGAACCTGAGCGTAAGGTGAAACTGATCAACAAAGGCAAAGGTGTTGACCCCAAGAACTGGGGCAACATACAGTTACCTGACGAGGAGGCTGACACTGATCTGCAAGCTGCATTGCAAGCTAGTCTGAAGACTCAGCGTGATTTAAACAAGACAGGCGAGAGCTCTGGAACTCACCATGAACCCAACGGATATCCAGACCTCATGCTCAAGAAGGAGCTTGAGGATCTCCGTGCAGAATTCGAGGCACTAAAGCTCGAGAAGTCGTCCAAACGTATGAGACAGCGAGCTACTAGCAAGTCGGCTAACGAGAGAGTTGCCGTCAAGATTGCTTCCACCACGAAGGATCGTTTCGGCTCTGCACCTGTAAACAGACTTCCTGTGCCGGTCGATGGCGACGGCGACTCGTCTAGTTCCTCGTCGGACATTGGGAGCGAAGGTGATATACTTCCTAGTGCACACATTGCCAAGAACTCGGCACTGGGTGTAGCATTCAAAGGATTGAATGGGCGTCGAATTGATTCGTCGTCGTCGTCGTCATCTTCGTCGAGCGACGATAGCTCGTCTAGCCCAAGTAACGAGGCCGCAGCTCCTATGATGATCAAACGTCGTAAACGACAACGGTCGCGATCTAAAAGGACTAAGAAGAATAAGCGTAAGGAAACGAAATTAAAGCCAGTACCGCCCGTTGTATACAAAGGGGAACCCGAGCTCGTCACCTTCCAACGCTTCGTCAGCGAATCAATCTCGTACATCGAAGATGGCAATGTCCCTCGACGGGATGAAGTGAGGATCATTAGTCGCTTCACTGATGGTCCAGCTCAACGTTTCGTCCAGCGTCGTGTGTTCGGACACTGGCAGGATTGGACGCTGGAGTCATTCTTCCGGGGACTATTTGATGAGGTGTTCCCCGCGAACTTCACCGAACGACAACGGTGGAAGTTGAAGAACTGTAGACAGCGTGAGGGAACGTCTGTCCGTGAATATATCGCAGAACTCACCGAGATATTGAGCTCGATTGGGGAAATCAGCGAACGTGACCAAGTCGTCGCCCTCTGGCATGGTCTTCGTGCTTCGATTCGCGCTGAGCTATATCGAAAGCACCTTTCTCCCGATAAGTCTTCGTGGAAGAAGGTAGCGTTCGAGGCCGAAATCCAGGAAATCGCTGAGGCGGTTATGGGAGGCCATAACCGTAACAACCAGGCATCCTCCAATGGCCGCAGTGCCCCGTCGAGCGCACAACCCCAGCGCAATGACCGAGGGTCAGGGTCTGGGAATAGGACGAGGTTCCATCCCCAGAATATGCAGCGTAGTAACGAGGGTAACACCTCTGGACCTCAAAGGAATGACCGGCGTAGTGATCGTTCGCGAAATTGGAGCTCCAATCGTGATAATGCCTCTCAAAATGCGGGAGGGAGTTCAAACTACAATAATAATCGTCCTAGTCAGCCTCGTAGCCAGCCAGGTTCTGGAGCTAAAGAACCTATTGATCCTCGTAGGAAGTATAACTTGTCCCAGAAGGAAATGGATGACTTGAAGGTGGATAAGAAATGCTTCTATTGTCGCGAGACCGGGCATGTTGCTCGTCAGTGCCCGCGCGCACATTCAATGTCCTCGTCTTCGAATCGTCGTCCTCCGGGACTGCGTAGCAATAATATTGATATCGATTTTGATCGTGCTGAACGACTGCTTAGCGAGGCGCGAGAGATAGTGAGGTGCTACACACCATGGAGTTGGGAATGGTGGATATCGGTAATACTGCGTCCGAGTCAGACGACGGCGGCATGCCTGGCCTTGAGGATTGTAGCGATGATGAAAGCGAGTACGACTTCGTTGAATCAGACGCCGGTATTAGTGACTTCGAGCTTGATGAACCCGAACCTTTTGAGGAGGTTTATGTCCGTCCTGACACTCCCATTCCAAATGCGAGCATACCGACACCTTCGCGTAGGGCGACCGTTGAGGACTGCGATGACAGCGATGATGACGATGAAAATATGCCGCCTCTCATCGAGATCAGCGACGACGATGAGGATCTTGCAGACGCCGCTGATATGGGCCCATGTACTCGACAGGAGTACCGCAATGATGATTGGGCTGTGTTGATGCTGAATTTCCTAGAAACGGAAAAGGGATTCAGCGCCGATGATGAGGAAGAACCTATCATACTCACCGAGGAGGAGCTTGATGTGCTTGACGCTGAGTTTGACGCATGGTGCATGGTTCACAACAACGAATTGGTCGGGAAGGAGGATGTACACATAGAACGGTCCCCCGAAGACGAAACACCGCAGGAACGTTTGTGGCACCAACACCAAGACTGGTATCGAGAAGCGTGCCATACAAATGATCGCTTGGGAGATGGCGTATCCAATACGTTCATGCGCCTGATGGAAGACTTGAAGTTCCTGCCCTTTCCCGGCGACCAACACTTTCCTAAGGACCATGAGCTCGAACCTAGATTTGGAATGGTTACTGTTAACGACGACACCTACGCTCTGTATGATTTCTTACAGTGGAAGAACCTTCAACCGGAAATTTCGAGAGATACCCTCCTGTCCCCAGGGTTCTCACTGGCGAAATGGTACATCGAAGCCCTTGCGAAACTGCACAACGAAGACTTAGATCCAGTCAAATATGAATTCCTTGGACACCTACCTGTGATCGAGGATCCATGGCTGAATAATGCCTTGTCATACCTTCAATACTATGAGGTGCGCGACGCTCGCGCAAATGGCCGCGAACATGCAGGTCACTTCGGTCGGTGGCACATTAGTAAATGCTCCGCAAATGGATGGTATACAATATCGGATTCCTTGCTGAGCTGCAAGACTCATATCCACTGCGATCTGCTCATGAACCATGACCTCAATCTTGGGCGTTGGTATGAGGCTCGAATGGCTGAGCGTTTGAGAATGATGGAGCCAACCACTTGGGAGGGTGTCGCCGATCTACGTGTGTTGTTCTATCCTGATGAAGGTTGCATGGAGCGCGCCTTATCGAAGATGGCTGAGGAGCTAGTAACACATCGGACAGTACCTATGTTAACATCACATGGTGTCCAAGTGGAACGAGGAACTTACCCTGCCGTCGAACGTAATGCTGCTATTGCGAAGGACCATACTCGATTGATTCCACGTCCTTTGGTGATTACCGTCAACGTTGAGGGACACCCGTGTCGCGCACTGCTCGATAGCGGGTCTCTAGGTGATTTCGTGTCATCTACACTGGTCACTCAATTAAAGTTGAAGAAGCATGAGCTGAAGAAATCCTTACCGTTACAGCTTGCCGTTCAGGGCTCTCGCTCAAAGATCAATTTCGGTTGTCGAGCTAATATTCAGTATCAGGATGTGAAGGAGGAGCGGTACTTCGACGTCGTGAATCTGTCCAATTATGATTTGATCCTCGGGACCCCTTGGATACATCAGCATAAGGTGATGTTGGGATTAAACCCACCTCGTATCGTGATTGGGAGTAAGAAGGCGATGCCATTATCTGCTGGCGAGGATGTAACGAAATTATCTTCGCAGGCGATGGATCTTCTGCTGAGTGACGTCCAGAGGGCACGCGCCCATCTTCTCGATTATGCGCGTCCTCTCTGCCTGGCCGCTGCAGACACAGGACTGCCTCCGCTACGCGCTATCAATCATGAGATCCCTCTCATTGACGTGAATAAGACTTACATGTGGCGACCGTCGAAATGCCCAGAACCTTTGCGAGAGCAGTGGGTTGAGAAACGCAAAGCATACTTGAAGAGCGGGCGTTGGCGAGTAACAACTGCGACGAACGCTATGCCGATGCTGTTGATATACAAACCTGGCACTTCACTGTTGCGCACAGTCTTCGACTTGCGTGAACGGAACCAGAACACCCGTAGGATGTCCACACCGATGCCTGAGATCGAAGGTTGTCTCCGTCGAGTCGCTCGAAGACCATGGTTCTCCACGCTGGATATCTCCGCCGCTTTCGAACAGATACGTGTTATTCCCGAACATGTACATCGGACGGTTATGACCACACCTGACGGCAACATGGAGAGTCTCGTAATGCAGCAGGGGGATTGCAACGCCCCAGCTACTTGTCAGGCATTGATGAACCATCTATTCGGAGCGTTCATTGGCCAGTTCATGGATGTATATCTTGACGACATCATCATATACTCGACTACACTGCAGGAACATATAGAGCACTGTAAATTGGTCATTGATATCCTTGCGCGGGAGAAACTTTACCTTTCTGAATCCAAGTTGCACTTTCTGGCCGAGGAACTGAAGATCCTGGGGAGGATCGTAGACAAGGATGGGATCCGTATGGATCCCCACAAGGTTGATAAGATCTTGAATTGGAAGGTCCCCACTAATCGTGACTTGCTTCGCGGATTCCTGGGCGCCGTGGGTTACCTTGCAGATGATGCAGCTCGCATACGTATTCCTATGGGGATTCTTGCTGCGCTTACTGGTGATCGAGTCGCATTTCGCTGGGAGTACACTCATCAACGAGCGTTTGAGGATGTTAAACGCTATATTAACAACTTCAGAGAACATCGCAGGGTGCCGCTGAGATATGAGAAAGGTGCACCTGCAATCTGGGTTGTTACTGATGGTTGCGCAACTGGAATTGCAGGTGCCGTCCTGCAGGGCGATGACTGGAGGAAGGCGTCTGTCGCTGCGTTCTATTCAGCGAAGCTCTCAGCGGCGCAGCAGAACTATGCGACTCACGAGATAGAAATGCTCGCGGGCGTCGAGACAATGATGCGACACCGTGATATTCTCCAGGGGGCAAGGTTCAAGTGGTTGACTGACCACAAGGGCCTAATCCACTTGCTGAACCAGAAGAATCTGACGGGCCGTCAGGCGCGATGGTTGGAGAAACTCGGTGATTTCAGTTTTGAGCCTGTATACATTCCAGGCTCTGAGAACGTTCTCAGCGATGCTCTATCTCGTATTTACTCCAATGACGCACCTGGAACAGTTCGTGCATCCTCAGAGTACACACTCTATGATGACGAGGGAGCTCGTCGACCTCAGGACCGAGTGTCGGAGCCTGTTATTGTTGGAGATGAAGCACGAATGTCTTCGATGGCCATTGAGGGTCTGTCTATCGAGCCAGAGGGTATTTCAAGTACGGAATATGCACGTCGAATGGCTCAGAAACGTTCCAAGCTTCATGGACCACAAAAGGATTCGGAGGGCGCGTCACCAGCACAGACTTCAAGTTCAGAGTTTGCGCATCGTATGGTTGGTCGTCGTTTTGTTCTCCACGGACCTAGAGAACAAAAGGAGGGCGTGAGGGTGGAAAACAACACCCGAGAAAATACAAACCAACGTACAAACGAGGCTAGAGGCGGTGATACAAAGGCTTCTGCTCACACAGTGGGAACGACTGAGGAAGTAGCGCCCATGATCAAGAGTCATAATGATGAAACTCCACGCACACAATCAGTTGACCCCACACCGAGATTAACAAGGTTCACTTACCATGTACCTAGTGGCACGACGTTCGAAGAAATCATTCGAAACCGGTATATTGGAGACAAATTTCTCTCCAACATTGCTGCGAACCCTCGGCATTACAAGAATTTTACCGTGAACAAGGGTCTGATTACCCTTCGTGACAACGGACGAGAGGTACTCTGCGTCCCAGATGTTGTTATCGATGGATCCAATGCACGTGAGATTGTAATCAACGAGGCACACTCGATGCTAGCTCATCTAGGCGGGTCCAAGACCTTAGCTTATCTCAGAGACCATGTCTGGTGGAAAGACATGGTTAAAGATGTACATACCTTCTGCGCGAGCTGTACGACGTGCTTACGCAGTAAACCGAATAACCAGAAGCCGTATGGGCTATTGAATCCGTTACCGCCTCCCACTCACCCCTGGGAAACCATCGGAATGGACTTCGTAGGGCCGTTACCTGAATCTTCTGACCGCAATGGCACGTATGATTCTATTACGGTTATCATCGATCTGCTTACGGCAATGGTTCATCTGGTACCAAGCAAGACGACCTATACCGCTCGGAATGTCGCTGAGTTGGTATTCGACAACGTGTATAAATTACATGGTCTACCGCAAACAATTGTAAGCGACCGTGATGTCTTGTTTACCTCGAATTTTTGGAAGCACCTCCATAGCTTACTACACACCAAACTCGCCATGTCAAGTGCATACCATCCCGAATCTGACGGCGCAACGGAACGAATGAACCGCACCGTTACTCAGATGATAAGGCAATGCATTGGCGTGAACCAGCGGGATTGGGTGGCAAAGCTGCCAGCCATCGAGTTTGCAATAAACTCGGCCCGTTCGGAGTCTACAGGTTACACTCCATTCTTCTTGAACACAGGGCGTATGCCAAAGTCCTTCATATTTGATTCGCCAAGAGAGAATGAGTTCCCTGGTGTGAGGGTCTTTGCGCAGCGAGTGAAAGATGGGATTATGAGTGCGCACGATTCGATTATTGCCGCGCGAGTAAAGCAGACGCGCAACGCAAATCGAAAGCGCCGTCCTAGTCCGTTCGCGAAGGGAGAACTGGTGTACGTCTCAACGCAAAACATTATGTTCCCTCGAGGTTTGGCACGAAAGTTTGTTCCCAAGTTTATCGGTCCCTTGCTAATCAGCAGGGACTTTGGCAATAGCTCATATGAGATTCAGTTACCTAGGGACCTTGTCCAGCGAGGAATACGCAATGTGTTCCACGCGTCGTTATTGCGAATGCATGTCCCAAACGACGATAGACTATTTCCCGGCCGTTCCTGGGATCAAATAAGCGGTGTTGAGTCGCAGGGAAAGGAATGGGCCATTAAGGATATTCGCTCACATTCAGGGAAAAGCACTGAATCTGTCTTTGAAATTGAGTGGGCTTCAGGTGACGTTACTTGGCTACCGTACCGAGAAATTAAGCATTTACATGCTTTGGAGCGCTACCTTGAGGTGGCCGGAGTGGATAAAATAGAGGAATTGCCAATGGGATCCGGTATCCCTCCGGAGGATGACATGGCTTTGTTCATGGGCTATATTGGGATGGAACCTGAGCAACAAGATATAAAGGAAGTGCAACTTTGCGCGAACTGTGCTCACCAAGTTGCCTCAACTCTTCGTTGTGGCCCTCCCACTTCTCATCACCCTCTTTCCAACAATTCTCCACACCTCGTTCTCCATTCCATACATCCCTACTCCATCATGGCTAAAGGCAACCATGTAGCCCCCTTTCATAAACTCCTCTCGTCACCTTCGACAGACATCTACCATCTCTATGACCCCAAGAAGAAGACTGTTAATGTTGTTCTTGCCGACTCCATACACACCTTCGTCGATGCCCATTACGATATTGGTCGTAACCAAATCACCACCTCCTCTGACTTGCCGCCTGGCTATGAGGACTTCGCTCGCGTCTACAATCTCGAGCCCGATGTCGACGGGAAGTTCTCGACCATCGACACCATCACAGGTGCTATTCACATTCAACACACTGGCCCTTCTCTCAAGAAGATGGGTCTTGGGGGAAACTCTCAGCAGGAAGTCCGCGCCACGCTACACCGTGAAAGGATACGCCGTGAACGCAACTTGCTCGGGAAGCTTGGGCTTGCGTTTATTGAGGACCACCTCGGGCCTGATGCCCCATCCCTTTTCCCCACTTCCTTTTCCACACCATCGATCGGCGTGGACCCTGCCTTAATCAGCCCTACCCCACATCCCGCCAAGGCCAAACATATGAACAATACCAGCGGCAAGGTTGTCACTGAGAAGAAGAAGGCTCGTGTCGCGCCAACTGATGGGACTAAGGGAAAGAAGTCAGCGAGGGAAAAGAAGAAAGGGATGAACACTCCGCCAGCCAGTCCTCCCTCCATTACCACTGCACCCTTCCTGGGCATGGTTCCCATCTCCCCCGACATCGTCAACTCTACCGCAAACTCGGTGAACACTAATGGAAACTCCGGCGAGTTGTTGAACGCCGTGGCCAGTTCCAGCGCCGTAACCCTTGCCGATGACATCAACATGGTGGATGCTCCCGAGGAGTGGGAGTTGGATATGTATCTTGGGGCCGTAGCGGACAGTACGAACTCCTCTGCATGAGTTCGGGAGGGCGTATGTAACGACCCGGTTCCCGGCCAACCACCTTAAGTATCTTATCTTATCATTCCCCATTCCGTAGCCTATCCATCTTGTCTTCGTACCGTATCCCGTCTCTGATTATCATATGATTCCAGTACCTACAGACTGTATATAAAGGCCCGTAGTTTACCTGATTGTCTCTCTCTCTAGTCTTTCTCAATACGACGATTTCACTCTGTCTGTTGGGAACTCTCGTGTGCCGTGACTATCTTCCTTAACGGGAACCTCCACGTCACACCCAGGCCAAGCATAACACAAGCATGATGATTCCGCGAAATTTCCAGGGCGCAGTATTCGCTCCTTACGGTCATCCTTCAGCCTCGACTATCGCTAGGCTTGCTGTTTGAGCTCGCCCCCCTCCACTCTTTTGTCAAAGACATGGCTTTCAACGCCCTTTCGCTCGTTCTCTGCTTCATAAGCCTCTTCGTGGTGGCAGGCGCTTCCTTCCCACATGGACTCGGTGACTTTAAGCCTCACCGTCGTGCAGTCCCTCAGGCTTCGATATGGCTCGCTGCGCATAACGCAGTACGCGAAGAACACGGCGCACAACCACTTTCGTGGTCCCCCTTCCTCGCAGCGACGGCCCAAGCATGGGCCAATCAATGCGAGTTCAGAAACACCCAAGGTGCTCTAAGTTCTACTCCTTATGGAGAGAACATTGTGGCAGGGACTGGCGCGTTCCCAATCTACGCTGCCGTCGGCCAATTCACCAAGGATGCTTGCAAGTCTCCCACCGTCGTCTTCTGAAGTCCCCACTAACATATAATGCAGCTTCATATAATCCCCAGTTCCCCAACTACAGCCACTTCACACAGGTGGTGTGGAAGTCAACCACAGAGATAGGATGTGCGACTGCCCAGTGCGACGGTATCTTCGACGCGCGGCTGGGAAAAGCAACCTTGCATGTTTGCCTCTACAATCCAGTTGGAAACGTCGTTGGCGAAGCACCGTAAGACGCGCTTTCGCATCTTGGCCTTGACAACAAATCTGACTACATACCCCCGTCCCAGCCAAAATGTGCAACTCTAATGATACCATCTTCCCTGTGTATACATTTGTTCATCTACCCGATGGGAACCATGTTGGTTTCTATCCGCCGTCCCTTGTTATAGATTTCGGTTTGCTAGAAGCTGCCGTCCTTCCGGGTTTTTGCCTCTGGGAGTCTGGACTTCCGGCTCTGACTGGTCACTGTATTCTTATGTAAAACCCACATCCTACTTGTCGTCGTTCATCAACACCTGCATTCCGTGTAGTGTTACCGTTGGGTTCATTTTTCGCGCGTTCGTATGCTTTTCTTAACATGCGTTGATTCATGTCAACCCTCAAGCAACGTCAGACCACGATGCATTATGTTCTCCTGTGCGTGCTGCACGGACGAAGCTAAGGCACATTTCTCAAACTCCTTACTATGAGTCCGGTGACCATCTTCTGAAGCAAAAACAAACGTCATCCTCTTTTCTTCGTGTTGATCGTCCATGCTGATTTTGTACCTGCGCAATGCACATGGCTTCTTGGTTACCGGTTGCGTGATGCGCAATTACCCGTCTCCCCGTCTTAATACCACCGCACACGAGCTGGAAGCATACCCTCGTCATCATACTATCGTACAGCTCAGAATTTTACAATTGTAACAATGCAACTTCAGCATGACCCAAGAAAATGACCTAGAAGTACACCGTCGAAATGGAATGTAGCCCTAAAAGTAAACCCAACTGGGAGGATGCTCGTAAGGCTGTCTACATCACCCCAGAGCTAGAGCACAAAGCGCGTACTGGTATCCATCACCAGACTCCAAGGCCATCCATTCTGACTGCTCCTTGAGGCGGAGCTTTTGTTCCAGAATGATCGATGCCACAACAATCTCATCCACAATGCCAGCCGCCCTAATATCGACGACAAGTATAGGTGTTGTTCTGGATTCTGGATGCGACATGTAAGCTATTGGCTCGTTGCGGTCGCTGGCTTCCTCCTCGAGCTGGACCAGGAGGTAAATTTACAGACTGCATTACGAAATAGCACCCTGCTCGGAACTCACTGCTAAGCGATATGACTGATCTGATATCCACATACAACTCCCCAGTGTCGTCTGCATACTCGCAATGGCCCTGTAGCACAGATCAGCTTCCAATTCTGCGACGATCCTCTCCCCGTCTCACTTACCGCTTGCCCCTATTATTGAACGTCGCCCGTGTTTTGCCGCTAACGTCGTTCAGCCAGCTCCGTATCTTCACTGGCTTAGACCCACATCTCGACGGAAACCACACAAGATCTGGTAGCATGACTCGGATGTCGATGCTCGCTATTTTTGCCTGTGTATCCACCCTGCATATGTCCGTCTTTCCTGTTTTCGCGGACGTCGAGACCATATAGCTGTACTGGCTGTCGCGACATGTTAGTGCCGTGTTGGTGGCTGAATCTCGGCTGAAGTGATACGAGAGAGCTTGGGGTATGTAGGCCAGAGTGGCCTCTGAGTCGTCGTTGCCGCTGTGGTACATGGTCATGGCGGAAGAAACCCTTATCGTCTGCCAAGAGGGGCGAGATACGCGTAATTGCCCAGACCCGAGTAAGGACCACAGCTCTTTTATAGGAGCACGCACGGCGACAATAATGAATTAAGTGACGATGAAGTCAATGTAAAGGGCGTCGTCGATGGGCGGGATTAGAGTGTAGGTTCGAGCGGGGGCGCTGCGCAGCGCAGTAGGGATGCAGACCACGACCTCCTTGATGAACTGTTCGCCGTTATCTACCCTGGTGTAGGCTTACCGCACCGTAGTCCCCACTGTTGAATTGTTATTGAAACACCGGGCCACGCCCATAGCTACCCACGGCCATATCTAGCGAGAAGCAGTACCAATTGTCGCCGCGACCTCCCATCCTCTGACGTAGTATCCTTCTCAGAATCGGGACAGGTTGAAACAAATACATCAAGTTTAAATAAAGAAGTACATGGGAAGTTTCGAATGGTAGAAGTATTTATGTATTGTACACGAGGAAAAACCAGGAGGAATCTGTCCTCCCTCCGAGGAGAATATATGAATGCCATAAATTTATTGTGGGTGATTCATGCTTCCGCGGTTCCTTCTTCAGTGGTCTCACCGAATTGAACACCTCGGAAAGTGCGCATCTGAGCTTGCAATCTCTCAATTTGGCCAGGGGTGAACTCGTTGAGGCAGGAATCAAAGGAGTAGTCCATGAAGTTGTCTGATGGGCAGGGTCAGTCCTGTGCAAGGCGATGATGACGAGTTTACACTCACGAATAGGGTCGACACCTTCCGCTTCCTTGCAGGTGTTGCGTCCAACGGGGCAGCCAGAGGCAGGGCTAGCTTCGGGGACAGTATCAGCTACCCTGTCGCCGGGCTCGGCGCAACCACCTTGGAAGGTGTGGTAGAGGCCAACCCAGTGACCGGCTTCATGGGTGAGAGTCTGGAGATAAAGCATGAATAAAACATGTGGAGAGGAGGGCTGAAATGTGCCTACATGCCCGAGGTTGAAGTTTTCGGTGGCACCACCTGGAACGCTGGAGAACAAAAAGACGACACCATCGTCGCTAAGTTCCGCTTCGACATCGGAAGGGAATGTAGCATATCCCAAGAGACCTTCAGCTTGACCAGTCTTGAAACTACGAACAACTATCAATGGGAGCTCTTGGTCGTAAAAAGAGGCTGTATTACCCGACAGTGTAGACGTTGAAGTCGGCGGGGCCACCAACCCGGAGAGCAGACTTCATATCGGCTTGCAGAGGCCTGAACAAATTTGAATATCGCTACCCAAGCAGACAACAATAGTCTTACGAGTAGGGGCTAGCCTCGTTGAACCATTCTTCATTAATAGTGCGCGAAACGTTGACCAAATTCCAGGAAATGCCAGTATTGTCGTAGGCCTTGTTCAGGATCTCCAATTGTTCCGTGATTTGCGACTCCCTTCAACTCACGGGTTAGCAAATCATTGAAAGGAGAACAGAAGGGCAACTCACGGGACATTACCGCCTTCAAGCGTGTCGTCCTTGCTGACGACGTGCCAGTAGACATTGAGCTTGGGGGATGTCGGTTCTCCACCCATGGGACTGGCGCCAGGAGCAACCATCTGAGCCTCGAACTTCCTCTCAGCAGCGACGAGCTTGGTGTTACTGGGGTGGCTTCCGCAAATCCTAACAGAGAATGAATATCTGGGCTTTTCACCGTGAGTCATTAGCATACCTGGGATAGGTGAGATCCAAGGGGCCAGCAAGAACTGCGGCAGCACCGAAGACAAAGGCGATGAGGGTGGAGGAGAACATTGTATAGGAAGTAATATGGGGCCGAAGGACTGGAAGTCGAAGGGGGACCTAGGGAGTGGGGGACCTGGCTGGTGAAGAATCTCCTTGCCATACGTATGTCTTTTATACCGTTGTTCACCTCCTAGTAAACCCGATTCAAGAGTTGACGGCCGGCCATGCCTAATCTGGGGCCAAGTTCAGCATGGGGGATAATTGGTCGCTTAGCGATATCTAAGTCGTCCACAAGCTACGCACCTGCACATCCGATGCGCGGCAGCGATGTGCGATTCGTCATTCGAACGTCATTCAGTAGATGAAACCCACAAGGGCCTGATCTTAAACAAGCCCAGACAATACAAGGTCGCCGTGCAGCACACCAGGTGATGGGCAGGCGGATCGACTGAAGTCTGAAGACTGCGTATCGTCGCCTAGATTGGCAATTTCAGAATCAGTGGACCACATGAAGACGGCGCCTCGACAAACAGGACCATAGCTGCAGAGTTGTCACCTGGCCGTACAAATGGCAGCCATTCTACGATATCGGCCCATGTGGAAATTATAGGATCGTGTGGCCAGACAGCACCGCGATTTGGGACAAAGACCACACACTAGACGCCCCGCGAACGAAGCTCGAAGATAGCTGAGAGCTAAACACAGACTCCAGGCAGGCAGAGTAGGATTTTGCGAAAAGAGTCGCACTCGAAGGCCTGAAGGCAGCCTGGATAGAATTCACAGATCCGGGTTGACAAGGATGACCGGTCCCCACGCGGCAGAAAAATTGACGATTGCGCGAGATTGCACGCGTTGAGAGTGACCGAAGCAGGTCACATCGACATGAAGGCCTCCAGAGAGATATGACGTCCATCGCATGTGTTTGCGACCCCATTGATCACAATATGGAATGGACGAAGCGATGAAAGGGTAGGATATCCAGGCGCCGCGAACCTTTTCTGCCTCGCTTGCGAGATACAACCCCACGAGACTCGCTTAGCCGAAGGTGATCTACTTCCCCGAAAGTCGATGGCTGTGGTCGCCGCCATCGTCGTGGATTCGGCGTTCGCGTGTATTTTCGCGTCTTCTATGAAATTTGCCGTACAGACGACGATCTAGTTGCATCTGAATTATTGCGATAGTAGGTCACAACGCCGCTCGTACGGCAGTCGCGTAGGCACTAGGCAGGGGTGATCTTGTTCGCTTGAAGAGAGATCATTCCAACCGTCTTGAGCGGTAGTGAAAACGTCGAGGGGGCGGAGTCCAGAAGCCTATATCCATCGTGGATGTGGAGTTTATCAAGTTCTGGGTATCTGACATTGCTGATATGGTCCTGCGATTTGTTTAGTTGGCCAATAGCGGGATGAGAAGGCCACAAGGATCATGTTGCCGTTTCAATCCAGAGCCCCTACTTTCTCAGGGGTTCCATGCGAACTTTGCTTCACCAAATACAGCACCTTGTAGCCCATTGACTGCTTATCAAAACGTGAGTTCGAGCAATCTATCCTGAAGCACACTGGGGCTGCTCACGACCACTGTGACTACGAAGTGATTTGCAAGGATTATATTACTTTAATCGGTCACCGACCATGCGTACACCAGGTTGTTCCACCTGGAGCACACATACCAGGGACCGCGTCTTGACAACATCCATACATCTATACAGACTTCCAAAGACCATATCAACATCCTCAGGAACTCAGCCTCTATTGTTGCGGAATCAAGGCTCATCATTATTTTCGCTAGGAATTACACGTTGAAGAGGCAACATTGCATAAATCCAAAATCTAAACGGCTTATTAAATAGTACAGTGATGGCTGATGGCTGAGAAATATTGCAAGAAAGGCTGGGGTCATAGGTCATCGTCATCCTCCATTAGACAAAGCGAAGCGACGGCGTCCCCGAGAGTCACAAGTTGTGAGCCAGGCGATAACAAACTAATGTCCTGTTGCGTGTGTGCAGCTTGATAC
This sequence comes from Pleurotus eryngii var. eryngii, assembly GCA_029467805.1. Taxonomy (NCBI): domain Eukaryota; kingdom Fungi; phylum Basidiomycota; class Agaricomycetes; order Agaricales; family Pleurotaceae; genus Pleurotus; species Pleurotus eryngii. The sequence continues at coordinate 3,138,342 of SZVJ01000009.1, read as the reverse complement.
CGGAAGGCGGATAGCTGTCCGGCAAGAGACAAGGTCGACGAAGAATTGACGGAGGTACGTCCGAAGGGCTGGGTGGGCAGAGAAGCGCTTACGCCATTTGGTTTAGCTTGATGAGACTGAGGTGGTGGCATCGGAGTATGCTTAGGAGTATTCAAGATACCGAGAAGAGACGTAGGTTGGGTAGGTGGAATGGCAGACAGAGACGAGCCGGCTGTACTATGTCGCAGGTGCTGTTGTGGTTCGGCGATCTTATTAATCCCGGGTTTATTGTGCGCATGAGCTGAGTTCCTCGCGTCCAGATAAGGCTGGGATGCACCAATATACAGGCCACTACGAGCGATATTCCAGCCCATGGATCGGTTATTATCAGGTGAAGGTATGCCTCCAGCAGGGACGGAAGCAGTCGACGACTTTGCCCTAGGTTGAACATGAACCTGAACGCCGCCACGGGGGATGTTGATCGTCTTCGATGCGGCAGGTGCACCATGGCCAGCTCCCAAGGAGTACGCGTGGAATAGCACAGCTTTGGGTTCCTGTTCGCTGGATGGTAGCACAAGATTTTTTGCGTTGCTGCTCATAGGCCTCTGCGTTCGGCCGAAAGGTATACTCTCTTGTAAGTAGCCTTGTATCTGGTTGATCGTACTATGGTCAAGGCGAATGCGACTGCCCGTATCGGAACTTTGATAGTAAGGACTGGATTTCGCTCTCAAAATTCGACGATCCTTCGGAAGATGCTGGTCTGGCTTAGCCTGGACCTTAGATCGCCCACCGCGTCGGCCAGGCCGGTTCTTCCAAGTGCGCAAGCGACCGCGTTGTTTCTCGGATTGGGTTCCTGGGGATGGACGTTGCTCGTCAGACTCGCCTAGCTCAATTTCCAAGTCGCTCGCCAAGGCCCAGTTAGGTCGTTCCATGGTGTGCTTCGGGCCCATGTCATCCTGTTGGTCTCGCGAAGGTTCCAGCGAAAGCGGTTGCCCAAGAATTGCAGAGGCCATAGAAGGGAATTCAGCGGCAAGCTGTCACAATTCGTTTAGTACCTCGTAGTCTACGAGAAGAAGAGACCAGCGAGTACATTTGTAGCATCTGCATACGTCTTCACTGACGGTAATCTTGGAGTTTCGGCATCAATCGACATTGGCGAGGCATAGGAATCAATCGTTTCGCCGGGGGGTGTTGGCGGTCCCGAAGACGACGAAGAGTGGTCCGAATGAGAGAACTGAAGGGCGGGTGCCGGTGGTACAAGTCCCCCGGACATTTGGCAAACGGATTCATTTGAAAACGGTTTCGCCATCGGAAAGGAAGATGCGCCGCGACCGTTGGTATTCTGGTAATTTACACTCGGGTTCGGTATCTGAGCAAACGAGATATCGTCAGTAAGAAAAGTTGTGGCAGTAATGTGCACCCGCCTCTTGATACATTGTGGCCGATTGCAGCGGTTTAGGCTAACGAAGGTTGAAGTCAAGGTGCAGAAGGTGTCCGTCGACCAGTCATGGCGGTGGCAAGCGTCTAGTCACGTGTAGACCAATTAGGGGTCGATAGTACACACAACATATCACTGCGACCATCAAGTTTCAGAATCACATCAAAGACTGTGCCGCATCAAAGACTAGATATTTCAGAAAGGCTGCGCCTTCCATCCTTTCTCTTCAACTTCTACCTTTCCTTCAACCATGTCCGACGAACCCAGCTACTCCGACCCTTCTCCAATCTTTGATAGCTTGGACATTGACTTGGTCGTGAAAGTTCTGGCTCATACGGCTTTCAGTGCGTTTCTTTCAAGAGAGTAAAATGCGGAACTGACACCTCACCCATAGGTCCATTCTTTACTTTCTTCATACCGATTTTCTATCTCTTTCTGGGCGCAAAGGTCACGGATTCTGTGGTGGTCATATCTGGTGTATACTATGTGGCCATTTCACTCTTCTGTGGGTCCCCTTTACTGTACACAAAGAACAAATGATGAACGATCAGCGCAGGGTTCTTTAAATGGTACTCAAGACTTTACCGCAATCAAGGCAACTTGCTGTTTGGACCTGGTCGCTTCGACTGGGGTGAACAGATTGTTGTTATAACCGGTGGTACGATTTTTTCGCTTACACTGTGGCTTGAGGTTTACCCTCGGTGCAGGTTCGTCTGGAATTGGAGAATTGCTTGCGAATACACTTGCCGTACGGAATGTCAACGTCGTTGTTCTGGATGTCAACCCGATTCAGACCGAAAATTGTGAGTAGCCGTGTATCTGATGTCCGACCAGGACTGACTTTTCTTTATAGATAACATAACTTATTATAAGTGCGATGTATCTAAGTGGGAGGAGGTGGAAGCTGTATCTAAGCAGATTATTGAAGAAGTATGTCGTGCCCTTCTCGTACGTGTAAGTTGACCTGACGGACGTTTAGATCGGACAACCGACTGTCCTTGTAAACAACGCTGGCGTAGTGCAAGGCAAACTGATTTTAGACTTGTCACCAGAGGATGTTAAACAGTACGCACCCTTCCCTCCCCTTCAATCACATACCCTAAACGTGGCTTTCAGGACATTCAATGTGAACACGCTTGCTCACTTCTGGACCCTCAAAGCCTTCTTACCCGGCATGATCGAGGCTAAATCCGGGCACATCGTGCGTTTTCCATGCCGTTCTCATTAATGAACGTTTGTCGAAGACTTCCCTAGTTCACGATGTCGTCTGTCATGGGGCTCGTTGGTTCAGCGCAAATGAGTACGTGTTCCACTCTCGTGTCGAATATGCCGTATTAATATTCTTGTAGCCGATTACTGTGCATCGAAAGCGGCCCTGGTGCTGCTGAACGAGTCTTTGCGATATGAGCTTGACAAAAGGTCAGACACATTTTGCCACATGTTGCCACTCGTCGCTAATATATCTATAGATACAAGTGTCCTCAGATCCGTACGACGCTTATCACCCCCGGGCACGTCCTCACTCCCCTCTTCTCCACCACCAAACTCCCCACCTGGCCCTTGTTCAAATTCCTCGCACCGTCCCTCCACCCAGTAACAGTAGTCAAATCCATCATCGCTGCCATGGACGAACAACACTCACAAACTCTCATGATGCCATTCTACACCCAATTCACACCATTCATGCCTATCCTTCCAAGCTTCCTGAGGGATCTGTTCCAATGGATATCCGGTGCCGATTACGCTATGGAGAGCTTCGTAAAAGTGAGTGGTAGAAGACCTGAAGAAGGCCCTGTTGATACTCAATCTTCGCGAGAGTCACTCGCAAAGAAGGAGTTCTAGAGGATGCAGTGTATAATGTATCTTATCTTATCTGATAATATTCATGTACTCGGCATTGTTTCGTCATAGTGGAAGCACGAGGAAAGTGATGGATTGTGTGTGCCTAAAACGCGTAGCGGCACTCCGACGGACCGTAGACAAACGCGATCGAACGTTCCGCCCAGATTCCTCCTTATCTCGGGTCGTCAGGTTCAACGGACGGCAAGGAGCCGCACGGGTACGCCTCTATATACCCGGTGTCTATCTACCTCATACGCGCCCGCCTATCACTTACGACACTTCATTTCACCTAAGCGTTCAACGTTCAATGTCCAAAAACTACCTTGATAGTACATCCTTCGGTACGGAATTCGAAAGTCCCAACAGTGTATCCGTATCTACGTTATGTATTACACTTTTCGTCGGCGGTGCGCAAGACTCGGAAACGAAAGGGGGTTGTTCATACACGATATGAATACAACATATGTGTGTGTAAATTGATTGACCAGAACTTAAGTGCATGGGGTAGGAGGCGAGATAAATACCGATGCTATGTCGTGATGCTATGTACATATGTGGATGCATAGAGGAAGGGAGAGGAGGATGTATTAGTAAACGATGCTAAGCGGTTGGTGGATGGATGGCAGATGTCTGATGCCTGGCTGGCGGATTTCGGACTGGGGTCGGTTGAGGGGTGCGAGGGATGTGCGAGATGGCCGAATATTCGGCGACCGGGAGGGTTGGGAAGGCTGTGAACAATGGAATTGCGAAAGCGATGGTTAGGGAGGGTTTGCTAGAAGGAGGGAAGGGGTATATCGTCCGTGTCCGTGTTGGAAGGACTAAATGAATGAATTCAACACTTATGCGAAGAAGATCGAATGGCGATGACGTTAAGGCTCGGTTCCATTGTTCAAACAGGGTGCTTGGGAGGGCGGGAAACAGGAATGGGGTGGTTTCGTTGCCGAGTCGTGCTTCTGCAAGAATGTTATATGGTGGGTCGAGGGTATCCAGAGTTCCGTAAAAGAAATAATATAATTGATGAACGGGTATTTTCCCACTGAGGGGGTCCTCAACAGGCACGAAGGAGGCTTTGAGCGCGGAGAGCATGGCGTTTATCAACCTATGGCAAAACACAAGAATGACATCACATTAGCGAGGTCTGGACTCGGTAACGAGAAGAGGAAAGGAGTTACCAGTAGGTTTGCCGTCTTAAACGTCGAGCTATACATATGGTTGATATGATTCTCCTCAAGAACTCTGGAGAAGCGGTTCACAAGACCGTGTTTATCTGCAGAGCCGACGCAATGGAAGGAGAGATAAGAGGGAAGAAATGATGATCAGAAGCGATGGACAAGAAAGGAGACGGGTAGACATACCTAATCCGAAACGTCGCAGGTCAATCTGGAGACACTTGTGCGTGGTACTTGGAGCATCCCAGTCCTGGTCATCGAGCTCGGACTCGCTGAGTGCATCAAACTCTCCGCTACATATGACCATAAACCGTTCTTGAGGCGGGAAGAGCGTGGAAAGGAGTGACACGTCTAACGTCAATGACGAACCTTCTGATGTCCTTGTGAAGCTAAAGAAGGACACGGAAGAATCTTTTTGGAATGAGATGAGGGAGTTCGATAGTTTGTGAGTATCAAGGGGGGTGGAGGGAACGACGTGTTTTGAGGCCGACTTCAGGGGAGATGTATTCGGTACTAGATTAGATAGGTCCGTGTAGGAGCGTGAGGCGGACGTTAGAGAGCCATTGGAGTAGTTCCCATCTTTGGGAGACTGGGAAAAGTACCCTTCTTCGTCACTTGATGTTGAATATGACGATAAGGGGGAGTCTAAGGAAGTCGGCGACAGCGAGCTGTATGGAGCGCCGAATAGTGCCGAATACTGTCCGGCTTTTGATATGGGAGCGGGTGTTGACGCTTTACGACATGAGCGGATGAGGTCGGGGAACGCAACGAGTTTCACAATCTTCAGACTCCAGATATCAATGTTCTCCTCGGAGAGACCTACGCAAGCGAGGTCGGGGTCTAGGACATCTATATCAACGTTTGTAGGCGAGTGCGACTTTTGACGTTGTAGCGATGGTCTAGTTCGCTCAGGCGACTGGCTTTTGGGAGATGTGCACATCGACGCAGTTACGTCCATGCTACTGCGAGACTTGGTCAATACCGTAGTTGTGGACATGTCGACCATTGCATTGATGTCGTGAGATGTCGGTGACAATGTCCATGGATCCTGAGTAGCAGAGTACAGGTCAAATCCCGCCTGTGCGAGCAGACTCATCACCTCATGCAATCGGGATTCCTTAACCTAGCGAGGAGGGAGCATTCAACATGAAGACGGTGCGAGTGTGCCTCGTAACGTACAAATATAAAATCGCTCATATACGAAGATTGGTACAGGATAGATATACCTGCAGCAGCTAGCGGCGCCGACAGTTCGTTCACCCTGGAACCGGCGTTCTCTTCGGACAGGGTAAATTGGGTGACTTGATAGAAGAACGGTGCGGGGCGTACCTAGCGCATCGCTATGCGAGTCAATCTGGAGAACATTCCACCTCTCATAGGAGATCTCCACCGGTTCCGCGAGGCTACTGGAGCTACTCTTCTTGCTCGCACTGGAGCCTGAACGTGCCCGTTGTCGCTGGCGGTCGCGACGAGCGAGCAGCTCAAAGTCCTCGAGCATCTGGTGCTCCGCAAAGAGGCTGAGCTCTATTTCATTGCAGGTGATGTTCAGGAACGCGGGCTTCGGCTGGAGGATGAGGCGGAGGACTGGATGGGAGAGCTGGGTGAGGCGGGAGCGGGGGATGTGGACGAGCGAAAGAGAGACGGGGAGGAGGGAGATGGTGAACTGGGCTTGGGACTCGTAGAGGGGGGTCATTGGGCGAGCAGTAGGAATTCCGTAGAATTATGGACCCGAATATATATACCATTTATTAACTTAGCAGGTGTTAGTATAGTAGCATACCCTGCCGATGATCTCTGATCTTGAATTCTTCAAAATTATCAATCTCCGCCTCAGTTGCCGGCCCGGACCGATCACCGGCGCCCCGCCAGTTCCTCTTTGAATTTCCAACCGCCTCCATTTTATGCAGAAGAAATCCAAGCAGTCGTTCGTTTTCCGCCAATACGCCGCAACGGCAGCTACCAGCTCTTCTGTGACACACCGAATCCAGCGTCGCGCATGTCGCGCTGCAGCAGACCCATATGCAACTTTTCAGTGCTTTATCTAAATCCACGGACGACGGGCTGCCTCCGGGCCAGTGCTCTGGGTAGAGTCATGATGACCGGGTTTGTATGACTTGCTTCTACGCTCTTTGATCGATCGTTCGTTTATAATATTCCTAGTGCGCCATTGCAATTTCATTATGGCGAAAATATCACAGCTGATTAGCCATCGAGCACGTTCGCGGATCGGTGATAATATCGATATTATGGTCATCGGCCGCGAAACCAGGACTCCTCCTAAGGAAGAGGTGTGAGGGAGCATGGCCTCCGTGAGGCAGACAAATTTCTCTCCTGTTGCTGGGGAAGGCGTGTGGCCGATTCACTCTCCTTCGAACGTGCCCACGGATATGGTTCTCAGTTATTCCGTAGCATTCCAAGTTGTTCTGCAGGATCTCACACACCATGGCTGACCCGAGTCGGGTCACCAAAAGGAAAGGGGCGACGGTGCTGTACATGTACACTCTATTTTAATGGCTAGGCACCAGCTGACGAACAGACTGCCTTCTTCCTCAGGAAGGCGTTGATTTCGTTCTCAAGAAGTTTCTCCGCGTGTTGTTTCTAATTGAAATGAACGAATCGCGTCCTACCCCCCATGTAAGACGTTGGCTCTGGACATGCCGTTAACTCTCCGGCGATGTCAGGCAATGGGTTCAAAGTGGATAGCCTGTCCATGCTGCCCCAGTTTGCGATAACTCGTACCCCGCATTCCCATGACCTTCGAATTTCATGTCATTTTACTACCAGCAAAACGAATACCGTCTAGGATCATTCAACCTCTGCTGGACCCCAAATTTCGTTCCATGCCGTTCGAGCTTCCATGCCCTGCAGGTAATTGCCTCTCCCGCTACTACAACACCTTGGTCCTAGGCTGTAGTTCTCTCATACACCGGGGACGAACAATGTATCTCCGGAGAAGTGGAAGTACCACTCTGTGACATATTTATATTGTCTCGTACGCGGACGGTCTCAGAAACTCAGATGAGTACCCCAGACCACGTCGACAATCTACCTCGGCTATACTCGAATTCCACGCACACAATGCACCAGACGCCTTGCCTATTTGTGTGCGCAAACCCCGTACATACATAGCTCAAGCTATCCTTGGCTCGGCCAACCTCCCAACGCCCAACGGCATAAATCCCGGCGTCCTACCTCCGTTATCTTTGCCCTCGGCCTGGAGAAATAGTTCGACAGCCAGGTCTAGGTGAGCCCTGAAAGAACTCCAGGCACTGTGATCGTTCCGCCAGAGTGATGCATGATGCACAACAACTTCCGCCGCCGAAACGGAATAAATACACGCACGGCGTGCCTTCTCCCCCTTCCCCATGACGATATCTGGAGTCTGGATCAAATCAGAGAATCAGAGTCATTCATAGACCCATCATGGCCGTACTCTGGCGAGGTGATTGGTTTCTCATCTTCGCCATCCCAATAATAGACCATTTACCCGCGTGAGTATAGCCCGCCGGCACTAACGCCTACGGCAACTTCGCAAGTGTGCTAGGAATTGATAAGATGCCTTCTTCGCCTGCGGGATCAGAGCATCTAGTACCTAGTGGGACCATCGAGGCTTCTATGCGAACTTCCCCAAGTTGCGAATCCCCACCGTAGCGCCGCCTTCCGAGACGTTCCGTTGCTCAGCATCCACTACTGCACGCCTGGATTCCTGCACTACAAATTTCTCTTAGAACCCACATGCATTTCTATGGCGTGGATTTCGCCGCTGTCCAGCCAGTTGGCATTGGCGCGCCAGATAGGGGAACAACTCTCGGATGGATCATCGCCCTCCTATCGCGTTGCGACCAAGCGGACGGTTTCGAAGGGTTTCGAACGCGGCTGAGTTCTGAATATCCTGGCTATAAGTGACTGGTGACCTGGAGTTTCTCGTTATCTATTTAGAAAATCACCAGGAAACTCAGCAGGATTGATTTTTGGTTCCGCGGAAGTAACGAGGATAGCGCTAGGTAACGGCAGCTTCGCGAGGAAGCCAGGGATCGATACAACGCGTCGTGGGCTAGAACTCGTTCAACGGATCGACTCGGCCTCACAGAGCAGATGACACGAAGGGTACACGGATCGTTTATTTCAGATGAAGAGTTAATGTGCAGTTGCTTTGTATATATCGGCTGCGAATGCCGCACGGGTCGCGTTATGCCATGAATTACTTGCCATTCGTGTCCTCTATCAGCGGCATCAGCAGGTGCACAGGTGAGGTCATGCTGTCTCAGTAGTCCCCGCATCGTCGTCCCTGGCGTTCAAATCATTCACTTCTTCTGGACTTTGGATCTGGATCGTTGTTGAACGTTGAGCGAGTTGAATTCTTATTCCCTTGAATCCGAATGGCCGAATGGCTCGTTCCTCATTCGTTAGCTAATGCACTTCGATCGTGATGTCATGCTTCATATCGGTGGCTTTACGCACACGCTCTGGATATAGCCTGAGACTCGGCCTGATCATTATGCCAGCATAGTCTATGTTCGTGGGCCAACGTGCTCGGAAATCGGCACATGTGTATGTCAAAGGAAGCTAGTTGTGTGGTGTACATCAAGAGTTACGCTTGCTTTGCATGGGAGTGAGAGCGAGAGTGAGTGTACAATTGCGTAGTACGTATACACTTGCTACGAAGTGGAGAATGTGAATGTGGTCGAATGGTGAAACACTACAATTACACGAGCAACTGAATGACCTCCGAGTCGTCCTTAACTCCAAGCTACTACCGCAAAAACAGTTATGTGCGTACAGCCGTGAGTAAAGAACAAGAACAACATGGAAGCGAGGGGTGGGGCCAGAATAAAAATACGAGCCAATGAAAGGTGGGGGAACGAATGCAAATGCAAATGCTTGATCCAGCGGGGCGGTTGAATATGCTTATGTGCTTAGAGAAGAGCAGTGGAATTGAAGGAAAGAAGGAATGCGTGCAAGAAGAATGAACGAAGGGCCAAAGATAGACGCATTGCCCATGGAAGGTATATGCCACCTATGCCACCTAAGGAGCCTAGAGAACACCAAACACCGTGAAGATGATAATTTATGATCATCTGACGGGAGTTGCTTTTGTTGACCTGCGCACGGCGACTGGCCGAGGGGAATTATGCCCGCTGCGTGGTTTGGCTTTAGCATGCGCTGATTGCACCGTAGCACTTGGGGGGTGCGGTCGAAGAGTTGCGTGTGGTGGCGTGACTGTGGGCTGCGGGGGAAGCCGCCGTACACGTGAACTCGGGCGGGTTGAGGCGGTTGATATTGGGGAGGGAGGTGCTGGGCGTTTGCGGAGGTAGTAGCGCGGCGAAGCAGTGTCTGGCAAGACCTCCGAAGGTGGGGGTTGGTGTGTTGTATCTTGAGGCGTGGTTTGCGACGGTGCGTCGGGTGCAGCAGGTGAAGTTGGAGCAGCGGGAGTAGTACTGGAAGGGGGATCAAAGGAAGGGATCCCGGGGGTGATGACAGTGGGGAAGAGAAGTTCGAGCCGACTTCTGTAGGCACGAGAGATGCTTTGCGTTGTAACTGTTCTGGCGTTTCATCGGGATCGCGGAAACCTAGGTCAGCGTACGACAGTAGCTCTGGCTCAGTGTTAGGTTCCAGCTGAGAGGCAGGCACCGCGCTCGTGTCCTCGACGTCCCATTGCAGAGACCCATTCGGCGTGACTGTCGGCGTGCGGATATATGGCTCGGATGCCTGTGACTCGTAGTACGATAGCGGGGGCTGCGAGCTGTACGGCGCGGAGTAGTCACTCTGCTGCGACGAGCTCACCAAGCCAAGCGACGCCTCCACATTCAGCGCCCTCAAATCAGCGTACGCCGGCTGGCGGACGTGTCGGGGGTAAGGGGGGACGATCCGCTGCACAGACCGCTGCTCTGATGGCCCACCAAAGACATCTAGATCGGTGGGCAAGCGGCTCGGCTGTATTTGGCGGGGGACATACGCGCGAATAGGGGGTAGGGTGCTCTCATACGCAAAGTCTCTGACTTTGATGCCGAGTTTGGCGAGTTGCTCGGGCGTCGGCTGATCGAGCTTTTGAGCTTGCCTGCGCGACCTAGCTGGTGTTGCCGTCGCCGTCGACGGCGATGCTGCCAGCAGTATTTGCGCAGTTTCAGGGATTTTCATCTTCTGAGAATCTTGAGGATGTGTTGCGTTCATATGCACTTTCTGACTCACAATTGACGGTGGCGTTGGTTCTGGCGGGTTCATGGCCAAGCTTGAGGGGGATTTACAGGGTATTCGGATATGGTACACGGAGGAGCACTGCTTGTAAAAGTTACAGTTCAAAATTGATGATGGCTGTCAAATTCTGCATTGGTCCGAGATTTGGACGAGTCCAACCGTGTCTGACTCCGACCACTCGATGTCTCAACAAAGCCACGTGCTTATCTCCACCTCCGCGCCGTCGGGATCTCGGAGGTGTGGGAAAATCTCCCAATGTCAAGGACGCCGTCACACGCTCAAGAATAGGCGCGTTCGCGGCGGGTCAAGAAATCTTGAAAGACGACGCACACTACGTCGGGACCCGTGTTGAAGTGCGACACCCCACTGCACTAGGAAAAATCAGTGTTAGGTACCTGTATAATTGAGCGGATTTTGTTTCCTCCACCCAGGTGAGCCCAGCCATAAATCTCTTTCTTTCGTACCACTACCATGTATGATATAGGCACACGTCGTTGGTTATGCTACGGAATGCTTGGAAGTCCATAGCTGCTACAGGCGTGGTGGGTGCATCGGGATACTCCTTTTACAGGTACTATTACACCAGAAACAAGACTTCGACTTGCCCGTCAAATCTAAAGGCGAAGACGGCAAAGTCGTGACGACAAACAAGACTCTGCGTTTGCTGCCCATGTCGGAGGTCGACAAACGCGTGCGAGAACATGCGTCCGAAGAAGCAAGGCAAAGGCCTGGCGGGATTGTCTGGAAGCACACGACGGCGACATTGGCGTCGAATGACCCCATAGAGGACGCTAATGCATCGCAAGTTATTGCTAGAGATCCGGAGGATCCATCTGGACCCGGAGACTGGCTTTTCTATGCCGTCATGGATGGCCATGGAGGATATGAAACCTCAGGGCTGCTTTCGCGCGTCTTGATTAATGCTGTCGCGCTGGAGCTTTCGTCGCTCATTCCAAAACAAAAGCCTTCTGCTCAATCTGGTTATCTAAGAAGTATGTGGTCAACATCATCTCCAACGACCCCGGCCGTTCCGTCGGACTCGAATCCGAGCGTCGTTTCAGAGTCAATCCAGAAAGCCTTTAAGAAACTGGACAACGAGCTTATTAATGCACCGTTAAGAGTGCTAGCCAACAATATGGACGGACAATCATTCAAGGACAAGAAGATACCAGATCTCAGTCAGCACCCTTTGGCTTTGCAGACGATGCTTCCCGCTATCTCCGGTTCGTCGTTATCCGTGCAGGTGCTTATCGTGTTCACGAACATTTTATAGGTAGTTGTGCCTTAATGGCCCTCTTCGATACGGCTCACCGCAATCTTTACGTCGCGTGCACAGGTGATAGCAGAGCAGTCGCTGGTGTATGGGAGCCAACAGACGATGGCAAGGGAACGTGGCGAATCGAAGTACTGAGCGAAGACCAGACCGGAAGAAATCCCTCCGAGATCCAAAGGTATATCTACCTCCGTTTTCAGGCGCGTATGTGCCACTAACTCATACTTCTGTAGAGTTCAGGCAGAGCACCCCGGAGAACAAGTTGTACGTGAGGGTCGGATCCTCGGTGGACTTGAACCCTCCCGAGCGTTTGGCGACGCTCGCTACAAATGGCCTCGAGAGGTTCAAGAAGTGTACGTTAGTTCTCTTCCCTTGCCATCGTAGCTAATAAACAGTCGGTCAGCCTAAGCGAGGCTTTTCTTGCTGGTAACAACCGTTCAATGCGGCCGCCCCCCTCCTCTTTCAGAACCCCTCCTTATGTTACCGCACAACCTGTTGTGAAGCATCACAAGCTCTCGTTGCCGCCCCTGGATCGGCCTTCCTCGTCTTCTACTTCCCCTGCTTTGCGTTTCCTGGTTCTCGCCACGGACGGACTTTGGGACCAGCTATCCAATGACGACGTCGTCAAGCTCGTTGGTGGGCATCTAGCTGGCGTCAAAGGCACAGTCTCGAAATCGGAGCTATCATCCAGAGTACCGACTTCCACCGGCTCCCTGGGCGTCGAGGGGAAGAATAAGAAGAACAAAGACGGTGAAGGTTCATGGGCCTTCGTTGACGATAACCTCAGCACGCATCTAATTCGTAACGCATTTGGAGGGGGGTGATGAAGGCAAATTACGTTGGCTTCTAAGTATACCTGCCCCTTACTCAAGACGCTACCGTGACGATATAACTGTAACTGTCATTTGGTGGGAAGACGGCCGCGAGCAGAACCCACAGACTGCTTCTTTCACTGCCGACAAGCCTAAGGCCAAACTGTAGGAGTCTGATATTAATACCACATATTATTCCCTGGTACAACTGCCATTGCCGTTTGCTTCTTTTGGGGCATTCCCAAACACTCGGCATTGTTCTGCACGTAGACACGTTGGGTCGCGTTCGACGGTTTAACTAAGGGTTAGCGTTTTTCCACCGTCCCGGTTTGAGTACACGGCGAATTATGTGTGTTGGTCAGCCGACACAAACTTATCTACATTCTCTGTATCAAGCTTTCTAAAGTTATCATTGATTCAACTACTACAGGTTTTACAGTTCGAGTGGTTAGAAAGTTGGATTGGATCAAGCGCGAAGCAAGTTAATGTTGTTGCAAAATAAGTACATCACCGAATCATGAAGTCCATATGTCCGTTCAGAGGATCACCTCCTCAGGGAGCTCTATGTCTACTTTTGTACTTGTTCTTGACCATACCACTGTATGGGTCCAAGCCTCTGGGCACCTTCCAAGGTGTGCGGTTAGAAGGAGATTCGAGAGGTATTTTAGTAGTCGCATACTTCTTGACGTCGGAAGGGGTAGAGTCGCTCGCTGTGTCGGGGGATTTCCGCTTTTTGCTATTAGTTGAACTCCCATAAAAAACTGGTCGCTGGGATGGTTTGGAAGACACGGGTGTTGGGGCTTGGGCGGGGGAGGAGGGTCGTTCAGATAGCGGTGATGAGGGAGGAACGGAGCGTGATTCGTTTCCGGTCGTGGGGTGGACACCAGAATCGCTGTCGTCGGAGCTGTAGGCGGCGAGGCTGTCAAGGCCGTTGGACTTCGATGCAAGTTTGAATACGTTGCTTCACTTTAGAAGCCTGTGGGTCGGGGCCGGAGGGTGGTATTATTTTCGAAGGCGTCTTTACAGGTGATGAAGACACGTCTTCATCGGTGAAGGAAGTAGAGGACCGATGAATGGTTTATCGACCTTAACGCCGGTGTCCTCGTTCGCCATGGTCACGTCCTCGTTTTCATCCACCGCCTCTTCTTCATCGACGCCGCAAGACCTAACTTTGTCACTAGATGCCCATTGGATGTAGACTTGACAGCAGCCTCGAGTCCCTCGCCCTTGTTCTGAAGGTAGAACAGCATATATGCGTTCTTTATGTTCAGAGGCGTCCCTCTCGCCATCGAGACCGACTCGTCATTCATTTCAAACCAGCGCCCTTCTTTGCTTTGACAAAGGCGTAATAGTGACCGGAGTTGGGGCCGCCACCCGCATGACAAATGACGCCATAAAGCGAATACGATGGACCGTACTTGCCCTCGCTCATGACCTGTTGGAGAGAGACCCGTTCATCATATGCGATATGGTTGCTAATCTTTCGACCCAGCGGCGAAAAACGCTTCAAGTGCACCGTTAGAACGCGAGGAGCTTCGTCAATGGTGAATTGTTTCTGAGCGTTGACAGGCTTTTGCATCTGTTAAAGACGGTCAGCAAAGTGCTTGAGAGAGAAGCAAAATCATTACTTTTCGCATTTATACTTATCCGCACCCTTCAGGTGGTCGATAGCACCGAATTTGCGTAGGGCATCTTTCAGTGAGCTCGTGTTGTGAATGTCCAAGCTCAAATCCAGGATGCTGTCGAAGGTATCGCTATTGTATCGGCAAGATCCGCATGTTACTCTTGAACGTAACCTGCCGCCGAAGATCTTATGCACCCATGTTGTCTCCGCTGTTTCGTGGTCTGGTTTGCTGGAAGCATAGGTGAGCTGGAGGCAGGCTATAGTGCTGAGCCGAACTCACGTAGGAAACCCAGCTAAGCAAGTCTTCTGGAACGCATCAATGGCATAACGCAAGAACTCGTGCGAATCCTCTTGCCTCCCCTTCCTCATGTGCTTGGCTATGTCTGCGGTAGCGCGTCGGTACCCGGAAGTTGAGCAACATGTGGACACTAACGTTTCAAGTTGATCCCGATCTCCGAAGGCGTGAAAGCGTTCTTGCCTCCATGTGACTTCACGACCACAGATCGGAAAGCGCAAGTCATGCAGAATTCCTCCTTGACGCGACCTGAAAGAGGTAAATTACAGCGCAGCATGCCCTTGCCTTTGAACTTACATTCGTTCTTCATGTGGTTGAGAGTCACTTGAAGCAATGGTGCAGTGTGAAGCAATATCTGCAGAGCACTATTCAGGAAACAAGAGTTCCCTGAGTTGTGCAGCCCTTTGCCTAGAGAACAGTTCCCCGGCCACGACATATCTATTGGATAAGGCCATACTGAAACCGAGGCGCGTTTCTTGCAAAAAGTTGATGGCGTAGAGGTAACTGGCGCAGATGTCGAGGCTTTAGGGGCATCCTGGCGCTACATATGCTGTCCATCAGGAGCCATACAGCTTAACTAGAGCGCCACGGACCTCATGCTTAGTGGGTTTGACCCCATTCACAGCCCCAGGGGCATTGATGGGCTCATATTTACCTTCTGGCACAGCTAGGCGCCAGACGAAGATCCCTCCACGAATTCAATTGCGGGGGGGGGGTAGCAGCTTATTGAAGGCCTCCAGGTCCTTAGTCGGCCGGTATTGCACGTCCTCAGAATCCAGCTTCGGAGAAAACTGTGGGGGCGCTTGGTAGAGGGGCGTCGCTAGCATTCCAGAACGCGAGAGGCGACGAGCAGGAGGGCAACAACTGAGTACGAGGAGGCGACAGGATATCTGGAGTGGGCGTCTAACAAGCAGTGTGATGTGATGTGATGAGGAGGAGAGATTATATGGTAAGTACAAGTATGTGGCAATAGTAAATCACTATGTCAGAAGCGCCGGGAAAATTCAGCCGTTGATTTGTTTGCACTTGCTTTGGATTCATGCCCAAGCGCCAAAGCGTCAACAAGATCATTAGGAAGGGGTATATAGGAGTTCGGTATTATTGATACATGGCAAATATGAATACAACATAAACGAATGAGGATGTGCAAAAGTCCAAGTCACAAGGGCAGAGCTGTACGATAAGATAAATAAGCGAGGCGGTCAGACAGTACTGAATAGACTTCGGTAGAAATTCGTCATCGACGGCGTCGTAGTTCTGAGGGAGAAGGGGCCCCTGTTGGTATTCGGGAAACAGTACCTTCCCGCCCATGCCACCACCGAACAAGCCCAGCGTAGGCAAAGAGGGGTCCGGCGTGAACTGCGGGTGTCGACAGTAGAGATGCGGCTGAAGGTGGCGTTGATGCAGGGGTTGACGAAGTCGAAGCAGAGAGCTCTGGCGTCTCTGGGTATGCCGGCATATGATAGCCTTGTAAAGGCGGCGGCGGAGTGCTGGGCCTGTACTCGTTCGTCGCTGACGAAGATGATTGCAACGGCGGGGAGAGGGACTAGTTGCATAGCAGGCGTTACTTGGGAAGACGCAGGCATGTGCTCCATTTGAAGGAGGCCATCCATGCCGAAGCCCGGGAATGAAGGCGCCTCCGCGAGTGTTTGCCTGTACTGCCCCAAAACATCGTCTACAAGATGGAAATGGTAAGCCATCTGGTTCGGTTCCATTCGTTTCGGCCTTTGCATAAAGTACGGATAGTGCATCTGATATGGGAAGTCGTTTGGAATGCTCTGAGGTGGCTGTGGGGCTGTGCGATCTGCATCAGTAAGGGCATCACCAGGAATCGGAACAAGGTAGTGCTCACCAAAAGGAGGTGCCAAGGCTAGAGGAGAAATCGATTGTTGAGGTTGTGTGTTGGCAGGTGGCTGGATGAATTCCCTGACGCCAATGTGTCCGCCGAACAGAGCAGTAGTTTTGCGTCCTGGCGTGTCCGCTTGGAAACAGTTGTCTATGAGCTCCTTCGAAGCTTCGATATCGTGGCTCTTGATGTGCTTTGCAAACGCAGATCGCCGCTTTATTCTGATATCGGGACGATTAATATCAGTACGGGAAACTATCGAGTGACACTCACGAAGAAGTGCAGCCGTCGATCGGGCATGCAAATACACCCCTGACGCGGTGGACCTCATTGCAATGGCGAGTACGCGACGATGGGTCTCCAAATCGCGACGAGCAGCCAACAATCCTGCACGCATAGGGCTTCTCTCCCGTGCTGAAAGAAGCTTGTAGTCAACGCCACGTATATAGCAACGCGAGCGGGGGGTCCTTACTGTGTGTTTAAATGGGTCTTGAGCCCCGAAGCTTGGGAGAAAGCCTTCTGGCAATGCTCGCACTTATGTGGCCTATTTATTGTACATAGTGTCAAAAAGAATCCAGGCATAACGTAGAAACAAACAAACAGACCTGTGGTTGGTGTGAAGTTGGATGTGACGGTTGAGGTCTCCTTTACGCTTGAAGGGTCGTTGCAACGCGGGCAGTCGAACTGAGCGGCCAAGGTAAATAAAACACCTCAACGCGAAAGAAAATTGACTCACAAAATCAGTTGAAGCCATTATAACGACGAAAGCGAAGACGTGTAATTAAGGAATAACGTAGAATGCGTTGACGTTGAGGAGTGTGGAGATTGCGCTGCAATCGTGTTAGAGGCGAAAGGATCGTATGTGTCTTTGAACCGTCGTATCGAACGCGAATCGTAAGGAATGTCGAGGTGTTTAGTCAATAAAACAGCCGTGGCCCGAACCCAAATAACCACCCAAACCGGGACGAGAGGGGAGACGAAAAGAGAGACAGGAACGGGAAGGAACAGACGAAAAGAACAACTGAACAAGTGGTCTCTGACCCCTTATATACCCAGTCCCTGATTCCGAGCGTTTGTGTCGAGGGACTCATTGCACGACTACTAAGACAAAGGCGCTTTATAAGTTCCGTTCTCCGAGATTCACTGTACAGATAAAGAAACGAGGTTAGCGCTGGACTTATCCCACTACAGGCTGCAATTGAACAATTGCTTTGTTATGCCGTCGATCTATATGACAGAATGTGCCAAAAGGCTCCTATGTTGGGCTCGAGGCAGAATGCACTAAAACCATTTGTTTCCATTGCAGGGAATGGGCTTTCATCTAAATATCGAGGAGGTTCCTATCGTCGAGAATGCCTGGATATCAAGGGTTCGGTCAGTAGGAGTTGTGCTCAAACGGTAGTCACTAATGATGCATTCCAATTGATGTGAAGACATACCGGATGTGAAAGGTCTCAGTTGACAAAGGCCCGCGCTTGAGCTTGAATTTGCACGTGGCCGACGACAATATGACCTCCGCGAAGGTTGAATGCAGGATAGAGACTTTCAGCTCAAAGACAACTTGGAGCGCTCAGAGAATCCGCTACGCTGCTTTGTAGCTGCGCAGCGTGCTCGCGACTTGCAAAAGGGAAGTAAAGTGAACTGTCACAATCTCGATTTACAGGCTTCAAGACACGAAAAGACTAGGGAAATTATACCGTTTCAATGACCAAGCCCTGCGCCAGATATTTTATTCGTAATCCTCTCTTCCATCCATGGTGCAACGACGGCCAAGTCTGACCAGGTGAACGACGCATAATTCGATCGACCGGGCCCTACGGCGAGATCGAGGTCTTGCAGTAGAGGCCAGTCGCTGGAAACATCGTGGGTATGAGGACCCAGAAGCTGCGCTACAATCCTAGCACATAGTAAGAAGGATCAGGCGGTGCGTAGACCACGCAAGGAGATGTGCCGTACATCATTCCACCAACCCACTGTAATCCTTCTTCCTCCACTTCTCCCGAGCCTAGCCAACGTTTATCACCGCCACCAGGAGTATAAAACGGGTACTTCGCATGCGACGGATTGGGACGCGGGTGAGCTAATCGAGCATAGGGTCCAGAAGGCGAAATGGGATTCATCGAAGCTTGCAACAACCAGTTATATTAGTCTACTTTCAATCCACTCGGCTGTGCTCACCACTCAGTTCTTGCATAGGGTATACGCCGTGATCGTCGACTGCAGGCGTGGATTGAGGGTCATTCCCTGTACATCCTTGCATATCTATTCCGGGTGGGGTGTAGGAAACAATGTGCGTTTTTTATTTACATTTCGCTGCGCACGCGGGCGGGTAAGTGTGCCGAATGCAAGAATGCGCACGTCCGCAATCTCGAGAACCAGCTATGAGGAGCATCAGAGAGACAAGAAGTCCTAGATAGCGTATATTTTACCCTGATACGAGTCTCAAGATGAGCCAAGTTATTCTGCAGCCTAAAAAAAGGTTTAGCTACCGTCCAGTGACAGGTATC
This sequence comes from Pleurotus eryngii var. eryngii, assembly GCA_029467805.1. NCBI lineage: Eukaryota > Fungi > Basidiomycota > Agaricomycetes > Agaricales > Pleurotaceae > Pleurotus > Pleurotus eryngii. Next base: position 3,119,362 of record SZVJ01000009.1, on the reverse strand, counting down.
AGACAAACGTACTTCAATTCATTGAACATGGCCAACGGATTAAAATTTCTTGAGGAATTCTCTAGCTCGTTCGCCGAGCCATTTCGGTTGAGTACTATGTACCTAAACCATGAATGAGTGGTGCTGTTCTTTGCAGTCAATCATGTTTATGACTTTGTCCAAGCCTCGTCACTCGTGCACGACACAGAGCTCCGATGCTGAACTCGATGAAGCATCCTAGAGCAATCAAGTGATCAGCCGACACGCAGCGCACAATGCCAGCGTACTTGAGGAATGCCTCCCTCCAATTCCCATCATTCTTCCACCTCCTCCAGCCGGGTAGAAACCTCCGCTTGAAGCATTCCTCCCATTCTCGGTCACTCATATTAGGTATGATTGCATGGTACAGCAGATATCCCGGGTTCGCAATGCTCAATATCTCTACCCAATTCTGTCTGGGCACGACGGACCTGACTCCCAGCGTCCTCAAAGGTGTCTCATACAACGTGGTGAATATCGTCGACATATACGACCTCGGGCGCGATGTGCTTGGGGATACGGCGTCCGTCGAAGAAGAATGTGGTAGGCAACGTAGAGTTCGCAAAATTGGCCTGCGCCAGGGGTTTATTGATGCGTCTGAAGCGATGGTGTGTAGGCGCCTTGACAGATACGCCAGTTTCACAAGCGATTCAAGGTCAAGCTCGCCGAGGATGTCAGCGATGAGCTCGACGGGCAGCGATTCAAAGGTCTTGCTCATGGTGGTGTCTAGCGAAGACATGTGAAGCTTGGATAAGGCACACAATAGGGGTCAACAGGAGCTAACAGGGGTGTCTATCTTGTGTGAGAGTCGCCCAAAAATACAGGTCATCGGAAACTCTATTTATCTATGTCAAAATCGCCCAAGATAACCAGTCTTGGGTAAAGCAAGTTCATATATACTACGATGGTATGCATTGTTATAACGTCAATGGCGTGTCAAGTCATAAAACGGTGAGTAAATGCTGTTGCTTATAAGGTAAGGGAGCGTATGCCCGTGCATGTCCGTAGAGGCATTTAACATCAGTCCAGCAGCCAAGCGGCGCAGAAAGCGGCGCGTTAATCATGGCTTGGGAAGGGGGTGTCAAGAGAGTTAGAAAGCTCATCAGCATTGTCCTGCGAATGAGTTCTTTGGCCAAGGTTGCTGGTAGTCTCCGGTCCACGTAGTTAGATTTGGATTCGTATACGCTTCGATGTATCTAGAGGGGCGTTGATGACTCGCTTTATCGCTTGTGTAAAAGATAGGACTCACCGGTTGATATAGGCTTCTGTGGGAAATTGCGAGGAGAGCATCCAATATTGATGGCATCCTTCGGTTGATATACCCTGATGTAATCGACGCGCATGTGAACCGGAAATGTCAGATGAGCAACGTCGACTACTCCAAGTTCTCCGACATCCCGAGATTGATGAGTATGTACTAATTTGTTGAGACGAAACTTAGATGAACAACTAGACAATTATATACGCCACCATAGGCTCTTGAGGCACAGGCCGTGCAGATATTTCCACCGCCGGGTCAGGTCCTAAGCCTTGCGCATTCAGAGTCCAGGACATTTTATTATTCGAGACCCAAAGAATGTACTAATCAGAAATTAGTCGGTCGCTAGAATCAAGTAGCATGTTAGATACATACTGCATCATCAAAGCCTGATGGACGTAGCAGACGGAAATCAGCGCGATGCGTCGCTGAATAAATCAGCACAAATAGCTACCAGGTTTGTACTGCACCGAAATTCGACGTAAGGAACCGAGTAGGTAAAGCTCCAAAACGAGGCGCTCACCTCAAACGCATAAATTGAGAAACATCCCTGCTCCAGTTCGTAACAATTTGGGTCCGTCTTTGTGACAACGGAGGTAGCCTGTTGTGTGATGCTTCCAGTGAAAGAGTTTTGCCTTGTTATGGAAGCATCGCCAAATTTCATGTTTGACGAGGCATTATTCCAGACATATCCAGCGTTGAATGGCTGCATACGGATGTATACTTGTGAATGTCAATGATGGTATCGAGAACAACACACTCACGGCCCATTGAGCAGACTGAGACCTCGCCGCTTAGAGGTTTCCCGCTCATCTAGGAAGCCAGCGGGATTCAGCACAGCCGTTGAACTATTGGATAACCAACCAACCGACCTGAGCTTCAAAGACGTCGATTTCTGGCGCTGACCGGCCAACATACGTTCCGTCTTCGTGCTTTGGCCCAGGGTGGCTTTCTCCCTCGCAAGTACACCGAGACAGCCGTTGACCCGGTAGGAAAGATAGAATATCGTTGTGGCCATGATCACCGTTGATAAGTGCCGCTTGAGGGAGACCGTCGCGAGTTTGATTCGGCATGGTGCCAACATCACAAGCGTCATAGGTATACGGCCACTGCGGGCCAAAAATTAGCCACTGAGCTATAAGAACCTAAATCGCGACGCCTCTCACCAGTCCATCCAAGGTTGCTCCATATCCAGCTCTGCCGAGATTACCTAGTGCCAAAATAGCTTCAATATTCGAAGCTCCAAAGAACAATGTGCCCCTACCCATAGTCCAAACCTAGATGTCGTTTATTACATGTAAAGCCTTGAGTTAAATACCTAAATTATAGGGCAAGAAGATAAGAGGGTCTTCTCACCGCCGGCCAGAGACCCATTACGTTGCTGACCCCTGGGAGAGAAACCGAGGTCTCAATCAAACCCCCGGTGAAGCAAAATTTATTCCTGTGCAGTGTGAGTACGAGGATAGATACAAATGGCAAGTGACACAAACCAAGTCGATATTAGACCTGCATGGCACGAATGAGGAAATTCAGCATAATGGATGGCGACTACTTACCACCCTGGTATTGTAAGTCGTGGTTGAGCAGTTCCGAGAACTTGATCACAAGGTAGCCACCTTGCGTATAGACTGCTTCGGGGTCATACCACTCCAGATTGTTAGTTGCCTGCAAGAGTTCCAATTTGGATGTTATCTCTTAGAATTAGAAGTACGTGATAGCCCACGTACCCAATAATGAAGGTCAACAGCCTCCCAATATGGATCGTCGCCGGGGTAGAATGCCCGTCCATCCGTGTTGAATTCGTCACTGAAGACCAGACTCCATTCATCGCCTGGATTCCTCCATGAAGTATGTTTAAGTGCATCCCTCGGCGTGTCCTGGTCGATAAGCCCGAAGTTTCCCATAGCAGGAAACCTGCCCTGTCGAGTTTATGCCTCCAATGTTGTAACCGTAGAACTTCGGACGGTGTTGCGCTACATATGCACCAACTGGGTATCCAATACTTTGCACGGTTGATTTAGCTCTGAGCAGAATCGAGACCGTCCAGGAAGGCAGTAGCACTCACAATAGGGCAAGGAAGAACAAGCCGAGAAGAGCTAAGCATCCCAGATTCAAGACCCCCCTCGAGCACGGGTCTTTGAATCTGTCCTCTGGCCTGTCCATCTTGGCGTCCGGATTATGTAGCGCGTCGTCCGGTTCCTCCAAGTGCGGTGATAAATCGAACCCCATTCTCGTGGATCGGGCGACAGAGAGTACTGTTCGGAGAGCACGAGCGAGTTGAGCTTGGAGCTCGCACCAATGGAACCTGCGCCTGCAGTGTACGGGGAGTCGGTCTGGCACGATGCCCAGCTGTGCCGCCTCGACGGTGTGAAGACCTCCTTGAAGCCGGGGAGGACGAGCTCTGACTTGAGGGGAGGATGCTCAGAGCTTGCAGGCGAGTCCATGATGGTGAAAAGAGAAGAAGGAATTCACATGTGGACCTCATTTCGCCAGAGCTTTTTGCTTCCTCGCGTGTCTATATTTGGCAGCACAAGTCCCAAACCTGTCCTTCCGAGGAAATCCACTTTGTCCCACGCTGCCAGCCTTACGTCGACAAGGATACGAGGGATCGGATTTCGTCATGATTTGTGCTGCAAGCTAATTTTCCCGGATTCTTGAGAATGGAGCATTCAATCAGGACGACTCAGTCAATGGAAGAGGAGGCGACGGGCGCTTACGGACCCTGACCTAAATATCCACCATCCCTCCTGGTTCGCCATGTCGTCAAGGATGTCGAGGAAGTACTTTTGCGACTGTGCGCGCTTCTGCAAAAGAGGAAGAGATGTCAGCAGGGCCACATTCTATGCGCATGCGCCCTTTAGATTCAATCCTTTTGAAGACGAAGAGCCACGCACCGAAGCAACGGATACTGGGACAGCGATTCTGGCCGGGGTTCTGGACGATATACTGGACATTCCTAACAAAGCTGGCGAGATGTATACGGATGTACCGAGACTCATCACTGGAGGTCCTTGGTCCATCGATGGCGACGGCAAGCAGACTCAGTCTCCAAACCCCTTGCAGATTTACGACACCAATGGGCCTGGGCACACTCTCCATCACAACCAGGGCGACGGACGATCTACTTCTCCAGCTGGACAGATTCAGAGGCCTGGACGTGTGAATACTTCTCCACGAATTCACCTAGTCGGAGGCGAAGATCATTCCGATGGCACTGTCGAAGACAAAGAAGACAACGCCAAGCTAGCTCTGGATGATCATCGAAATGGAGGACACTTGCAAATGGGACAAAAAGCTACAAACAACGGGACAGGCGACGCACCGGACTCCGCATGCACAGTTAAGGACGCTTTGAAACATAGACACTATGAGGTGAGCAAATCCCTGTCCTGACGCAGCAACCGTGACAAGGTGGGGTGTGAACCTAGTGCATACATAAAGCCCCAGATCCAGGAAAGGAAGGAAAAGGAAAAGAAAATACCTTCCCATCGCATATGCACTCGGTCTTCGACTCGTGTCCGCCGTCAGACAATATATCAACCACGAATCCCCGCATACCGTGGATCGCCAATGCGTCCCATCGCTTACTGCTGCGTGCTAAGAACCGACCATATACAGACCTCTACAACGACTACCACCGACTTCACGGAGATTGGACTCGTTTACAGGAAGACAACACCCGACAACGAATTGCGCTGAGCCACTATGAAACGGAGAGCGCAACGATTAAGTACGAAAACTTGAGGATGCAACTAGAGTTAGGTTGGCTCCGGAGCGAAGTGGCGAGATTGCAAGGGTCGCAAGCAGCTAGCTAGCTGAGTAGAGAGTATCATGAATACAAAACATACATTCGAACATGCCTACAAGTGTTTTACACTCTCGATATTCCTCACGGAATGGGTTTGATTGTATCGGTGAGTTGGTCAATCAAGTCAACCAATCGGGTGGCCTCTTCTGCCGCCAATGTCACGTTCTGGTCGAGGGTCAATGCCTCCGTCAGTGCTGGCAACGTGGTAGCGCCGTATCCTACGAAACCAATAAGCGAAAGCACCACAAAAAACGCGGTGAGCTGACACATACCAAGCCATTTCCCTGGAGCCACGACAAGATGCTTGTACCACTCTCTGTCCTTGATACCGCCTTTAGATATGAACCCACGTTCGTACGCAATGAGCTTTTGGTTCACTTTGACTACACGACGAGCGGCCTTAAGGAACTTCCAGATAGGGAAGTTAGGAGGGAATCGGGGAAGCATCTCGTGGGGCTGATCGGTCTCAAGCGCGAACTCTAACGCCTGGAGTTCCTCGTCGCCGGCTAAGAGGTGGTAGAAGTCTTCTGGACGGGAAATTGAGGGGTCTTCCTGATGGCGTTCAGGGAGCTGCACCCCATAAATAAACTTGATCCAGGTCGCAATTCGGTCGAGGATGCGTTTGCAGCGGCTGTGGGTTTGCGTTTGTTCGGGTAGGTTCTCGAGGATCTCGCGCAATTCCCTTTCGGCTTCGACTTTCTCTTCGTCCAGTTCTAAGCTAGCCCATTCAAGGTCGTTGATAGCATCTCTAAGTACAGCTAAATCGGGTGTCTTCACTCCTACGGAAAGCGCAATGTCCTCAACTCTGGGTTCGTGTAAGTGAGCAAGGAGCTGAAAAGATGAGGATTGGCGTACGTGTCAACATAGTCGTACAGCTCCAAAGTGTACTGTGTGGTATTCAGAGGCAGGATGATCGAGTTGGCGAAGCGCAGGACCATGAGGCCCAAGTGTTGCGCTACTGCGGTCTAAAGGCGTCGTGTTAGAGACACGCTGATAGCAAACCGATTGCAGGCACTCACGTGCCGGGGAAAAGTCTGGGTCTCCGTATGTCTCTTGCCAGTGCTGAGAGTCATAGATAGAGTGATAATGGTACACAGCGTCAGATGAGGTGGGACCGAAGCTTTGGTCAACACTGGGAACCTATTGAAGGAGACTCAATGGTCCACCACAGATTTCGTCGTTCGAATACGACCTACCCCGAGTCGTTGCAGAAACACAGTGTAATCACTGCCACTTCCCAATGGTCCCACCAGTGATGAGGTCTTTCTGCGTCGCTTCTTCACAACCCCTTCCTCGGCATTCGACGGAGTGAAGTTTCCTGTAAATGGTCCTACGTCTGATTGGGCATCCCACAAAGTCTTCCCAGGTTCAGTGGGATGAGGTACGTCCAGGGCAGCCTGTTTGATTAAGTGTGCGAGAGAGGGAGAAGCTGATGCGCCCCATCGAGAACCAGCGACTGAGACGTCAACATTGATGTATGATACGACGTGTTTGGAGATCCACTGAGAGAAATCTTCGCCGAATTCTGTACTTCCAACGAGGCCGTACTGAAGAGATTACGTGTGCTCTCATGGATAGAAGACAGACGAAATGGAAAGCAACACACCTCTTCTGCATCCCAGCTAGCGAAGAGAACTGACGAAGAAGAATGTGTTAGGGGAAGCATAGAGTAGGTAGAATGGAAAGACGTACTCGTACGAAGAGGTTTCCACCCATTGTCCAGTAGTTCGCCAAACCCACGAATTACTTCGTGCAGGGAGACAGTGCCGCTGGTGGGATCCGCAGCGCCCATCACCCAAGCTATAGAACAAAGAAAACTGTGAGCTAGAGCGGCGATGTGCAACCAAAGGCACTCACCATCGCGATGACAGCCTACTAAAATGACTTGATCGCGTACGTGTCCAGGGATTGCAGCCATAGTATTCCAAATTGGTGTGACCTTCGTGTCGACTACAAGTTGTCACCATTCAACTGTTGGCCACAATAAGGGGGTGCTCTTCGGACATACCATGGTTAACCAATTTCACGCTCGTGTTGCTAGACTTTCCGTTCAGATGAGCGTTCTCTGAGAATGCGCCATTGACATAGAGCCCATCGATTTCTTCGAGTAGCCTCTCCGCATTCTTCCATGAAATGGGAAGACTTGGAATCTTGGGTATATTCTCTCCTTCTGTTCGCTTGGCGTCTTTGTATGCTGGGTATCCAGGAGTAGTAGGATCTCCCGGGTAGAGGGAAATATACTGTACTGAACCACGTTGAACAGACGTGGGGTTACGAGCAGGACCCGCAGGCCATGGGGCGTAGCCCTTCCCGACGCTGACATCACCGTCGTCGCGGGGATCACTGTAGATGAGCACGCCAGCTGCGCCGAGTTCCTGCGCTCCAAGGATCTACTGAGAAGTTAATTCTGATTTAGATGGTAGAAAGGTCGACGTACCTTCAAGCCCCGGAAAATAGCACCATAACGTGCTATGACAATCTTGCCAGTAAAGTTGGTGCCCGCAGCGACCAACTCGTCATAATCCTGTGTGATAGATCAGAGCAGCACTTGGAAGCATGCTGACTTTCTTACTTCCTTCATCCCATAGTTGGCATATATAAGCTGGCCCTCAGCTTCCCCGTCCTTTGAAAGCCCATGCCAGGTCGGGACATAGTCCTTGTACTTGTGCGCCTCGGGGTCGCCAGGGTCTCCGTCTTCCACCAAGTCGGCATTCCAGGTTACGTCTCCATCCTCTCCGATGATTGACAGAGTCCTGTCCAGAGGGGTATTCATAATAGGGTAATACGTATCGATCCAAGCGGTGGGGCGCTTCGGGCCCAGGGGGGATGTCAACAACAGCGTTGAAGCCCGCGAAAGATACGACCCCGCGTCAAATATGGGGTCCTTCTTCGGCGCTGGGGCATGGAAGGCGTCCTGGAAGAGCCCGAGGATGACCTTTGCATCAGCGAAATCTTCCGTAGAGCCTGCTAGATGCGGGTGCGTAGCGTATTCTCTGGATGTTTCCAGCGCACTGTCTGCATTGGGGACGGACCTGAATACAAAGCCGTCAGTCCAGCCGTCGCCACGAACGTCGCACAAAACTCACAGGTACAGCTGCTCGCTCTCCTCGTTGCTCAACGGCTTGCGACGGACATCATGATCGACTTCAGCCCACTGATCCGTCTGAGATGCTGATTGCCCATAGTACGACAGGAACCCGGCGAAGGCGAACAAGAAGATGCCCAGACGCACGAAACGCTTCCTCCTCCGTTGTTGGGTCCGTTGCCGCCAGTCCTCTTCGAACGCAGCAAACGAGGTCGCGACGTCGAGAGCCGTGAGCTCCTCCGGGTCAACGATGGTCATGGTGGTGATGAAAGATGAATGCCGCTGAGTGCGCAGCCGATAAGCAGCAACCGCGCGGGACGTGAGATAAAACACCATCAGACGGTGTCGGCGCCTTATATGGTGCAAGCCTTGTGATCGTGACTCCGCCCGTTCAGCGCCCATGCCAAAGACAACGTACGCCGAGTCAAATTAGCTCGAAGTCTCGAAGTCTTAAGTTCGATTGGATGTACGGTATCGACGGTGGCATTTATGACTGAAGAAGTATGTACGTTCTTTGAAGTCTGTGTACCTCGTATCTGTCTCAGATGTGGTATGCTTTGAACATCTGGGTCAATAGAAAGGTATACGTTTTATTTTGGTTCCTCCCCTCGACGCCTTTCGACTTGGGATCCCTCGCGCGATACGGTGGGAGCGTGTAAACGTCCGATATTCGCAAGGTCAAGGAACCACGACGTTAGTACACGAGTTGCGGTGCTGCTGTCAAGTGGAGATTAGAGCGGGTCGAGACAAGCGGAGAGCCCTAAGCTCTTGCCCGCGTTGAGTTAGGGGGACTGGCATTCGAGTTTGTTTGCTCTGTGACGGCAATTCTCTGCTGCGAGATGGATAGTAAACATTGAGAGAACATGGTGGTAAGAACGCAAGAAGAGGTTGCATTAGACGCCCGCATAAAGTCGCGTCTTGTCTTCAGACACCTTACTAGACTCTCTGGAACTAGGACGCGATGTCGCTGCCTCAATCGCTGAGGACATCTGTTATTCCTGAAGAACTCGAAATGATAGCTTCCCAAGAACTCGTCGAAGTGATCCCCCTCATTGCCATGGAGAAGACTGTCTTTATCTCGGTATACTGGCTATAGATATCGGCGCGTCCTTCTCTCACCTGGGGCAATACAGGGTGAATTTGGGCCGCTACGCCCGCCGATGAAAAGCAAAAATACCGCTTTGGATGGCACTTAACTTGAAGCTGAAGAAGAAATGCCATATAGTTGCCCCAGAGTGGCTGAATATCGGTAAGTTACTTGGGGGAGACGGAGAACACCGTTCTTTAATCTCAATCAATCCGTAGACTATCTACAGGATCGTCTGACCCGTGAGACGACCCTCCCCGAGTTTAGTGATCTACCGTTTCGCTTCGCGGAGATCTCGAGACTATTACTCGACGCGTAAGGACATGGCCTCCTCTTTCCCTGATATTGTATTCAATACCGTTTACAGGGCCTTTGACGATATACCCAACTCTGATAAACTGCGACTTGTACTCAAGGACCTCCGCGAGGCCAGGCAAGCGAAGAGTAGGGAGGGTCTCCAGCAGCTCGACCACAGCGAACTCAGTTTGCCTAATCTGTGCTCCATGGAAATCAACGAGATTCGCCCGTTCTTCATTCGTTCGATGTGCATCTTTACGCAGATCCAGCGGACAACGCAACTGCAGGAATAATGCTGTATTTGTAGATTTTGTTGTATTGTGTACATCTGTCAACCATCGTCCATTTCCTCGTCGCCATCGTCTGATGGCCACCAAGCTGCAGGCCCAAGACCCTGCTCGCTCATTGAACACTTTTCGAAGTAGTTAGAATTGCTCAGCTGTTGGCCAGGAACTCACTATGATGCTATATGGCGATCGCCGTGGAATAGCTTGTACGGTGACGCCTTCAGTAGCCTTCGGAGGGCCAGGCTCGTCGTCGTAGAATTCATCCGATTCTACACGTACTCGGACTTGGTCCCCTGCCTCGATATACATCCTCCTGTCCTCTTCTACGTCTAGAGGGTTAGGGGGGTCTTCCTCATCCCCTGGCGGCACCCAGAAGTGCTGCCTTCGACTTATGTCGCTACAATGGACAGTCAGAAAAGTAAGCAGGGAAGAAACAGGAAACACACAATGCTGAAGGTGTTGGAAGGTACGCGGACGGCACGTAGACGTCGTCGAAGAACCCAAGTGTCACTACAAATGAATGAGCGGGGAGATTGGGTATTTTAGACGAACGTACATCGCATCCCCTCTGCGTCGACTGACTTGACCTTTGCGAGAATAATTTCAGAAGGAAACGGACAGAATACAACCATCCGAAAGATAACTATAGACACTCCTGTCAGTAGGTATGATAAAGAATAAATGTAATCACCTTTGTACCAAAGAAAGCCATCGCCATACCGTACCTTCCCCTCCCCTGCCTCTGTGATATCGAAGGTGCACACACATAGTCCTACGTCGTGCAAGACGCGATTGGCGTATTTTTTGTTGAGCTCCGCGATGAGTGCTTGTTCTGGGGGAAGTCCGAAATCTGACGGGTGTATAGGTATTGTATCCTGCAGCATACGTTAGATTCAGAACATCTTCTCAGACAGTAAATCACCTTCAAGATAGTTATTTCGAACATTATGGGCGGAAGATAACTTGGAAATCTCGGTAACGTGCCACTAAGGAGATCTATCACGTGACAGAACGCGGTCTATTCTCCTGCCACAACGAGCACGACGGTGGAACCACAACCGTCTTCGTGAGTAGCTGCAATTGTTGCCGCCGCACAAACTCACCCGAAACTATAGCACAGCCTATTATTTCCGTCACTATACCAAGTTCCTGGGCAGCGCTAGCGTTGCTGGTTGTCCTGATCTACATGCTCGGAGCACGAACGAAACAAGTTGTATCGTATGGAAGGCGTAACCAGCGGATCGTTCCCACCGACGACAAAGACAGGAAACCCGCGAGCATATTTGACGATCTACCACCCCCGCAATGGGCGCCCGTGGTTTCCAAGATGAGAAAACGAGAGGAGTCGCTTGTGAAGCCCGCTTCTCCGAAATTTGTGGTCATGAAGCGGAAGAAGAAGTTATCACCAATCTTATCGCCGCCAAATGTGAAGAAACGGGCGAGGGCGGCTCAGCTTAGATTCGAGGAATGTGCGCCGAAGGAACCTTCCCCGGCAAAGAAGCTAATCCACGCGAGTCCTGCGGCGAAGGAGGCGACCCTCCGAGCTCCTCTATCGCCATATCCCATAAATCTAATTAACTCGCCTGCGAAACCCACTAAATCGACGAGAAAATCTATGGCCCACTCGGCCTTAGGTAGACCTCCTGCTCTCAAAAGCTCGGCCCCTCCATGCGTAGACATAAATATCACTGTCCTTGACAAAGAAGGCAAGGCTGTAAGCAAGGAGCGCAGGGTCTCTGAATCGAAACGCTGCAGTGATTCCCCTAGGCATCAAAGCCAACACGCGACCAAAGGAGGGTTCCTCGAGTCAGCGCAGAAGTAGAGCACAGAAACCCCGCCCTGTCCCAGAGAGAAGCACACCAGTTGTGAGCTGGCTGGTAAGTGTTAGTGGGGCAGATAGTCCTGCGCAGGAATCCAAGCCAACTCCAAGGCGGACTCCCCCAGTTATTGGTTGGGTGGCAAGCGATAGCGAGGCAGATAGTCCTATTATCCCGCCCAAAGCCCGAACCCGCCGAGTCAAGGTTGCCCGCATCATTTCGGAGGATGAAGCATCCTCATCGTCATCCGATGAGGTTGTTCCATTTGACGACGGGATTCTGGAGCTTCATGACCCTCCTCTGGTAGACACCTCTCGAAGGAGCTCAGATCATCGAACGGAGAGAAAGTCCTACCATTCCGGTCATACGGCACGACGTCCAGATTCGCCACTCCCTCTTCTCCCCCATCCCGTGGTCTACCTTCGTACAACCCATCGCCGATTCTCAAGCTACGTCCATTGACGCCAATACGGAAGAAACATGGATTCCGATTCTATGAGCCTCCCTCTCCACCCTCTCCATGCGAGCTTAGTGACTTTGATCTCTCTGCTGAATTCGCTAGCTTGGACATTGGAGATGAAACAGATCCGTCAATGCAGGCTCAACCACCCCGCCCGGAAAACCCGGAATACTTGATGCCACTACTTCGTGAATGCCAACAGGAAAATACAGGACCGTACGAGTTCTCCGCCTTTATCGAGGCCTTCCCTATGGATCCCGTTGTTCGGACTAAGACATCAGAAGTCAAGTTCAAGAAAATCGGTGAAGCTAGCTTTTCGGAAGTCTTTGGAATAGGTGATGTAGTGCTGAAGATCATTCCACTACGCGATGAACGAGCTGTGCCGGGTGAGGGAGCCGACGATGTCGATGGCCCACCGCCCAGTGACGCGAGTGATGTTCTAAAGGAGATGATTGTGACCCGCGCGATGGGTTCAGTTAGTGAAGGGTTTGTAGAGCTTCTGAAGACCTATATTGTCAGAGGCAGGTATCCTGAACTACTGCTTGATTTATGGGATGAGTATCTCGAACAGAATGGCTCAGAAAGTGTGCGACCAGGTGCGGCGATTCGATCTGCCATGAATCAGGATATCAGAACTGACCCAAGGGAAATCAGATACGTTCATGGTTTCCCAAATCTATGCTATCATTGTTCTACCTAATGGCGGCCCCGACTTGGAGGCTTATACGTTTACAACACCCACGAAAACAGGATGGCGGCAAGCTTCCAGTGTATTCTGGCAAGTTGCGAAATCATTATCGCACGCTGAGCAACTTGTTTCCTTCGAGGTATGCACGACTCGAGTTTTTAGTGCTGTTCGATTTTGACGAGCGGAGCAGCACCGTGACCTCCATTGGGGACAGATTTGGTGAAGAATACATGTACTGCGCCATATGCTCTTCCCCTTTGCACACGGAGTCAGAACCAGAAACATGTTGGTCCAAAGATGAAGATGGACGACAAGCGGCATGGGGTCAAGGTCACGCTCATTGATCTAGGGCTGTCCAGGATGGACGCGGGCGATGGAGCTGGCGGAGAGTTGGTACACTGGACCCCCTTCGATGATGAGGTTTTCATGGGAGAAGGTGCGTTTGTTTCATTGTTATATCGGTTGCATACAATGTTAGGTTCGACAGGCGATTACCAGTTTGATATCTATCGACTAATGCGAGAGCACAATGGTGATGCTTGGGAGGATTTCAGACCACGGACCAACGTGATGGTAAGATCGTTAGGACCTATAATGTATACATGCATGCTGACGATATTTTAAGTGGTTGCACTACCTCATCTTGAAGCTCATGCGCTCCAAGAAACTACGGCCGCCTCCAAAGCGCAAAGACAAAGACAACAAAGGACTGTCCGTTGTCCCTCCGCCTCAAACCGAGTTCACGGAACGGGATTGTTATGAAATAATGGTCGAGGTCGAGAAATATTTGGGCAAAGCGGTAGCCTCCGTTGTTGCGTCTTCAAAGAAGAGCAAGACTAAAGCTCGCAGGAAAACGCAGACCCCTGCTAGTGCACCCGAACTACTCGGCCCATCGTGCGCGGGCGAGCTGCTCGAGTACGGTGTTAAACACGGATGGGTCGACCCCATTCGATAGCATAGCAATGATACCATCATATTCATCGAGATTTGTTCGCATCATATATTCGCATTTAGAATTGCAGGACTTCTTTGTATTTATAACCGTTGTCTCCCGTAACTGAGTTATCCTTAGAAAACACAGCAATCCCAGAGTTACGCGTGAGCAAAACGACTGTACATTGTTCCAGTTGTTCGAAGTATCCAACATGTGAGACAGGTACACAAACCTACGTAGATAGACAGACATGTACTTTCAAAAAACATCCGCAATGATACGTGTATAGGACAGAGACAGGATGCGGCTCGGCGATATACATTGTCTGCTGTAAGTCGATCCTTTTTTCAGCTGGCGGGGGCTTGAATTTGGTCGAGCTTTGCCATCAAGGCAGCCAACTGCTGCTTAACCTCTTGAATCTGTCCCACGACAGCGCTTTCACTCGACTATCAACCCCATCAGTACATTAACATCATGGTAAAGTAACGGCAAAAAGCGGCACACACCTGAGTAACAACGGGGAACACCTTGATCAGCTCCATGAACGGAACCTTGCTGATCTGCAGCCCATTTTCATCGTCGACTGCCGGATCTCTGCTCGACGGGCTATCCTGCGAGCCCTCATTGTCTCCCCGGAACCAATTATCTACCCAGTGGCCTCTATTGGAATCCCTTGTAGACTCATAGAGGGCAATGCATGTAAGCGGGATAATGAATATTACGGACATGACGACGCGATTGAGCTAGAGCCATGCATTGTTTAGTGATGTGCACAGAAATGCGTTGGTTGTGCACTACATACCATCGCATATGCTTCCCTCCCAAGGCGGAATCCGGGCAAGATCCTGTGTTAGATGTCAGCAAGGGAATACAGGGAGAACTACATATGACGCACTCAAACGGGGCGACGAAGAATACTTCAATCAAGTTGAACGGCGCGGGATACACGAATGAGTCCGGAGCCCTGATCATCCCAATTGTTTTTGATGCAAAGAAGGCGAGGTATTGGGCTTCAGCATCCTCGACGACCTATGTCACAGGTCAGTGCTGCGGATAACGGTCTAAGGTAAAGGGCACTTACATCCGAGTAGGCAGACGAGAACAAGGAAATCAACACATTGAGGAGGATCACTGCCGTAGCAACGTTCCATCTAGGTAACTATTTCAGCGTAAGTCAGAGGGAAGTATGATTTTTCCTACAGGTAGTATAGTATGAGTCCTGCCGGGCTGATAGATATGGTCAGAAGGTCCAGAGGGCGATGATATGACACAATATACCTTCCAGTAAATCTATCATAATCAGGAGATCTGTGGGCCGAAAGAAGTCAGCGTGCGTAGAAGCGTAGTGATGGAAATTGCACTTGCTGAAGAAGTGCTTGTATCAACATCCTCGCAACCTATCCAATAGACCGTTCAGCTGAATGCTCATTGAATCAAGAAAGAGGCACTTACTGCACTATGATCTTCAATAGCACCGTCCGCGGCATCCAGAGCGTATAGGCCTTGTGCAAATCCAATGCCAAGTACAGAGAGCAACTTCGGAACAAACATTGTTCAGACGTACGTATTAATAGGGCTCGAATGAGTACTGACCGCGAAGAATATGCCCGACTCCCTTAACATACGTGCCACACAGATCTGCATAGTTCCAATATATCTAGCGGGGAAGCATAAGTCTCCGAGTCCATCGAAAATTGGAATGGCAAGGACTTACTTATACCCATCAAATACTGTGATGATCTCTACGATGCTCGTAAGTAGCTGCCACAACTTGTCGAATCTATAGACTTACTCATCCTGACAAAGGTCAAGCGCGTTAGTGCAAAAAATGCAAGGAGATTCAGAGAACATGCCATATCAAGGGCGAGACAAAAACTCAGCACTTGGAAACTTTTGATCATCATTTGCTTCTTATAGTCATCATCCTTGCTCCCCAGACTGACAATTCGCAAGATGAAGGAAGCAAGGAGCAAGGAGTCAGTGAGAAAGGATACAGCATTCCAGTAGGTAAATGCCCTCCAATTTGCGAAACGGAGGAGTTTGAAGAACTTCGGTATTCTGCGTGTCAGTGTACATCTTCACTGAAGACTGACAATGCCTACCTTGAGGGCATCTAGAAATCGCGTCAACACCGAGTAAGCTGAAAGAATATAGGTTTACCTTCGATAGAGAACGCGAGCGCCATGACATACAGGACCACTTCCCATCCATCGAGTACCTGGTGAGTATTGCCCAACCGTTCCAGTGGCTCTCGCACTAGTGCCCTCAAGTGAGCGAAGACCCAACCGATCGAGTGAGCTTATGTCACCTGCTTGAGAGTATACGACAAGGAAGGAAATCCAGACACAGATGCGGAACATATTCTGATACCTTTTCAAAGAAGAGTTAGATGGAGAAATACCGCAGGCCGAAAATGGCTAACCGAGGTACAGAAAGACGGGCAGGATCTAAATGACTCCAGAACCTGCCATCCCCAGCGTCCTGGTAAGGTACATCTATCATGTAGGGGTGAGCACCACACCGTATAACGAAAACAAAAATACAATACAGTCGATGTCATGATGTCCGTTCTCTCTTTGCACCCAGTCCCCTCTCCATAGAGAAATTACAACTAAGACGTCGAGTTTCAATAATCGAAGGGAAAATATGGGGCCTTTTACTTACCGTCCTGTGCCTCGCTCGAGGAGAGGAAAATAAAGCTGCATAAAACACTATGGTTTGAATGCGTCGGATCATTGGCTATCGACCCTTACCATTGCGAATCGATGGCAAGTTCAAGGGCACTAGACATCCCACTTTCATCTCCATCGACCTGACGATGACAATATCGAGTGGACATAATTGAATACAGTCTGTCAGGTGCGGCTCTACGAACTATCCTTCGAGCGAGGACTTCACATGCAACAGCTGTTGCTCTGTCGGTAAACCGGACAATGGATGGGTGCACACGACCTACCTCGGCCGTAATTTTCGCCATAGTCTGCAGCGTTGTGGTTGGCATCCCATTTAAATTCCGCTTGGGCACGTAAGAGACAGTATGGCAGCTAGGTGATACAATTAGCACTGAACTAAGCTCGACTGAAAACGCGTACTGCTTCGACAAAGTCGCCACCAGCCATGATATAGGCTGCGATGACCTGAGGGGTAATTATTCGACTTGTCGGACTATTGAGGGACTCTGCGTCGGCTTCAACGGGCAGTAAAGTCAAAGTCATTGCGCGAAGGCGCTTCACAAGTTCTAAACCTTGATTTCAGCGTTCCACATTCTTCACAGCGACAAGGAGGTTTGATACTTACTAGTCATTGTGTCTGGCGATGGCTGCACTGATTTTGCGGACAACAACGAGGTCGTATCCTCCTGTTCGATGGGCACGGAGCGCAGCCCATTTTCTGTGATGCCCGACATGGTGGTTGCGGACGAAGAGTATTCACTGGACATACAGCAATGACCATACTGGTCGCTGATGTCATGTTACGTAAGCCTCAATTGGCTCAAAACATGGGCAAAGCGACCGCAGCGCTTTACCACTACCACGCACGATGCCAGTGAGTAGCTTGACATTGGCAGCGACAATGAGCTGACACGCAACCAAGGCATATCATTCTTCGTTCAACGAAGAGCCCGACACCCGCCAGGTCGGCAACGTCGCGATTCTCCCAATCAAAACGCGTGTTCGAGGACCAGCGCCCCTAGGTGAGATACCGTCACTTCCACCGTCCGCAATGGGGAGTTGATCTTGAAACCAGCCGACCCCGAGCGCGCGGACATCCTCGATGAGACGATAGACCTCTTCCGCGCCAACTCTTTGTTTCGAAATTTCGAGATCAAAGGCCCAGCTGACCGTATCTTGATCATCCTCATTCTATACATATCGGACTGTCTCGCGAAGATCGGAAGCGCGCGCACGGTGCCGACGCAGATAGAAGCAGGAAAGATGCTCAACACGCTCTCGGTGGACAATTTCTCGATTCCTGGCGACGCTGGATTTCCACTCAATGCACATTACGCTCCGCCTGCAAGCAGAGCTGATGCAGGTTCGCTACTCTCATCAGAGATGCGTTATATTTGCTGATCCATGCTGCTAGACTACTTGCGGCAATATCTTACACAAGTTCGCCAGGAACTAGCTGCACGATTGGTGGAACGACTGTACGCCGATGGCACAGGGAAGCCCAGCAAATGGTGGATGTCGTTCCAAAAGAGGCGATTCATGAATAGAAGTTTGGGTTCGTAGTGCGTTACCATACCCTCTACGTGTACAACATCTGGCATTAGGGTAAATATGGCTGGGAGGAACAAACTACTTTTTCCGCACTTCGTTAGGATTCTTCTTACCATAACCTATTGTCGGCATGTCATTGCTGCCCTTTATCGATCTCCCCTTTCCGCCGGAGCCAACGCTCAGGATCTCTGGGACCCAGTCCGGATCCATCCAACTTCCGACCGCGGCGACGCCGGCTCCATTGCCCTTGTCGAATATTCCCTTTGTCATCTTCCTATTCTCTCGTTCCCTCTTGTTATCTGCCCGCTGCTTGGCCCTAACATACTCGGTCTGATCTTCACGAAGTACCAAGCCTTCACCAGTGCCTTTCTTTGCTGATCCAGGCTTTGGAGCCGGTATTGAGAACTTCGTACCACGTATTTTGTACTGGAAGTTGGATTTGAGGTGGACTTGCATTACTGGCGCATCAGAAGCCGCGTTGGGTGCCGCGATAGTGACAGAAGCACGTAGCAAGGTCGGATTCCCGCAGGATGGGCAGAATTGCCGAGACGAATCTTTGCAGATCCTATTTATCGATCGGTTAAACGGAGCCTTGATTGAAATACGAAAATCTCACTTGAAACACGCATGGCATCGCAGCACCCAGTTCTTTCACCCGTTGGATACGCTTTCCCTCTACAACCGACCAGACTGAGACCTATCTGGAGGATCACATTTTGCATCGCAAAATCCGCAGTCATGCATCCAACGGCGACCGTCTCCTCTTGTTTGCGCCCCCTTCCTGACTTCTTGTCCTCGTCAGGGAGAAGGTGGAGAGCTCTGGACTTGTGCAGTGCAACATTCGCTGGTGTGATCCACTCTCCTTCGCCGTCGTCCGAATCGGATGGGTCATCGAATATCGGTTCGTTGGCATCGTCTGCGACAGTGGTAGGAGGTATCGCATCCCTCGACGTTTCACTTTCAACGGGCTGCAATTCGACGTCCAGTGGTTCAAGGTCTCCCTGGGCGGGAACGTCGTCATTACCCTCAGCATGTTCAAGTTGATCGGATTGCGAAGCATTGGTCTCAGAGTCATCGATAGAGAGATCCTGAAGTTGCTCGGAGACGTCTATAGCGCCTTCATTCTGGAATCGAGGTGCATCCCCCTCCGTTTGGCTCCCTGGAATCTCCGGGGTTGGCTGATCGTCATTTGGAGAGCTGTACTAAAGGACCTTTTAAGCGTT
The DNA here is from genome assembly GCA_029467805.1 of Pleurotus eryngii var. eryngii. Classification (NCBI taxonomy): domain Eukaryota; kingdom Fungi; phylum Basidiomycota; class Agaricomycetes; order Agaricales; family Pleurotaceae; genus Pleurotus; species Pleurotus eryngii. Next base: position 3,100,177 of record SZVJ01000009.1, on the reverse strand, counting down.
ATTCAACGGTGATCTCACATAAAGCCTGCCTTTGTGCGTTCGCAGCAAGAGATTTTTCCTTCTCAGCCAGGCTATGGGTCAAGGCTATTACGCCAAGATCGGTATGTGACAGAACTGGGTAGTCTCCCGTCTTCTTAGCCCATTGAATGACTATTTCTCGTCAGCAATATGGTCGAGGAGCCTTATAACCGCCATTTAATCACACCTTGAGTCATACTCGTAGCATCAGGCTGTCTCACTTCAACCTTGACTCCCGCGCTCAATCCCAAGCGTTGGAAATGCTCCCTCGCCCGAGGATCTTTCAGCTCAGCAAGAACCTGAGGCGTCGTAAAGTACGTTTCCGCGACGCCGCGAAGAGGGGATAACGAAAGAAAACGGTCCGGCATCGAGGACGAGACTCTTGCATCGCGGTTTCTGACTTGTACTTGCAGTCATGTCTTTTGTGAATTGGGAATGGTCGTTCAGGAGAGAAATGGCACGATCATCAGTTAGGCGCTTATACGGATAGGCCAAATCGAGAAGCGATCGACACCGTCGGCTCGTCGGCCGATCGAAATGCCATTAAAGAGGCGGCAGATGAGTTTACCTCCTGAGTGTATTCACCCATGGCACAAAAATCGTGAGCACCCTCGAGAACGCTGCTTATAACTTGGAGACTCAGGCGTACCCAGATTCAGAATTACTGTTCTGCCTGGCGATGGAATTGGTGAGCCCCTACGCCCCATTGTCTACTTCTGTTACTAACAAGGATGATCGCAGGCCCGGAAGTAGTCGATCAAGCTATTCGTGTGCTGCAAACGGTCTCGGATGCCTCTCAGGATATTGATCTGAGACTGGAGACCCATTTGTTTGGCGGTTGTGCCATTGATGCCACAGGTGAGGCCTTGCCAGCCTCGACATTGGCCGCATGCAAAGAGGCAGATGCTATTCTCATGGGTGAGTAGCTTTGTCATGGTATCAGTAAACGGTAATTTGATAATATGGAACAAGGATCAATTGGCGGCCCAAAGTGGGGCGTTGATTCTAAAGTTAGACCTGAACAAGGCCTTCTCCAGCTTCGCAAGGAACTCGGAGTCTACGCCAACATCCGCCCTGCAAAATTTGCCTCGGATTCACTCTTGGAGAAACACGCCGCTCAAGTCGCATGTCGCCAAGGGCGTCGATATCATTGTCATCCGTGAACTGATTGGCGGCATCTACTTTGGCAAACGGAAAGAGCTTGGTGTCGCGCCAGACGAGGATATTGCTTGGGATACCATGCCATATAGTATCCATGAAGTTCAGCGCATCACCCGAGTAGCTGCCCAAATTGCCCTCGTCGCAGATCCACCCCTCGAGATACACTCAATCGATAAAGCGAATGTTCTTGCCAGCTCACGGTTATGGAGGAAGGTCGTCACAGAGACGATACAGAACGAATTCTCGCAGCTCAAGTTGGACCACCATCTGGTCGATTCAGCTGCTATGGTCATGGTCGCTAACCCAAGGAAGCTAAACGGTATCGTTTTGACTGAGAATCTTTTCGGAGATATGTATGTTTCATTATCATTCCTTTCTCCGTATAGTACTGATCGCGGTACTTTAGCTTATCAGATCAGTCAAGTGTCATACCAGGCTCGTTGGGCCTGCTCCCTTCAGCATCTCTGGCCAGCGCACCCTCCGTACTGTCTTCACCCAACTTCAAGCCCGTTTCTGGCCTCTATGAACCAATTCATGGATCAGCACCAGATATCGCTGGAAAAGACATCGCCAACCCTATAGGCAACCATCCTCAGCGCAGCGATGCTTCTTAGATACTCATTAGGCTTGGATAAACAAGCCACGGATGTTGAAACCGCCGTTCGCAAGGTTCTAGACGACACAGAGGCTGGAGGTCATGGTCTACGGACAGCGGATCTAGGAGGCAAGACGTCCACAAAAGAAATGGGCGACAAAATCGTGGAGGTATTGCAAGGCCTGCTGAAAGCCTAATGGGGAACAATAAAGCGAGAAGTAGAAGACGATTGTAATGATCACACGCACCCACGGTGGAATTATATATGTTCGAAGTCTCCCAGGACAATATCATGGCGGAGCTCCTTCAGCCCGGTTGACAATGGGCTAACTTGAAGTTGAATTCCTTGGTGCAGCAATGCTAACGAAGATCGAGGCTATCGCTGTCTTGGGATGTATGCTTCTGCTGATTGTCGGACAGCTCCATCCCACCGAACCGGCGACATACAGGTCCTTCCATCTTTACGCGAGCAGGCCAGGATTCTAGATGAATGGAAGGATGCAAGGATCAGGAATATCCCTAATCTTCTGGGCAAGTATGGAGTTGACGGCTGGCTGGTATGCAATAAGCATTCTACGAGACTGGAGCTTTGATTCGCGGACCCACATGCATTCAGATGTCTCAGCGCGAGCATGCTGAGGACGTGATTTGGTGGTCAATCAAGAATGCTACCGACTTCGATGCCCATCGGCGTACTATTATCCTATTCCATAACAAGAGGAGCGAAAAGCTTCCCAGTCCTATAAAATGGGTAGATAACACCGGTTCGGCGTGGCCAGAACTCACCACCACACTCGAAACCTTGCAAATGTAGCGCATTGCGATCAATGTGGACAGTGATATCAACTTTGGCGAGCGGGGTTGCAAGTTGGGGAGCTGAACGCTCTCCAAGAAAACATCTTCGGGTCTTGGGACGGACAGTTGCTGAATGTCCCGATGCTGGGCATTGAATATGTAGCAACTAGAGTCGATGGGATGTTGGAATACTACCATGATCTACAAGAGATCGTTTGGGCAACGTTGGAAAGGGCTTTTCTCACGAAGTCATTGAGCCTAGCGTGACGACGACGGTGGTAAGTACGGTGGGACTACCCGTAGCGCTGGTATGTCTGATACGAGGATATTCAGGACCTTCAGTGGTGGTTCCGCGAGAAGATGCAAGCGCTCAATGTGACCACCTGGAACCAACCCAGAATCTCCGTCGTAGTCCCAGAATCATTTCCTGGGTGGGAGGGGACGGACGATGTAATCCAAGAAGGCGATCTGCTGCACATCGACTTCGGGATAACGGCCATGAGGTTGAATACGGACACAGCACATGGCATACATTCTTTGTACTTCCGAGGGCGAGAAAGATGTGCCTGAAGGATTGAAAGAGGGCGTGAAGAAGGCGAATCGCATGTAGGATATTGTCCTTGACTATATGCATCTCGGGCTGACGGGGAACGAGGTCTTGACTAAGAGCCTTGAGCGTATGAAAGTAGAAAATATCTCTGGTCAGATTTTCTGCCACCCAATCGGTGATTGGGGGCATGATGCTGGAGCTGCGATAGGCAAGTGTTCCAGTCGTTGCAGCTGGCAATATCGAGAGATAACGGCATCACATCTGGTAGGCATCACAAATCTCCCTGAGCACGTACCAGTCTTGGGAGACCTTCCCGTACTCCCAAATACGTTTTATGGCATCGAGCTTTACGCGTATCACTTCGTCGCGGAAGGAAATGAGACGTTGAGGTTCCGATTAGAAGAGAATGCCCACCGGTCTGAGGAGGCAGGAAAATGGCGTTTTGTTCGAGGGCGACAAGAGAGACTCCACATCATTGATCCGACGAAGAGACGTAGGCACACCGCACGACCGCTGTTGATCCAGATACAATAGTCCGTGTCATTACTAACAGAAAATATCGGACAGTAATAATTGGATACGGAAGAACAGCCGTATTCCATCATATCATGACAAGCACTTGTCATTTAGAACATATTAGCAAGTTTGCTAGCGGCTTCGCGAGCGTCTAGCCGTGGCCGAGCGGGTTGAATGCGCATTGATTGCGACATATACTTCGGCATGGCCTGCCCCAGAGGATCCAACGGGCCACCCTGAGAAGCAGGGTATCCATTGACTCCGTTGAAGCCGTGGGATGAGTGAATTGTGGGAGAGGCAGTCGTGGGGCGAATGAGAGGATCACACGGTTCGCCATTGGCCAATGGTCCGGCAGGAGTTTGACGGGCTGGGGCAGTAGATTGGGGTTTTGTGAACATGGACTGGGTACCGTCAACAAACCGACCACCCAACGGGGGGGATATTGGAGGAGGAAGAGGCGTATGTAGCATACTGCGGGGCGGGAGAAGAGGGGCCGGCGCCGGGGGACTGAGGGGCAAGGGGCGAACTTGGCTGAGGGAGTGAATGGCGCGGGAGACCGGATTGAAAGGATGGGCTAGACAAGAATTGTTGGCGACTAGGGGATGCGAACTGTGATGACGATGGCGAAGCAAATCCTTGATGACTGGCTGAGGGTGAGGGTCGCCCTGAGAAGAAGTTACCATCGAGTCAGGCAGAGGGGACGTTGGCTGTGATGCGGACTGTGCCGGTGATGAAAAGGGTGGGCCGCGATTATTGAAGGTTTGTGTCGTGTTTGGGGGTGGAGGCAGAGTATTTCTAATGGAGTCTGCCACTGGTGCCGAGGGCATGGATGGTCTGGAGTAGTCTTCTAGCGGAGGAACGATGGTTGGTTTCGGCACCGCCACGGGGGGCATTGCTTTGTCGGCAGCGGTGCTCACGTCGACACGTAATGCTTCCAGTTCGCGAAGTAGCTGCCTTTCATACATGATGGATGACCGAGCGTGCTCGATCAAGGCACTCGTAATATCGTCATTTGCGTGTCGATTGTAAGTCTGCAAGGCTTTGTGAAGATTTTGCGAGATGCCCTCAGCACGTCTCGCAAGGATCTGTTCGTACTTGTTTGCCTGTATGATGCCAAACCGTTAACAAAGAGACCATACTGGGTACATGACAAGGCGCACCTCTTCCATTTCCTCCAATGCTTCATCGACTCGCTCTGGACGAATATTGGAGCTGGCCTTTAGGCGTTCGATATGGCGTCTTTTCGATATAGTTGTCTTGACGCAGACTGATACTCTTCTAAAACCCCAGTCCTCTGTTGTAGGGTTTCCTTTGCTGACCGTGCATTCAAGCCCTGGTAACCGAGAGAATCCCCAAGAATAACACATTCACTGATTGCCTGAGCTTGATCAAGGTCGGCTAGACTGTGCCACGTCCTACCAAGCTTCCGGAGCGCGTTTCCTAGTGGTGGATGTGCTTCGTAGTTGCAACACTGATGAGTTTATTCCCCATTTCGGCGTGTACAATAGAGAGCGCTAATCGGGAGTGATGGGTTAATGGACTTGGGGAGACAATCCTGATATACATACATTTCCGTGCGAGCGCCAATTTATCGACGGCTTTAGCTGTTTCGAAGAACTGACCTTCAAGTTTCGTCAACTCGAAGCGTGCACGTTGTAATTCCTCGTCCTCGTCCGGCACTCCGCGCTTCATCAACCCAAAGCCGGAAGAAGTCTTGCGTCGCGGTCGCGGGGTAGGCTGGTATCCAAAATCACTTTCAACGAAGGAGCGAAGATCCTCATCGTAGAGCAGTATCGGGTCCTCGCAGACTCTTGTAATCCACCGTTGCAGCATTATCTTCACGAGCCTGTCGTCTTCTTCGTCTGTAGGTGCTGATGTCTGCGCGAGTGGTAATGCAGGTATAATGGTCTGTGGATTGCTGTGGACGATGGATTCATAGAACTGCTGAAATTCGCTGTATGACCGCGACACATTGCGGTACGTGGTCCCGGTGAAGTTCGATAGGTTCGTCTTCGCGTCAGATGCAAACGTAAATGGAGGCTGTCTCAGAAGCGTGCACTTTACAAAAGGACTCACCTGAGCATCAAGTTTGATGAGAATATCTCGCCTGTTCCTATCCAAACCCGTTATCCTCACGCGCAAATAAGGGTCTGGCTTCTCAAAAGCCTTCCCATCCGACGAAAGTGTCTCCCGAGGTGATATCAGGCCGGCTTCTGGCTGTCCATATATCTTAGGTTCCTTCCCGTAAAGCCCGTCCGCTGGGCCCTTGTCTGGGGTGGGGTGGTATAGACGAATCCGCGCGACGTAAGTTGGGAATGGGGGAATTGGGAATATGAGGTGTCGTAGGCCAGGCAGGGACGTCGTCGGCTGGATCGTCGCCTCCAAAGACAGCAGCGGTCGAGTTCAAAGGGTCGAACATTATTGGATAATGGCAGCTTCAGAAGCTACGCAAGCCAAGTAAGTAGTAGGAGAAAAGTTTGAGGAGTGAGATGGAACTGGCACAGATCGTGGGAACAAAGGTCCCTGAGCTGTGGCGTGCTGAGACAAAGCTGGACGAACAACTTGAACTGAAGATTCCTACAAGTTGACACCAGAGGATTGGCTTTCCTTTTCTACGTCCTATTTGAAATTTGCAAACACGGAATAGTTTCCCCGCCAATCTATCGAGACGGGCTTGAGTGACATCCTTACAATGCTTTCTTGTCCAGTGTAGACGTATTCCTGAGGGATAAAAAATATCATAAATGATGGTCCATGATCCATGTAGTCCATAGCTAGCTAGAGTAATGGCCTAACACAGCGAGCAAGGGGGAAGAAGGGGATGGATTATAGTCCTGTTACCGGGGTGAATAGCTAAACGGGTTACAATGTATGTAGAAGGCGAAATGGTGAAGGGTTCGGTGTAACGCGGGGAAACGGGTCATGATGCTACTGAATGGTCGTAGTGTAGGACGGTCAATGGGAAGGTGGGTGGAGGTAGAAATGACTTATGGCGCTGTGCATGTTGGGAGCTTGATGTTCTTCAATGATCGGCTAAGAGTATGGTCAGTATTTCGTTTGGCGCGTACAAAACGAGTAGAACTCACTCCTTGTTGAAAAGTCCCCACCAGCCCTAGATACGTTCAAGCCATCAGCGGAATCCAAAACGCCTTAGGAACTTAGACCCACCTCAACACCGCCGAATTGCTTGTCTTTCCATTCTTCGTCAAAAAGCTAGGCCAAACGTCAGTTTACAGTACGGCCCAAGTACCCTAGATGCACTCACTTCGAAGTAGAAATAAGCAGTGCCGTTTGCGTTAGCCTGACACACGAAAGTATCAAGAAAGATCTAAAGATCACATGGGTCAGTCAGTAGACTCTACACAAGGTGCAAGCAAAGTAGCATACCTGGAGGTTAGCCTCGGAGGCATCTGAGGCGCCGTTGTTGGCGTTCGCGACATCTGATGATTTCTGTGACAAATGTAAGCCTCAATTACATCAATCAACATCGTGGTTGCACACCGATGGCCATCCCGTCTCGGCGATATACATCTTCGGGTTGTTGGGCAGTAGGCTAGCGGGCTGAACATTGGTTTCTTGGAAGAAGTTTGATACCCATCTGGCTGCGTCGTTCGCCGTCGTGTTTGCGAACCAAGCATGTACGTTGGATAACTGGTTCGATAACGAAAGCAAATGCAAATACCGGTAGTGCATGAGCAGCCGAGCATAAAGGGTACGGTGTATGGTAACTCACCCCGTAGTCGACGTTACTTAATACCTCGGTGCTGAAGAAACTTCCAGCATCCGAGTTACCGACTGGAATGGCCTTGGGGAGGTTCATAGACGCAAGCATATCTCTTGTGTCCTTGATATAGCGTACGAGCATCGCAGCACCTTGTGCACCAACGGAACCATTGGGATCAGTCGCGCCATTCGAGGTGAGGTAGCTACGTGAATTTGTAAATTCAGAACATCACTAGATACCGGCAGTGCTCACTTCAACATAAATTCATTTCCGACGGTGATCCCAGCGATATGGTCTGTACCGTAGGTTGTGATGGCATCTCGGATAATATCACGTTGACGGGTGTATACTCCATCGTTGTTTGGCACGGGATAGTTGCCCACGTAGACCTGCATGTCGACTTTGGTCTGTTTAATGGCCTCCAACTAGAAAGTGCGGGGTCAGACGGCCGCAAACTCTATATTAGGACCGAGGCGGCCGAAACTCACTACAAGCGCAGTTTGGTTACAGTCAGCGCCGTAAAGACGAACCCGCGAAGTGAGTTGTGACAATATCTAAGGGAGTTTGGAGTCAGAGACCCGTCGTTCAATGGAGATCTACGACCGCACCTGAATGTCCTTGATGACCGAGTCTATAGCACGGGTTAATGAGACCGCAGTCAGATATGTAAGGGGGCGTACCCAACGAGTTGCCACAGTCCGGAAGTAAAGAGCCTTCGGGCGTATAGGCCATCCCATAGAATGCCTTGTGGAATCGGCTGTCCTTGACAAAAGTGCTTGGGTCATTAGGATCCGTTTGTTTCGGGGTGTTGTCGGAGTTGCTGCTGCTACCAGGTGAAGAGGACGAAGAGGACGAAGACTTGTTTTTCTGTGAGACAAGACGCCAACGCCGACAGCAATGCCAATGATTCCAAGGAGGCCGATGACGGAAGCGAGGACCTGTAGATCCGTTTCAGCGTTGGTTGATGATGGAACTTGCCAAAGAACGCACAATCAGCTTCGACCGCCGCGATCTTGCGGCATTCTTTTCTATTGCAGCACCTAGCCCAGTGCTGCTAGAGTTGACATATTGATAGTTTTGGTTCATGTTGAGGGTTGACGTTGAGGATGTGGACTAGAGTCCCCGCGAGGATCAAATTGGTAGTGTTCCAGTTGAACTTGATGTTGAGGGCAAAGAGAAAAAGAATGTAAGACAACTACCCGAGTCGCCTCGAAAGTTGTTCGAGAAGATGGTGGTGGTCGTAAGAGAGAAGGAGAGTAATAATTGATCGTGAAAGCGGTTGGATTTTCGTTGTCCCAGTTCGGTTGCAAGTGTCCGTCCCCCACCAGGCAACCCAAGAATGGCATGAAACCATCACGTGACAGGCCGCTCTTGAACTCGAACCATCACCATCTCGTGGTTTCCCACGGTTGACTGCCAGTTCTCGGAGCTCGTCGTCAGCCACGCACAGGCTTCTACAGCCATTCTTGCACTACGACGACGAGTTGAGGAGGAAGAGAGCGTTGAAACAGTTGAGCTTGTCACCTGTGACAGGAGTATTGGCAAGACACAAGTTGCCCCCCAGATGTTGGCCAGTGTAAGTCAGGGTCACTGTCAATGATGCATAGTGTTGAATGACAAACAGGGATAAAGAAGAGATAATATTCTTACAACAGCATGTTTCCCTGACTGGTCATGGTGCTCCTTCATTCACAGCTGCTGTTGAGAAGCTAGTGCTGTTAACACAAGACTTCAATTGCTTCTTTGAGCTAAAGACATGGTCTGGATGGACTCCAACAATGGAAGAAAGGTGCTGTGCCCTGGATGCCAACAATTGGTTCTACACACTTGCAAGCAGTGTGCTGGGGGTGGTTGATATGGTGTTTGCTAAAAATACTGATCCAAGAGGCTATTTGGAGAAAGGCAAAGGGTGACACCTTCATCTATACTACTGATAATGTTGTAGAGTACTACAAGTACAACAAAGCAAAAAACCAGTGTGTAGTCTTAACAGCAATAATGACAAGCTTGCTAACTTGTACACCAGATATTTAGAGGTTGAGCCTTGCACATTTGTGAACAGTGATATAGTTGAGGTCCATTTGTCGTTTCTGATGGTAAAATTGTCAATGAATTGGCCAAGTGAAAAGACAGATGCCTCATCTCTGGGAAAGTACTGCATGCTGGTTGTTTTCAAAGGCCTCATGTGGTTGGCGAAGAAACACACACTGCAAGCAAACCATTGGGAGTACTAACAGAGGGCTAGCAGAGTGTGATGACAGAGTTTGTCAGGTGTTACGGTCCGCCTTTTTCTTCTCATTTTCTTTTCCTTCTCCCACACATCACGTGACGAACACGTAGTGGCTTACCACACCATGCTTACCTTTTACAATATCACGCTTACGTATCGGGCCCCGTATTTACAAGCGCGTTAGTCAGAACCTCGCCGTAACCTCATGGGCGCAGTCCATGACCTCACACCTCATGGTGATGTGGTAAGCGTTCCATGGAATACCTGTAGGATACAGCGTGTAGCAGACATGCGGACTATAGTATATAAGAACGAATAGCAAACCCAGAGACGTTAACTCGTTCTCTTGGGATTCCACTAAACTAGTGCCTAAGTCAGTGTCTTCAAGCCAGTCCCCTCCTCTCTAAGACTTCCCCTTCTCTCTCATAAATCAACTTACTTACTCGTCGTCTTGTAGAGCCCGCGAAGTACCCTAGTGGTAGTTAGTGTTGCCCTAACAGAAGAACAAGTTCCAACCCACACGCCCGCTCTACGACACCCAACCACAACTACTCTGACCAGCTGAGAACTTCTCGCTGCTCATCCTCTACAAACACCCCTTTTCCTATTCCCATACCTATCTGACCAGCCGAGAACATCTCGCTGCTCGTTCCCACAACCATACCCCTACCTCGCCATCGTTGTCTGCTCAGGTGCCGGCGCGCACTAGCTTGAAGTTCAACGTTGGTTGACAGGACCCTCGTATGCCCGCAACCCGCACACACCTAACCCGATCCAATTTCTATACTGTCTTCCCGTACCTCCTTATTCCCGACCCGACCCTCAACCGCCGGAATAAGAGACTCGCCACCCAAATCTTGAAAAGCACTCCTCAGCTTTTCGAGACTATCATCATCCCAGTTACGCCCGAGAATCCCCGTCACCAACCACACCAAACCCCGGCACGGTACTTTATCCGCGGCAACAATGTCATACTCAACTGCCAGGCCAATATCCGCGCAACCTTACGACAGGCCGAGGCGGCCCGCAATTCAAGGGAGAAATTCGTCAACAGACAACGCAGGACCTAGTGCTTGGGCGGGAGCCCTCGACACTAACACGGAAACTGGTGTCTGGGCGGGAGCCCTTGATACCGCATCACCAAGTCCCCAAAGCCCCGCTCAATACCCATGGCCCCCGCAGGGCACCGAGACACCCGCACCCACCGAACAGCCCGCTACCCCCGCCAATACCAACGATATCCTCGCTGCCATGAGGCAGATGATGTCGGATATGGAAGCAAGGATGGAAGCACGCATCCAACAGGCGCTGGTCCCGCAAACCCGACCACCCAGCATCATGACCCGGGCAAGCCGCCCATTACCCCACACACCCTACGGAGCACCAGCTCCACCACCATTTCCACCCACCATTCCTCTCGCCCCCGTAGCTGAGAACCCGACAATGCCCCAAGCCAGAAATGGCCCGAAAATGGCAAAACCGGAACCCTTCGACGGCGAGCGATCCAAATGTCGGAGCTTCATCCGGAGTATCGAAGTATATATTTACGTCAACGCTTATGACTTTCCCACCGAACCAACCAAAGTTTTGTATCTATTGTCCTACGTCCAGGGGAAAAGGGTCGACAACTGGAAAAACACAATGACGGCGAAAGTACTGGAATGGGTGAGAACCCAGGTGCATGATGAACAAGTATCCAGTTTCAGAAGGATATGCCAAGCCTTCAGGAGGCGTTTGGCGACCCGAACCCAAGGGACACGGCAATATCGACCCTAAATCATCTACACCAGGGATCGGATAGCGCGGAGGACTTCATCATGAAGTTCAACACATACAAGGATGACACGGGCTACAACGACGTAGCGCTGACGGAAGCCTTCAAGAGGGGACTCAACCCAGGGCTGCTAGGCAAAGTATACGGTAGGAGGCCCCTACCAGCAAGATTGGAAGAATGGCAGGAAGAAGCCATCGCTATGGACAGGCAATGGAGGGAACAACAGGCCTATGCGAAGTCAGCACCGGCCAGACCTGCGGCCAAAAAACACAACAACGACAACGACAAACCAGTGGCGACCATACGCCAATCAATATCAGCGACAAGCACCGCCCCCGCAAGGGCAGCAACAGCAGCAGCCGCAACAACAGGCGAGGCCGACACCCCCCCGCCCCGCAAATCGCCGCCAGAGATCCGAACGCGATGGATGTGGATCGGTCGCAAAGGGCGCTGATTCGTTGCTATAAGTGTGGAGGATTAGGGCACATGGCCCAAGACTGCAAGAGGAGATTAGACGTCAGGCAGATGACGTACGAAGATCAGCAGGAATATTGGAGGGAAGAACTGACCAAGAAGGGTTTTTCCGAAGGAACTCAGGAAGCGTCGACCTGAGCTCCAAGAACAAGTTCGCGGTACTCGTCTCGGAGCCGGACTCCATTTTTGTTTCCGAAAGCCATGTACCAGTAGTCACCAACAATATATCTATTACTTCACCAACAAACGAGACCCCTAAGACGCAAGAAAAAACAAAAACAAAAGAAATCTATTTGCGAAGAACCTTCTCAGACAAAAATTATGTTCCAGTAGAAATCGACCTAAAAAACACACGACACCCTAACCATGCTTTCCCCAGAGTCAATGCTGGATTGCGGAGCGTCAGATTCATTCATCGATCAGGGATACATTAAGAAAAACAATATAAAAACAAAAACCCTATCAAACCCCGCCATCATCAGGAATGCTGACGGAACGCCCAACAACGCGGGGAGAGTCACGGAGAAAGTAGACGCAAGGATGACTTATAAGGGACACGCAGAAGTAATGACATTCTATGTTACCAACCTGGGAAACGTCAACGTAATCCTCGGATTATCATGGCTAAAAAAGCACAACCCAGAGATCAACTGGAAAACAGGAGAAGTAGTCATGTCACGATGCCCGAAAGGATGCCGAACATGGGCAAGGAAAGAGTGGGAGGAGTGCATGGATGAAGGAGACGAAGAAGGTGCTGAAGAAGCAGAGGAAGTGATGAGGTACCAGCTGGGCGAAAGAAACATCTCGGTAGCAGGAGTGAGGCAATGGAACCGCCTAAGGAGCAGATACCTGCGAAGTTTGGACGACTTGACCAACCAATACCACGAGTCAGTCGCCCGAATGTACATTGACCGAATGTGGAAAACGCGCACGCAGCTAGAAGTAGAAGTAGGCAAGGAGGAACAGATGCACCTGAGAGCGATGGGGAAATACGACTACGTAATAGAACACAACCAGGAGGAGCTGAGAAGCAAAAAAGAGAAAACGGAGGAAGAGATGGTCCCGGATTACTACCATGAATTCATGAAGGTGTTCAGGAAACGCGACTCGGAAAGAATGCCAATCGAAAGGCCATGGGATCATGCCATTGAACTAACCCCAGAGTTCGAACCCAAAGCGTCGAAGGTCTACCCCTTGTCACCAGCTGAGCAGCAAGAACTGAACGACTTCCTTGATGGAAATCTGAAGAAAGGCTACATCCGACCATCAAAATCCCCACAGACGTCACCCGTTTTCTTCGTGCAGAAGAAGGACGGTAAGAAGCGATTGGTACAGGATTACCGATACCTAAACAAGTATACCGTTCGAAACGCGTACCCCCTACCCCTCATATCGCAGTTGGTAGACAGGATCTCCAAAGCCAGGCTATTTACGAAGATGGACCTTCGATGGGGATACAACAACGTGAGGATCAAGGACGGAGACCAATGGAAGGCTGCATTCCAGACACCAAGGGGAGCGTTTGAACCGATGGTCATGTACTTTGGACTCAGTAATTCCCCTTCCACCTTCCAAACCATGATGAACGAACTTTTCAAAGACCTGATTGACGAAGGACTAGTAGTCATATACTTAGACGATTTACTTATATTTACGGACAATAATGTGGAGAAACACAGAGAGGTAGTACGAAGAGCGCTGAAGATCATGGAGGACAATGACCTATACGTAAAACCAGAAAAATGTTCCTTCGAAGTCGAAGAAGTAGAATTCCTGGGAGTAGTGGTAAAAGACGGAAAAGTCCAGATGGAGGAGGCAAAGATAGAAGCAGTAAAAAACTGGCCCGTCCCGAAGAACGTACAGCACGTACAACAGTTCCTAGGGTTCAGCAACTACTATCGACGGTTCATCAAGAACTTCGCCACCATCGCCAAACCGTTGCACGAGCTTACCAAAAAAGAAGAGGAGTTCGTGTGGGACAAGCGGAGAGAAGAAGCTTTCGAAGGGTTGAAGAAGGCGTTCACAGAGGAACTGATCCTAGTCCTACCAGACACGGACCGGGAAATGAAGATAGAAGCGGACTCGTCAAACTATGCCTCGGGAGCAGTGCTCTCCATGCTATGCGACGACGAAAAATGGAGACCCTGCGCATTCCTTTCAAAAGGGTTCTCAGAAACAGAACGAAATTATGATATTCACGACAAGGAGATGCTAGCCATCATTCGAGCCTTAGAAGCATGGCGACACTACCTTGAAGGAAACACCCGCCAATTCACCATCTGGACAGACCACAAAAATCTGGAATATTTCATGACGACCAAGAAACTCAACAGACGCCAGGCGCGCTGGGCACTATACCTATCAAGATTTAACTTTATTCTAAAGCACAAGCCAGGCGCTTCAAACATGAAGGCAGACGTCCTGTCGAGACGACCGGATTTAGACAGGGGGGAGGATGACAACACGATGGTGCTTTTAAAACCCGAGTACTTTCGAATCAAGGCCATGCAACAAGGGCATGTCCTAATCGACGGGGCAGAATCGCCAATCCTGTCAAAAAATTAGAAAAATAAAAAAATTACGATGAGTCAGTGGTGAAGGCAGTTGAAGAGCTGAAGAGGTCGCCTACCAAGGTGTTGAGAGAAGCGGAATGGTCGCAAGAGCAGGATCTCGTATTATATCACGGAAAGGTGTATGTCCCCAAAGACGTCAATGTCAGAAGGGAAATTGTAAAATTACATCACGACTCAGCAGTAGCAGGACACCCAGGCAGGTGGAAAACAATCGAGCTGGTCTCACGCAACTATTGGTGGCCAGGAATGAATAGGTTTATTGCAGAATACGTCAAAGGATGCGACCAATGTCAACGGAGCAAGTCCTACTCACACCAACCGCAGGGAAAGCTCCAACCCAACCCTATCCCATCCGAGCCATGGACCGACATTTCCGTAGATTTCATCGTCAAGCTACCCAAGTCGTCAGGCTACGACGCTATTCTAACAGTGGTCGACCGATTCACTAAAATGGTCCGACTAGTGCCAACGACGGAGGAGCTGTCCTCACTCGGTCTTGCCAAACTATACCGAGATAACGTCTGGAAGGACTTTGGGCTACCCAACACCATCATATCGGATCGAGGCCCCCAATTCGCATCACAGGTGATGCAGGAGTTAAATAAATTATTGGGAATCCAAACTCGACTATCAACTGCCTTCCACCCGCAAACCGACGGGCAAACCGAGCGAGCGAACCGAGAAGTCGAGACCTACCTAAGGATGTTTATCAACCACAGGCAGGATGATTGGGCAGAATGGCTGGCCATCTGCGAATTCTCATTAAACAATAAAAACCAAACGAGCTCCCGGCAGAGCCCGTTCTACCTAAACTATGGAAGACATCCGAGGATGGGAGTAGAACCGAGGAGGCAGACGAAGATAGAAGCGGTCGACAAGTTCGCCGAGCGAATGAGACAAACCTGGGAAGAGGCACGATCCGCGTTAGTAAGGGCAGGGGAGGAAATGAAGAAGTATGCGGATAGAAAAGTAGGAGAAACGCCTGAGTATCGAGTAGGCGATAAAGCATTTATTTTCACCGATAACCTAAGCACGACCAGGCCGTCGCGCAAAACTCGAGCAAAAGAAAATCGGTCCGTACGAGGTGATCGCAGTACCAACCAAAAATGCAATAACATTAAAAACTCCCCAAAAAACTATCTATTCACCCCACCATATCGACCCATCGTACCGAAAAAGCGAATACCCCCACTATCCCCGGCCAACAAACACCACCGCCACCCCCCCGTACAAATCCAGGGAGAAAAGGAGTACGAGGTCGAGGAGGTACTAGACAGCCGCTTGAGGAGGGGGCGCCTGGAATACTTGGTTAGATGGAAGGGATATACTGTCGAACACGATTCATGGGAACCGGAGAAAAACTTGGAAAACGCACCAGCGTTGACAGGGGCATTCCACGCTCGTCGCGGGGCAGCGCCCAGGAGGATCGCCGTTGCGGCCTTCGATCTGGTAGGCTTCAGACCAAGACATGTCTACACTGAGCCGACGTACACCACTCGAACCAAAATATACGAACCGGAAGTACCAGACAAGAACGACGGCATACCCCACCACCACCGCAGCAGCGAAGAGGAGGGAGCAGAACAAGCAAGACGTGCCGATGGATGGGCCATGACGAAAAGAAAGCACCAAGATTGTTATCAGCGGAGCTCATGGTGAAAGAAGATAGTCGTCAAACGGAGTTGACAGATCGTAGAGGGGGGGTGATGTTACGGTCCGCCTTTTTCTTCTCATTTTCTTTTCCTTCTCCCACACATCACGTGACGAACACGTAGTGGCTTACCACACCATGCTTACCTTTTACAATATCACGCTTACGTATCGGGCCCCGTATTTACAAGCGCGTTAGTCAGAACCTCGCCGTAACCTCATGGGCGCAGTCCATGACCTCACACCTCATGGTGATGTGGTAAGTGTTCCATGGAATACCTGTAGGATACAGCGTGTAGCAGACATGCGGACTATAGTATATAAGAACGAATAGCAAACCCAGAGACGTTAACTCATTCTCTTGGGATTCCACTAAACTAGTGCCTAAGTCAGCGTCTTCAAGCCAGTCCCCTCCTCTCTAAGACTTCCCCTTCTCTCTCATAAATCAACTTACTTACTCGTCGTCTTGTAGAGCCCGCGAAGTACCCTAGTGGTAGTTAGTGTTGCCCTAACATCAGGGGCAGCAACAACTGGCTTGATAACTTCTGTGAAATGATGCAAGCTGCATGAGACGCAAGAGGATGATGATGAACAGAGGGAAAGGGCCATTAGCTCTTCAATGAAGAGGATGAGTTTCAGGACTTTGAAGGATATCTGAGCATAATAGGGGAAGGATCTCAAATGTTAAATGTATTTGTACAGCAGTGAATCCTCAGGCTTGAGAATGAAAAGGCCCCAACATTACAAGGCAGTGTCAATGGACTTGCAAATGAAGTATCCAGTGTTACAAAGTGGTGATGTAGGAATCCCCAGAATTGGAAACTAGAAGCATCCCACACACATCCCTGATAAAAGGATCACAATAGCCATTGTTGTGCACAGTAGAATAGAGGACTTGATTATACTACTTACAGGCTAGCTACAGCAGCCTTAAACACATGAGTGAAATAGCTACCAGAATATTCTACTAACTACTGGTGTCAATGCTAAGTCAAGTAACTACTGAGCATGAGATTCTCCAATATTCTTGGCCATTCTGCTATGTGCCAGCTTGCCCTAAAGCTCCACTTGCAACAGCCATGAACACTGATGGTGGTGCTCAAGTCAAGCTTGAGGACCTGTGTAATGTCATCACCAACAAGACAAGGTAAAGGTGTAAAGACAGACAATGTGTTGGCTTCCTGTTGATCTGCAACGGTGATCCAGCCCCTGCTCTTGTACTTACACTTTGTGCCATGGCAGTCTCCACCATCAGGACAGAGATACATGGAGATACCTCTGTCAAGTGTTTTGTTGCCATAGAGCAAATACACATACCAACCCAAGATAAAGTTCATGACAGTGACTGATTGCATGGTATGAATATGAATAATAGGGCTGTACACAAATGTGACCTACTGGAGTGGTAGGCAAGAATGGCCTGCATGGGCCTGCAATGTGTCACAATGACTTTAATTTCATGATTAGTTGGCAAAAGGAAGTTCACAACTGGGTTTGTCATAGGAGAGTACATGGAGGACACAAACTGTGTTGGTGCCAAAGAGAGTTTGCACCCTATGGCACACAAAGTGGCCATCAGGGTATTTGCAAAGTATTTATGAATGTAGAGGTTGATGTCAGATGTTTCATATGTGACATGAGTGAAGAACTGCAAAGTGAAGGAACTTCCTATCAAGGTGCTAGTGGATCATTGTGCTTCACGAAAGCAGGGGTTATTGACACTTTGTGGAACATAGATAGACCCTTGTCAATGCTATAATGGCCTTTAAGGAACTTTTTCACTGTCTCATAAGTGGTTCTACAGATGAGGCTGTACAACTGGAGGGACTTCAGTGAGAGGAACTCAAGTACAGGTTGCCAGCACAACTTCTGCATATTCCCTCCTCTTGCTACCACATGCAGTAGCTCTATTCATACCTTTGGATTCTCCCTTTGCTAGGCTTGCACTGTTGGCCATCTTGAGGTTGCTCTTACAGCAGAACAAGATCTTCCATCCTGGCACCAGAGCCCTATGGAAAATGTCCTATGCCTCTTCAGACTTGCTCCTGACATCTTTCCAGTTTTCCGGACATTCCAGAATGACACACTCGCCTGCATTGAACAACTCCTCACAACACCCCATCTCTCTACTTCCAAACAACTCCAGATTTTGGGCTGCAGGGCATCACAGCCTCTCAGCATGCCCTGGGTTGATCTGACACCATCCCATGTTTCCAATTGAAGCCTGCCTCTCCCCCAATCTTCAACAGAAACCACAAGGATGGTCACACATTCTACAATGCATGCTCCATCTACTTCCAGCTTTGTCCAGATCACTTTCCCACAAAGCAAGCCAAAACTCTGGTGTCTCTCCTTCTTCCAGAAGGATTGGGCTAAGGAGTACACAGACATGGTGCTTTGGAGCAAGAAGGGTCCATGCTTCAAGTCCTGGGCCACCTTCACAACCAAATTCTGGACATGCTTCTGTCCAGATCAGGAATGCAAAGCCACCATGCTCAAACTGGAGACCACCCAAGGCTGTCAGACTTTCCAGGAGTACCTCAACAAGTTCCAGGACATTGTAGACCAATCCAGATACACTGAGGGCCTCCAACGTCACAATGAAATTCTGCCATGGGTTGGACTCTATCATCCAGAGCCAAATTGCCAAGTCTACAGACTGTCCTGGAGAGGATGGTTTCAAAGAATGGTACAAGTGTAAGGGCAACCTCAAGATGGCCAACAGTGCAAGCCTAGCAGAGGGAGAATCCAAAGAGAACAAGATAAGGATTCTCCATGCTAGAAGGCAAAGTATGTACTGTAGAAGCATGGGAGAAAGGTGGAACAACTGTATAGTACACCAGCCACAAGTCCATAGAATATCACAAGGTATAAGCAGGTGCATGTGATAGCAAGTGGAGGGAATATGCAAGAGTCATGCCAGCAACCCAGGGAAGTGGGAATAGGAAGTAAGGAGGTGTGGGAAGAAGGTATAGGTCACCCAGTGTCACACCCTCTTTGTTAAAGGGATGTCTGGGGTCACTGGGTCCTTGATAGAAGATTGAGTGTGGGCCCAGTTGTTTGAACACTGGTTTCAGTTGGTAACGAAGAATAGGGGTTGTCGCAGAACTGTGAGAAAATGTTGTGTGTGTGTATATGTGTGTGTATGTGTATATATATATATATGTGTGTATATATACAAGTATTTGTTGTATATTCAGTATGTAGGCATGAGTATGAGTGGGTTGCAGTCTAAAATATCAGTGAAAAGAGAGAGTTTTTTAATAGGTATCTGAAGTAATGTGTGAGTGTGCAGGAGAAGTACAAGATTTCTCACAGCAATAGCAATGTATTGTACAAATAGAGTGTGAGAAAGAAATATGTATGGATTTTATGAATTTAAAAGGAGCATGAGAAAAAGATATAGGAGTGGGATTTTAAAGGCTGAATTGGGATTTCGGAGTTTTTAGGGGGATAGAACAGATGATAGGTACTTGGTTAAGTAAATATCAAAGACAAATGTATAACTTGGAACTTTATTTTTCTTTAACTTGAGTAACTTGACTCATCTTATACTGTCTTGCTATGAGAACCTCTAGGCAGCACTAGATCAGACCTATCCTTTAGGCCCTCTAGGTACAGCTAGATCAGTTCCCAGACTTGACTAGGAAAGATGGAGACTTTAGAGTGAATCTTTTTGGGGGATAAAAGACTGTTTTGCTACATACTACAAGAGGGTTTATATACTGTTGGCCTGTGGCTATGTAAAAACAATAGCTAGAACAATTTGATATAGTAGAATGTGAAGTTTTTCCATCTGAAACATGAAAAAAAAGGAAGAAGACTATTTTACATTCCAAATTTTACAGTTGAAATGGAGAAAGGATGATTGGAACAACAAGAATTGTGGAGAAATGGAGAATTTGTAAGCTGAAACAGTATAGTATGGCATGACTGAGAAATTTATAAGCTGAAACAACAAGGTATGGTATGACTAGGAAATTTATAAGCTGAAACCAATTGTGTTTTTCAACAAGGGAAAATTTTTAGAATGCAGGAAGTTTTTAAAGAATGGAGAAGGAAAATTTATGTCTAAAGAGAAGTTCTTTAGAATGGAGAGGATAAGGGTATTGGTAAGAAATAAGAGGGTTTTGGAAATCAAAGGTTTAGGAGATAAACATGGGGTTAGGGGTGATAGGGGATTTTGGAATTAAAGTGTAGAAGACAACAGAGGATTAGAGGTGGTAGGGGATTTTGAAATCAAAGGTGTAGGAGACAAAGCAGGGGGTTAGGGGTAATAGAGGATTTTTGGAAGAGGTGAAGATATTGCTTGATGAAGTACAATGGAAAATATCCCAAATAACCATGTTTACAAACATGGTTCATGACACCAGACATGCTCCAAAGTGTATATGCATGTCCAAAGTATGTCTGAGTGTTCTGGAGTGTCCGGAGCACAGCCAAGTGAGTCTGGACCACAGGAAATACACTGGATGTGTTGGATGTGGCTCAGATGCATCAGATGAGGTTTGGATGGATGATAGGATGGAAAGGGAAGAAAAGGAAAGTAAATAAAAGTCTGTGGAATGAAAAGAAGAAGAAAGGAATGAAGAGGGAGGGAGAAAGACAGGAAAAAGGAGAAAATAGAAGTGTTCCCTTATAGCTTGTACCTTGTGATATTCTATGAACTTGTGGCTGGTATACTATATAGTTATTACACCTTTCTCTTACACTTCTTCAGTATATACTTTGCTTCCTAGCATGGAGAATCCTTATTCTGTTCTCTTTGGATTCTCCCTCTGCTAGGTGAGCAGTCTCTCATGTAGTTAGATCTATTCATATCTTTGGATTCTCCTGTAAGCTCATGCTCACTTTCCCTATTTCCCTGTGTCTCCTATATCATGTGACAACCCTTATATATACCTGCAACCCTGATATTTGCTATTTACTTCCTGCTTGTACTTCTCCCCCATGTCTCACACAATTTCATCCCTCATGTTTGATCCTTTCAACTAGAGTCTCATCTCTTGAGTGTTCAAGCCTCATGGCTTTCTTTCACTTTCTTTTTAAAATCACTCAAACACCTGTTCTTTTCATTTTGCAGGGTCTCACATTCTCACTGTTCACACCTTTCCACATACCCCAGCCCCAACCCTGTCTCCCCATTCCCAGCCCTCAGTCCCTGTTGCCTTGACTACTAGGACCATCACATGTAAAGTGTTTAGGCATTCTTCCCAACCAGCTCCCCCAGCTATTGTCAGCACTAGTTCACCCAGACCCAGACCCAGTTCCAAAACCATTACTCACCTGGCTCACATCAGAACTCAATCTTCCCCTGTGATTTCCCCACCTTTCACCTGCCCCCTTCCTTATTACTGCCTCTCACAAACAACTTCCCACCCATTTCACCAGATTTTAGCATGCATATATCCACTCTTACCATCCCACCTATACATGCCTTCCCTTTCCCTTTTGCAACCCCATTCCAAGAAGTGCCAGTGATGGGTATTTGTGCAAAAATTGAACAGTCAAACCTGATGAAATCATTCACTATGGGAGACGGCAACATTGACACTTCACTTCTATGAGATTGGTTTAACAGAAGCAAACTCTTTTTCAGACATAAGAACATCTTCAATGTGTAAACATGTTTACTACTTTCCCCTGACTCCTGACCTCATGTGACCTGACCACTACTATATAAACGGTAGCTACATCCTTGTATTCACTGACTTTTGTACCACAACTATGAATCTACTCTTTGATCCTCTCATCCTTGTTCTTGAGTGTTTCCACCATGATGTGGTTCCACAATGATGCCAGGGTTTCTAACATCACATGGAGTATGTCAGGCATTCATGGATTTGGTGGTTGTCTGCAAACTTGCCTGTGCTTGACACCATGGACTGGGACACCTACGAGGCACAGATGCACAGTCTATTCCTGGCCTCAGACTGGGAGCACACAGCATGCATGGACATTCTCCACCTCCAACAGGGGACACATTTCTTTATAGATTTCTCCTTAGACATGATGGGCAAAAACAACTTACCTGCAGGTACAGATAACTTTTTAAATGACAAACTCTTGTGCAACACACTCAAAGCAAACATGGATCAAGAGCTCACTCAAGAATGCAACAGGAAGAACCTCAGCTTCATATCTTCACTTCATGATTGGCTGGATGAAGTTAAACATTTGAATGAATGCAAACACCAATGTATGGAGGAGATAGAGTGTACTCTTGCGAAGATCAATGCACACTCTGCTTTCAATTGCTCCACTATTCCTTGTGCTCTACTTGCTAATTCAAATGTCAACAATTCTATGTCCATGGAAGGCGCTCTGTCAGAGGCAAGCGTCAACACTGAATCGAGCAAGGTGAAAGGATCAAGCATATAATATTGAGATGAGAGAGAGGGGAGAAGGGGGGGGGGGTAAGTAAGATACGCGCGTGTTGAAGGTATATATACTAAGCGTGTAGGTCAGGTGATCGTGCTAGGAGTCAGGGGAAAAGGGGCATAGTAAACAGGAATGTTTACACTCGCCCATCCTTTAAGAAAGGAACACGTCTCCAAATGCCAGATCATCAAGCGAGAGCAGATCAACAATGGCGGCGACAACGGCGCCACACCGCGACTGTTTTGTCCATCGGGTTTTTGTCTCCTTCTTACCCTTGAGCCACTCGTCCAAAGCCATCAAATCCTCCACTTCACTTCTGTGCAACCAACGGTTTTCATCGGACCCATAACCACACCACTCAACCAAGTACTCCATCCCAGAGCAGCCTTTCTGCTCGTCAATGATTCGCTTCACCAACCACTCCTTGTTTCCATCGACGCCAATCGCAGCTGGTCGCTCCAGCTCTTGTGAAGGGAAGAGGTCACCGTTGTTCGCTGTGAAGCGCCGTAGTAGGCTGCTGTGAAAGGTAGCAAACGTGCCAGGTGCATTGGGCAGCTCAAGCGTGTAAGATGACTGTTCGTGGTTAGCGCCGATGACCTTGTACAGCCCGTCGTATCGGGGCATGAACTTCGCGATGCGGCCCTCGCCAGCATGCATGTATTCTCAATGCCGATTCAAGGTGGAAAGGTACACAGAGTCTCCAACATTGAACAGGGTCTCCGGGCTACGAGAGTAGTTAGCTTGAATCGATTGATTAATTTTAGCACAAAGCAAAGCATCCTTAGCCTGAGCGGTCACGCCTTCCAAGGTAGCAATCACGTCAGCGGCAGATGTCAAATCAACGCGTTCCCTGTCGACCAGGGGAGGCACTACATGTGGTGAGATCCCAAGGCGCAACTGAAAAGGGGAGAAGCCTGTGGACGCGTTAACAGAATTCATGATATTGAAGCGAATGTGCGGCAGAGCCTTAACCCAGCCCGTCTGGTTGCGATCCATGAAGTAACGTAGACACTGAATGACAGTCTTGTTAGTTTGTTCACTTGCACCATCCATTTGAGGGTGGAAAGATGATGAGAGTTTGACCTTAACACCGGTTAGCGCGTGCAAGGAGGCCCAAAACTTAGAGATAAAAAGCTTATTGCGATCTGATATGATTTCTAGTGGAAGCCCGTTTTTTGCAATACCAGTGGTTGAAGAAGAGCATGGTGCAACACTCAGCAGACAGATCCTTGTGGCAGGGAATGAGTCGAATGTCGGCGCCCAAGCGGTCTGTAATCGTGAGCAGGTAGTTGAACCTGTCATTGACAGGCAAGGGCCCGATGAAATCCATAGCAATGCAGTCAAAGCGGCCATTGGGGACGGGGAGGGAATGGAGGGGACTGTGAGGCTTTGTCGTCGAAGATTTGTTCTGTTGGCAAGCGACACAACTGGGGATATACACAGACTCCAGGTCCTTCTTCATACTCGGCCAATAAAAGGAGTCGCGCAAGGCAAGGTAGGTCTTGTCTGTTCCAAAATGCCCCAAGGTATCGTGAGTGAGTTGGAATAGTAGTTCACGTACTTTTGTGACACGCGGAACCACCAGCCAGTCCCCGACGTACAGCAGGCCAGAATGAAGAGACACGCCGGCAGGCCCAATTCCTTTCTCAAGCAACTTCGCGCACCAGTGGTCATCCGTATAACCGTTCTTGACCAGGGCAAGTAGTTCCTCGTCAGCCGAAATATGCAGCACCGGCGCCATCACAGGCAAGGACAAGGGGACGCAAGAGAGCACGGCAGCGCACACTAAGGGCGCACCTACATCAGGAGCAAACTTACGGAAGAGGGCATCTGCCACCGTATTATCCTCCCTGCGTATGTATTTGATCGAAAAATTGTAGTCAGAGAGGAATTCCGACCAGCGCAATTGCTTTTTAGAGAGGTCGCGTTGTTTGGAGAAAAACTCCAATGTCTTGTGGTCTGTAAACACCTCAAAAGAAGCACCAAGGAGGTCAGTACACCATTTATGCAGAGCACGCACAATAGCCAGCATTTCCTTATTGTGTGTGGGGTAGTTCTTCTCGGTGTTGTTGAATTGTTTCAACTCGAACGCGACAGGTTGCGCAGTGTGCCAGGTCAGGCCAAACAAGAGCACAGCACCTGTACCACAGTCACTAGCGTCAGTCGTCACGAAAATCTTGTTCTTACTGGGGTTCTCGTGGTCGATAACTGTCAGACACTCGCGAGACATCATGAGGGCCTTGATACCGTCGAAAGCATTCTGATGCTGAGGCTCCCACTTGATCAGCTCTTTCCCGACAGCCTTGTTTGTCAGCGGTGTTAGGAAGGAAGTCAAGGTCGCCAACTTAGGCAGGAACACAGCCAGATAGCGGACGAGTCCGAGGAACTGAAACACGTCCGTTGCTGTCTTCGGTGTCAGCTAGGAGGCGATCTTGGCGGCCTTGGAGGCATCAGCCTGAATACCTGCGCAAGAGATCCGATGACCCAAGAAATCAATCTCGGTACAAAAAAGAGACGTCTTCTTGAGAGAACAGTACAGGCTCCCGGCGCGCAGAGCTTCCAAAACCGTCCATACATTCTGAATATGTTCGGCAAGAGAAGAACTCCAGATGATGATATCGTCGAGGTAGACATGGCAAATCTTCCTGATCAGGTATCACAAGGAAGCCACCATTTGGCGCTGATGAGTCAAAGGGGTGTTACGGCACCCTTGGGGCATGACGAGCCACTCATACAGTCTGAAAGGCGTACAAACGGCAGTGAATTTGACGTTGTCAGGGTGCACCTTGGTCTGGAAGAACGCATTCGTCATGTCGAGCTTCCCCCAGATGACACCATGGCCGCAGTCCACCAGGATGTCGTCGATGCAAGGCAATGGGAAGCGATCTGGTATTGTGTTATCGTTCAGGGCGCAGTAATCGTTCACCCACCGAGGAAGGGCAGAGGGATCAGATTTCGGAACCAAGAAGGCAGGGCTAGCATACTCTGAGTCTGATGGGCACATGCAACCAGTGGCAAGGTGTCCGTCCAGCAAGATCTTGAAGACTTCACATAGTCGCTTCGGGCAGAAGTATTCACATTTGGAGATCACAAGGGAAGGGTCCTTAAGGTGAAATCAGTGGAATACCTGGTCGGGCAGGTTATGGACAGGCAGGATGTCATCGGGGAAAAGGTCAGAGAAGTCCCGCTTCATCTTGGCGTCCATCCTCTTCAACTATGCTTGGAAGGTCGCAGTAGTGTTCAAGTCCTCAATACGTTGGCGCAGGGTGGCTACAATGTTTTTCATCTTGTCACCATGTGCGCTCCGCGCAGGATGGCGTTTCAGTCGACCTTCAAGTTTCAGCGCCATCTCCTCACCCAGCAGAACATTACGCAACGTGGGCATCGCCCGACGCCGAGCTGCACGAATCTCTGAGGCCCTTGTGTGCCTAGACTTCCCCCTTGGAGCCAGAGGCGAGGGCACACTTGGAACAGGGTGAAGGAGATCATACATAATGTCATTGTCCAAAGTAGTCGTACAGGTGCTGAGTCCATGGTTCATGACAAGCGAGTTCAAAGCTAAGAAAGGGAGTCTGAGGATGACGTCTGCAACAAGCGAAGGGGACACAAAAGCCCTAAGGGGAACTGAGGTAAATAAACCATCCTTCGATCGAGGTCGAATCTTCATGTAGGTCGAGAGCGAGTGCAAGGTGGAAGAAGCCGAGAAGGCGGAATTGCAAAGGAATGGCGAGGATGCAGTGAAAGTCCGTAGGTTGAGGCGATCGACCACGCTTTGGTTAATCAAAACTACTGAAGAACCATCATCGATCAGCCCACGAACATCACAAGAAGCAGTTTCGGGGGTAGGGAGGTAAAGGGAAGGGGGAGTGAGGGAGAAAGACCAGAAAATATTAGAGCATGCAAAAGGGGCGTACTCGATATTACTGTAGTCATCGACCTCTCTATCAGTGCATGATGACATGTTGGGAAGAACCGCAGCGACGTTGAAGTCCACACTCTCACTTGGGACCTCTTCAATGGTTGCAGAAATTCCGGGTACAATAGCAGTGACGGTGGTGCGGGAAAGGTTGCCGCAGACAGAGAAATCTGCAGGGTGTGGGGGCACGTCTGCGGCAGTGAGAGTCTTGTACGTGGATCCATCAATAGGCGGGGCGGTACAGCACGGGCCAATGTGGCCAGCCCAGAACTTCTGACATTTGTAGCACCCACCGTTCATAGATAACAAGTTCTGTTCTTCTGACGTCAATTTAGGCATCGGGGCCAGCGTTTTCGTGCTCGCAGTTGAAGTGGGCGTCCCATGTCGTAGGAAAGGTGTTCTCATCGTAGGTGCGGCCTTGAGTGAAAGCTTGGCAATGGTGGCAGACATCTCCTCGAAGCGTTGTCAGTGGCGTTCGTCGATGCGCTTCACTTTGTCCAACCACGCTTTGAAGGACTCGATGTGGCCGGTGCCCTCACAGTTGCACTCTCGGAAGAGCTCAGCATCCATGCCAGCCCCAATTGTCCCCCGCATGTAATCGTCGTTCATGAAGGAGTCTGTGCCTGTGAGAAGGTTGCTTTTGCCCATTAGCTTGAATGCATAATCGATAAAGATTTTGGAATTTTGCTGAAAATGAAGGATGTCCATCCTCGTGGTGTGCTCCCAATCTGCGGGTAGGAAAAGCAAACACATTTGGGCCTTATAATCATCCCATTCCATCTGGTCGAGGACTGGGCCCATCGCGGCAAGCCATCTGATAGCGTGCACACCACTCATACCATATGCAACTGACTTCGTCATAGGGAGGCCGGAGACATCCTTGTGTTGCAAATAGTTCTCGCACTTGGTGAACCATTCCCAGAGGAGGGCGGCGTCGACATTGCCTTCACCAAGGGTAGAAGGGCGGTTGGGGGCAGATTGGACAATAGTAGCCTTGATACCCATGGTGACAAGGTCCTGGAAAGGTTCAACAAAAGGATGCGGTCTGGTCAAGTCGTTCAGAAACCTGTCCGCTAGGGTTCCTAGCGGTGTGAAGACTAAGGCAAGGTCGTTTGGATTCTCTGGGGCAGGTTACAGGGGTTGAGCGGGTGTGTGGTCAGCTTGGGGGCAGGTCAACGGCGAGAGCCAGTCCACGGCTTCTGGTGAAGGGTGTGTCAGGGGTCGTTTTCAGGGAGGCAGGAGACAGGGTGGCTGGGGCTCAGGGCGAGACAGGTGGGAAACGGGTGGAGGCAGGGAGAAAGCAGGTGTGAGCGCCGCTCAGGGTCGGTATGAACTGCAATCAAGAAGTAAATAACCAGCTTGATTGATTTCAAAAAAAAAGTGGAAGGCACTCTGCCAGAGGCGAGCATCAACACTGAATCGAGCAAGGTGAAAGGATCAAGCATATAATATTGAGATGAGAGAGAGGGGAGAAGGGGGGGGGTAAGTAAGATACACGTGTGTCGAAGGTATATATACTAAGCATGTAGGTCAGGTGATCGTGCTAGGAGTCAGGGGAAAAGGGGTGTAGTAAACAGGAATGTTTACAGTCCACTAGTACTTTCATTCCCATGCCCAAGCTCACCAACACTGAACACACCCATTTGAACGATAACAGTGGATGCTACAAGTGTTGCAAGTTTTGAGCTGGACACCTGGAAGCTTGTTGCATGGCTCCACCTATCAACGCCTCAGAATACAAGACCCTCACTGCTTGAGATGTCCTGCCTTGCTCTGTGAACTATGTCTCCCACTCCACTGCCCCTGGAACATCCATCACCACTGTTTTAGGGACCACAAATGTCAGTGACATCAACAATGCTGAAAACACCAATCCAACTCTACCAGTTGCTACCATCGCCACTGCCATGCCTGGATCAGACTGGTCCAGCTGTGTCAACGAAGGCAACTGGACAGATGATGAGTACACCCCATTTTTGTGTTCCAACCTTTTTTGGCATTGCCAAATTTGTGGCTCTTCTTCATCTTCCCCTCCCTCCTCCATTAGCAGTCTTATTGACAATGGCTCCAGTGCAGTTCTTATTAAAGAAAGCTTGGCCAACACCTTAAATCTTGAATGCCACCTTGCAAAGATTCCATTCAAATGTAGTGCTGCCTTTTCAGGGGTTGAAAAAGACATTTCTCTCTCACATTATGTTAAAACACAGCCATGTTCTGAAGATGGACTCTTTATTTCAAAACCACTCTGAGCCTTCATCTCCCCCTCCCTTGTTTCAGATGCTATCTTAGGCCTTCCCTTCCTTAATTTGAACAAACTTGTTATTGTCCACAATTCCTGTACCTGTATTTTGAAATTGGACAATGTAGATTCATATAACCTTCTCACCACATCCACCCTGCCATTGAAGCTGCTGCCTGCTTGGAAGTCTTCATTCACCAAAGCCAGTGAGGTTCATGCTGCATGTTGCTGTGCTAGGTTGGTGCATGCCTCTCTCTACACAAGCAAAGAGTTCCTGAACACCTTAAGTTCTAAATGTACAGATAGGCCCTCCCAGGGACTACATGCAACTTCTATCATGGCTTTGATTTGACAGCAATTAGATAACTAACGATGCCATTGTCTTCCAAGATCAGCTTAAAAGAATGGACTCAGATATGAAGAGAAAGTTTGGTGATCTTTTTGAGGACCTTCCACCTGTGCACTGTCTACCAGATCAGGTCTTTCATAAATTCAAGCTGAAAGATGCAACCAAGGTAATTAATTGTCATGGCTACAGCTGCCCTAGGAAAGAGCACAATGCATGGAAGCTGCTCCTCAATGATTTCCTTGCTTCAGGGAAACTTAGGCTATTGGATTCTGAATTTGCCAGCCCTGTATTCCTAGTGCCCAAGTCAGATCCTAATGCCCTCCCTTGCTGGGTCAATGACTACTGAGAGCCGAAGAAGAACACAGTCCCAGATCATTTTCCCCTCCCTCTGATCTCAGAAATCCTTGCTGACTGTGGGAAGGGTAAGATTTGGGGCAAATTGGACATGACTAACACATTTTTTCCAAACTAAGGTGCACTCCAACCACATCAAATACACTGCTGTTAGGACTTCCTTCAGTTTATATGAATGGCTTGTGATGCCCCAGGGGTGTTGTAATGCTCCTGCCACTCACCAAAGATGTATGGTCACCATGTTGAGGCATCTTATTGGAAAGATCTGTCATGTCTATTTAGACAACATCATCATCTGGTCTTCTTCCCTTATCAGACATATTCATAATGCTGAACTTGTTCTCCTAGCTTTGCGCAATGCTGTTGGAACATGCCCAGTTTGGGCAGAACACTCAGAGAAGACAATATAAGAGAATCAAATGTGATGATTTGAGATGTAGGTGAGAGTATAAGAGAAAGAAGTAAGTATTAGTAACTATGTGTTGTCCGTATATAAAGGGAGACACAAATCATGTGATCATGATCTAGGAGTCAGGGGACAGGGGGAGCAGTAGTAAGAGATGGGATACCTTACACTCACCCACCCTCTAAGAAAGGAGCATCAACGTCTTGGGCACAACGAATGAAGAGAAAACATCGAAAACTGCAGTGGCCAGATGTGCCGACTTCCTAGTTCGTTTTTCAGCCAGCCATGTGTCCAATGCCTTGAGGTCTTCTACCTCCCTCTAAGGCAACCAGCAGTCTTCTTCAGCACCATAACCATGATACCACACCAGGTATTCAGTTCCACATCTACCCTTCTTCTCGTTGACAATAGATTCCATGAACCATTCTTCAACTCCATCCTCCACAATCGCCACCAGGCATTTGAGCTCACGCAATGGGAACAGGTTCACACTGTTAGGTGTGAACTTCTGAAGAAGACTACCGTGAAATGTGGAGAAAGTGTTGCCAGTGTTAGGCATATTCAGCATATAGGAAGAGTGTGAGGGATTGGCGCCGATAACCTTGTATGGTCCGTCGAATCTAGACATGAACTTCGCCACCCAACCTTCTCCTAAATGCATGTATTCCCTTTGATGATTTGACATAGACAAATACACAGAGTCTCCTTTTGTGTAAGGGGTCTCCAGGCTACGAGCAAGGAAAGCGTTAATGGATTGCAATATCTTAGAATTGAGAAGCGCATCCTTAGCCTGCGCAGCTATGAGTTCAATCCATTCAATCATCATTCTTGCATCCACATTATTGTCAATAGCTGTCAAAATGAGAGGTGGAATAATGCAGGGTGAGGTCCCAAAATGCAATTGAAAGGGAGAGAAGCCTGTAGAGCTGTTAACCATGTTCATTATACAGAATCGAACATGAGGCAGGGCCTTGACCCAACCCTGTTGATTGTGGTCCATGTAGTACCACAATGCTTGTATCACAGTCTTATTCATTCACTTGGAGCTGTCATCTGTCTGTGTGTGGAAGGAGGAAGACAGTTTGACCTTAATACCTGTTAGTTTGTGTAAGGCACTCCAAAATTTCGAAATGAAGAGCTTATCGCAATCAGAAATGAGTTCCAAGGGTAGTCCGTTCTTGCAGTACTAAGCGTCAAAAAAAAGAACAGCACAGCACTCAGCAGAGATATCCTTCTTGCAAGGGACCAGGCGAACATCCACACCTAGGTGGTTTGTAATCATGAGCAAGTAATTGAACCCATCATCTTCTGGGAGCGGACCAACGAAATCCAACGCCACACATGCAAATCTACCATCTGGAACAGGAAGTGAGTGAAGGGGACCAGCAGGTTTACAAGTGGGGGACTTATTCTTTTGACATGGCACACAGCTGGGAATATACACTTCCTCCAGGTCTCATTTCATGTTTGGCCAATAGAATGAGTCATGCAAGGCTAAGTAGGATTTTGTGCCACTGAAGTGGCCCAATGTGTTGTGAGCCAGCTGGAACAGGGCCTCGCAGACCTTCAGTACATGGGGAATAACAAGGCGCTCCCCAACATAAAGTAAACTGCTACGCTGACTGATGCCAGTGAGTCCAATACCCTTCACCAACAGCTTCGCACACCAGCAATCATTGGGGTACCCATTCTTGATCAGACCAAGGAATTCAGTGTCAGTACCGATGGATAGCACCAGCGCCATGATAAGGGGATGAGGGGCCATGGAAGACAAGATGGAGGTGCAAGCTAGGGCAGGGGATGAGATTTCACGAGAGAGGGCATCAGCGACTGTGTTGTCCTCGCCACAAACATACTTGATTGAGAAATCATAGTCGGCAAGGAACTCCAACCATCGCAATTGTTTCTTCAACAGGTCGTGCTGCTTTGAGAAGAACTTGAGCATCTTGTGGTCTGTGTAGACCTCGAAGGAGGCACCAAGCAGGTCTGTTCGCCATTTCTGTAAGGCATGAACAATCACAAGCATTTCTTTATTGTGAGTAGGGTAATTCTTTTCAGTGTCACTCAGCTGTTTGGATTCAAAGGCTACCAGGTGTGCAGACTTCCAGTCCTTTCTGAAGCTGAGCATGGCACCTGTACTGAGGTTGCTCGCATCCGTGGTCACAAAAATCTTGTTCGTTTCTGGGTTATTGTGATCGATGACAGTTAAACACTCTCGTGATATGACCAAGGCCTTGATGGCATTGAAAGCTACCTGATGGTGGGGCTCCCACTTGACTGGTTCCTTACCATTGACCTTGTTTGTTAATGGTGTAAGCACAGCAGTCAAGGATGCTAACCCAGGAAGGAACGTGGAGAGGTACCACATGAGACCTAGAAATTGATGCACATCTGTCGCCATCATAGGTCAAGGCCATTGGGAGATTTTCAGTGCTTTATTGGCATCCGCCTGGATCCTGTCATGTGAAATATGGTGTCTGAGGAAATCAATCTCCATACAGAATAGGCTGGTCTTCTTCAATGAGCAGTACAAAGATGCAGCTCATAGGGCATTCAGCACAGCACAAACATTCATGATATGCTCAGCAAGTGTTGTACTCCAGATGATGATGTCGTCCAGATACACATGGCATATCTTGCTGATGAAATGGTGGAGCGCAGCAACCATTCAGCATTGATGAGTAGATGGGGCATTGTGACATCCTTGTGGCATCACGACCCATTTGTAGAGGCCAAACGGTGTTCGCATGACAGTATACTTGATATCATTGGGGTGGATTTTCATTTGAAAGAAAGCATTCATCATATCGAGCTTTTCCCAGAACTTACCATGACCACAGTCAGAGAGGATCTCATCAATACGGGGCAGAGGGAATCGATCGGCCACAGTGTTCTTGTTCAATGCTCAATAATTGTTGACCCACCTAGGCATGGCAGTAGGGTCACTCTTGGGAATTAGGAAAGTGGGGCTGGTGAACTCAGAATCGGAAGGCCACATCTGACCCACAGCAAGGTGTTGATCCAACAAGGTCTTGAAAACCTCACGCAGCTTCTTCGGGCAAGAGTATTCCCATCTGCATACCACCTTATTAGCATCCTTCAATCGGAAATGGTGGTAAACCTGGTCAGGGAGGTGATGGAAGGGAGGAATGTCATTAGGAAAAAGGTCTGAATATTCCTTTTTCATTTTCTTATCCATCCACTTCAACTGTTCCTTCAAGAGGGCCTCATTATTCAGGTCCTCAATCTGTGTATGGAGCGCAGCCACGATGTTCTCAGGTTTGCAGCCCTGAGCGCCTCGAGCAGGGAAACGATTACATCAACGCTCAAGCTTTAACACAAGCTCCTCCCCCAACAGCACATTCTGAATGACAGGTCAGTGGCATCTTCGAGCTGCACGAATCTCACTCGCCTTGATGTGTCTGGATTTCCAAGCGGAAGAGGGAGTAGTCGGGACACCCACATCAGGATGGACTAGGTCATAAGAAAGTGTATTGTCCATTTTGAAAGTACAAGTACGTAACCTGTGGTCGAGAATGAGGCAATTGGATTCCAAGAAGGGCAGTCCCAAAATTAAGTCTGTCACAAGTGAATCTGAAACAAAAGCGCAGAGGGGAATTGAAGAAAAGTGTCCATTAAGAGAACAAGGTCGTATTTTAACATAGGTATCGAGCAAGTGATTCTGTGCATTATTTGAGAAGGCGGAACTGCAGGAGAAGGCCGTTTCAGCAGGGAAGGTCTTGAGGCCAAGGCGTTGAACGAGCGATAGCTTAATAAGAACTATCAATGAACCATCATCAATGAGACCCTTAACAGGAGCAGAAGGGGTGTGGGGGGAAGGGGGACAGGAGGGACTGGAGAGGAAACAAGACCAAAAGAGGTTTGAGCAAGCAAAGGGTGCATACTCATCATCCAAGAAGTCTGGAGTTGTCGTGTCGACCACACAACTAGCCACGTGGGGCAGAATGGCGGCGACATTGTAATCACTGCTGTCTTTGGTGTCTTTGATGTCAGAGATAGAGCCGGTAGCAGGTGGATCAACATTGGAGGTAGAGCTAGAAGCCAGGACAGCTGCCACAGCGGTACAAGAGAGGTTCCCACACATGCTGAAACTCACGGGCCTAGGAGGGACATCAGAAGCTGTCAATGTCTTGTATCTACTGCCATCCAAGGGAGGGGCAGTACACCTAGTGCTGATGTGATTAGCCCAAAATTTGTGACATCAAAAGCAACCACTGTTGTCAGACAGCAATTTCCTCTCAATGTCAGTAAGCCTCGGCATGGTGGAGATAGCACAGCTGTCTGTGAAAGAAGCTTGGGGGGGGCCACGATTGAAGGGTGTCCTAGTAGTCATCAAGGTGGAGCATAGGGACATCTTAGCAATTTCACGAGCCAGCTTCTCAAGTCAAGCGCAGCGTCGTTCATCGAGGTGTTTGACCTCATCAAGCCACTTCTGAAAGCCAGTGATAAGGTGAGTACCTTCACGGTTGCACTCTCTGGACAGGTCCTGCTCCATCGCCGCCTTGAGAGTCTCACACATATACTCATCATTCATGAAGGAATCCATTCTGGCAAGGAGATTGTTCTTACCCATGACATCGAAGGCAAAGTCAATGAACACTTTAGACAAGGGCTGGCGGAGACAAAGGATCTCCATGCATGTGGTGTGGATCCAATTGGAGGCAAGAAAAAGGGAACACATCTGGGCTTTATAAGTGTCCCAATCCATCTCAGGCAGAATGGGTCCTTTGGCAGTGAGCCAACAGATAGCTCACACACCACTCATTCCATAAGTGACCATTTTGACCATATTGCAATCTTCTGTACCTTTGTGTCATAAGAAATTTTCACACTTGACAAACCAATCCCAGAGCAGGGCTGGGTCGACATCACCCTCACCAAGTGTAGGAGGGCAGTTGGGTGCGGATTGCATGATTACTGCCTTGTTGCCCATGGGAATCAGCTCTTGGAAGGGCGAGATGTAAAGTAGGAGGTCGGGGTGGGGCTGCAATGTGGATATATGCATGTGAAATGGGGACCTGGGGGTGTGGGATGGGGCAGGGGTTATTAGGCAGACTCCAGGCAGCAAGATAAGACAGTTGGTGGTATTTAAGGAAAGGCGGGGGCATTTTGGTGATCTGGAAGCTGGTATTGGTGGTATGCAAGTGGGTACTGGGACAGACCAGATTCTCGATCTAGCTAAAGATGAGCTGGTGGAACTGGGAGCTCCACAGCATCTGGTTTGCTGAGATGAGGGCAACTGGGTTTGTGAACATGTAGACAGGTTGGAGAACAGTTGGAAGAGAAATGTGAGGAGGGCGGCAGGGAAGGAAGATGGAGTAGGGGTTTAGGTGCAAGCGCCGTTCAGGGTTGAAATGTTTCTATCAAGTGATGTATGAGCACATTTGATTGATCTTAAAAAAAAAGTGGAACATGCCCAGTTGTGGGCAGAACACTCAGAGAATGCGATATAAGAGGATTAAACATGATGATTTGAGATGTAGGTGAGAGTATAAGAGAAAGAAGTAAGTATTAGTAACTATGTGTTGTCCATATATAAAGGGAGACACAAATTATGTGATCATGATCTAGGAGTCAGGGGACAGGGGGAGCAGTAGTAAGGGATGGGATACCTTACAGCTGTGCTGTATTGCAATGTCAAGAAGATGTTGTTGTTTTGCACCTTGACCACCTTCTTGGGTCACCAAATCTCCCAAGCCAGGATTGAGGCAGATGCAACCAAGGCCCTTAAAATTGCTAAGTGGCCCATTCCACATACTGCTACTGATGTATGGCAGTTTTTAGGCCTTGTTCATTACCTCACTGTTTTCCTATCCAAGCTTGCTGATCACTTAGCTGTCCTTACCCCTCCCACCAATAAAACAGTTGGGAAAGACCCAGTACCTTGGTTATCCAAACACCAGAAGGCCTTTGACGATATCAAATTGCTCATTCTCTTGCAAGAGTGTCTTACAGCCATCAATCACTAAAACCTGGGTGATAGCTGTATATTTGTTATGGCAGATGCCAGTAACATAGGAACAGGAGCAGTGCTCAGTTTTGGGCCCACCTGGGAAACTAGCCAGCCAGTCTCATATGAGTCCAAGCAATTGAATGCTGTGAAGAAGAACTACACAACTTATGACAAGGAAATGTTAGCCATTGTGCATGCCCTCCATAAATGGCATACTGTGGAACCACAGGGGTGGTACACTCAAGGATGAGCAATGTGAAAGGATCAACATGTGAGGATTGTATTGTGAGACATGGTGGTTGGGAAGTAAGTAATGGGTATGTGCATATACAACTTAAGTAGTAGTGCATCATATCACATGATGTCAGGGGCAACAGGGGAAGTACAATAGGAACATAAACATGTTTACATTCATCCATCTTCTAAAGAAGAGACCAAAGGAAAGGAAGGTTGAACACAGACGTGAAATGGTTCAACAAAAGGGGGGGGGGGGCATCAAAGGAGAATGCATAATCCCTGGGTAGTGAGTCCATGAGATTGCATAGTATTGACATGGAGATTTTCTTCTTCATCTTCAAGCTCCTTGTCCGTTCTGCAACAACAGCACCATTTCTTGAGGCTAACCATCTGTCCAAGGCCTTCAATTCCTCTCCTTTGTGTTAGAGCAACCATTGATTTTCTTTGGCACCATAACCCTTGTATGTTACAGGGAACTCCTGTCCTCATTTACCCCACTTCTCATCTATTATCGAGTCCACAAGCCATTCATCATCACCTGAGTCCATTGTGATCACAGCCAGACACTCAAGCTCACAAGAGGGAAACAAGTTACCATCATTTGGGAGGAAAGGACACAGGTGGCTAGAGTGAAAAGTGGGGAAAGTATTCTCAGCATTAGGTAGGTCAAGAGTATAAGACAACTTCTTAGGGTTAGCATGGACAATTTTGTAAGGCCCATCAAACTGTGGCATGAACTTAGCAACGCGGTTATCACCTGAATGCATGTACTCTTTTTGGTGATTTGAGGTCAACAAGAAAACCAAATCACCCATGGAAAATTCCAAGTCAGGGCAATAATGGGCATTAGCCTGAATTGTTTGTAACATCTTGGTGGCCAGCAGGTTGTCACAAGCTTCAGTGGTGATCCTTGATATGTTAAAGATAACTTCTATGGCAGATAATGGAATACAGTTTGGAATCAGTTTGACAAGAGCAGGGATGATCCGCAGTGAAAAACTCAAGTGAAGTTGGAAGGGGGAAAAAACCTGTCAAGGTGTTAACTGTATTTATGATGGAGAACTGCACCTGAGGTAAAGCCTTCACCCAACCCTTCTGGTTGCGATCCACATAGTACCTTGGGCATTGGATAACTATCTTATTCATTCACTCACTTGAGCCATCCATTTTGGGGTGGAAAGCACTAGACATCTTTAACTTGATACCAGTCAGTTTGTGCAAGGCTGCCCAGAAACAGGAGATGAAAAGCTTATCATGGTCACTGGTGATCATCTTGGACAATCCATTCTCACAGTACCAGTAGTCAAAGAACAACACAGCAACATGTTCCACTGTCACATCTTTCCTGCAAGGGATCAAGTGAATGTCAGCACCCAAACAATCTGTAATTGTTAGCAGGTAGTTGAATCCCTCGTCTTCAGGCAGTGGTCCAACAAAGTAGAGCACAATATCCTGGAGACGTCTGTCCAGCACTGGGAGGGAATGGAGGGGCCTGGCAAGTTTCAATATTGGGGCCTTGTTACATTGGCACACAACACACCCGGGAATGTAGGCATTTTCGAGATTGTGGCACATGTTGGGCTAATAAAAGAAATCTCTAAGGGCTTCATAGCTCTTAACAGTGCTGAAGTGGCCTAAAGACAATGGGGAGTGTTACAAATGCCAAAGATTCTTCACTGGACACATTGGCCCCTGGTGTCCAAATCCTACTAGATGGAGTGACCTACAAGACATTGACCCAAGCTGATGTACCGCCTTACCCCACCAACTATGTCTCCTGTGGTGGAGGTCACGTCACTGCAGTTCTCCAGAACTTGGCTCCTCAACAGGAAGAAGAGCTCATTTCCTTTGAAGGGACCACTGAGACAATTGCCACCATGCTTCCAAACACAGTTTCTGCTGTGGTCAACACAGACTCTCCAGATTATTTGGATGAAGAGTGCACTCCTTTTTCATGCTCTAACTTGTTCTGGTCTTGCCACCTCCCCTCTGCATCACTCAGTCCTATCCTTGTTAAAGGTTTAATTGATGATGGCTCTTCTGTAGTACTTATTAAGGAAGAACTCATCAAGTGTCTCAAGCTTCCAATCTTGCAAGCCTCCAAACCTTTCTGTTGCCAAGCTGCGTTCTCTGAGGACAAAGTCTCTCTCTCTCTCTCCTTGTTTGTTAAAATCCAGCCTGTATCCCCTGATGGACAATTTTTTTCTCGTACCTTCTGTGCCTTTGTATCATCTTCCCTTGTTACAGATCTCATTCTGGGTCTCCCTTTTCTCAAGTTGAACTCTTTACTTGTTGATCATGGTTCAAACTCTTGTGTTGTTAAATTGAACAATGATACTTCCTACAACCTCCTCCACCCTTCTTTGCCTGTGGACTCCAAGCCCATGCTGCTTTGGAAATCTACCCATGTTCACATGAGCAAAGTTTGAGCAGCCTGCCATCATGCTCATCCCAAGGTGAGGGATGTTCTTCTTGGCACTGAGATGGCCACATGCCTACACCCCAGGTTGAACATTCACCCCACTCGAGGTAAGTGTGGCTCCACTTCTGGCAGCATCATTGCTGCCATCAAAGAATGAATCAAGGTTCTGAATGCAAAGGAGACTTACTGTAAGGGCAACCTCAAGATGGCCAACAGCGTGAGCCTAGCAGAGGGAGAATCCAAAGAGAACAAAATAAGGATTCTTCATGCTAGGAGGTGAAGTATATACTGTAGAAGCATGGGAGGAAAGTGGAATAACTGTATAGGAGACCAGCCACAAGTCTGGAGAATATCACAAGGTACAAGCAGGCACATGTGATAGCAAAGTGGAGGGAA
Source organism: Pleurotus eryngii var. eryngii (assembly GCA_029467805.1). Taxonomy (NCBI): domain Eukaryota; kingdom Fungi; phylum Basidiomycota; class Agaricomycetes; order Agaricales; family Pleurotaceae; genus Pleurotus; species Pleurotus eryngii. Next base: position 3,061,443 of record SZVJ01000009.1, on the reverse strand, counting down.
AGTGCAAGAGTCATGCCAGTGACCTGGGAAAGTGGGAACAGGGAGTAAAGAGTTGCAGGAAGAAGGTATAGGTCATCTGAACGTGCCCCAAAGTGTATACATGTGTCCGAAGCATGTCTGGGCATGCCCAAGTGTGGCCAAGTGCAGCTGAGCAAATCCAGACTGCGGGAATACATCGGATGCTTTGGATATGGCTCAGATGTGTTAGATGTGGCTCAGATGCATGGTAGAATGGAAAGGGAGCAAGGAAAATGTAAATAAGAGTCCATGGAAGAAAAGAAAGGAGAAGGAATGAATAGAAAGGGAGAGAGACAGGGGAAAAGGAGAAAATAGGAGTGTCCCCTTACACTTACGAGGCACAGCTTAAGAGAATGGATGTGGAGATGAAGAAGAAGTATGGTGACCTGTTCCCAGATGACATTCCCCCTGTCCATAATCTGCCCAATACCATGTATCACAGGTTCATATTGAAGGATGCACACAAGATCGTTCGACGACAAGAGTACATCTGCCCTCATAAGTGGCAGGATGCTTGGCACACTCTGCTGGAAGGTCACTTGGCCGCTGGTCACATGTGACCCTCAGATTTGGAATACTCAAGCCCTGCCTTTCTCATGCCTAAGACTGATCCAAACATGTTGCCTTGTTGGGTAAACAATTACAGGAAGCTGAATGAAAATACTGTGCTGGACAGATTTCCCCTACCTTGGATTGCTGACATTCTCGCAGACTGCAGATGAGGTAAGGTCTGGGGGAAACTTGATATGACAAACACCTTCTTTCAGAATAAATTCTACTCCAATCATATCAAATATATGACGGTACACACTCCCTTCAGCCTCTACAAGTGGGTAGTGATACCCCAGGGTTGTCGCAACCACTGTCAATGCATCAGAGGTGTATGGTCGCCGCCTTACAGCCTTGAATTGGAAAAATCCGCCACATCTACCTAGACAATATTATCATCTGGAGTGCCAACCTACTGGACCACATCAAGAACATGGAGACAATTCTACAGGCGCTTCGCGAGGCCAGTCTTTTCTGCTTACTGAAGAAAATGTCCCTCTTCTGTACCTCCATCGACTTCCCAACCACCATGTCTCACAATACAATCTCCACATGTTAATCCTTTCACATTGCTCATCCTTGAGTGTACCACTGCTGTGGTTTCACTTTTTTTTTGTGTGGTTCCACTTCTTTTTTTGAAAAAATCAATGTGTGGGAATTGTATTGTGAGACATGGTGAGAAGTAAGTAATGGGTATGCGCATATATGACCTAAGTAGTAGCGCATTGTATCACATGATGTCAGGGGCAACAGGGGAAGTATGATAGAAACATAAATGTGTTTACATACTGACCTTTTGGGTGCCAAATTTGAGGTTTTCACCAACTACAAGACTCTAGAATATTTCAGCCAGCAGTGAGACCTGAACAAAAAACAATTGTGGTGGCAGGTATTCTGGTGCCTGAGGTACAAGAGGCCTTATTTCAATTAGCTCATGACTCTCCAGGCCATTACAGAGCTGCCAAGTCTTACACTGCACTGCACAAGTCATTTTATTGGCCTAACATGTGTTGCAATCTTGAAGAGTTCTACATCCCAGATTGTGTTGCCTGCCAGCAGAACAAGTCTTCTACAATGAAGCCTGTGGGCCCTTTACATTCCCTCCACATTCCAGATGGTAGGTTTGAGTGTGTTGCTCTTGATTTGATGAGCCCCCTGCCTGAGGATGACAGGTTCAATTATCTGCTAACCATAACAGATCAGTTGGGCACTGACATACAATTGATCCCCTGCAAGACTGACCTGTTTGCTGAACATTGCGCATCACTCTTCCTCAACCACCGGTATTGCGAAAATGGACTACCCACAGAGATTATATTGGACTGTGATAAGCTCTTTGTCTCCCATTTCTGGTCTTCCTTGCATAAGCTAACCAGTGTTAAACTCAAGCTTTCTAGTGTGTTCCATCCCCAAACTGATGGTGCTAGCAAATGCACAAACAAGACTGTGATACAAGCATTACATTATTTTGTTGACCATAACCAGAGGAGTTAAAGCCTTGCCTCATGTCCAATTTTCTGATATGAACACTGTTAACATGTTCACTGGCTTCTCCCCTTCCCAACTCCAATTGGGTTGTTTCCCTCACACTATCCCCCCCTTGTCAAGGATGCCACCCATTTGACTGATACTGATGCCACAAAGATCATTGAGATTGTGGACTTATACACCTCAGAGGCTAAGGACCCCCTACTTGCTGCTAAAATATCACAATCGATACATGCTAATGTTACACATAAACAAGAGATGCCATTTCAAGTTGGTGATTTCATGTACCTTTCGACATCCAATCAAAGGAAAGAATATATGCATGCTGGAGACAGATGTGTTACAAAGTTCATGCCACAATACAACAGACCCTACAAAGTAACCCAGGCCTTCCCTGAGAAATCTATGTACACACTCCTCATGCTGAATTCACCTAACACTTTCCCAATGTTTCACACATCTCAATTACATGCCTTTACAAAAAATGACAGTATACTATTCCCAAGCTGCAAACTCAAATGACCTCAATCCATCAAGATGGATTCCGGAGAGGAGGATGAGTTTGTGGATAAGATAGTTGATGAAAAGCATGGTCAAAGTGGAAAAGAATTTTTGGTTTGATATCATGGTTACAGTTCTGAAGAAGATCATTGGCTACCTCTATGCAACATTGAAGAACTTTGGACATCTGGCTATCATCTCACCCCCCCCCCCCCCACTTCTTCCTTGTCCTCCTCTGCCAGTATTAAAATGCCCACTGGATCCCTCTGATGTAGATTGCCCTGTTTGATCTAATCATTCAGGTGGGGGTGAGTGTAAGCTTGTGCTCACTTTTCCTATTCCCCTGTGTCTCCTATATCATGTGATGACCCTTATATATACCCATGACACTACTTACTTCTTGCTTGTACTTCCCCCTCATCTCTCATGCAATTCCATCCCTCATGTTTGATCCTTTCAACTAGAGTCTCATCTCTTGAGTGTTCAAGCCTCAGGGCTTCCTTCCATCTCCCTCTGCTAGGCTTGCACTGTCAGCCATCTTGAGGTAGCCTTTACAGATTCACTGTTGATGTAATAGAATACACATTGTGACTGCTGTAAGCTCGTGCTTACTACACCTTCTCCCCTGACCCCTTTCCCCTGTCTACGATCATGTGATGATCACTACTTAAACGCGACCCTGAGCGCTAGTTACTTACTTCTCGCTTGTACTCTTACCTTACGGTTCCCCCCACGAATACCACCGTTTGGTCCTATCATTCACCGTTCTCCCTTCAGAGTGTTACCCTTCGGGGTCTCTTCCACTTTTTTTTTGATATTTTTTTTTTTTTTTTTTTTTTGGGCATTGACTGGGTATCATGGCATCACTAATACGCATATATAAAATCCCCTTCACCGCTGCTACAACCTCCTCGCCGACCCTAATTCCCTCCAAAATGAGGCCTAATCTCGTCAAATAATGCCTGAAGGCAGTTGGCTGCAGGAGTCGTGCTGCCACTCTCAGAAGAGGAAGTCGTGGTCGTGGAAACAGATGCCGATTCCGATTCCGATGACGAAGAGTCTCCTGCCACCTTTTCCCTTAAAACTTCTACAGCCTTTTCAGCGGGGTTAGCCGCGGGAGTGACGCTGCCGTTCGCAGATGAGGATGACATTGTCGTTGTTGTAGATGATGACTCAGATGACGAGGATGCAGGTGGCTGGGCTCCGTCTGTCACTCCCTTGATAATAGCGAGAGGCTTTGCTGGGGACGGAGAACCGCTCTCTGACGTGGTCATAGTGGTCGTCGTAGCAGCAGACGATTCAGACGAGGCTGAACCCGTGGGTGTTGGTGGGGATACCGGGGGAGGTTGAATTGGAAGCTGCCTTTTCCAGGAAACATCACTGCTGGGAGAGCCCGAGTCGCCAGCTGCATCGGTTCCAGAACTGGGTTGCCCTCCAGAATAGTCGTTGTTGTGGATCTGCCGCAGGTTAAGTCCTCTGGAAATTACAGCTGGGTTTGGTGGCACACGGGGGCTTGCGGAAGGTTCACCCGAAGGCAATGACATGCTGGTCGATGTTGATGTGATAGACGTCTCTTGAACTCAAACCACCCACTTGCTCCAGGTCGCCTCTCACACAGTTCTTGCACTATCCACACAGCCTAATTAGCTTCACACGACTACCACACCTGACATCAAAATGCACACTTGTATCCTTATTTCCACCGTCGCGCTCCTCCCAATGCTATCATTGCCGCTATACGTGAGCGTCTCGAGGACGTCAACGCGGCTGCTACGTTCCAGGCCCAGCTTAAACGTATGGACCTGGAGATGAAGAAGAAATATGGCGAACTTTTTGACAATCTTCCCCCCGTCCACAGGCTCCCCGACCAGGTTCACCACAAATTCGTTCTGAAGGATCCTCACAAGGTTATCTTCTGGCGTGGTTATACTTGCCCCCGAAAGGAACGAGATCAATGGAAACTGCTGCTCGACAAATTCCTCGCTTCCGGGAAACTGCGTCCCTCCGACTCTGAATTTGCAAGTCCTGCCTTTCTCGTGCCCAAGTCTGACCCTACAGCTCTTCCCCGATGGGTCAACAACTACCGGGAACTCAACGACAACACGGTCCCTGATCGCTTCCCTTTGCCCCGCATCGATGAGATTCTCGCAGATTGCGGGAAAGGTAAGATTTGGGGTAAAATTGACATGACGAACGCGTTCTTCCAGACTAAAGTACACCCCGACCATATCAAGTATACCGCAGTCAGGACACCTTTCGGCCTCTACGAGTGGGTCGTCATGCCTCAAGGCTGCCAGAACGCGCCTGCTACCCATCAACGTTGTATGATCGCCGCTCTGCGACACCTTATTGGTAAAATTTGCCACGTCTACTTGGACGATATTATCATCTGGTCCAGTTCGCTTGCTGAACACATCAAGAATGTCGAACTCGTCCTACAGGCCCTCCTTGATGCGTCCCTTTACTGCTCTGAAAAGAAAACATCCTTGTTTTGCACTGAGATAGATTTCCTAGGTCACCACATCTCACCGCGAGGGATCCAAGCAGATGCTTCCAAGGCCGCAAAGATTTCGAGCTGGCCGGTGCCAAAGACGGCAACGGACGTACGGCAGTTCCTTGGTCTTGTCTGCTACCTTGCGGTCTTCTTGCCGAACCTCGCGAATCACACTGCCATTCTTACCCCGTTAACTAACAAGACAGCCAGGAAAGATCCCATCTCTTGGTTGCCGTGTCATCAAGTCACCTTCGATAATATCAAGGCTCTCGCGACCTCTAGGGAATGCCTTACCGTCATTGACCACGACGACCCGGGTGACAACAAAATCTTCGTGACCACTGATGCTAGTGATATTGGTACAGGTGCCGTGTTATCCTTCGGGCCCACCTGGGAGACTGCACGCCCCGTCGCTTACGATTCCAAGCAACTCAACCCTGCAGAGCGAAACTATGCGACTCATGACAAGGAGATGTTGGCGATCGTGCGCGCCCTCCACAAATGGCGTACTGACTTGTTGGGTGCTGAATTCTCTGTCTACACCGATCATCGCACACTCGAGTATTTCAGCAAACAGCGGGATCTCAACAAGAAACAACTTCGCTGGCAGACTTTCCTTGCAGACTACTCATTCGAGATAAAGTACCTTAAAGGCGAAGATAACAGTGTTGCTGACGCACTTTCCAGGGAATTCTCCGCCGAATTACCACTGGTCTCACCCGTCCTCAATATCTCTACGGATGCCGTGTTCTTACTTAAAATTAAGGACGGCTACCTTTCCGACCCCTGGTGCATGAAGCTCCTTGACAAGGGCATTGGTGTCACAGGCATCAGTAAGAAGAACGGCCTCCTCTACGTCGCTGACCGCCTCATGATCCCCAGGGTGCCCGAGGTGCGTGAATCGTTGTTTCAATTGGCTCACAACGCCCTAGGTCACTACGGCTCTGCCAAGTCTTACGGGTCACTTCGTGACTCGTTCTTTTGGCCCAACATGCATCGGGACCTGGAGGATGCCTATATACCTGGTTGTGTCGAATGTCAGAAGAATGAGAGCCCCACAGTCAAGCCAACCAGACCCTTGCACTCCCTCCCTGTCCCCGACGGCCGTTTCTCTTCGGTGGCCCTGGATTTCATCGGCCCCCTGCCAGAGGACGACGGTTGCAATTACCTGCTCACGATCACTGATCGCCTGGGGGCTGACATTTGGCTTATTCCTTGCCGTTCTGACCTCTCAGCGGATCACGCCGCCGTGCTTTTTTTCGACCACTGGTACTGCGAAAACGGGCTTCCCACTGAGATCATCTCCGATCGCGATTGCCTATTCGTCTCACAATTCTGGGCTTCTCTCCACAAACTCACCGGCGTCAAAGTGAAGTTGTCCTCGGCCTTCCACCCTCAGACGGACGGATCGAGTGAAAGAACCAACAAAACTATTATCCAGTCTCTCTGTTTCTTCATTGACAGACAACAGAAGGGGTGGGTCAAGGCTCTCCCACATGTGCGTTTCGCGTACATGAACACGGTCAACGCCTCCACTGGCGTTTCCCCATTCCAGCTTCGCCTGGGGTGTTTCGCCTTGAGTAATTCCTCCGCTGGTTGAGTCCGTAGCGACACCCAACGTTGACGCTGCTAAGCTCATCAAGGATATAAAAGAACTTACAACTCAGGCTAAGGATTCCCTTCTCGCTTCCAAAATTTCTCAGTCGCTCCAAGCTAACAACCTTCGTTCAAAGGAAAACCCTTACGCCGTTGGCGATTACGTCTACTTATCCACATCCAACCGACGGAAAGAATATACACACGCTGGTGACAGACGTGTCACGAAGTTTATGCCGCGTTTCGATGGGCCTTACGAGATCACGAAGGCCTTCCCAGAGAAATCGACCTACACCCTGAACATGCCGAACTCCAACGTCTTCCCAACTTTCCATGCTTCGCAATTGAAACGTTTCGTGCCAAACGACGACAGCCTTTTCCCTTCGCGGACGCTAGAAGAACTGGAGGCCGTTATGAATGACGACGGAGAGGAGGAGTGGTATGTCGACTCGATTGCCAATGAAAAACGTGGACGACGAGGCATGGAATACCTGGTACGGTTTAGAGGCTATGGATCAGAGCACGATAGATGGATGACGCGGGCAGATGTTGAGGACTTAGAGATTTTTGATGCCTGGCTACAATCGAGGGCACTGACTGCGACGACAACGGCGACTGCAACCGTTCCCCACCTTACACGCAAGACTCGTAACCTACGGAGTCGATGATCCGCCCTTCTCTTTTGGGTGGGGTCGAGTGTAAGCTCGCGCTTACTACACCTTCTCCCCTGACCCCTTTCCCCTGTCTATGATCATGTGATGATCACTACTTAAACGCGACCCTGAGCGCTAGTTACTTACTTCTCGCTTGTACTCTTACCTTACGGTTCCCCCTACGAATACCACCGTTTGGTCCTATCATTCACCGTTCTCCCTTCAGAGTGTTACCCTTCGGGGTCTCTTCCAACTGCCAGCATGGCACAGCAAGCCAACTTGTCATAGGCTGTGATTGGCTACAGTTAACCCACAGTCAAGCAAGGTTCTCAAGACACCCTTGGTAGCTCCTAGTAAGCACACAAACCCCTTTTCACAACCTGTTCACCATCTAACATCGAACCTTTCCCTATCTTTCTCATCTTCCTCATCTTCCCATCTTCCCATCTTCCCAAGTTTGCATATTGCCCTATTTCACCTTCCACCCTCTACATACAATGTAACTGATTAGCCATGCATTCAACTGGCAGCTGGGCTATGAATCTACCTCTTCCCTTCTTCTCTGCTCACTTTGTTAGGGCATTACCCATTACTATAGAGAAGTAGCTATTTATGGATTAATTGGATCATGTAATATCATTGATAACAGACCAGAATTGTAATGAGACAGCTCTGCTCATTGAATGGCAACTGGTACATTGCCTGAGTGACTCCTGGATGATAGGAGAGAGCTCCTATCCCCTAGGAATACCTCAAAAGTCAAACAATTGTCGAATCTGTTGTTTCCAAGAAATTCACGACGGTGTAAAATACAGCAATCCAAGATAGATACGTTTAACAATTAATAAATGAACATCAGAGTCCTGGATCTTCTAGCCAGAGCGGTAACATATGTCCCATTCTCAGTACTTTCGTCCTTAAATATTTGTCTAGATCCTCTCCGTGCACCGCACCGCCGCCAATAAGTGTAGCTCCAGCGGATCTGCCAAAGCTGTCAACGCCAGCATCCTTCGGAAGACCATCGATGCCAAGGTGCGGAGACACCACGACAAGGTTGGGATTCCTGGCTTTCCAGCTCCGAGGTATCATCGGCACGCGCTCGACAACTTTGATGCCTTCATCTGCCAATGCCTGCATTTTGTCGGGATTATTCGTCAGGACGCGCACGCCCTCCCCGCTCTGCTCCGAGCCCAGCCCGAGATCGCGAAGTATCGCGCCGGCGATCTCGTACCCCCGCTCGTCCGCTTTATGTCCGAGCATGATATTGGCGGTGACCGTGTCGTGACCGAGGTCCTGCAGATTGTACGCGCGAATTTTTGAGAGAAGGCCGATACCGCGGCCCTCCTGGCGGAGGTAGATTACGGCGCCCCTTCCCGGGATTTGAGTAGGTGGGTATGTCGGAAGGGGTATCGGTAGCGAGATGAGGCGGATGGCTTCGTCTAGCTGCTCGCCACAGTCGCATCGCATGCTGCCGACTGTCTCGCCTGTGAAGCACTCTGAGTGTATACGAACGAGGGGCGCCGGCGCGTGGTTCGGGATATTGGCATTGAGTCGCTGGGGAACGGGTGGAGCGGCCTTGAATTTCGTGGGCGAGAGCTTGCCTACGAAGGCACCTCGAGTGATCCGATCCATCTCAGTTTCGGAGTCGCTCCAAACGGAGTCTAGTGACCGGGATCTGATGTGGGGCACTGATGATGATGACACCGTGTCCGTTAGTTGCGCCGGGTCGATGACAACGGCAAGGTGCTCCTTGTTGTCGCGGTTATTGTGGTAGAGATGTAGGAATGCTGGACCGTGCGGGGTGGGGATACGGGTACGAGCCATGCATTTCACAACGACAGGCAGAGGAATGGCAGACGTCGACGGAGCGGTTTCGCTCTCGTTCGTCGTGCCAGTGGCGGCGGCTACTAATTGCCTGCACTTTTGGGGAGTAGTGAATGGGAGAGTACTCGTCTTGCCACATGGAACGCTGTTCTCTTTCCGATCCTGATCGGACCCGTGCTGCAGTCGTTTGCTACGGGGAGCCTGTCGACTGACGTACACTAGTTTACGGCGGCGTTCCTCCTTCTCTGCGGCGTCGTCGCCGGTGAATTTCGACCAGTCGATGCCCCCCTCTTCCTGCGGCATCATGACACCGGGAAAGAAATCGTGGTGGTAGTGGTTCCTGGTGACATGCGGGCCCGAAGCAAATGCTGCGGCGATGAGCAGGGGGTCGAGTGCAGCGTCCCGTCTCCCCAAGACTGACTTGGGCGACGATGCAATGGGTCCCGTGAGCGCCTCGAGCAGGGCATCGTCGGACGCACAACATTCGGAACCGTGATGGCGCATTCGTGGTCCGTGGAGGGGGAGGCTGTAGGACTGTAATATCGGAGGCAGAGATGATTACCAGGCAAAATCCGAGTGCACCGAACGCATTATAAGTATGAGCCGTAGAGCCCCCGGCTATTCACATGGATTTGTCAAGCCAAAATACCCGGCAGAGTAAGTCAGCAGGTGGTCTTGTGAGTACGTAAGCAGCGCGTGGACGTGGGAAGGTATTTCCATTAACTACGGTTGGGTCGTGCCTGGCAATCCGAATCCCTTTTCCCCAGTGACCGTCGCGTCGCAGCGTCGCCTGAAGAGCACGACGAGGGCTTGTTCACTGTTCCCGGAGCACTGGTGCCAAACCGTCAGATACGCCGCCACCAAGTGGCATTTTACGGCGGGCTAGGCTCCTTTCCCGCCGCACTAGCATTGCAGCTAGCACCGGTTCCATAGACTCTGCTCAGACCATGTGTTGACCAGTCATTCCCTTCTTCTACCTTCCTGCTCGTCGACCCTCCGGCTCCAGCTCCTTTGCTCTCCGCCCCCAGCCTCGGGATGCTTTTTCGCTGTACTTTTTCGATCTATCTTGCCTGTCTTTGGCTATGTTCCCTTCCCTTGTGAGTTGATCCTGCTTTTGCCCCATCCAGGCCAGACTCATTGTACTCGTTCCAGATTTATGGCCGCCCCCCACATCGACGGCGGACGCGTCTGCATCAACTTCTCCCGTCTCTCTCTCACGGACTGGGACTGCTATCTTTCCCACGTCTTCATCTGCTTCAGCGGCACGTCCACATCGAACACATACCCCCACGAACCTTAGACCTACTCGAACACGACAACCAAGTATTCCCTCGCGCGTAGGGACCCACATCAGCATCCCCCGCGGCCGGCCTACTGCGGACAGCGGCAGCTCGAGCCCGTTTCCTCACGAATCAGGTGAATTCAGGAGCCACGGGCGGAAACAGAAACCCGTCGCCATCTTTTTTGAAGTCCTTGGAGGGATCGCAATCCTCGCCTTACTCCTCAGCCTTCTTCGATGTCTCTACAGCTATAAACGCACACCCGGTCCAGATCGGGTTGTTGACATTGTGGAAAGGCATCGTCTGCAAAGGGAGATGGAGGAATTACGGCACAACCAGGCCCAGAGGGTCAACCGTAGGCCTGCATCGCTGATGGAACCACCTCCTCCACCGTACTTCCCTCGACCACCATCGTACGAAGAAGTTGGCAATCGCCGCGCCCTTCTCAACCACACGCACGCAAGCTCTGATTCCATGTCAAGCACCTCATCTCACTCAAGCTCTGACTCGATATCATCAGTCTACATATCGCAAGCACATCCACGCCCTCTGCACGGCGACGGCTAAGCATTTCATCAGGCTCGCGGTGATTTACATCGCCTCGCGTCTGATTCAAGTGCGAGGATATCACCCTGGGCTGCAGGCATCATCTTTGCACTGCCTTTCTGGAAGGAGATGATCGAGGACAAAAATATTGCATGGTCGTGCAATCAGGTTGGCCTCGTGTCGCCGAAGTAATCAATCGCCAACCACATCGGGTAGCACATGTGTACATTGCTGAGACCGTGAGACGGATATACCTGCCACTCCTGCTGGCTTCTGCTGGCTTTATCGATTAGTGCCCTAACCACGTTACAAGGGCCTCTGTGCCGCCCTACGTGGGCCATGTTACACGTTGTGCAGAATGTAATTAGTCAGTACACTATCGATTTAAATCCTCCCGTAGCGTCGTCGTGTCCTGCAGGGATTGGTGCTCTGCAGCCCTATTTAGGCGGGCCGACGAGTGCCGACATTGTGGGATCCAAAAGCTGCGCGGAGTATGAAAAAGGATTCGCAGGCACGAGGATCCCGAGTGGAACTCTACCTAGCGCTGTATAAACGAGACAGACCCAAAGATCGCGCTCTGCTCTGCCGCTCAGCACAATGACCTCTTGGAACGGCGGCTCTTCCTCGCCGGCTGGGACGTCGACGCGTTCGGGCGCCAGAATGTGAGTCAAACTCAAATTGGCATCATGTTTGATTCTGCCCCTAACGGTCTTCTTCACTTGTCTTCTTGATTCTCAATAGGCAGACAAAGGATTTGCGACCACACGTTACTGAAATACTCTCGAAAACCGCAAATGGATGCCTACAAGAACTTGGCTACTTTCCTGGACTACTACGACAGTACAAAGCCTCTGAAGCGCGCGCACGCGAGTGGCAAGGAGAAAACATCAAGCTTTTCGCGGATAACAGGAAGCTATCGATGGCGCTGAAGGACACTCAAGCGCTGCTGAAGCCAGAAGCAAAGCAGACGATGCTTGCCCTGCAAGAGCAGCTGCATTACGCGCAACTCGAGCTGCAACGTGCCCACAGCGAGGTCGGGGCTTTGATGAACGAGAGAACAGTTTTGCAAAGCAGGATCGCGGCCATGGAGACGGATAGGCAGGCCTTCATGCTACAGTATGAGAACTTGAGGCGATCGTATGCAAATGCGTTCGACGAGCTGCAGATCATACGCGGGCGCTCTCGCGCCATGCAGCAGGCCTCGACATCGTCCCATCAAGGACAACCAAGTGAGTCATTCCCCTCGTGACGCCCCGTAATCGGTTATTGATGCGTATGATACGCGCGTTTCAGTCGTTGCCCAAGTAAGTTCGCGTTTTCTCTCGTGTTCGTTGCGTGTTTAACCCTGAATCAGAGCCAGACCCGTCAATCTTCGAGTGAACAATTCCATGTACGTTTGTCCTTTCCTTGGATGACTGCTACTTATCCTTCGATAATGGTTAGCAGACACAGCAACCAATTGCAGCACCTCTTGCCATCCAGTATACTCTTCCCCATGGGCATCATTCCAGTCGTCAATCCTCTGCCTCTATCCCGATCGCTCGTTCAAATAGCTCTGCATCAACATCATCTTTGGCCGGCAAGCAACAACTCACAATCAATACTCACATATCGACACGTCCTCAGCACACATCGATGTATGCCCCATATACACCAATTACGCCAAGCCATCAGACTCCAACTCAAAAACACTGCAATACACTTTTCTCAGCGATCGAGTTCTAGCAGTGCCGTGCCACATCGACCAGGCTCTGTGTCCTGGGTGGGGGCACACGGCACTGCCAATTTCCATGGACGGAGTCCGCGTTCACAGCAGGGAAGTCCACAACCAGGGTCTGGAGGGTTTCCGTATCCATCGCCAATTGCCCAGCCGTCGAGCAGTAGTTTGCATCAAGCAATCATGATTCCGCCGTCTGATCATAAGCCGAGAGTAACGTTTGGTGCCGCGGGTCCCAGTAGGCCATCGGAGTACATCTCTGCGTCTGGCACCCATCCTTCGTCGTCGATTGCACATGCACATGCACACCCTTCTACTGATGTATCTCGGCGTAGCCCTTCGACGTCCAGTCCAGAGCAAGCACACGAAGCGCTCACGCCTGCTGACACGCCTTCTATGCCTGTCATGGAAGCTCCACAATCCAGCCCAATGTTGAAGCGTTCGTCGGTAGATATGGCCAACGATGATGATCAGAGTATCTTGATGGGAGGAATGTCGCGCAAGAAACCGCGAACGGAGGAGCTTCATGAGAAAGAGGATTCGAAAGCCATGGTAGTTGACAGGACCTTATCAGAGACTAGTGCAGAACAGGCGTTGTTGGACCAGAGTCATGTATCCGAGGAGCTGGTCCAATGCAAGCAAGAACAAGATGAATTGCTGCCAGACGACGAGCAGCCAGTTGCGAATGGTGACACTAGCACGGCGGCGGGGGATGGGGAACGGGAACTAGAAGAGCGCCTAGAAGAGGTTATGTATCAAGACGATGAAGGTGTAAACACAACTTGTTTCCTTTGCATGTGAGTGCCTGATGCTGTTCCCCATGATTGCCGCTGGCGCTGACGATACCCTCTTCCAGGCGTCGATATTCGAAGGGCCTACTGATGGAACAGCCACAGCCTTTCATCAACGCCACGTCCGAACAACTTGTTCAACATCTTGAAGACGAACATCCAGCGGCTTGGGCAAAAACACGATTTCCTTCTTCGACCCCTGCACAATAGACACGATAGCGAAGAACTGGGATAATTATTATTGTACATGCTGCTCCCTCTTGTTGCTTATTGTATACACTGTTCGTAAATATTGTAGACTTTTTGTTGTCGTCTTTTTAGTAGTAGAATTTGGGGCCCACGTGTGCAACGCAATTCTGTTGCGAGCAATAAATTAGCAATCCATGCATGCCCAAGTGGCTTTAGCAAACTTCCACAGAATGACTGAACATCTTTCTTCTTATCCACCATGGCGTTCAAGAGTTTCAGATCCTTCCTGAGTTTGGCCCGTCCCCAAAGGAAACTAGGCCGTATTTCCCACCGCAACACTCGTTTCGTGGCGTCGACATCAAGTCCGGCGAAAGCCAGGCCAAACTTCCCTTGCGTCGATGCACATGCTGCTCGTGAATCATTATTGGTCTCGCTGAGCAAACGACCACCTGCCGACGAGGATGAAGACGAGACTGGCCCCGAACCACCGTATGCGCGACCTTCACCTCTATCCTACCTCAAATTTCACAGCGAGAATCCGCTCCAGCTTACTTACGGCGCCTCCTTGCCCTCCTTCGACGTAGCTTACGAGACCTGGGGCAAGCTCTCCGAACGACGAGACAATGCTATTCTCCTACATACAGGGCTCTCTGCGTCTTCACATGCCGCTTCGACGGAAATCAATCCAGCAGAGGGGTGGTGGGAGAAGTTCATTGGACCTGGAAAGGCCTTGGACACCGACCAATTCTTCATCATCTGTACCAACGTCTTGGGGGGGTGTTATGGCAGTACTGGCCCGTCATCGATAGACCCAACCACTGGGACGGAGTATGCGACCCGCTTTCCTGTGATATCGATATTTGACATGGTACAGGCTCAATTTCGTTTGCTTGACCATCTCGGCGTGGATAAGCTGTACGCAAGTGTTGGGAGTTCGATGGGAGCAATGCAGAGTCTCGCGGCTGGATGGTTACATCCGAAGAGAGTGGGCAAGATAGTAAGCATCAGCGGTACCGCCAGAAGTACCCCGTCAAGCATTGCGATGCGCTACGCGCAGCGAAGTGGTTCGATCTTCAAGTCATCTGAGAATTTATGTTGACTAACTTCATTCTATCAGTCCTCATGGCGGACCCGAATTGGAACAACGGGTTCTATTACGATGGGCTTCCTCCTCACACCGGAATGAAGCTGGCTAGGCGTAAGTATCCTTGGAATCATTGTGTTCTCGGTTACTTGCTGATTTATGTCACATAGAGATCGCAACCATTACGTATCGTTCAGGTCCTGAGTGGGATCTCCGCTTCGGTCGCAAATTTCGGGCATCTCCATCGACTAACCAAGAGCCAGACCAACCGCGAGTGCCAGCACTTTGTCCTGATTTTCTCATCGAAACATACCTTGATCATCAGGTAAGCTTGCGTAATATTTTTATGTAAACAGAAGGAGTTCGCTGTCTTGGCTCTTTGATCTACTTCGTGGTACAGATATTCATATTCATTCATATATATTAGGGAGAACAGTTCTGCCTTAAATACGATGCCAACTCCCTCATATACATCTCCAAGGCAATGGATTTATTCGATCTGACTTCACCAGCCCTGGAGTCATTAAGCCTCACTTGGCCTAAAGCCGTTGCCTCGGCGCATCTTGGACATTTCAAGTCTCATCCACCGCCACCGAATCCCGCCCCACATCTTCCCGACCTGGCTGCCGGCCTACAACCCCTTGCGTACATACCCACTCTGATTCTAGGCGTTCAGAGCGATATACTCTTCACGGTCGATCAGCAAAGAGAAGTCGCGGACGCCCTAAGGATGGCTGGAAACCATTCTGTCAGTTATTACGAGTTAGGTGGAGTCTGGGGACACGACACATTCCTGTGCGTATGATTACCGCTCCATTGGTGTATCAAGTCTGACCCCAAGGGTGGTATAGACTCGACGTGCTCAACGTGGGTGGAGCAATAAGAGGTTTCTTGTCGTGATGCTTTTAGTACAATAGTTACGCTAGTGCGAATCAACGTCACGGTTATCAAGGGTATCAGACTAGGCCCGCCATGGTATACATTAGCTTGGTATATCTCGTAAAGGTATGGTCGTCATGGAATAGAGTCAATGCACACTCATCCCGCCTTTGCCTTCGACTTCGACTTCCTCTTTCCCTTCGCAATCCTCTTCTCCTCGTTCGTTTGTGCTGGCTCTGGTCCTCGCATTGGTATCGATACTGATGTTTGAGCAATCGCCGCGTAGGCCTTCCCGACAGGCAAAGGAAACGCCACTTCAGGCTTGTGCTCAGCCCAGTAGAACTTCAGCCTTGTGAGGAGAACCTCTATTGTGTCGCGAAACTTCCAGTGGGAACTCAGGCAACCTTCAAACCATCGTTCCGTCGCGCCGTAAACATAGGCAATAATCCAATCCAACGAATTGGGGATGGCACCTGGCCGGGCCACCATGGCCATGATCATTGACCGGTAGTAACTCTGCCGCTCCCATGGCACGATCTCCCCAGGCGTGATGTGGGGCTGTAGCCACTTGGGCATCCTTGCACACGACCACAACGGCGCCCAACGTGCATGCTCCCACCCGGTGAGTCCCACAATAACATCTGGCTCTGTCCACGTTGCCCCCCCCTCACCGCTACTGTAGGTGACAAGGGGACCGCTGAAATCCACAATAAACCGCGACATCTGCATGTCGCTATGATGAATTCCAAATTGCGGGCTTTGCAGTACTTTTTGAGCCATCTCGTAGGCTTCTTTGGAAAGCGTGTTGGGTAAATAAAAACCTCCGATGTGGAAAGGGATGAGGCGGGCCAGCCGCTTCCAAGTTTCACGGATCCTTGCGACGTCCTCGTCCGACAGCGGTGGTTCGTCCGGATGATTCGACTTTCGCGCGGCTTGGTTAGTCTCCGGCGATGCGAAAACACGGTCGACGCGACTGGAGACTGCGCGAAGGTACTCCTCGGTGGAGCCGACAGCTGACTGCGGAGGCAAAGTAGCTAATGGGCCCTGATCGAATGCGGGAGCAAGAAGTACCTCGCGATTTCCAGTAATAGCCGACGTGTTCATACCACCGGTACTTGAACCTTGTAGCTCGGTGTGCATGACGTCCGATCGATAATTGAACATGGCCAGGAGAAACTCAGTGACCTTCCCTACTATCCGAAGGCGGCGGTGACTAGGTAAAGTGTGCCAGACTTCATCCAAAGGGTGGCCAGCAATCTGTAGATGGGAGGGACTACATGTAACTGGTGTCCTAGTCACAGCAGTACGGGCCGACATACCTTTTGGAGAAGCACGACCTCTGCGCCTATAGGGTTTGGCAAGAAATCCTTGAAACCATAAACCTGCGGAATAACCAATTGCAATTGAGGTCGGAGGCGAATGGTACGCATTGTGGCGGTCATGCCAATCTTGCTTCAGAGTCAGTCCGTAAAGTGGGACGTGGTATTGGAAGGCGTACCAGTGCTTGTGTTGTCATTCCAGGTCGGCCTTTAGGGAAGTGGGCCATCATTGTCCGGGGGCCCAGAGGCAGAGATTCTGGATCAAATTCAACCATTATCATCTATACGGTGGGAGTTGGCCATCCTATATTGTATCAAGTACAAAAATCGGAGACGAGAAGAACGTACCTCATCGCCACCCCAGTTGAGATTCTTGCAACGGAGAATTCGGGGTTGAACGTCGGTATTAGACTGCTTGGTCCCTCCTATGGCATTTCGGGAGCGGTGCTCAGCCGCTACCGTCTCAATAGCAAACTGCTTGAGGGCATCAAGGTTGAAGTCGGGGTAAAAGGCGGACATGCTTATTCAACCTATCGTGATGTGCGTCCGGTCCATTTATAATCCACCTACAAGGAGGGAAAGGAAGACAGAAAGAATAGAGCGAGTACTCATGTGCCCCGAATTAAGGCCATGTCGATGAAGCGTGTTCATTTGTGATCAGAAACAAAAGGAGGGGCAGTCAGCGCACGTCGGGCTCTGAGACGAAATCCCTGATTTCCATCAAAAAAACTCACAAACACGTATACCCCGCAAGTCGCCTTACTTCCACGCACGAGTTTTCCCAACCCAGATGGGGGGAATTCCCTAACAGCCAGTGAAATCATAGCTTACCTTTAATCCCTTCGGCAATTATAAATTAGGCGTACCTTGTATTTCATTCCATCATGTTATGTTGTAACTTTAAGTAGAAGGCCACACCGGCTCTGGGAAGTTTTGTGCACAATCCATAAATAATACGGCCCCGTCATTCCTTTACCTCCATACAAACACGGCGGATAGTTACGGCGGATTTCGAGCGTTGTGGCCGCTGGCCAGCCCGACGGTCTGAGGCTACCATAGTTTTAATCGTACTTGCCTAACTTGGAAGTATCGGGCGCTATGGATGCTAAATCAGGGCCTAGAATCACACTGTCACTGCTTCGCGCCGCAGTTACATACACTCAGCTCTTGACTGTGACCCACCTGAGACACCATGAACCGCATATTTGGGTCGTCAGCAAGCAAGAAACCGAAACCTTCGCTACAAGATGCCATCGCTTCGGTGAGATTTGTTCCAAGGCCACGCGTACAGTACCAACCCCTCGCAGACAGATGCGAGGACTGCGTCCATTGAAGTCAAAATTAGGAAGCTCGATGGTGAATTGGCGCGGTATAAAGAGCAAATGAGCAAATTGCGTAATGGACCAGGCAAGGTGGACGCGACGTCTGTACTTTTGATGATCGGTGTCTCATATAATCGGTCGTACTCAGGAGGCCATCCAGGTCCGGGCCCTCAGAACACTGAAGCAGAAGCGCATGTATGAATCGCAAATTGCTCAGCTGACGCAGCAATCTTTCAACATGGAATCAGCAGCCCTTGCTACCGAAAATCTCCGCAATACGATGGCCACAGTTGATGCCATGACCCAGGCCAACAAAGAAATAAGAAAGCAATATGGCAAGATCGACATTGATAAGATTGAGGTCGGCACGAACGTACAAAAGTGACGTTTGTTTGCTTGCTAATATAGGCTCCTTTGCAGAGTATTCACTATGACATGGAAGACCTACTGGAACAAGCAAACGAGATACAAGAATCACTCGGAAGATCATACGCTGTCCCAGACGAAATCGATGAAGCTGACCTCGAGGCTGGTAGGTTTCATTGTCTTTTGAATGTCAGAGAAATGGATGACGATGTATAAACAGAACTGGATGCCCTTCAATTTGAGGAGGAAGAGGAGGGCACGTCATATCTTACCGATCTCAATAAGGTACCGGACTTCGTGGACGAACCGCCCGTCGAGCTTTCCGAGGTCAGTTCCGAAGGATCTCGCACCTCTTGCATACCGTGCGTAGTGCTGACTATTTATACAAGACTCCGGCGCAACACGAAGCAATCAAGACGACAGGTTGATTTTTTTTCTGTGCATGGAAAGCTGGCGTAAATCCCGCAATGTTACCTCTGTATATTATACATCTTGGCCCTTGAACTTCTCTATGGCAATGTCATTAACGGAAATGGTTACTTTAATCTCCGTGTTGCTAGATGCGCAACGGCCTGATAAAAACGGGGGAAATACTACGGTGGAATGCGGTTCACCCATACCGCCTGCTATCGGCATCTTCCGCGAACCAGTCATCCAACCGCCTGGATTCCTCTGCCATAGCGGTGTTCACGATCGTCGACTTACTCTGTGAGTCTGCACGTTCCTAGAAAGTCAGTGGGTCGCAGCATGGTACAACCGAACAGAAGACGAACATGCTTCAAAGGCTTCGACACCGTTTTCTCGACCGATACCACTTCCCTTCATTCCACCCCTAGAAAGTTCGGGATCGATTACATGTTACTACTAGCCTAATTCGTTATTTGTAAAAGATATTTACGTACCATGGTGAGCTTGGGTCATTACGGTGATGAGTATTCACCCAACACAAACCCGATTGGATCTCAGCAGCTACTCGGTGAGCCTTGGACAAAGCCGAAGTCCATATTCCAGCTCCGAGTCCATATTTTGACGCATTCGCCAGTTGGATGCCTTCATGCTCGTGCTGTAAAATGGCAGGCATTAATATCGCCACCCCCTTTACAGAGAGCCACTTGCCGCACCTCGAACCGTTTCACTACGACCACCGGGCCGAATATTTCCTCCTGCCAAAGCAAGTCTTCGATGTCTATATCCGTGATGATGGTTGGAGGGAAGAATGCGCCTTTGGAGAAATCGTGGCCATCAAGCGGTGAGGCACCGTACATGCGCGTGCCACCGGTTACGATCGACCCACTAGCCTTGCTTGCGATCATAGATTCAATACGGCCAAGGTGCCGCTCGGAAATAACTGCCCCCATTGTCGACTTTGGATTCAGGGCTAAGAGAAGGTTTAATGGCGTATTAAATAGGGCGGGTGATACGACGCACGGTTGCCCATTCGCTCTCTGATAGACTCGGCTTTGCGCACAAACTCAGATAAGAACTTTTCGTATATACCGGATTGGACAATCAGCCTCGTTCCCGAAACGCATGTTTGCCCAGAAGCCACAAACGCTGCAAAAGCGGCCCCGTTGACAGCTGACTCAAGGTCGGCATCATTGAATACGATGATTGGCGCCTGGCGTGGGGGCATGACTTTAGGTAGGTAATAACCATAGTGGCCAACGAAACACTGACCTTGCCACCTAGTTCGGCAGTGAACGCTGCTAGGTTCGCGCCCACTACGGCGCCCAAGTCTTTCCCCGTCTGGGTTCCTGCCTGAGTGAAAAAAAGATGACACTGCCGAAGCAATACTCTATGCAGACAACAAACCGTAATGTCGACCTTGCGGATCAGAGGATTGTTGACGATATCCCTTCCTGTCGTGTGGCCAGGCCCTGAGATGACGGAGAGTACGCCAGGGGGAACTGACAGACGTTTAAGTGTATGTAAACACCATGTGCGATTCACGTTTTTGAGGCGGTGATTACGTACCGCCAGCTTCTTCAGCCATCTCGGCGAACTCGAGAACCGTCACAGGTGCTAGCTGGCTGCGTGTGAGATAGGTCTCTGCCATTGGAAGTGGTTGCAATCCAGACCTCCGAGGGTTTGACGATCACACTGTTTCCTGCAGCTAACGCAGGGGCAATTTTCTTGACGGCGATGAGAAGTGGGTGGTTGAATGGCTATTGTAGACATGGATGGAAGGCGTGACGGCGCAAACGAAAAGGGCGAGGCGTACTGTAATTTGGGCTACGACACCAAGCGGAATGCGTTGCACATAATTTAATAGTTTACCTTGCGTGGGAGCGACATACCCCGATGCTGTACGGAGCATGGCTGCATAATAATCTCTGCCGGGATAATACGAGAGATAGTCAATAAATGGTTCCAATGAGGATGACATGCGGACATACAGCCATTCAGGTAGACGGCCCAACTGCGCCGTCATTTCTCTTATAGTTCTACCTGTTTGGAGTGTCTCCTTCTGCGCTACATCCAATATCCTATCTTCGAGTATCCGGGCAAGACGGGTTAGCACTTTGGAGCGGGAAATTGATGGGGCTCTGGACCATATGCCGGAGTCAAAGGCCTCTTGTGCACCTTGAACAGCTAGCGATAGGTCTTTTCCAGTCACCGAAGCGACGCTGAACAGCAAAGTCCGTGAAGCCGCAATCTGTGACGGTGGTATTGGCACTCACGAACAGAGCACTTGGCCGTCCGCAGGATTTTTGATGACCAACCTATTATGGGAGTATTGTCAGTTATCAGTAATCGGCTCATTTGTCTTGCTCGCCTTTCCGATGTGCTGTTTTGACTTTGGCCCCTGTGATTGTGCTGTAGGGCTGAACTATACGGCTCATAAAAGGGTCGTATATTATGCAGCCATCTCTGAATTTCAAGGCACGTTGCAATAATTCACCAATTCACGTAGTAAGCGAGTTCTGCTTACCTTCTGCACACGAATCATTCCTGGAAGTGCTTATCGATGGGCGCTTAATATCGGAAAAATCATACCTGCCTTTTAAGGATGGCCCCTTAAATCGTTCTCACATTGTCCTTGAGACAAACAACTAACTGCCGCGGCAAATGAGCTCGTACCTACGCCCAGGCTCCTAGAACCAGCCGCTCGTACGAGAGAATTTTCAAGCACGTGATGCGTGTTAAGAATAGAGCGGCTGGCAAAACGTGTCACCAAGATCACCGTCTTCGTTCCCGCTGAGCTTGCGGCAGGCTGCCAATGTCACTGTGACAGCTATGTGTCGGCAAAGTGCGGCAGGTAGTTTAAGTACTAATTAGGATAGGTCACACTTTTCCCCTAACCATGAATCAGATAATGTGTCAACAACTTGGTAGCTGTACAATAAATACAACCATGGTTCTAACTCCCACCCAACTGGATGTGGCATTGAATATGCTTGCTGAGGACTTCCATATGATGCCTTGTGAGCTATTTCTCTCACTTATTTGCAGTACCATACATTACCAACACAGTGCATTCATCGAAGTCATTCACCAATCTCCAGCAATATTAGCAGCCATGGAGGACCATCCACACTTATCAGACTTGTACTTGTATCTCAACACTGCAAAAGAATTGGCAACACAGCAATGCAAGAATGAGGTTGTCAAATTGTCATCTAAGTCAGATGAATTCCACTTTGCTGCTAATTCAATGACAGAAGAGCAGATCTGGGCATACCAAGTTAATGATGCTATTGTAAGGTATCCCAATCCCTTACTACACCTTTCCCCCTGTCCCCTGACAAGGTACAGTCACATGATTACTGTATTTCCTTATATATGGATGTCACATACTTATTCTACTTACTTCCACTTGTACTGTTACTTCCATCATCTTCCTAATACACCCCCACATTTGATCCTTTCACCCTAGTTCTGCCTTGAGTGTTGTCACCTTCAGGTGTCTTCCAGCTATCGAGAAAGTCAGTATGCAGGCACCAATCTAGCAGATGCAACATAGGATGGGATGTTTTCAGCAGATTGGATCATGGTGCATAGTCCCCCAGGTGAGTATAATCCTTTCTGAATTTCCCCCATTCACTTATACAATGGCCCTTGTTGAAAACAATATGTAGAATCAACAATGTGAATTTCATGTCCTCCAGCAGAGCCACTGCCTCACTACTGGACATCAAGATCTTGGGGTTGATGATCAGGACATCAAAATGGTGGTTCTTGACCTTCTGCATCAATTCTGTTTGCATCAACAAGTGTATGAAACTGTGAGTGCACCTTCCATAATGATGGTGAATTGGTTTCACTGTTGATTGCTACAGCCTGGATACTAACCAAGGCCAGCTTATCTATGTTTTGCTTCCCTAGCAAATTGAGCAGAATCACAACAAACATCACCTTCTTCAATCCTTCTGCCTGAGCCATGTGGAAGACACCCGGAGGTGACGACACTCAAGGGCAGGACTTGGTGAAAGGATCAAACACGGAGGGTGTATTAGGGTAAAGACAGAAGTAATGGTACAAGAGGAAGTAAGTAGAATAAGTACGCGACTTCTGTATATAAGGAAATACCATAGTCACATGATCATATCTAGGAGTCAGGGGATAGGGGAAGTGCAGTAAGATATGTAGAGATCTTACACCATGATCAGAGGA
Source organism: Pleurotus eryngii var. eryngii (assembly GCA_029467805.1). Lineage (NCBI taxonomy): Eukaryota > Fungi > Basidiomycota > Agaricomycetes > Agaricales > Pleurotaceae > Pleurotus > Pleurotus eryngii. The sequence goes on along the minus strand of SZVJ01000009.1, from coordinate 3,038,213 downwards.
ATTCAAAAAGACAGTATCTTTCCAGATTCTGTTGGAATGATTACGAGGACCAGAGTTTAGATTCTTGTAAGTAATTGTACAAGTTAGAGAGATAATATGACTATGTGTTACTTATATAGCTAAAGATCATGTGATCCATGTGACTTCTAAGAGTTAGGGGCATGAGTAAGTATAGCTGTACTTACACTTGCCCACCCTCTTTTTTCTTTCAAGCCCAGCCCTTCCTGCAAAGCCACTGCTCCAATGCTTTGCACTTGTCCAGCTCTGCTCTCAACATCCATCAGTCTTCTTCAGGCCCCCATCCTACCCATCTGACCAGAAATCTATATCCATGACTGACCTTCTTCTCATCAATGATTCACTCAATGAAATATTCTTCAGTGCCATCGACCAGCACAGAGGGCTCACAGGAACATTTGTGGAGGAGGTAAGCATCATTGTCGTTAGTGTGCACCAGTTTCAGCAAGGAGCTGTGGAATGTGGGGTGCACACTGGAGTTTGACAACTCGAGAGTGTAGGTGGACATTTCAGGGTGACTCTGCAAAACCTTGTACAGCCCATTGAAGTGTGGCATGAATTTGCTGACTCTCCTGCCTCCTGTGTGCATATACTCCTTGTGGTGGTTGGCCATTGAGAGGTAGACGAAATCTCCAGCATGGTAAGCAACCTCCTCCTGTCAATGTTTGTTTGCTTGCACAGCTTGGTCGAGTTTTGCAGCAAAAAGATTGTCCTAAGCCCCCATCACATCTGCCTGAATCCTATCAATCACCCTTCTGGCTGCTCAACATCTGGCTTGTCCATGATGTCAGCACACCCCACGATTGGAGGGAGGACACAAGGAGATTGACTGAATTGGAGCTGGAAAGAAGTGAAGCCAGTTGAAGTGTTCTTAGTATTCATCAAAAATCTCACCTGGGGCAATGATTTCACCCATTCCTTCTGATCATGAAATCTAATAGCCTCAACCACTGTCTTGCTTGTGCGTTCACTGGCAATGTCCATCTGAGGATGGAACACCATCAACATTTTCAGCTTAACTCCCATCAGGACATGAAGGGCCTTTCAGAAATGAGAGACAAACAGCTTGTTCCAATCACTAATGATGTCAAGCAGCAAGCCATTCTCACAATACCAGTGGTCAAAAAATAGCACTGCCAGCTGCTCCATGTTCATATCATATCCTGTCAACAGGGAATGAGGCAAACATTGAAACTGAGACAGTCAGTGATGGTGAGCAGGAAGTTGTAACCTTCATCCTCAGACAGTGGCCTGACAAAACCCATAGCCATGGATTCACAATGACTGTCAGGGATGGAGAGGGGATGTAGGAGATCTGCTGGGGAGACTGTCATGCTCTTGTTCTGTTGGCACTCAACACAGCTTGGAATGTATCCTTTTTTGAGGTCAGTACACATGTTCAGCCAATCAAAACTGTCCTGCAATGTGGCATAAGATTTGGTGGAACCAAAATGTCCTAGTGAATTGTGAGCCACCTGGAAAAGCTTCTTGCACAGATTTGAAACCCTAGGAATGATGAGCTGATCTGCCAGGTACAGCAGACCATCCATCTTGCGAATCCCCTTCATTGTCATCCCATCTTTTAACAGCTTCTGGCACCACCCATCCTGCATGTAACCCGACCTGATTTTTCTCAGCATCTCCCAATCTGTTGCAATCTCCAATGTAGCAGTGACTGGTGCACTGACTGACCTACACAAATGTGAGAGTGCCTTTGTGCCAACCCACACAGAGGAGACCTCCACAACCTCCACAACCTGAACCTTATTGTGCTCCTTGACTGGCAACCTAGATAATGCATCAGCCACTGTATTGTCTTCACCCTTAACATAGATTATCTTGTAGTAATAATCTGCGAGGAACTCTTGCCATCAGAGTTGTTGCTTCAAGAGCTCTTTCTGCAAATTGAAATATTTGAGCATCCAATGGTCCATATACACTGTAAATTCAGCACCAAGAAGATTGACCTGAAATTCTGTAATGCACATACTATTGCCAACATTTCCTTGTTGTGGGTAGGATAATTGGCCTCTGCTGAATTGTAGTGTTTGGAATCGAATGCCATGGGGCATGCTGTTGCCCATGTTTTGCCATAGGACAACACAGCCTCTGTCCTGAGCTTGCTCACATCCATGGTCACAAAAATTTTTGTTTTTCCCCAGGTCCTGATGGTCTATAGTCATGAGGCACTCATGTGACACCACAAGCTCCTTAATGCCATTGAATGCCATCTGATGCTTGTTGCACCAGATGACAACCTGTTTACTATCTGCCTTTCCTGTCAACATGGACAAGATGCAAGCAAGGTCACTTAGCTTCAGCAGAAATGGAGCGATGTAATGCACAAGTCTCAAAAACCTACAAACATCCCTGACCATTTGTGGCCTAGGCCAGTTCTGCACCTTCTCTGCCTTCAAAGCATCCATGGAAATGCTGCCCTGAGAGATGTGGTGCCCTAGGAAATCCAGCTCAAGGCAAAACAGGGACATCTTCTTTGTCAAGCAGTAGAGGCTTGTGTCATGAAGGCATTGAAGAATTGTCTCAATGTTTCAAATGTGTTCCTCCAAAGACAAAGACCAGATGATAATATCATTGAGATACACATGGCAGATCTTGCCTATGTGCTGTTGTAGTGCCTCGACTATCTGTCATTGATGCATCTGATGGAGTGTTCCTCAGGCCCATTGGCATCACCACCCATTCCCAAAGCCCAAAGGGTGTACACATGGCCATGAATTGAATGTTGTCTGGGTGGACCTTAGTCTGAAAAAATGTGTTCATCATATCTATCTTGCCTCAGATCTTACCTTTGGCACAGTTCACCAAAATGTTGTTGATCCAAGGCAGGGGTAACGATCTGGCACAGTGTTGTCATTGAGAAGCTGAAAGTCATTGACCCATCTTGGCAACACTGTTGGATCCACCTTAGGGATGAGAAAACATGGTGATGTTGTCACACTCAGTGGGGTTTTCACTAAATGTTTTGGATGTAGTTGAATCAGTCTAGATAGATCAAACAGTCACCCAAGTTGTTGTAGGCTGAGGTGTTATTGAAAGAACAGAGACAAATTCTACAAAATAGTAGAATAGGGGAGAAATAGGAGATGAATAGAATGAATGAAAGGGAAAAGTGGAGCACCTGACAGTTCACCACGTCTTCAGTTGGACACCAACTGGATTCAGTTGGCAGTTGGTGTTCAGTTGGTGTTCAGTTGGTGTTGAACTGAACTTCCAACTTTTTTAGTTTGGCTGAGAAATGGCTGGGAAAGTTCAGTTCAACACCAGTTCAGTTCAGTTCAGCACCAGTTGGACACCTACACCCCCATGTCATCGTCGACAATGCGCACGCCCCAAATGCCCCCAACGCTCCCCCAACATCGTCGATGCCGACGCGCATGTCCTCCAACGTCATCGACGTCCATGTGCACCGCCCAACGCCTCCAATGCTGTTGCGCACCCCCAACAATCCCCCCAATGCCATCAACGTCCACGCACGTCCTCTGACAACAACAACACCGTCCAACACCCCCCAACATTGTCGCACGTCCGACAATGTTGTCCAACGCCCAAACGTCGACGCACGCGCCTCAACACCCCCAACACCATCACCACCCACACACCCCCCATCCATGATGACCACGATGTGCACCCCCCCATTGTTGTCGTCCCAAACATCCCCCTGATGCCGTCGCACACCCCACACCCCCGTCGGATGCCACACCCCACTCAATGCCACCACACCGCCTGTCCAACATGGCCACATGCACACCCAATGCCCTCGCACCCCATCCTCATCCCCTGTCTATTCCCCTTGGTCACCATTGCCTCATCCCTGGCCACCCCTATCAACCCCCTTGGTCACCACTAGCAGCACTATCAACAAACCCAGGTCCACCAGGTCTGCTACCAAGGCCTTGCAGGAGGCTCTCAAGTGAGTGAGTCCCACCATCTCTCATGCATATCAGTAGTTAGTAGCATTATTAGTGGCATAGTAATAAATTTAAATAAATTTCTTTTAAATCCAAATAAAATAACAACACCTGTTTCAAATTGACCACCTCTTGGACACAACTTGAGCATCACTTAAATATCAACTGGGCATAAGTCTATGGTTGTATATAGCTTGTATATCACTCTTCTGCTCTTCTGTGAATACTACTTGCATACCACTTGAACTCCAACTGAACACCAATTAATCCATTGGTGAACTTGTGTGTATTTCTACTCCATGACATTCAACTGGTGTTCACTTGGTGGCCACTTGAATACCAACTGGTGTTCAACTGAAACATCACTTGTAACCACATCTGTAAGCACATACATACCAGTTGTCCACCAGTTGACCCCAAAGTGGAGCTCAGTTGAACAATGTTTGGACTTGTGTAAATTTTGCAAAGTCCAAAGTCCACTTGAAAACCAACTGAAAACCAACTGAACACCAGTTGGACAATCCCTTCCACCTCCACTGGCTCTGGAGAACACAATAGACCAACTACAGCACTTATGCCAAGATGTTTGAGAATGCCCAGAAGTTCCCCATTCTCCACTCTTTATTGAATGACCCTGCCTACAATAATAACTTGAAGGAACACAAGGCTGTCTGGGGAACTCACCAGCTTACAAAGGAGAACTTGGCTGCTGTCACAAAGGAGTTGCAGAATAAGCAGGACAAAGAGGAGAGGGCTGCAGAGAAGGCCAGGCTGGCCAAGGAGAAGAAGGGCAAGAATGCTTCTACTTCAAAGTAGGTAGTCTGTTTGTTGATACTAGACTGAATTCAAGTAACCCCATGTTGCCATTTCTTGTTTGAACCTCATCTTGTGTTTCAACCTATACTGATTTCAACAGTTTCCCTTTACAGGCTCTGGCCATGCTGCTCTCTTTGTGGCTGCTCCTCAGACTCCTTCTGTGTGTCTCTGCTGAACTACTGGAAGATCCTTTTCCAGACATCCTTTTTGTGGACCTCCATGTTCTGGGCTGACCATGAAAGCTTCAACAACCCTCCCAACGATTGTTGCCTTGCTGTTCATCTTCCAGATGCCAAATACCTCAAAGTCAGAACTCAGGTCTGGGTTGACCGCCTGGTCTCCAGAGCTATTGTCAATGCCAACTACAGTTTTCACACCTCAACAGCTATAGTGACTGAGTTCTGGAACTACTCCTTTGTCCAGCCTGGTGTTGCTACATTCAAGCTCACTTGCAGACATACCTGGAAGGCTTTCGTCTTGGAGTCCATTCGGTTGCTTGCAAAGCCCAGTGGTGCTGAACTCCTCTTTGTGGACAACATGGCTGTCGAGGACCTTGTTACTGCTGCCTATGAGTATCTGGGAGATGGAGGAGTCATCCGCAGTGCAGAGGGGCATTCTTGCAATGAGTGCTGTCATGCATTCAAGGATGTGGCTGATGTGATCCCTAATCAGCCTGACAATCCTGCTGCTCTTGCTGGCCATGATGAAAATCATGCTGTTCCAGAGTATGGAGGCCCTGCTGTGAGGATGCTGAGGCCATGGATGTTGATGATGATGTTCCAGCCAATGATGCATCTGAACCTGCCAGGGGTGCTGCCCTTAACAATTCTGCTGATGTTCACATGATTGTTATTGACAGCATTGTCATGGGGCCTCGTCACTGTGCCATGCCAGGTTGTGAGATGGGATTGCTCAATGCTCAGACTGGAGTGTTTTGCAAGGCACATTGTAAGGGAACACTCCTATTTTCTCCTATTCCCCTGTCCCTCTCCCTTCCTCCTCGTTCCTTTCTCTTTTCCTTCATTCCACGGACTCTTACATACATCCCCTTCATTCCCTTTCGTTCCCTTTCCTTTCCACTTCCTTTCCGCCCACTCCTTTCGCATCCAAGTCACGTCCGGTGACTCCGGAGTCTTTCTGCACTTCAGACTCGCTTCGGACTCGCTCGGATTTGTCTATACACTTCGGGGCTCATCCAGGCTACCTCTATCCTCTTTCCCCACTTCATTTCTCTTCGCTCTTACTTCCCCAGGCCACTGGCACGACTCCTGTACATTCCCCTTCCACTTCATTATCACATGTCCCCTTGTACCTTGTGATATTCGTTCGGACTTGTGGCTGGTGTACTGTACAGTTATCCTTCATTCCTCCCATGCTACTACAGTATATACTTCGCTTCCTAGCATGGAGAATCCCTATCCTGTTCTCTTTGGATTCTCCCTCTGCTAGGCCTGCACTGTGCGGCCATCTTGAGGTTGCCCTTACACACATCAGGACGAGATGGAGGTCCGTTGTCACATGAAAGACTGTGTCAGAGTCAAGGTGGCTGGGACTCAGGCATGTGTTAATCACCAGGAGCAGTGGAGGGTCTCCTGGGCTCGCTATGCCAATTCCTCACTCTTAGGAGTCCAGAGAATGTTGAGGAGGGCTCAGGAGGAGAGGCAGGAGTGGTTGCCTGCTGGTCAAGGAGCAGAGGCGCCTGAGCATGACGACCTTGAGGAGCAGGAGGTTGAAGAGGTCAGTGGCACCAAGTATAACAATTACTTCTCTGCTCCTAGGTTCTACTGTGTGGAGACCATCTGTGCTCCATGTGGTGTGGTGATTGCCTGGCACAATTTGCTAAGGCTGAAGGGGTTGCCAAGATTCTTCAGTTCCTTGAAGACATCCATGCAGATCCCAACTCCAGTCCTAGCTATATTGCTATTGACAAGGGATGTGCCTTACTCAAGCACACTGTCAAGCAAGGGCACTGGCCTGCTTGGAAACCCACCACTTGGATCATTGTTGACTCCTACCACTACATCACTCACTGGTTTACTGACCACCTCTTCTGGACTTAATGCAATCCAGCACCACTTAATGGAGATGCCCCCAACTTGGTGGTGGTTGATGAAGATAAGGAGGGGAGACCTTACTACAAGAGGGCCTTCAACACTCAGGTAAGTGACTATACTACTCAGTTACTTGTACTTGCCTAATTTGCTCACTTGGGCTTGTGAACAACTCAATGCATGGTTGGGTGGGTTCCAGACAGTCCTCAACCAAATGACTGTCAGCAAACTTTGACTTCACCATGCATGTGCTGCTCTTCTTGCACACTCAACATGTTATTGCTAGGCAGCAGGGGAGGCAGGATGAAGCAGGGGATGAATGTGAGGATGAAGAGGATGAGAATGGAGTTGTGAATAGAGAGCAAGAGGGAGAGGAAGATGATGATTGAAGGATTATAGCAAGTTCACTTGTAGTCCACCTGGCATTCAATTGTATATCACTTGAACTTCAGTTGAACAACACTTGTATACCACTTGAACATCACTTGAACCTCAGTTGAACACCATTTAAATATCACTTGAACCTCAGTTGAATACCACTTGGCTACCACTTGAACACCCCCTGAATATCACTTGAACACCAACTGGGGTTCAACTGAACACTCCCCAATATCACTTGTAGCTATGTCTGTACTCACACACATACCACTTGACCACCAGTTGACCACCAAGTGGGGCCCAGTTGAACACCATTTAGACTTGTGTAAATTTTGCAAAGTCAAAAGTCCACTTGAAACCCAACTGAACACCAACTGAACACCAGCTGGGCAACCCCTTCTACCTCTACTAACTCTATGGTACACAGTTCACATGCACACCACTTCTTGGATATCAACTGGACACCAACTGAAACTGCTCTAACTATATGAAGTGGTGTTCAAGTGGTAGCCACTTGGAGGAGAACTGAACTGAACTGAATGTAAGTGAACTTACTTGGTTGAATTGGTGTTCAGTTGGTAGTTCAGTTGACTTGAGTTGATATCCAACTGGTTGGACCTGACCAACTGAATCCAGTTGGTGTTCAGTTGTAGATGTGGTGAACTGCCAGATATACGAAAAGTGTAGGCTAGAAGTCAATAATGGCTTCATGAGGATGAGGAATAAAAAATAGAAATACTATACTGTATCAATGACAAGTAGATGTTATGTGACAATAAGACAATGATGAGGAAATATTCTTTCTCTAGGATACATTGTATGACTTTGCAAAGAGACAACCATGAAGCTCTAGATCAGATGTTTTGTTAGGGTCCAATCCTCACCCCTTAGGGGTACCCCTTTGCACCCCCTTTCAGACAACTGGACCATCAGAATCCCTCGGGCTCCACCCTTGAGGTGTAGGCATGGTGCACAGTACTTAGATTCACTTGTTACATGTGTCATGTACATGTGTACTTACATACTAGCCTCACTACATACACATGTTAGTTAGTATTTAAAGTAGCACTAGTATACATGTATTCCCTACTCTGAATTGTAGTTCCTCTTCGCCACTTGGTTTACTCTTGTCTTCGCTGCAGGCTCCTCCATGGAGCCCACCTCTCACCTTGCTCTCTCTGAAATCAGAACACCGCAGGGCTAGGAGGGCACAGCATCAAAGCTGAAGCCAAGTCCTGTACGCTCCTCTCGTCCACGCATTCCCGTGCCCCCTATACAGACAAGTCAGGAGGCTCTGTGATACGGTTCTTAACACATTTCTGCTAGATCACTTCCAAACTGAATAACAATGAGACACCCTGTAGAATCATTCTACAGTCTAAATGTCCAGGTTACAACAAGACAATATGCAGATGGAGTCAATACACAAGTATCCAGAATAATGTAGACACAAGCTACCTATTACTCTGTTCTCCAGTAAAGAATGCTTTCACTGATCTGAGTACTTAATTATCTTTATAATCAAGTCTACCAAATACAATGATACTATACAGGATTTCTATATAGAAGTAAGGACAAGGACAAGCTTTATCCTACTAACTGGAAGGATTCATTTTCAAAGAATGACTAGAGCTGAAAGAAGTTTCTCAGACTGAACCAAATTAACTGATAAAAACTAAATAAAATTGGATGATGTCTATCTACTACAATTTGGGGGGTTTATATAGACTACAGAGGGAGAAAGGCTGTGCAGTGCCAAGCATCTCAAGGCTGTGCTAAATGACTCTATCTGACTCATATTCTAGCAAGAGTAAGCCTTTGATTTGTAATGGCTAAGCCAAAACTTAGTAAGCTGTGCTAAATGACTCATGCTTTTGGCAGAGTAGATCTTTGATTTATAATAGCCAAGCCTAGTAAGTGATGACTCACTGCTTATTAAGGTCTACTCTATACATTCTAGCTTATTCTTCAAATTTCTATGACATTATAGGTTATGTGAGGTTGTTGACTTGAGCAGAATGTTAGAATAATAATTAGGGGTCCCAGGGGTCAATAGGGGCATAGGAGAAAGAAAGAAATAATGTCTGTATCATAATGGGAGGTCTGTTCGATTTGATTCAACTTGCCAAAATATGTCTTGGTTTTATAGTAGCATATGAAATAGCTACAAAACACTAATATTCATGTCACTTACTGCAAATTCCAATTTGAAGTATGACAACATGTACAGTGATGAGGAAGGATGAATCCTCCCAGCAGCAGTGTAACTCTCAATGAGCATTTGAAAGGCATCCAACAGTTTTCAAGAACAGCTGTATGATTGTTGGTTGATGACCTTCTCTGTGTTCTTAACTGAGATCCTGTGATACACATTAGGTAAGTGATGAACCAGCAGAATATCTGTGGGAAAAAGATCTTTAAACTTCTCTTTCATCTTCAAGTCCATATTCTTCAGCTTGTTGAGCAACACCAGATTTGCCACTTTTTTTCTGTATTGCCACAATAGCCATTGAGCAAATCTGACGAGGATGGACTGTTGGTTGAATTGTTATACATGCAAGCTTATTGAGCATCTCCTTTTCCATGAAGACTTGATGTGCCTCCCTCTTACCTTCCAGTATATCCTGCTGCGTCTCCACAGTGGAACACTGCTTCTGTTTTGCACATTGAGGCAGCTTGGGAGGAGGGATGATAGCAGTAGGGTTCAATAAATTGTAACCTTGTGTGTTGCCCAGCTTCGAAATATAGGTATGTGCTGCATGATTAAGAACAATTTGGTTGGACTCCAAGAAGGGTCCACCACAGATAATATCAGAACATAAGGAGAGGGAAACTGTAAGGGCAACCTCAAGATGGCTGACAGCGCAGGCCTAGCAGAGGGAGAATCCAAAGATATGAATAAGTCTAACTACAATACATGAGAGAGCTGCTCACCTAGCAGAGGGAGAATCCAAAGAGAACAGGATAGGGATTCTCCATGCTAGGAAGCGAAGTATATACTGTAGTAGCGTGGGAGGAATGAAGGATAACTGTACAGTACACCAGCCACAAGTCCGAATGAATATCACAAGGTACGAGGGGGCATGTGATAATGAAGTGGAAGGGGAATGTACAGGAGTCGTGCCAGCGGCCTGGGGAAGTAAGAGTGAAGAGAAATGGAGTGGGGAAAGAGGGTAGGGGTAGCCTGGACAAGCCCCGAAGTGTATAGACAAGTCTGAGCAAGTCCGAAGCAAGTCCTAAGTGCGGGAAGACTCCGGAGTCACCAGACGTGACTCAGATGTGAAAGGAGTGGGCGGAAAGGAAGTGGAAAGGAAAGGGGACGAAAGGGATGTATGTAAGAGTCCGTGGGATGAAGGAAAAGAGAAAGGAACGAGGAGGAAGGGAGAGGGACAGGGGAATAGGAGAAAATAGGAAGAAAATAGGAGTGTCCCCTTACATCACCCCCCCTTCAAGCTTGCGGCGACCCGACACAAAGATTCTTGCCTGCCACGCCATGAGTTCACCAACCCGGAAACTCCGGATTGCTGCAAGAAGATATCGAAGTACGACTGCACAGAGCCCGGAGCCTTCTGACTGTGCCAGCGCTCCCAGGACTGGTCCAGTGCTGTAGGAGTCATCCAGAGTGGTAGAGGAGTCTTTGGAGTCATCGGACTTGTCTGGAGTAAGCGCACTGCATTCAGATGACGATCATGGAAGTCCTTGACCTTCTGGGAAGCATGCTGGAGGTTGCTCGCGGGCTCCCAGGAGTCGTGCTCGATACCATAGCCTCGCCAGCGCACCAGATACTTCAGGACCCGACCAAACTGTCTGCTATTCCAGACCTCTTCTACCTCGTGTTCCTCTTCTCTGTCAACAAGCTGTGGAGGTGGTGGAGTGACAGGGTGTCTACCCGGAATGGGGTCTGGAACAAAGGGAGAGAGTTTGACCACAGGAAAGACAGGATGGAGACGGGATAAGCCCAGAGGGAGCTGGAGTCAGTACGCTGCCTTGCCAACCCTCCGGATGACTTTGTAAGGACCAAGTCGTGCGTGTCCAAGCTTCTGGAAGGGTTGGGCAAGGTTGATGTCTGACGAGTCCAGCCAAACCTTGTCACCCGGTTGGTACTCCGGAGCAGGAGTCCGACACTGATCGTAGTAGCGCTTCATGTCGTCCTGAGCCTTGACCAATGCAGACTGAGCTTCATCAACTGCAGACTTCATCCGGTCTACAAACTCGTTTGCGGACTCCATCCGAGATGGTGGTTGATGAGGTTCGAACCCGAGACGAGGATGACGGTCTGTATCTAGGAGGAAGGGCGACTGCTGAGTGGATGCATGGACCCGGTTGTTGTATGCGAACTCCGCCATAGGTAGGAGTCGAGCCCAGTCATCCTGACGCTCTCCGACGAAGATCCGGAGATAGGATTTGAGTTCCTGGTTAGTCCGCTCCGTCTGTCCGTCGGACTGAGGGTGGTACGCAGTGGAGGCAGCCAGCTTGATTCTGAGCATCTGGTAGACTTCTCGGGTGAACTCTGCGACGAATTGCGGACCCCAGTCGGACACAATGGACCGAGGGAGTCCGTGCAGCTTCCAGACGTTCTGCAGGTACAAGTTCGTGGATCCAAGGGCGGACACTGTGGTGTGAGTCGGAATGAAGTGGGCATGTTTGCTTATGGAGTCAACCACATTCATGACAGCGTCAAATCCATCAGACTCCAGGAGCTCAACAATGAAGTCAACGCTTAGATGATCCCAGCGTTCATCTGGAATAGGAAGCAGATGGAGTTCACCCATGGGCGGATGCCTTTGGGCTTTCGTCCAGAGACAGAGGTCACAATGGCGGGTGTAGGATCCGATGTACCGGGACATGTTGGGCCACCAGTAGCTGCACGAAACGAGCTCAAGGGTCTTCCATCTGCCAGCGTGTCCTGCAACCTTGGTGTTGTGGTGCTGGGCTACAATAGTCCGACGCAAGTCCGGTGAGTCCGGAACGTAGATCTTACCCCGGAACATCAGGAGTCCGTCCGATTGAGACCATTCCGCACTCCAGACTGTCTTGCAACTGCCCTGGGCCTTCTTCAACTCTTCTGCCGCCTTTGCCACTGCATCTTCAAACTTCGCATCCCGCACTCCAGTCCAGATAGCCATGAGGATATCCTTCTCCTCCCCTTCAAGAGTGACACCCGTGGCACAGACAGCAAAGTAGGACGGCTTAAGTAAAACCACATCCTTGTTGTCGTCCTTACTGTCCGAGTGATCCAAGTGATGCGAGAGAGCATCCGGTTTACCCATAGTCTGACCCAGACGATGCAGGAGAGTGAAGTCGAAGCGGAAGAGGTATAGGGACCAGTGGGCCTGGCAATGGTTGAGTTTCTGGGCCTTGATGAAGTACTCCAGGTTCTTGTGGTCTGTCCAGATCTCAAACGGAGTCTCCGCGCCTTCAAGGTAGTGCCGCCATTCTTCGAGCGCCTGGATGATTGAAAGCATCTCCTTGTTGTGTATTTCGTAGTTCCACTCCGCAGCCTGTAGACTTTTAGAGTAGAATGCGACAGGATGCCATTTACCATCATCCGGATCCAGCTGCGACAAGACTGCACCCGTAGCGTAGTCCGACGAGTCCGCTTCAACCCAGTACGGCCAATCCTCCTTCGGAAAGACCAGAGCAGGTTCCGAAGTGATCAGCTCCTTGATCTGAAGAAATGCGGATTGAGCGGAGTCGTTCCATTGCCATTCCTTTGCGCAGGTGAGATCGAAGAGAGGCTGAGCAATATGCGAATAGTCCTTGATGAAGCAGCGGTAGAAGTTGACAAACCCGAGGAAGGATTGGAGTTCAGTCCGAGTCCGAGGGGTCGGCCAGTCTGCGACTCCGGAAACCTTTACGGGGTCCATCTCGATCTTACCCTCGGAGATGACAACTCCGAGATACTCCACCTTGGTCTGTTCAAAATCGCACTTGTCTGCTCGGAGGAAGAGCTTGTTCTGCTGGAGGATCTCTAGGACTTGCTTGAGAATCTGGCAATGCTCTTCGCGTGTCTTGGTGTAGATCAGAATGTCATCCAGATAGATAATGACCACACCTTCCATAATGAGCTCCCGGAAGAGGTCGTTCATCATGGTCTGGAAGGTAGATGGGCTGTTGGTCAGTCCGAAGAACATCACCAAGGGTTCGAAGAGTCTGCGCGTAGTCTGGAATGCGCCCTTCCACTTGTCACCCTCCTTGATCCAGATGTTGTTGAAACCCCATTGGATGTCGAGCTTGGAGAAGTAGCGAGTGTTCCGGAGTTTGTCCACCAAGTCCGAGATGAGCGGAAGTGGGTACTGATTCTTGACCGTCATGTTGTTGAGCTTCCGGTAGTCCTGGACCAAGCGGAGTGATCCATCCTTCTTCTTGACAAAGAACACTGGGGCGGCCATGGGCGACTTGCTAGGGCGGATCTGACCAGTCCGGAGATTTTCTTCCAGAAATTCATCCAGCTTTTTCTGCTCCGCAGGGGACAGTGGATAGCACTTGGTCGAGGTCGGTTCCGCTCCGTCCAGTAGCTCAATGGCGTGGTCCCACGGATGCGGCATGGGCAGTTCATCAAAGGACTCCTTGGCAAAGACGTCCTCAAATTCCTGAAGGAAGTCCAGGACTGTGCTGTTCCGAGGATCATGGGGTTTGTTGCGCTGGAAAGCCAATGCAAGGCGCTGCGAGACCATCTCCGAAGCCTGGATGTGTTCTTCCTGAAGACTCCGAAGGTGCTCCAGAGTCGGAGGAGGGATGGCTGCAAAGATACAGTCACCCTTCTCAAGTCTGGAGTCGTCCGGAGTTGTAGCCTCATCATCATCATCATCGTCCTCGTAGTCCTGAAGCTGCGGGAGATCATCCGAGTGCAGTTCCTCAACCCTTGGCATTGGACCCGTACGACACTTCCGGAGTCGCATGGACTCCTTGCATCGGGTCAGCTTGTCATGGCGGAACTCCTTGCAACAGGTGTTGCATCTGGACGGACAACGGCTCATGGTCACCTCCTTCGTCTGCCAGTCGATCTCGGAGTTGTGCTTCCGAAGCCAGGTGTATCTGAGGATGATGTCCTGCCATCCGATGTTAGCGACTGCGAAAAGCATCCATTCCATGTGATCCTTGAACCGGAGTACAAGGTCCACGACTTCGGAGATGGATCCCTTTTCGTTTGGTGATCCGTCGACGTTGAAGACCGGAATTGGAGCGGACAGCTTGCGTCGGGTGAAACCATGGGCATCAGCGAAGCGTGGATGCATGAAGACTCCGGTGGCCCCACAGTCCACCAGGGCCTGAAGGGTGCATCTGTGTTGTGTATCCGTGCTCTGCACTTCAATGGGTATATCTAAGGAAAGCTTGCCGGGCAGTGCGGAGATCTTATAGCTACTGGGTAACCGCTGTTCCCACTGTGGGCAAAACCTTCGGAGTGCGCAGATTGTAACCGGAGTCGCTTGCTTAACGTCGGATGAGGTCAGAGTCATCATCTTGCATTTCGTCTATGCTAAGACAAGCAAATTGGTTATTTACCAATGAGGTCGCACTGATCACTCGTTGGTCCAGACAAAATCCGCCATGTCCAATTCCTCAACCGGGGCCGTTCCCTCAGCATCTATTCCTTCCAAAGTCCCTGCACTTTCTACAACATTGGCCGTGGTCAAGAGATCTTCAATGGCGGACATCCGCTCCTCAATGGTCATGAACTGGACATCGTGCCGGAGTGGGCACTCACGGGACATGTGGCCGGGCTTGCCGCATCGGTAACAGAGCTGCGAAGTGGCGGGTCGGGAGCAGGTGTGGTCGACGTCCATGGGGACGCCCGGTGAGAGAGCCTTCGGAGGAGGCAGGGGTTGGAAACACGATTGCAGAGGTGGGAGCAGAGTCCGAGGCGCGGGAAGTACACCCGCAGAAGTCCGAGCGACTCCGGAGTTGGCTGCTGGTTGGACGAGGGGTCTGGAGTGTCCAGAGTTACCGGAGTGCATGCCAAAGTGGAAGGACTGGTTAGCAGCACGATTGTCAGCAACCCGCTGCGCTGCCCTGTACCATTTCTCAAAGTCATCCTTGTCCGGACAGTCTGCGGACTCGGCAACGTGGCTCTGGATGATGGAGTCCAATCTGCGGCAGAACTTCATCGTGATGTTGGAGCCCTCGGTGTATCCGGATTGGTCTACGAGATCCCGGAACTCGTCGAGGTACTCCTGGAAGGTCCGACGGCCTTGGTGGTACCAGGTGGACTCCAGTTTTTAGCATGGCAGCTTCGCGTTCCCAATCCAGAAGGAAGCGAGTCCAGAACTTGGTTGCGAAGGCAGCCCAGGACTTGAAGTACGGATCCTTCGGACTCCGAAGCACCATGTCCACATACTCCTTGGCGCAATCCTTCTGAAAGAAGGAGAGACACCAGAGGATTTTGGCCTGTTCAGTTGGAAAGTGGTCCAGACAGAGCTGGAAGTAGATGGAGCACATGTTGTAGAATGCGCGGCCATCCTTGCGGTTTCCATCAAAGATTGGGGGAGAGGCAGGCTTCAGATGGGAACGCGGAGTGTTTTCGGATTGACCCAGGGCGTGCTGGGAGGCTTCAGTGCCCTCAGCTCGGAGTCCGGAGTCGTTTTCGGAGTAGTCGGATGGGGTGTTAGGAGGAGTTCTTCGATTTGGGCGAGTGTATCATGGATGGAACGGATTTGGGTTTGGTGTTCGTATGTCTGAGCCCACAAGGTCTGCAAAGTCTCGGAGTCCGGTCCTGAGTCGGCTGGCTCAGATGGCGGGATCTGACTGGAAGCGCCCATCATTTCGGAGTCATCAGGGGAGCGAGGGATGGAGTTCCTTGGGTCCTCAGAGGTGGGTGGGAGTAGCAGGAGAGCGTCCAGAATGTCCGCAAAACCAGAGAGACGTCGGGAACGAGTCTGGAGTGGCGCAGGATGTTTTCTGTAGGGCTCTGGTGCCAGGATGGAAGATCCTGTTCTGCTGTAAGGGCAACCTCAAGATGGCCGACAGCACAGGCCTAGCAGAGGGAGAATCCAAAGATATGAATAAGTCTAACTACAATACATGAGAGAGCTGCTCACCTAGCAGAGGGAGAATCCAAAGAGAACAGGATAGGGATTCTCCATGCTAGGAAGCGAAGTATATACTGTAGTAGTGTGGGAGGAATGAAGGATAACTGTACAGTACACCAGCCACAAGTCCGAATGAATATCACAAGGTACGAGGGGACATGTGATAATGAAGTGGAAGGGGAATGTACAGGAGTCGTGCCAGCGGCCTGGGGAAGTAAGAGTGAAGAGAAATGGAGTGGGGAAAGAGGGTAGGGGTAGCCTGGACAAGCCCCGAAGTGTATAGACAAGTCTGAGCAAGTCCGAAGCAAGTCCGAAGTGCAGGAAGACTCCGGAGTCACCAGACATGACTCAGATGTGAAAGGAGTGGGCGGAAAGGAAGTGGAAAGGAAAGGGGACAAAAGGGATGTATGTAAGAGTCTGTGGGATGAAGGAAAAGAGAAAGGAACAAGGAGGAAGGGAGAGGGACAGGGGAATAGGAGAAAAATAGGAAGAAAATAGGAGTGTCCCCTTACAGAAACAATGGCTTCCAGGTTGCAAGAATTAAAAAGCCTGTCACAAAAACATGGCCAAATATAAACAAAGTGGTGGAATTCAAAATCTGCCTTTTCTGGTAATGGAACATTGAGAACATGCTTTTTGAGCTTCAATTGCATCACAAGCGACTTTCTAATCAAGACTACTGGTGAGTCATGGTTAATAAGGGAAGTCACATGCAAAGAAGCAAAGGAACAAGGGTTCAAAATCTCACAAGGCCAGAGAAATGGGGTGTAGACAACAGAGTGCACCTAAAACCCCCATTCAGGTCTGAATTCCAGCTTGTATCGTCATTAAAAAAACATGAAGGCAGCATAGCCATAACAGCAACCATTGATGTTGAGGGAGTGTCATTGACAACAGGAAAATCAGTGGACTCTTGGAGGGAAACAGATGCTACCTGCCTAGGCTTCTTAACTGTAAGGGCAACCTCAAGATGGCCAACAGCATGAGCCTAGCAGAGGAAGAATCTGAAGATATGAATAGAGCTACTACAATACATGAGAGACTGCTCACCTAGCAAAGGGAGAATCCAAAGAGAACAAGATAAGAATTTTCCATGCTAGGAGGTGAAATATATACTGTAGAAGTGTGGGAGAAAGGTGGAATAACTGTATAGTACATTAGCCACAAGTCCATAGAATATCACAAGGTACAAGCAGGCACATGTGATAGCAAGGTGAAGGGAATATGCAAGAGTCATGCTGGTGACCTGGGAAAGTGGGAATGGGAAGTAAAGAGGTGTGGGAAGAATGTGTAGGTCACCCAGATGTGCCCTGAAGTGTATATGTGCATCTGAAGCATGTCCAGGCATGCTCAAGCATGGCCAAGTGCAGCTGAGTGAATCAAGACCACAGAAATACATTGGATGCTTTAGATTAGGCTCAGATGCATGGTAGGATGGAAAGGGAAATGTAAATAAGAGTCCATGGAATGAAAAGAAAGAGAAAGGAACAAAGAGGAAGAAAGAAAGACAAGGAAAAAGGAGAAAATAGAAGTGTCCCCTTACATTAACCTTCTTTGCTATCTTCAGTGTGAGAGTCTTGTATGTCACAGGGAAAACCATTGGGGCAATCTGTGAAGATATGGTAAACATAGAACTGGCAACATGTATAACAGCCATGGTGGTCCTTCAACAACTCCCTCTCTTTTGGCATTGAAATGAGAAAGCTGTTCCTTTGCATCCTTCACCACAGCAGCTGTTGAAGCGCACAGTGCTGTGGGTGTCACCACCAGAATGCTCACATGAGGAGGGTATCTGTTATTATGCTGTGCCAGCTCCTTGGCAATAATTGCCAGCTGACACTGTCTCTTCTTGTCCAAGTCTGTTACAGCCCCTAGCCAGTTATTGAAATCATTGATGAGGTATAATTTTTCCATGGCACAGTCTGTGGCCAGCTCCTTTTCCATGTGAGACTTAGGTTGGTGACAGATGTGTGTCTCATCAAGTTGAAATGATGTGTTAATCAATAGGATGTTCTTCAACCTGAATTCATATATTCCCAGTCCTTCTTCAATCACTTCATGCAAAACCATTGCCAAGTATTCATCCCAAGACATACACAGCAGCTTTGAACCAATGACAGCAAGCCAGTCGATTGCCAATGGGTCCTCCATGTTGAAGGCCACAGTGGAAACCCACCTCTCCTTGGGGATGTTCTTCACCCTGAGGTGAATAGTCACTGCATTTTCAAAGTGATGTGTCTGCTTGTAATCACAGGACAGTGCTCTGGACAGTCCTGTTTGACCCATGTGTTCATCATCAGCATGTTAACATTGAGAAAAGAGAAAGGCACAGAAGCTGGGTTGAAGTCCAGGGAAAGACCACATATATGCACATTGACAGGTTGGAGGAGTACCCAAGTGTACAACACTCAGAGGAAAGGGAACCAGAGGTAAGAGGACCAAAATGTGGTATTCATGAATGTAGATGGACATTTACAGGAAAGAGGAAGAAGTATCTACAATGTCAGGGTCGTGTATAAATAGGGAAAAGGAAATCACATGATTGGGAGTCAGAGGCATAGGAGCAGGTAAGTGGAACAAGCCTGAAGGCTGAACACTCAGGAATCAAGAACGAGAGGGTGAATGGATCAAACGTATGGGATTCGGAGTGAGATGAGATGAAGTAGGGTACAAACGGGAAGTAAGTAATCGAGAAGGTCAGGGTCGCAGTATATATACGGGCATACATGTGATCAGGGGTGGGACAGGGGGGAGTACAAGTAAGCGCGAGCTTACAGTAAGCATTGAGCTTACACTTGACCTCCCTCTGACATGCCGTGCACAGATTTATATTTTCACGCTAGAATGCATGAGAGTAATGAAGAAGTAAATGTATTATTTTCACCTTACTATTACCGGAAGTATTGAGCACTGCCACAATCAATACTGCATCCAAGAGTAAAGATCACATAATCAATTAGAATTTGTAAATGATAATTCTTTTGCCCATATATAGTATCTCTTTCCTTTCTTGATATTTTAATGCAAAGTAATGAAACTCAGACAATCAGTTACTGTGTGTGAGAATAACAAAGTACTACAAGGGAAGTAACATACAAACAAAGACTGTTTTGTTACTTCTTTTTCGAAGTAATGAAACAATAGTGGGTTTGTAAGGGCAACCTCAAGATGGCCGCACAGCGCAGGCCTAGCAGAGGGAGAATCTAGCAGAGGGAGAATCCAAAGGTATGAATAAGTCTAACTACAATACATGAGAGAGCTGCTCACCTAGCAGAGGGAGAATCCAAAGAGAACAGGATAGGGATTCTCCATGCTAGGAAGCGAAGTATATACTGTAGTAGCGTGGGAGGAATGAAGGGTAACTGTACAGTACACCAGCCACAAGTCCGAACGAATATCACAAGGTACGAGGGGGCATGTGATAATGAAGTGGAAGGGGAATGTACAGGAGTCGTGCCAGCGACCTGGGGGAGTAAGAGCAAAGAGTAATGAAGTGGGGAAAGAGGATAGGGGTAGCCCGGACGAGCCCCGAAGTGTATATACGAGTCCGAGCAAGTCCGAAGCGAGTCTGAAGTGCGGGAAGACTTCGGAGTCACCAGACGTGACTCGGATGCGAAAGGAGTGGATGGAAAGGAGGTGGAAAGGAAAGGGGACGAAAGGGAATGAAGGGGATGTAGGTTAGAGTCCGTGGGATGAAGGAAAGGAGAAAGGAACGAGGAGGAAGGGAGAGGGACAGGGGAATAGGAGAAAATAGGAGTGTCCCCTTACATCACCCCCCCTTCAAGGTTGCGGCGACCCGACGCGAAGATTCCTGCCTGCCACGCCATGAATTCACTAGACCCGAAACTCCGGATTGCTGCGAGAAGATATCGAAGTACGACTGCACAGAGCCCGGAGCCTTCCGACTGCGCCAGCGCTCCCAGGACTGGTCCAGTGCTGTAGGAGTCATCCGGAGTGGTAGAGGAGTCGTCGGAGTCATCGGACTCGTCCGGAGTAAGCGCACTGCGTCCGGATGACGATCATGGAAGTCCTTGACCTTCTGGGAGGCATGCTGGAGGTTGCTCGCGGGCTCCCAGGAGTCGTGCTCGATACCATAGCCTCGCCAGCGCACCAGATACTTCAGGACCCGACCAAAACGTCTGCTATTCCGGACCTCTTCTACCTCGTGTTCCTCTTCTCCATCAACGAGCTGCGGAGGTGGCGAGAGTGACAGGGCGTCTACCCGGAATGGGGTCCGGAACGAAGGGAGAGAGTTTGACCACGGGGAAGATGGGATGGAGACGGGATAGGCCCGGAGGGAGCTGGAGTCGGTACGCTGCCTTGCCAACCTTCCGGACGACCTTGTAAGGACCGAGTCGTGCATGTCCGAGTTTCCGGGAGGGTCGGGCAAGGTTGATGTCCGACGAGTCCAGCCAAACCTTGTCACCCGATTGGTACTCCGGAGCAGGAGTCCGACGCTGATCGTAGTAGCGCTTCATGTCGTCCTGAGCTTTGACTAATGCAGACTGAGCTTCATCGACTGCGGACTTCATCCGGTCTACAAACTCGTTTGCGGACTCCATCCGAGACGGCGGCTGATGAGGTTCGAACCCAAGACGAGGATGTCGGCCTGTATCTAGGAGGAAGGGCGACTGCTGAGTGGACGCATGGACCCGGTTGTTGTATGCGAACTCTGCCATAGGTAAGAGTCGGGCCCAGTCGTCCTGACGCTCTCCGACGAAGATCCGGAGATAGGACTCTAGTTCCTGGTTAGTCCGCTCTGTCTGTCCGTCGGACTGAGGGTGATACGCAGTGGAGGCAGCCAGCTTGATTCCGAGCATCCGGTAGACTTCTCGGGTGAACTCTGCGACGAATTGCGGACCCCGGTCGGACACAACGGACCGAGGGAGTCCGTGCAGCTTCCAGACGTTCTGCAGGTACAAGTTCGCGGATCCGAGGGCGGACACTGTGGTGTGAGTCGGAATGAAGTGGGCACGTTTGCTTACGGAGTCGACCACATTCATGACAGCGTCAAATCCATCGGACTCCGGAAGCTCGACAATGAAGTCGACACTCAGACGATCCCAGCGTTCATCCGGAATAGGAAGCGGATGGAGTTCACCCATGGGCGGATGCCTCTGGGCTTTCGTCCGGAGACAGAGGTCGCAATGGCGGGTGTAGGATCCGACGTACCGGGACATGTTTGGCCACCAGTAACTGCGCGAAATGAGCTCAAGGGTCTTCCATCTGCCGGCGTGTCCTGCGACCTTGGTGTCGTGGTGCTGGGCTACAATAGTCCGACGCAAGTCCGGTGAGTCCGGAACGTAGATCTTACCCCGGAACATCAGGAGTCCGTCCGATTGAGACCATTCTGCACTCCGGACTGTCTTGCGACTGCCCTGGGCCTTCTTCAACTCTTCTGCCGCCTTTGCCACTGCGTCTTCGAACTTCGCATCTCGCACTCCAGTCCGGATAGCCGTGAGGATATCCTTCTCCTCCCCTTCAAGAGTGACACCCGTGGCACGGACAGCAAAGTAGGACGGCTTAAGTAAAACCACATCCTTGTTGTCGTCCTTACCATCCGAGTGATCCGAGCGACGCGAGAGAGCATCCGGTTTACCCATAGTCCGACCCGGACGATGCTGGAGAGTGAAGTCGAAGCGGGACAGGTATAGGGACCAGCGGGGCCTGGCGACGGTTGAGTTTCTGGGCCTTGATGAAGTACTCCAGGTTCTTGTGGTCCGTCCAGATCTCGAACGGAGTCTCCGCGCCTTCAAGGTAGTGCCGCCATTCTTCGAGTGCCCGGATGATTGAAAGCATCTCCTTGTCGTGTATTTCGTAGTTCCGCTCCGCAGCCTGTAGACTTTTAGAGTAGAATGCGACAGGATGCCATTTACCATCATCCGGATCCAGCTGCGACAAGACCGCACCCGTAGCGTAGTCCGACGAGTCCGCTTCAACCCGGTACGGCCGATCCTCCTTCGGAAAGACCAGAACAGGTTCCGAAGTGATCAGCTCCTTGATCCGAAGAAATGCGGATTGAGCGGAGTCGTTCCATTGCCATTCTTTTGCGCAGGTGAGGTCGAAGAGAGGCCGAGCGATATGCGAGTAGTCCTTGATGAAGCGGCGGTAGAAGTTGACGAACCCGAGGAAGGATTGGAGTTCAGTCCGAGTCCGAGGGGTCGGCCAGTCCGCGACTCCGGAAACCTTTACCGGGTCCATCTCGATTTTACCCTCGGAGATGACGACTCCGAGATACTCCACCTTGGTCTGTTCGAAATCGCACTTGTCTGCTCGGAGGAAGAGCTTGTTCCGCTGGAGGATCTCTAGGACTCGCTTGAGAACCCGGCGATGCTCTTCGCGTGTCTTGGTGTAGATCAGAATGTCATCCAGATAGATAATGACCACACCTTCCGTAATGAGCTCCCGGAAGAGGTCGTTCATCATGGTCTGGAAGGTAGATGGGCTGTTGGTCAGTCCGAAGAACATCACCAAGGGTTCGAAGAGTCCGCGCGTAGTCCGAAATGCGGCCTTCCACTCGTCACCCTCCTTGATCCGGACGTTGTTGAAACCCCATCGGACATCGAGCTTGGAGAAGTATCGAGCGTTCCGGAGTTTGTCCACCAAGTCCGAGATGAGTGGGAGCGGGTACCGATTCTTGACCGTCATGTTGTTGAGCTTCCGGTAGTCCTGGACCAAGCGGAGCGATCCGTCCTTTTTCTTGACAAAGAACACTGGGGCGGCCATGGGTGACTTGCTGGGGCGGATCCGACCAGTCCGAAGATTTTCTTCCAGAAATTCATCCAGCTGTTTCTGCTCCGCAGGGGACAGCGGGTAGCACTTGGTAGAGGTCGGTTCCGCTCCGTCCAGTAGCTCAATGGCGTGGTCCCACGGACGCGGCATGGGCAGTTCATCAAAGGACTCCTTTGCGAAGACGTCCTCGAATTCCTGAAGGAAGTCCGGGACTGCGCTGTTCCGATGATCGTGGGGTTTGTTGCGCTGGAAAGCCAATGCGAGGCGCTGCGAGACCGTCTCCGAAGCCCGGATGTGTTCTTCCCGAAGACTCCGAAGGTACTCCGGAGTCGGAGGAGGAATGGCTGCAAAGATACGGTCACCCTTCTCAAGCCCGGAGTCGTCCGGAGTTGTAGCCTCATCATCATCGTTGTCGTCCTCGCAGTCCTGAAGCTGCGGGAGATCATCCGAGTGCAGTTCCTCAACCCTTGGCATCGGACCCGTACGACACTCCCGTAGTCGCACGGACTCCTTGCGTCGGGTCAGCTTGTCATGGCGGAACTCCTTGCGACAGGTGTCGCATCCGGACGGACAACGGCTCATGGTCACATCCTTCGTCTGCCAGTCGATCTCGGGGTTGTGCTTTTGAAGCCAGGTGTATCCGAGGATGATGTCCTGCCGTCCGATGTTAGTGACTGCGAAAAGCATCCGTTCCGTGTGATCCTTGAACCGGAGTACAAGGTCCACGACTTCGGAGATGGATCCGTTTTCGTTTGGCGATCCGTCGACGTTGAAGACCGGAATCGGAGCGGACAGCTTGCGTCGGGTGAAACCATGGGCATCAGCAAAGCGCGGATGCATGAAAACTCCGGTGGCCCCGCAGTCCACCAAGGCCTGCAGGGTGCATCTGTGTTGTGTATCCGTGCTCTGCACTTCAACGGGTATATCTAAGGAAAGCTTGCCGGGCAGCGCGGAGATCTTATAGCTACTGGGTAGCCGCCGTTCCCACTGCGGGCGAAACCTTCGGAGTGTGCGGATTGTAACCGGGGTCGCTTGCTTAACGTCGGATGAATCGTCGGATTGGTCGAAGTCATCATCTTGCATTTTGTCTACGCTAAGACAAGCAAATCGGTTATTTACCAACGAGGTCGCACTGATCACTCGTTGGTCTGGACAAAATCCGCCGTGTCCGATTCCTCAACCAGGGCCGTTCCCTCAACGTCTATTCCTTCCGAAGTCCCCACACTTTCTACAACATCAGCCGCGGTCAAGAGATCTTCAATAGCGGACGTCCGCTCTTCGGCCGTCATGAACCGGACGTCAAACCGGAGTGGGCACTCACGGGACATGTGTCCAGGCTTGCCGCATCGGTAACAGAGCTGCGAAGTGGCGGGCCGGGAGCGGGTATGATCGACATCCATAGGGACGCCTGGTGAGAGAGCCTTCGGAGGAGGCGGGGGTTGGAAACGAGGTTGCAGAGGCGGGAGCAGAGTCCGAGACGCGGGAAGTACACCCGCAGGAGTCCGAGCGACTCCAGAGTTGGCTGCTGGTCGGATGAGGGGTCCGGAGTTACCGGAGTGCATGCCAAAGTGGAAGGACTGGTTAGCAGCACGATTGTCAGCAACCCGCTGCGCTGCCCTGTACCATTCCTCGAAGTCGTCCTCGCCCGGACAGTCTGCGGACTCGGCAACGCGGCTCTGGATGATGGAGTCCAATCCGCGGCGGAACTTCATCGTGATGTTGGAGCCCTCGGTGTATCCGGACTGGTCTACAAGGTCCCGGAACTCGTCAAGGTACTCCTGGAAAGTCCGACGGCCTTGGTGGTACCGGGTGGACTCCAGTTTTAGCATGGCGGCTTCGCGTTCCCGATCCGGAAGGAAGCGAGTCCGGAACTCAGTTGCGAAGGCGGCCCAGGACTCGAAGTACGGATCCTTCGGACTCCGGAGCACCATGTCCGCGTACTCCTTGGCACGGTCCTTCTGAAAGAAGGAGAGACACCAGAGGATTTTGGCCTGCTCGGTCGGAAAGTGGTCCGGACAGAGCTGGAAGTAGATGGAGCACGCGTTATAGAATGCGCGGCCATCCTTGCGGTTTTCCGTCAAAGATTGGGGGAGAGGCAGGCTTCAGACGGGAACGCTGAGTGTTTTCGGATCGACCCGGGGCGTGCTGGGAGGCTTCGGTGCCCCTCAGCTCGGAGTCCGGAGTCGTTTTCGGAGTAGTCGGACGGGGTGTTAGGAGGAGTTCTTCGATTCGGGCAAGTGTATCATGGATGGAACGGATTTGGGTTTGGTGTTCGTACGTCTGAGCCCACAAGGTCTGCAAAGTCTCGGAGTCCGGTCCTGAGTCGGCTGGCTCGGATGGCGGGATCTGGCTGGAACCGCCCGTCATTTCGGAGTCGTCAGGGGAGCGAGGGATGGAGTTCCTTGTGTCCTCAGAGGTGGGTGGGAGTAGCAGGAGAGCGTCCGGAATGTCTGCAAAACCGGAGAGACGTCGGGAACGAGTCCGGAGTGGCGCAGGACGTTTTCCGTAGGGCTCTGGTGCCAGGATGGGAGATCCTGTTCTGCTGTAAGGGCAACCTCAAGATGGCCGCACAGCGCAGGCCTAGCAGAGGGAGAATCTAGCAGAGGGAGAATCCAAAGGTATGAATAAGTCTAACTACAATACATGAGAGAGCTGCTCACCTAGCAGAGGGAGAATCCAAAGAGAACAGGATAGGGATTCTCCATGCTAGGAAGCGAAGTATATACTGTAGTAGCGTGGGAGGAATGAAGGGTAACTGTACAGTACACCAGCCACAAGTCCGAACGAATATCACAAGGTACGAGGGGGCATGTGATAATGAAGTGGAAGGGGAATGTACAGGAGTCGTGCCAGCGACCTGGGGGAGTAAGAGCAAAGAGTAATGAAGTGGGGAAAGAGGATAGGGGTAGCCCGGACGAGCCCCGAAGTGTATATACGAGTCCGAGCAAGTCCGAAGCGAGTCTGAAGTGCGGGAAGACTTCGGAGTCACCAGACGTGACTCGGATGCGAAAGGAGTGGATGGAAAGGAGGTGGAAAGGAAAGGGGACGAAAGGGAATGAAGGGGATGTAGGTTAGAGTCCGTGGGATGAAGGAAAGGAGAAAGGAACGAGGAGGAAGGGAGAGGGACAGGGGAATAGGAGAAAATAGGAGTGTCCCCTTACAGGGTTAGTATAAGTCATAAAAAGTATGTAGAAAGTACAGATCACCAAAAGACTTATACTAAATCACTATTGTCGTCGGTTGTTATTTTATTCTTGTTTTTGGTGATTCGTACTTTCTACATACTTTTTATGACTTATACTAACCCACTATTGTTTCATTACTTCGAAAAAGAAGTAACAAAACAGTCTTTGTTTGTATGTTACTTCCCTTGTAGTACTTTGTTATTCTCACACACAGTAACTGATTGTCTGAGTTTTCATTACTTTGCATTAAAATATCAAGAAAGGAAAGAGATACTATATATGGGCAAAAGAATTATCATTTACAAATTCTAATTGATTATGTGATCTTTACTCTTGGATGCAGTATTGATTGTGGCAGTGCTCAATACTTCCGGTAATAGTAAGGTGAAAATAATACATTTACTTCTTCATTACTCTCATGCATTCCAGCATGAAAATATAAATCCATGCACAGTGTGTGAAGGAACAGCTATCCACATCTTTGAGGAAGATGATCGCATCAAGATGTGGTTAGGGGCAGAGGAAGGAACAGATGAGGGGGAAGGATGTTTCAGAAGCCAACAGTTGAGTGCCTTGAGGTCCTCGACCTCAGAATGAGGGAGCCAACAATCTTCTTCAGTGCTGTAGCCATGGTATCGCACCAAATATTTTGAGCCTCAAGCACCTTTCTTCTTGTCTATAATGTTCTTGACAAACCACTCTTTATCACCAGAATCTGTTTTGATACTGGCTGGTCTCTCAAGTTCACATGAAGGGAAAAGGTCAGGGTCATTCACAACAAAGTGCCAAAGTTAGGACACATGAAACATTGGGAAAACATTAGAATTTGGCATGTTCAAGGTATATGTTGAGCGTTCTGGGCAAGCCTTGACAATCTTGTAGGGACCATCAAAACGAGGCATGAACTTTGCAACTTGTTTGTCACCAGCTTGAGTGTATTCTTGATGATGATTGGTGGTGAATAAATAGACAGAATCACCAACAGTATAAGCCACCTCCTGTGAACAGGACTCATTAGTGTAAATACTTTGAGAGATCTTTGCAGCCAAGAGAGAGTTCTTAGCCTCAAGTGTGTAATTTTCAATTGTATGCATGATCTCTTGAGTGTCAGAGTCTGGCTTGTTGGATGTTGGAACCATAGGGGGTATCAGGCAGGGTGAGCGGCCAAGACATAACTGGAAGGGCAATAGACTGGTTGACATGTTCATTGTATTCATGTAACAAAACCTGACATGTGGCAACACCTTCACCCATCCTTTCTGATTGTAATTGACAAAGTATATGATCTCAAGCAGTAGGCCGTTTTTGCAAAACCAGTGGTCAAAGAATAGGATGGCAGCACAATCAGCTGACAGGTCCATGTTGCAGGAAATAAGTTTAATGTCCACGCTCAAGCAATCAGTGATGGCCAGCAAGTAGTTGTGGCCCTTGTCTTCTGGCAAGGGTTCAATGAAATCCAATGTGACAGCATCGAATCAGGCGTCAGGGACTCATAATGAGTGTAGGGGGCCTACCAGTTTGGTGGTTGGCAATTTGTTATGCTGGCAATCAATACAACCTGGGATGTACACATTCTCCAAGTCCCTGCACATGTTAGGCCAATAAAAGGAATCATGGAGGGCAGAGTAGGACTTAGCAGAACTGAAATGACCTAGGGCGTCGTGGGCAAGGGCAAAACAAATGTTCCTGCACCAATATTACACAGGGAATCACCAGACAGTTGGCGACGTAAAGCAAACCATTTTGCTTGGCAACACCAGTGACACCAATACCCTTTGACATCAATTTTTGGCACCAAGGATCAACCTCATAACTGTTCTTAATCAGTGTGAGGAACATCTCATCATTTGAGATGGACAAGACAGATGCAACAATGAATGGTGTTGGGAATACAGCGCAAGCGAGGGTGGACACAGCCATGATTGGAGCAATGATAGGGTCTGGGGTCATTGAGAACTTGTGAGACAGTGCGTCAGCCATGGTATTTTCCTCCCCCTTCATGTATTTGATAGTGAAATTGAAATCTGCCAGGAACGTCTGCCAATGTAGCACCATGCCGGTTCCAATGTCACTTGCATCTGTAGTAACATAGATCCTGTTTTTGCCTGGATCATTGTGGTCAATAACTGTCAAGCATTCCCATGATGTAATGAGTGTCCTGATACTATTGAAGGCAATTTGGTGAACAGGAAACCTCTTTACTGGACACCTTGTTTGTAAGATGTGTCAGTACTGAAGTAAAATCTGCCAGCCTCAGGAGGAATGCCGACAAATAGTGCATGAGCCCTAAAAATTGGCAAACATCAGTCGCTGTCTTAGGCACAGGCCACTCAGCTATCTTCAAAGCTTTTGTGGTGTCTGCCTCAATACCATTCTGAAAAATCCGATGGCCCAAGAAGTCGATGGATGTGCAAAACAAGGAAGTCTTCTTGATTGAGCAGTAAAGGGTGGCCTCCCTAAGCGCATCAAGCACTGCCCTAACATTACAGATATGTTCAGCAAGTGAAGAAGACCAAATGATAATATCATCGAGATATATGTGGCAAATTTTGTCAATGAGGTGGTGCAGTGCTGCAACCATCCAATGCTGGTGAGTTGAAGGTGCATTCCAACATCCTTGAGGCATAACAACCCATTCATAGAGACCAAACGGTGTACGAACAGCAGTATACTTGATATCATTGGGGTGGACCTTAGTCTGAAAAAAAGCATTGGTCATGTCAAGTTTATCCCATATCTTACCTTTACCACAATCTGCTAGAATTTTGTTGAGATGTGGCAAGGGAAAACAGTTGGGTATGGTATTCTTGTTGAGCTCCTGATAATTGTTCATCCAACAATAGTCAGCACTAAGGTCAGACTTGGGCATGAGGAATGCTGGACTTGTGTATTCTGAATCTGAAGGCTGAAGTTTACTGGAGGTGAGATTAGCATTGAGTAGACATTTCCACATATCTCTCTCTTTGCACAGGCAAGTGTAGCCCTGTTTACTGATGACCTTGTTATAGTCCTTGAGTTTGAAATGGTGGTAGACTTGATCCAGTAGTCAATGCATGGGAGGAATATCATCTGGGAAAAGGTCAGTGTACTTACACTTCATCTCCTTATCCATTCGCAACAGCTGCTCCTGAAACATTGTGACCATGCTCATGTCCTCAAGGTGGCACTTGATGGCCACAGTGACCATAGAACCCTGGAGGGGGACAGCATGATGACAGCACTTGAAGAGAGCAGAAACCCATCTCAGGGCCAGAGAACACAGACATATGTTCAGCACGAGCGTGTCAATGGGCAGCCCGCACTTCAGATGTGCATGTATGTGTTGACTTCCATTTAGGACAAGGGGTAGAGGCAATAAATTTAGCAGGGTGCAAAAGGTCGTATGAGTCCACATTGTCCAAACGAGTGATACAAGAGTGTAGTCTGTGGTCCATAACCAGTTCATTTGAAATGAGAAAGGGAAGTCCAAGTATCAAGTCAGTAACAAGGGATGGGGAGACAAAGGCACGAAGGGGTTTGGAAGTAAAAATGCCATTGAGCGAACAGGGTTGAATTTTAACAAAGAAATCGAGCAAAGTATCCTTCCCATCTCCTGAGAAAGCCATGTTGCATTTGAAAGGTGTCATTGCATGATGACACTCAAGTTTGAGTGCATTCGCAACTGAGGATTTAACAAGAACTATTGCAGATCCATTGTCAATAAGGCATTTCAAAGGAGTGGAAGACATGGTAGAAGACAAGGGTGCCAAGGAGGCAGACCAAAAGATATTTGAGCATGAAAAAGAGGTGTACTCATCATCACTCCAGCTACCATCCATCACAATAGACGAAACATTAGAAAGGACAGTGGCAACGGCCTGAGGGGTCTTGACCACAGCATCGTCACTAATGTCGATCAGTGAGGTGGAGGGTTCTTCCACAGCTGCGGCTACAGACAGCGCAGGACCACCATGAGAAGCATAGTTCGCTGGGCAAGGTGGCATGTCATGTTGAGTCAATGTCTTGTATTTGGAGCCATCGATAGGTGGGGCCATGCATCGAGTGCTGACATGGCCAGCCCAAAACTTCCTACATTTGTAACACCCCCCATTGTTGCTCAGGAGCGTCCTTTCTGCATCAAGCAGTTTTGGAATGGGCATGAATGTCATAAAACCAGTGGCAGATGATGAGGAGGTACTAGTAAACTTCAAGGGAACTGTAGACCTAAAGTTGATATGAGAGCTGACAGGGGTATGAGAGTTCAGTCTTTTGACCTTGCAGGAGATCTCTTCTAATTGTTGGTGTTGTCGTTTGTCAACATGTTTGACCTTGTCAAGCCAGTCACAAAAGGAGGAGAGAGAGGAAAGGTTCTCCCTATTGCACTCATATGCAAGTTCCCTGTCCATATTTGCTTCCAGGGTATCATGAAGCAACTCAACATTGAGGAAGCTGTCAGTACCAGCCAACAAATTATTTTTACCTTTCATCTCTAGCAAGAACTCCATGAAGGTCTTTGTGCTTTGTTGAATACAGAGCACATTCATACAGGTGGAATGCTCCCAGTCAGAAGTGAGGAAAAGGGTGTGCATATAGGTCTTGTAATCTTCCCAGGTCATTGATTTGAGGTTGAGTGAGTTAGCAGACAACCAATGGATGGTGCAGACTCCGCTCATTCCATAGACAACTGTCATGATCTTGTTTTCAGCAGCTATGGACATGTGATGGAAAAAATTCTCAGCTTTATTAAACCACTCCCAAAGGACTGTTGCATCAACATCGCCCTTGCCCATCATGGGTGGGCAAGTAGGATTTGATTGTTTGATCTTCGCCTTCATGCCTGTAGTGGTGCAAATTTGGAACAGCGAGACCAAGGCGTCATATGAGGATGAACATGTAACTGACTCTGGTATATGTGGCAGTGTTGGTGAAGGTGGGCAGGGGGAAAGAGACAAGCTGTGTGTTGAAGTTAAGGGGACTGGGGCAGAGCTGGTATGAGTACAAGTTTCTGATGACCTGGGGGCAGAGAGGCGGGAACGTTTAGGCAATTTTACAGGAACAGGGGAAAGGGACAACTGTGCAAGGTGATTCTGGGTACAACAACTCCTTGTTATTAAAGGAACTGGCTGGAAGGGCTGGGAATGGGAAGGCAGGGTGGTGAGGGTCTGGAAAGTCAGGAAAAGGTCAGCTGTGTAGTGTGACGCTCTCCCAGGATGAGGAAAAGGTTTTGGTTGATCTTTAAAAAAAAGTGGAGGAGTACCCAAGGGTACAACACTCAGAGGAAAGGGAACCAGAGGTAAGAGGACCAAAATGTGGTATTCATGAACGTAGATGGATGTTTACAGGAAAGAGGAAGTAAGTATCTATAATGTCAGGGTTGCATATAAATAGGGAAAAGGAAATCACATGATTGGGAGTCAGGGGCATAGGAGCAGGTAAGCGTCGAGCTTACACAGGTGGAGGACAGAGAAAGGTTGGTTCAGCAGAAGAAGAGCATACAGGCAGAGAAGGTGGTGGTGGAGAGAGAGTTGAAGTACTCAACAGAAAAGACAAGGACCAATGCCTCGCTCTAGCAGCAGGATCCAGAGGTTGAACAAATGGACAGTTGCATGAGTTCAACATTTGGTGAGATGCCATCTCCATGGGTGCATGTTTCAAAGTCACCTTAAACAACAGTGTGATGGTGTTCAAGCTAGGAGGCCTACAGTACAGAGACATGGCTGGAATGCCACCAGTAAGTGTGTGGTGCTAGGAATGAACAGTGATAGCCAAATGTGTGCAGGGTCATTGTGCAACAGCAATAAGACAGAATCAATCTGTCTGGAAAGTGATGATGACCTGGTTGGTTGTCAAAAAAAAAGTAGAAGCCCACCTAGGGGGCAGGAAAAACCGTGATAATTATGAGGACCAGAGTTTAGATTCTTGTAAGTAATTGTACAAGTTAGAGAGATAATATGACTATGTATTACTTATATAGCTAAAGATCATGTGATCCATGTGACTTCTAGAAGTTAGTAGCACAAGTAAGTACAGCTGCACTTACACCTGTTGGTGCACAGGCGATGAAGTCCTTACAATGACAGTAGATCAATGTAACAACCTGGACCTGGAATATACACAGACACTTGCCAAACTGCTGCCATGTAATCTCGCATATGTCTTCTGTACCCCAGATGCAACATGACAGTGTCATCATTTACTAAGTGGATGTAATTAACTAGATTGCTGCTGCTGGCACCACGAATGTACCTTGCTTATTCGCATTGTGTGTTAACTGTGTGTGTCAGACAGTCAGCCCTGCATTTAGCCCCTTCGTTCATCAGTGGTGCCTTCCGGAAGTCACATGGTCACTACATCTAGCACTTCAGATAGTTATGTAGTGCCATTTGTTAGTCAGGTTAGGCTTTTTGGCACCATATGCCTGTATGAACTAGCAGTGGTGTGGAAGCATTGGTGTTGCGCCAACCCTGCGATCAAAGATAGACCCATAGGCAAGCATGGCAAGATACCTGTCAAAGATGTTAACTTCACCCCATAAAGGCAGCACAATTCAAAGTTTTGAGCAAGACTGCACATTGTTCCATCCTGAGTGAGTCTCAATTTCTGTTCAGTGAACACCCACTTATTTCTCAGCACAGCAATGTCATTGACCTGGAAATTTAAGAACAAGTCCAGTGTGATTGCCTGCGACACCCCCATTCTGGAAACACAGTTACATGAAAAGCAACATCTGTTTGTACCTGCCACTGCAACCAGTTGGAAAAGCTCTCAAGAAGTATCTGCTGTCATGCACAATCCTGAGTTCTCCAATGGAGTCATCACATGGCTTTGCAGTTTCCCCAACATTGACACAAGCAGGGGAATACACATTCACTTCGGTGAGTGGCTATATGCGACCCATCTGGCAATTGTAAGGGCAACCTCAAGATGGCTGACAGCGCAGGCCTAGCAGAGGGAGAATCCAAAGATAATGAATAAGACTAACTACAATACATGAGAGAGCTGCTTACCTAGCAGAGGGAGAATCCAAAGAGAACAGGATAAGGATTCTCCATGCTAGGAAGCGAAGTATATACTGTAGTAGCATGGGAGGAATGAAGGATAACTGTACAGTACACCAGCCACAAGTCTGAATGAATATCACAAGGTACGAGGGGGCATGTGATAATGAAGTGGAAGGGGAATGTACAGGAGTCGTGCCAGCAACCTGGGGAAGGAAGGGTGAAGAGTAATGAAGTGGGGGAAGGAGGTAATGGTAGCCCGGACGAGCCCTGAAGTGTATATACAAGTCCGAGCGAGTCCGAAGTGCAGGAAGACTCCAGAGTCACCAGACGTGACTCAGATGTGAAAGGAGTGGGCGGAAAGAAAGTGGAAAAGAAAGGAAACGAAAGAAATGTAGGTAAGAGTCCGTGGGATGAAGGAAAGGAGAAAGAAATGAGGAGGAAGGGAGGGGAACAGGGGAAATAGGAGAAAATAGAAGTGTCCCCTTACATAGATGACAAGGTGTAGAAAATACAAGCTTGTTTCACATATGAACTTTGCCATCGTCACTGTCTGGTTCCATGTCAGAGGCGGCGACTTCTGCATGAGTGGATTCCGGATCACTGTGGTTCTCCCTGTCAGCAGGATAGATGGCATCAGGGTCAGCATGGACAAAGGGTGCGCTGGAGGGGAAATAGCCTATAGCCCATGACTCTCAGCTTAGCGCAAGCTCATAACAGTCCAATGCGAGCTGCAATGGGGGCACAAGGTCCATGAGCAGAAGTGGAGGGTAAGGCACAGGCTCAAGCCTAATGATCCATGTCTGTTCATTGCCGATGACTCGTGACATGGAGGGAAAGGTGAGGCAAGATGTGCCAATGTCAGAAGAGCACTCTGCATTGTCGGTCTTGTCCACAATCAATGTGTGAGCAACAGGCACTGTGTCTGGCTCCATGGGGATGACCTGGTCCTCCTCCAAGTCATGGGCTGACGCAGTGATACTGTCCTCAACTGTAAGCCAGCCCCTCTGTTCATACTTGCACCGGACAAGGCCATGGTCGTCACCTGGTCAGGTATACAAGGAAGTGAGTCTTCAAGAGTCTGTCAGCCATATAGGGAGTAGGTGTGAGTTGCACTGACGAAATTCATCACAGCAGCTTTGTTGACGAACTTACTGGAGTGATATCTGAGTATGGTTTGCACAGGGGCGGAGTGCGTGGATATGACCTGAATGACACAGCCTTTTGGCAACGCAAAATCGTTGATGTCATGAACTCCGCATTTGTGATACAGCTTGTGGCTCGCCAGGCCTGAGGTCTTGCAGGTGGGCATCTTGATACATCCAAGCCCACTTTCTAATGCTATTATCAAGTTGCCAGCATGCTCTTTGTGGACATACAAGTCCAGATCAGAGCTTTCATGTGTGAGTCGCATGAAAAGCTGTAGCACAGTGGAGCCCCCAACAAGTGTTCCTGTGGCCTTTTGGACATGACAAAAGTATGTTATATGACCCACATCGAAGAAACAGGTTAGGATGTGATTGAAGTTGTTGCTGCTCTTGATCCTGAGTTCTCCAATGGAGTTGTCACATGGCTTTGCAGTTTCCCCAATGTTGATGCAAGCAGGGGAATACACATTCACTTCAGTGAGTGGCTATATGTGACCAAATACCGGTTTTTTTAAAGCTGACCATGGTTCTTGCAGCGCTGGTAATCAATTAGTTGACACTCAGGTGTTGGTCACGATCGTAGTTAACAGTAGACATCAATGCTTAAGACAGATACACTGGCAGTCTTCCATACCATTGTGGACGTTGACGTGATCTAAAACATCTTTGCTTGATATCACACACAACTACTTAGGCTTTGAGCCTCACAGAAACTAGCTTAGCTCAACAAGACAGGGTCCGAAACAAACAGAGCTAACGGACAGCAAGCAGCATCAAACAAAAAGTTGCAAAATCCCAAAAAGGGTTTTTTTAGACATGGGGGACCTAGCTTTTCAAGCAAGGTAATTATATTTCATATTTCACTTACTACATTTGGCTGATTTCTACGTGGGAATCAAATTATCTAAACAAGGGAGTGACAGCCTGCCGCAAGCTCAGCAGAGGGCTTGGGAACGAAAACGGTGATCTTGGTGACACATTTTGCCAGCTGCTCTATCGAGAGTTTCAAGCTCGCTTGACGATGTACTTGTTTACATCGCGCCTTAGCGCGCGTCACGTGCTTGAAAAATTCTCTCGTACGAGCAGCTGGTTCTAGGAGCCTGACCTACGCCATGTTTGATAGAGTAGGATAGTACCAATATATATACTTAAATTCTTGATGAAGTATACTGGCTAAAGCCACAAATCTCCTTAATGGAGTAACATCCATTATAAGCCCCCTTAAAATGCCTTTTAACGAAAGCGTATCCCGCGTTTAGGCCGAAGTGCCCACGGTCTTAGAACCGTAAGTTTGTGGTTCCGGACGTTGTGTCTTAGAGGATCGCAAAATGGAGCCTTATACATGTTATAACAGCTTTCCAGATTTCAAATGCACCCCTTGGTAGAATGTGGACCACTGCGGGCCCGCCGAGCTTTCGCGTTGGATCACGAGACCGCGTTGGTCACATGATCCGAAGTCGTTGAGGGTGTTGACTGTTTTTGGTCCCCTGGCTCTTGCGACCTCCCTTTCCTTCTGT
This sequence comes from Pleurotus eryngii var. eryngii, assembly GCA_029467805.1. Classification (NCBI taxonomy): domain Eukaryota; kingdom Fungi; phylum Basidiomycota; class Agaricomycetes; order Agaricales; family Pleurotaceae; genus Pleurotus; species Pleurotus eryngii. The sequence continues at coordinate 3,002,433 of SZVJ01000009.1, read as the reverse complement.
CCACCACCATCCCCCCATTCCTCCCGACATGCCGGTCGCCGTGCGGCGCTCGAGTCGCTCTGTCCCTGCGAAGTCTGTTGCGAAACCAGCGACCGAGTCCAAGGCTCCTGCGAAACCCAAAAGTCAGCCAACGAAGAAACGGGCTGCTTCACCTACAAGGGCAGAATCGCCTGCTCCCAAGCGCAGCAGGACAACTGCGGCAGATAACAAGAAGACCGAGCAGCCTCCTCCCACGAAGAAGCCTGCATCTAAGCAGCCCACCAAAGCTGCTGCGAAACCCGCTACGAAACCTGTCACGAAACCCGCCACTGTTAAGAAGTCCGTGACGAAACCTTCTCCTGCTCCTGAGAAGCGTGCAGCTGCTTCTGTACCACAGCAGAAGCCATACTTTAATCCCCTTCCAGTAGCTCCCCCCCAAAAAGCGTCCTGGCCTTACTCTATGGGCATGGGGTGCTGGCAACTTTGGACAGTTTGGGATGGGTCCCGATGTCCTTGGCGAGCTGGACAAACCACGTAAGAACCCTTGGGTCGAGCAGAAGATCCAATCAGGTGAATTTGGTGAGGAAGGTGCCGGACTTGAGACAATCGCTGCGGGTGGTATGCATACTATCTTTGTAGATGAGAAGGGAACTGTAAGTGGAGGCCTCGCAGTACATTTCTACTATGCTCAATAACCTTTTCACCGCAGGTTTGGACATGCGGGGTCAATGATGATGCTGCACTCGGTCGGGTCACTACGGACGTTCCCGACCCCGAGAATCCTGGCTCTTTCTTGAGTGTAGACGATCTCACTAGTATCCCCCATCCCCTACAATCACTAGTCGATGAAAAATTCCGCGCGGTAAAAATTGCGGCAGGAGATAGCATCTCTGCTGCTGTGAGCACGGAGGGCGAACTGCGTGTCTGGGGAACTTTCCGTGTAAGCATGTTTTCTCCGCAATGTTGGCTTATGTTTAATCCATCTTCAGGCCAATGAAGGCTCTCTCGGATTCTCCAGTGGGCATAAACATCAGTACTCACCCGTGCCTCTTCTCGAACTCCCTCACAAACCTGGCGACTCAGAAAAAGTCTCATCGATAGCCTCCGGCAGCAATCATCTCCTTGTGCTCACTACACACGGCAACATATACACGTGGGGAGCAGGCGAACAATCACAATTGGGTCGCAAGCTCATCGAGCGACGCAAAATCCATGGAACCGTACCAGAAAAAGTCACACTTGGAACCCGGAGCCGCAAAGCTGTTGTTATCGGTGCCGGGAACTACCACTCATTTGCTGTGGATGACCAAGGAGACGTGTGGGGTTGGGGACTTAACACCATGGGACAAACTGGAACCGGGTATGATAGCCCATCGGACGATGAAGTCAAACTACCCACGAAGGTGATCGGTCTCAGCAAAGAGGAGCTCAAGGGCGAGACAATCGTGCAAATTGCCGGCGGTGAACACCACACACTCTTCCTCACCTCTGGCGGCAAAGTATACGCGTGTGGTCGCTCGAATTGCAGTCAACTTGGCCTCGAGGACGATGATGAGGCTCTCGAAGACCGACCATACCCCGATTTCGTGCCTACGCCTGTGCAAGTGACGTTCCCTGGTGACGACGATCCCATCAGGGATATCTCAGCTGGGTCGCACAACAGCATGGCTGTTTCGGAGGGTGGCGCACTATATGTTTGGGGCCAAGGTACACAAGGAGAACTTGGTGTAGCTGACGAAGAAGTTAAGACCCCCAGAGTTATCGTTCGCCGCGAAGGCGGCTCGTGGGCCGCGATTCAAGTCGCCTGTGGCGGTCAGCACACGCTGGGTCTTTTCCGCAGCAAGAAATAATAATTTAAGTAACGTCAGTTTTATCGTGAACATTTCCTTTCATTCCCTCTCGTCGTGCATAATTTTCGTCGTACATGTATTTCCTGCATCAACAACCATCACGCATAGCATATATCCTCGTTATACTTTACATGTTAAAGACATCGCTTGGTATATTCAAATCACACTGAGTTACCGTGGACGTCAAGTCAATGATATGTCGCTGCGAGCCTGCCAACAATGTATTTCTCGGTATTGATAGGTGGGTACTTGGCTTGGCCGTTTACACCAGCGCAGTTGGGGAGACAAGCTACTTCGGTGCTGAAATTGGGGTTGCAGAAGAAGGCGACGGATTGGCGAGCCAGGGTGATGGTCTCAGTCTCGCTGATCTTTTTGGCAGGAGGCGCAACAACGCGATGCAGAGTCGAACGGAGGAGATCGTTACTCCAGCGGGAGAGCAGGTCTCCGACGTTGATGACAATGGTATCAGGCTATGCATAGTTCAGTATGGTGGTCAACGTTCAGCAGTATGACGAACGGTACTTACAATGGGAGGCGCGGCATGGAAGACTTGGTTGTGCGGGTTTTGTACTTCCAATCCCCCAACCTATAGTCGAGATGTAAAGGTCAATGATGCTTCTTCGCGTGGATTGACTGACTGGTACCCACCGAATCTTGGAAGAGAAGTGTTACGGTACCATAATCTGCATCTCCGAGTGAGAAATGATAGCTAACGGTTTTCGGGGAGTGTGCATACCACTGTGAGCCCCTGCTCTGGCTTGTCCTTCTTTGTCAAGGACAGATCGTGTAACTGGAGGGTACGAGAGTAGGCGCAGATTGTGACATTGGTCAGAAACTTTGTCGTCGAAATAAGACTCCTTGAGGTCCAATCCAAGTGCTATAGACCTCATCACTAGCACATGTAGATCATGGCACGTCTTGACACATATCAGCAACGATACAAATGATGGTCGGTAGAAAGGAAACCTACTTGATAGAAATCGAGCATCGAGCGCTTGAATTGCGGAGCATCTGACTCCTGGGGCCATTGATTCTTCCAAGTAGAATCCCAATCTCTGCCAATTTCCATAGACTCTTTAAAGTCTGGTGCTTTGGCTCGAAGTTGGGCGATTTCGTCCGCGTCAGCGGATTGGGTAACGCGCTCACGACCCACGGCTACGTAGCCGCGATTCGAGCGAGGGTCCTCCCAAGCCAGTTTGGACTACAATATTGTGAATAACCCATATAATGAACATACGTAGACCGTGCTAACCTTCGCTTCCATTGGCATTTTGAAGAATCCATCACTCTGTCAATACGTTCGCAACCTCTTGAATATCTCGGCCAAAGGCAAGAACACGGATGAAGTTTACCTTAGCAAATACATCTTGGATTGTAGCTGCGACCGAGCTTCAGCACTCGTAGATACTCTGTGGAGGCGAAACGCACCAGATGGAATGCCATGGCCAGCCAAATATAAGAACCCGCTCTCCTTGAATGCAGTCACAATCTCGTCTGCTATGGCCTTCTTTTCTGGCAGTGATTTCGCCGTTCGGAATTTTGCAAAGTCAATCACTGGTATACGGAAGCCTTCTGCTCCCTGAACTGAATCAGTTCGCATTCAGGAAATGATATGGTATCGTGAGACTCACTGTCGCGATCGTCGCCAACCCATAGCGCGAACCAGCACCGCTCGGGGCACGCAAGGATTTCCGACTGAAAGTACTGCTACGAAACGACTTTAGAGATGGAAGCAACATCGCGGGGGAAGTTGAACACAATCTTAGGGGCTGCGGTATTATTTATGCAGATCAGTCCACCCAAGATGAGACCATGCGGTGACTGTCCGATACCCAGATGGATTTGATCACACTACAAGTATGTACCATTGGTGTTGCCAGACCGTGTTTTCGAGACCACGGAGAGTATGAGATTGTTGAAATGATCTTCCATAAATTATAAAACTAAACTCGTAATACATAGTGCAGAAATCGATAAACAGAGTGTGTGATGTGCTGAGGGAAGGATTAACCTGCTCGGTTGTAAGGAATCGAACCTGGGGAGCGCAGGCGGCGGAACAGCGCCATCAGGGTCTTGCCTCCTTCTGAGCCCCATCTACATAAGACCATTAATTCTGGCGAAGAAGAATGGAGTATTAATATACGTACTCTCCCCCAGCTACTTCAGCGCAGCATTTCTCGAACTCCTCTGAAACGGAGACTTCATCCCATTTCTCGACAACGTAGTCCTATCCGTTGTGATCAGCCTGCATCAACACTCAGGGCCAAATATCCAGCCTACCTCAACCAATGTATGCAGGTCTTCCCAGATACTAGTTGCAAGCAGGAGCGCGAAGCTCGATTGAGGAGTAATGGTCGACATCATATGTTCTAAAGAGAGTGAAACCAAGGCCGGCATTGAATACCGGTGGGCAAGCTGGTACATCGACAGCGCCGAAGCGGGTGCTGGCGGCGGAGTCGGATGTGGATGTGGATCAGGACTCGAGTGGTTGCGTTGCGAACGAGGAGATATAGGATAGTGGGCACCAGCGGGGTAGTTCGAAGTCGGGGAAGAAATGGGAATTGGCACAGTCTTTGGACGCATGCTGGACGAAGAAATGCCTAGACCACGGGTGGCAGGTGTGCAGGTCGTAGGCCCCGTGCGTCTGGGCGTCGAGGTGGAAGTATTGGTTGACGGCCTATTGGTGGGGTTGGTGCTTGTACTAGCCTTGCCGGTGGGGATGTTGCGGGTGCTCGCCGAATTGCTACCACCGGATGCAGATGGTTGTAAAGATTTTGCTAGGTTAGGATTTACTACGTCGTTAGACCTAAGGCTCCCGCCACTGGCAATGCTTCGAGTGTCACCCGTTATGCTATCTTCGCTGTCGATGGCCTTGCTAAACGTCTTCCAATCCCATTCGTCACCACGAAGATTAACCCATTTTGAATTCCACCCAGCAGCAATTCCTTCTACAGCGGCTCTGGGGTCATCTCGTTCCTTGAACAAGACCCAATTGGCATAACAATACTTTAACAGCCAATAAATCGACTCGAAGTCAGCCTCTTCGACAACGATGGTGTATATCTTCCGTTCCCCTGGGGTGGTCGTCTGAGCCTCAAGGAATGAAGACCCCAACATGGTGGCGAAGTGCTCAGAACGTCGAACGAGAATATCATAGTGCGCATAGATGCAGCGTTTACGAGCGGTTGTCTGATATATGTGGCTCGACGCGGATTGAGACAGACCGGAAGCAGTGTCGGAAGCCGCTGGCGACGCTATCAGTTCGGGGTCCATTTTCTCCAGACAGATAAATCGGACATCTCCGGTGTCTGAGGAATAGTTGAGTGAACGTTCAACAGGCGAGCAGTAGCATACATACTGGCATTATCCAATGATGCCTCCAGACCATCTAAGAGGTCGCGAGGCACGTAGTAGGCTGAAGGATGCTGAGGGAAGAACGGTCCAACAGGACTGTGAAGCTGTATACATATGACCAGTGAGTCCGTCTCTCTGATCCTATCGTTCTCTAGCAGAGCAGAAAATGGGGGTAGTGAACACTCTAGAAGGGATCGGTTCAGCTCATGCCACTGCAATAGCCATACAGGACAAGACTGACCCCAAACTTCACTCTCTTGACGGAAATTCCAGTCGTTGTGCCAAATCTGCCAAACCCAGTCAGGACGCGAACCGCGTTCACCTGACCTATCATCCTGGCATTTAATGGCGACCATTATCGACGCGGGTATCTCATAATCGGCTTGTGAAAAATCCACCATAGCCGTGATATACAGCGACAATGTGAGGGGGCTGTCCCGACCTTGTCCTTGTGTTGAACTTGAATCACTCTCGATGTGAGTCCTAGCTGAAGACATGGACATCGGTGCTGAACTGAGAAGATATTCAACAGAGTGAACGTACCAACTTCGAGTTTGAATTTGTCGTCGCCCAACACTGGAGACTCCCTCAGGATTTCGAAATTGTCTTCGGTAAGGGCAGTAGTCGGCTCCGAGTCGTCTTGGACTGTTTCGGGAGTTTCTACCCATTCTTTCAGTCTAGTAACGTCGCGAATGGTCCATTCAAAACCCTGTCGAACGCTATCAGTGTCCCACTCCCCGTGTTGCAACAAGCGCGATACGCACCGTGAACGTCCACTGTCTGTGGGACTCTGCCCCTGTTCTGGTACTAGAGTTACGGTTCCACTGGTTTGATGAAGTCGCGGAATGGCGGTACAGCTGGTTCGTCGACATCGCTGTTGGAGTCGTCGAAACGGAATTGGAAAGCCTGCTAGCGTCCCAGGAACCTGATGCTCGTTGCCCAAACAGCGAACCACTGCTCGAGTGCACTGACGGCGGTCTGCTCTGGTTGTACCTCGTCCACGGCCACGCTGGCCTTGAGAAAACAGGTGTTCGTCCCGGCGAACTGGACAAAGGCGAAGAGATGCGCAGGTGTTCACGTTCAGCTGCCATCGCGTCACGGTAGTTCACGTAAAAGGCTAGCGGCCTTTTTATGTCCTCAAAGCCGTCTCCGTTGCGTGTATTTGGCGTAGAACAAGGAATTTGTAGTCACCGCCCTCAAGCATTTGTTTCTACAGTTTCCAAGCAGATCGCGCTCAGCAACCTAATAAAGGTGTGATGTGTCTAATTTTAGTAATTGATGGTACTATGCTACTGATACAAGTTCAATACGTCTCCCAGAAAATGTCCTTCAGCACTTGGCGCATCACTGCAAAGGTTAAGTCAGAGGATGCACGTCAATGAGATTTCTCAATACGCACGCGTCCAGTGGTGGAAACCCTGGTCTTCTTGCCATTTGCCAAGCGGGTTGTGTGCATCGGTCAAAATCAAGCTCGCCGAGAGCCTCTCGTTCTCCGCAGCTTCACCCTTAACAACGTTCAAGTTAAGTTCTCTCGTAGGGAGGGCGCGAAGAATGTGCTGGCGTAGAGGGGAGCCAAGATAATCAGAATGTCGCGATTTACGGAAGGTCAAGGGCGCCTTCGATGAAGTGCAGAAGAAGACCTAGCACAAGGTTAGAGGGACGACCAAAAGATAGTCATGATGATACATACGACGTTGATAAACTCGGCTTCATATCTCTCCACGGGAATGGGCTCCATAGAGTCATGGAACGCGCGACATTGTCCAAATACCTTCTCCAGCGTCAGAGCAATAGCTCTGGATGCGTTGGATTTGGGCTGGCCAGCGAAATTCTGTTTCGAAGCCGCGTGAATCTGAATACAGGTACATATGTTCAACATTTGACACTTACCACCACCAAAATTCCATCTTCGTGCATGATCGCCTTGAGACCTTGCCAGAATTCTACTGTGAAGATATGTTGGGGGACACCCCCCTCCAGAGAAGCAGTCGTGGACTACAAAGTCGAAGAGCTCTGGCTCTTGAACAGTAGCTAGTTCAGCCTGTCGCTTGGAAACCCAACCTCGAGCGTCTTCGAGGAATACCTTGCCCTCTCCAGGATCAGGTAAACCAAAGTATGTACGCGCGGCGTCGTAGATGGCGGGGTCAATTTCAACGATGGTCGTAGAGATTCCGTGACGATTGAACGCAGTAGCCGAAATACCTGTTCCAAGACCACTAGCTCCTTGTCAGTCATTGCTGAGTCCCAGAATGGTATCAGCGGAGACATACATAATCAAAGCGTTGTTGAAATCGCCTTTCTTGGCCTTCGTGGTGCTATTGACCATGCGCACAGCTTCTTGCAAGACGAAAGTCGAATATATCGAATCTCCTAGCATAGTGCCAAATGCGTCTTCGAGCGGTGGTGTATCGTCTATAACGCCAATCTTTGCGCCCATCCACACTCCACCCAAGATGGAATGGTCGGCGCGGAGCCAGCGGACGGAATGCATCTCTTCATCGGGTTCCCCATTGAATTTGGGCGGAGGGAGGGCCTCGCCAACGGATATAAGGCCGGTCACGGACTGCACTGATGAGTGAACAACGAGAGGGAAATGGGGGTGAAAGTAGGGCTGTTTGAGAGGATGGGGAAGAACAGGGGATTTCAGGATGGGGTATGCGCCAGCAAATAATACACCCAATACTCCGAGGACGAGGAAGTGCTTTGGTCCAATGGCATCAGAACCCTTGCTGGAGGACTGTTGATTCCATTGAACTACGAGGCCAAGTGTGCACGCAAGCCAAGCAAGGAATAGGAACTATAAGGTGGTCAGAAATCGAGGTCAAAAGAGTAGGGTATCACGCACTATGTGGCTATCGGCAATCGAGTCTATGAATGGCGCTTTGGCAATCTGCGCTTGGAGGAATCCGGAGGCTGCAAGGCTGCATATGATGGCTGAGACGGGCCGACTCGAACTTTCGTCGAAGCTTTGGACAACCTACGACATCGCTAGCTGTAAGCTCGATTCTGGATGAAGATATGTTCGCTGCTCACCCCGATGTGCGAAGCAACAATTGTGGACAAATAAGCCACTGGAGCAAGCGTCAGAAGATGTGTTGCCGCTGGACCTAACACCGGGTTTCCCTTCCTTGCTGTCCATACTGCGACGTGGTAGGTCGCTTTCGGGGCGATGGCAAGCACGACCGACAGAAGGAAAAGCAAGCGATTCTTGCCCAATTTCACCGGCACGAGCGCTGCTAGTGCCACGGAGGCGATAAAAGCCCTCTTCAAGAGATATTTCGTAGGAACGGATGCATAGATGGGAAGCAGTGTCCTCTCGTAGGCAAATTGATAGAGAGCTACCGGTACAACTGAGAGCAAAAACTCCAGGGCGCCCACTACCAGCGAGGGCTCATCGTTGCCTGCTTTCGCTTTCGCGGGGGCTGGCGGCGAGGGTTTTTTTGATTTGGCCTGAGCCTTGGACATGGAGGTTAAGTTACAAGAGATGGAGGTGGCCGTTCAAGCACATGCATAAATAGTCGCGGCGTTTCGTGTCCACTGATGAGCCTCTCATCCACTCCAGGATTGCATCAACGGATGCGAAGGCGACCACGTCACGCGTCAAAGATAAAATACCATAATATTTCCGCGCTGGCACTAACTAGGAGACAAATTTCGCAATCTACATGGTTTCGGGGCAATTAAACTCGTATCTTCTCTGCGAGTTGGTCCAACAGTGTGACTAGACGGTTCACCTCATACTCCGCGAGCGTTGCGTTTTTCTCAAAGGTGAGAGCTTCCGTCAGGCCAGGAAGTGTCGTAGCTCCATAGCCTGTTATCAAGTCAGTCGTGAGCGTGTATCATGAGGATTGGTGATATGTTTACTCACCTAGCCACTTCCCTGGCGCTACAGCGAGATGCTTGTACCATTCACGGTCCTTGATGCCCCTCTTCCGATAGGAAGCCACGTTCGAACGCGGACAGCTTTTTGTTAACGGCATACACTCGTTTAGCTGCCTCTCGGAGTTCACGAAGTGGATTCTTGCGGAGGAAGTGAGGACAAACGGAGTGTCCACTGTGTCTGGCCAAACCCAACAGGATGTTATCGGGAAGTTGCTCCTCCTCGGTAACGGTATCGGCATCAGTAGCATCGCGGGAGGGACACTTGAATCCAAATCTCTCCACAAAACGGCAGATGACCCGTCGGACCGTCCTTCCCGACCTCCATTTCATCACCACCTTGAGCCACTTCACAAATTCGCGCTGTGCGGCGCGCTTCTCCAAGTCAAGGCCGACACTGGTTATCCTTAACTTATGGATGGACGACCTGAGGGGAGATACATCAAGGTCGATGGACAACGATGCGGCAATATCTACCACCCTGCAAAAAATGAGGTCTATGCGAATTTTTTGCAGATATAAACGACCTTACCCGTCAAGATAGCGATCGAGCTCCTCGACGTAGTGCGTGGTGTTGAACGGAAGAACCAAGGAGCTCGACAGCCTTAGAGCCTGTAAGCCCAGGTGTTTTCGAGACGGCCACCTAGAAACGGCATTAACATATTGCTCCACGTTGATATATACAACTCTGCTAACATGGCGGGAAAAACCTGGGTCACCGTAGATTTCCTGCCATCTCTCTGAGTCAAAGACCGAATGATAATGGTATACCGGGTCATGGAGAGTGGAACTGAACCCGCCGTTGCCACAGGGGATCTGTGATCATAGAAATAAGTCCTACCACTGTTATATACCGAAGCCAACGTACCCCAATCCATTGAAGAAACACAGTGTAGTCGCTACCAGACCCCAACGGGTTGACGCCAATCGGCGCGGTCGAAGTGATCTCCCCTTCGCGAATATCACTGGAAACAGCTCCCGAACTCGCATTCAAACCGAATAGTTTCCCGGAATCAGATGTAGCGCTCCACAGAGACCGCCCGGCTTCAGTCGGGTGGGGAAGTTCTTCAGCTGTCTGTCTGATCAGATGTGCGAGTGAAGGGGAACCAGATACAGAGAACCGCGATCCAGAAACGGAAGAGTCTGGAATTATTATGCTTAGGGAGATTCAAAGGCGCGTATTATGGCGTGGATGATCATACCAAGGTTTAGATACGCGACAACGTTCTCGCCCAACCAACTCGCAAAATCCTCGCCGTATTCAGTGGAGCCAATTAAGCCGTACTATCAGGTTATACATGTCAGCCTTGGAACGTGTGAAGAGATATCACAATTACCTCTTCCGCGTCCCAACTTGCGATAACGACAGTCCGCAGAGGCTTCCAGCCCCTTCGTAGCAGCTCACCAAACCCTCGGATGATTTCGTGGACAGATGCTGTTCCACTACTGGGGTCCGTCGCACCCATGACCTAATACCTGTAAATTTACTTGCAGAAAAATATCAATGACGATAGCCTTACCCAAGCTACGATAACCTTGAGATCAGGCAAATCCTATGTGTAGAAATAACAATGCTTACCGTCCCTGTGATTCCCTAGCATGACGATTTCGTTAGGAATGAAGCCCGGAATTACGCCCATAGTGTTCCATATAGGAGTAACCTTCTTGTCCACTAAATTCAATTCAGTTTAACGACTTGGTAGGACTAAAACCAAAGCTTCGCCATAGGACGCACCTTTGTTGACAAGTTTCACGTCCATACCCTCCCAACTTCCGCCCTTATCAAAGTTTTCGTTCAATACTTTCGCATTTGCCCAGGAAATTGGCAAGCTCGGGATCTTGGGGATGTTGGAACCTTCTGTCCTTGTGCTGTTTTCGTACGAGGGATAACCAGGCGTGGTCGGATCTCCTGGGTATATAGACAAATATTGAACTGAACCCCGTTGAACGGAGGTTACACTTCTGGCTGGGCCGTGAGGGTATCTATGGGTCAAATGATAGATTAGATACCGGAAGATGTGCATGTAGTTGGCAACCTACGCTTTATATCCATTTTCTTCGGTGACCGTACCATCGTCGCGAGGATCTGAGTAGATAAGTACGCCCGCAGCCCCAAGTTCTTGCGCGCCTTTAACCTATAGGTTTAAAGTTGGTTAGTTTAATGAAGAAATGGAGCCCTTGTAATGAGGTACCTTCAGGCCTCGAAATATGCCACCATACCGACATATGACTATAGAACCCGTAAGGTTGACACCTATGATATGCAGGGGTTAGCATGCCTCTAACAGGACTGCTGCCATGGTGTTAGTACCTTGGCTAACTAGTTCGCTGTAGTCCTAGTTTCTTGTCAGTTCATTCTGTGTATGTACGTGCCGTGGTATTTACCTCCTGTGTACCGTAGTTGGCATAGACAAGCTGGCCTGCGGCCGTACCCTCGGGACTCAGACCATGGAAAGTAGGTACAGCATCGGCATACAAATGTGCCTCAGGATCTGTCGCGTCCGCCTCTTCCACCAAGTCAGCTTCCCACACGATTGTACCGTTTTTTGCGACCACAAGAAGCTCCCTCCCCAACGGGGTGTTCATCACAGGATAATATGTATCAATCCATGCTGCTGCTGGTTTCTTCAGCTTCGTGATCGACTCCGTTGCATGACGAGACGCCTCAGAGCCAGCAGGGAACAAGGGTTCTGGGGTAGGTGGCACGATCCCGAGTTCTCGCTGAAGGACTGCAAGGAAGTCTTTCGCCGTCTGCAAATCCTGAGGTGCACCAGCCAAGTGTGGTTTCGTAGCGAAGCGTCGGGAGGCTATGATAGCGCTGGCCTCATTTGGGACTGATCTACCCTCGCGGTTACCAGTAAGGTTTCTACCACGGAAAAGCTAGCATGGCAGTGGCAGGCTCACAGGAACACCTTTTCCGCTTCACGTCCAAAAAGGAAATGTCGGCGAGGTGGATGCCCACCCAATCTTGCGCTGCCTACGTTCCGGAGACTGACTGCGGCGTATGTGGTGTAAGTTATGACCACCAACGCCGCTAGAGCTTTCCATCCAGACGCGAATAGTCGCGGCGTCGTGCCACGGCGCGCGTTCTGATGTTCGTCTGGGTTATCGAGGATACGCTTAACACGTTGCAGCTTTTCTTCATCCATCGCTCGTCGTCGACTGAGAAGAAAGAACCCTGTGTGAGAACAGTCCGCGATGCGCCATATAAGTAACGAAGTCGTCTATTTTAGGAAAGGCAAGTACACACTGCGGATCGTCTAAAGGGGCAATACAAGTACTAGTACAAGGACACACATCGTCCATTGTGTTAAGAATCTGATATCAATATCAATACGTATAACCCATAGCTCTTGTTTGAATAACAACTGTCCATGTCGCGAAGGTTTCCAGTCGGCAAAGCAAAGGAAAAACTCTAAGGCTGCATTGAGCCGATTCATCTATTTCGCAAGAACGATGCATGTTCTGCTGGGAATATAAACCTGAAATACATTCTTAGTATTCGATTCGCTACGTTGTTCGGAGGCATTATCTACCTGGATAAAGTTCTTTCTCCCATGCCACTCCAGATCCGTGGTGTGGAATGTCGAAATGAGGGAAATGTTGTCGAATCCGCCGAAGCGCCTCTCGTCACTGCTGAGGATAATCTTGAATTCTCCAGGTTCCTGGACGCCGACTCTGTAGTCGGTGAAGCTTTGGGATGGGTGGAAGTTGAACACGAAGAGTAAGCCTGCCCGTTCGTAGACGATAACCTTGTCAACTTCGTGTTTCAAAGAAACGTAGGCCTGTAACGCAGATGAGGACGCTGTACGACGCGCGAGTAAGCACAGATACGTACTTGAGGGGCTTCCAACCATCCATATTTCGCTGCCGCATGGTTCATGGCACCGTCGAAGTTATTGAGATATCTGTACCGGAGGAGTGGGTCATCGACAACGTTCCACTGTCTTCGCGCGTAGTGGAAAGAGTTGCCGTTTCCAGAACGAGGGAAATCCAACCACTTCAAGAATAATCAGCATCGAATGGACTGTATTGTGGGACCGAACCAACCTCAGGGTGTCCAAACTCGTTGCCTTCAAAAGTAAGGTATCCCTCGCCGCCCAGTGAGTGTGTGAGTAACCTGTATCACATCAGCATTATAGTCTAATTGATGCGCACGATGAAAGGCGACGCACCTTATCATCTTGTGCAAAGCCAATCCCCTCGCAATGATTGGCGTCATCTCCGTCAGATCAGACATATTAGTATCTATCGCATTGTCAGACATGGTTCAGACGTGAAGATATCAACTTACACATTTCCTTATCCATCAACCAGAACGCTATCGTCTTGTCACCAACAAGAGCCTGATCGTGACTCTCGCAGTACGCAATGCTCTTCTCCCCATGGCGGCGGTTCGTCAACGTATGCACAATGTCCGCGAGATTCCATTCGTCGTCAGTCTTGTGCTTGAGCAGTTTAATCCACATATCCGGAATGGCCATGGAGAGCCGATAGTCGAAGCCAACCCCACCTTTGTCTACAGGCGCACCAAGCAGGGGCATTCCAGAGACGTCTTCGGCAATCGTGATAATTTCGGGGAACAGGGAATGCATAGCATCATTCGCCTATGTAAAGCCAGGTCAGAAACGCATCTTAAGGAAGTGGGCGAGCATACCAGCATGAGGTAGATTACGCCTTCCTGATCTTGACCAGGCCCGAAGTATTCATGGTACCCTCCAGAAAAGCCGGTGCCGATTCCATGGTGAACGTACATCATACTGGTGACACCATCGAACCTGAAACCGTCGAATTGATACTCTTCAACCCAGAACCTCAAGTTACTGAGCAGGAACCTCATCACTTCATGGTGCCCGTAGTTGAAGAGGCGACTGTCCCAGAGTTCATGTCGTCCTTTCCCTCCCTCGTGGAAGTAAAGATGATCGGTGCCGTCGAATTCGTTCAAACCATCAAGGACGTTCTTGCAGGCATGAGAATGAACAATATCCAAGAGGACTGTTATGCCCATGCCGTGTGCAGTGTCGATGAGTTCCTTTAGGTCCTCGGGTAATCCATAGCGTGAACTGGCAGCAAAGAAGCTCGTAACTTGATAACCAAACGCTAGAAACATGGTGGATGAGTCCCGACAACAAGGACAGTTATAATGGAGGCGCATACATGCATAATACGCGTGCTCCATGACAGCCATAAGCTGGATCACATTGTACCCAAGATTTTGAATCCTAGGCAGAATGTTCTTGGTAAATTCCTTATATGTGCCAACTCTGCCCTCGGAGGTGGAGATCCCGACGTGAGCCTCGTAAATTCTAACATTTTTTGCTTTCTTTGGGCGCGCGTTCTTGAATGTATACCTGTCCGAAGCAGGGGGGTTCCAAAACCGAGCGTCATATACCGGAGAGACATTCAAGTCCTGCGTAACGCGGCGAATCCATGCCGGTAGACGCTCGATGCGGGTTCCGGAAGGAAGAACCATGGAAATCTGCACCATAGCTTTAGCTCTTGTGTGTGTGCCTAGTGGAGTGGGCCTCGACTGGCCTTTATTTTCGAATCATGCGGAATGGCGCAGGCTCCAGTGGAAGTTGGCGGAATAACGAGTTCCCAGACGCCAAGTTGTCCTTGGTCATGGGATGCGACGTCCTATTCCAGCCGTCTGTGCGCAAACTCGCGTTCAGCACTCGATATAACGCGTAGCACTGGTGGAGGGACACTCACTGAATTCTCCAATGAGATACGCTTCCCTAGCATTTGGGGCCCATTCTCTGTATACGACTGTCCCGTCGTCCTTAACGTTGAACCCGAATTTCAGATATCCCTTCGTGAAGTTCTCGTATCCGCCTTCGTGTTCCTCCAAAGTGTCCTTCCACTTCCTGAATTTGTCGTGCCTGGATACGATGGCCTCGGCATTCTGGTCAAGCCATGGGTCGACGTCGAGCACGGTCTTGGTGTCGATTGTGGCGGTGGGCATGGTATCGATGGTGGTGGTGCAGAGGCAGAAGCTCTGGTGCAATTCCACAAGCGGACATGACCCTAAATTTCGGTGTCCATGACGTCGTGACTCTGATCGAAGCAGATAACGGAATTACAATCTAATCTAATAAGCTACACATTATGAGTACGTATTCGTCCGCGGCAGTGAAGGCATGAACGACCGTCTGTCGAGCAAAGGGTGAGTTTATCGACAGGCAATGGAAGTGACTGAAGCTCACCTATTTAGAACTAGTCCCTTCAATGCCCGAATTTCTCTCCGCATCTCATCTTCAGCAGGTCCCAAACTGTGACCAGGCGGACGATATGGCAGATAAACTTGTGTGCTGATGTAGCCTGTCAGGTTGCTGAGCGTCTGCAGTGTGTTCTGAGCTGCACTCGAAGGCAAGGGCCCCTTGGGGCGCTTTGGCATTGCAGCGGACAGAGCCTGGAGCGAATCCTTGAGTGGGGTGGGAGCCGGTATTTTTGGTGGATTATACGTCCAGTGCGTCTGCCTGGGCACGGCGTTGGAGGAGTTTTCTTCTGGCTTCCCCTCGAACAGAGGGCAGGTGGTCAGGGCTTTCCCATAGATTACTCTATTATATAGTTAGATCCCATTCAAGTGCAGATTGAATATTTTACCCACTTCGACCGCAGATCCCTCTGGTGTAGTCAGCGAGGGGAACTTGGCCTCCATCACTTGGAACAACTCTTCCGTGCTTGGGCTTTCCTCACGGTGTAGCTTGGAGAAATCAGCGATAGCACACCTTAGCAATGTAATGGGCGGTATTTTGTCTGGCGAAGAGTTAATCGCCAGAACTGCGTCAATCGAAGTGCACGTAGAGAACTCTTCTGGTTCTTTGAATGGTTCGGGGCGTGGCAAGATAGAATATGACTCTGATTGTGCTTCTTTCAACACCGCGAGATCTGTTGTTAGTTTCCGAATCAATGATAGGTGGTGCGTTTTGAGGGATTGCCGGGCTATGAAGGTACGGGCTATCCGGGGAAGAAGAAATCGCTAAGGGTGAATTCAGCGTTGCATTCTGATTGAGCACAAATGAACATTACGCACATGATAGAGGAATATGAGAGCGGCGGAACCACCGAGGACCCATGAGAAGACCCTCAACAGACCGATGATGAGATTGGGAAGCGCAGAGGGTGGCACTGGAGGGTATGTGCGCGGCGGAACGATGGGTGCCTGATGTGGCTATAACGCGCATGTTATACCGGATTCTGTCCGAGTACGATGTGACCGACATACCAACTCCCTCAGCAAGGTATCAATTTCGGTATCCCTCAGACCCTTCTCGGCGAGGAAGCGACGCTTCGCATGCATGTCTTGAGCATATATTTGCGGCGAAGTCAAGAATCCACGCGCGCGAGAAAGCAGTTCGGACCTATCCTCAGTTATTGGACCGAACTGCGAAGTCTGCGGGGGAACTACATCCGCTGGGGGAGGTTGCGTGGTCTGTGTAGGCTGTTCGTTAGGTGTAGAGGGCTGCGGCACTTCAGCGACCTCGGATTTACTGCTTGACGGCGTTGACGATGCCTCTTCGCCAGCCATACTGAATGGGAGTTCAAGAAACGGAGAAGGCAGCGGAAAATAACCGCGGCCGGTCACGTGCTCCTGTATAGGAGGGGTACCGACGATAGTCAGCCGGAACTAGGAGTTTCACTTTCTCTTTCATTATGAAGCCTATCTATTTCGAGTTTTGTTGATAGTCCAGATTCTCAAATGCATATTCTGAGCAAAGAAGAGTGGTTCCGAACTTTGTATGAATGAAGCCAGACAGGGGCGGATGTTACGTTTGCTAGTTTTTTCAAGCAAGCGAGCACCGGAGCTCGTCCATCTTGTTTCCTCACGCCCATGCTCAGCTCATGCACGACGTCCACGACGCTCAATGTTCAGGAATCCAAGCAACTCCTCGTCGAGCCAGTCGTCCGTGTCCCCGACTTCGTCGACTTCGTCGTCCTCAAACTCCGAATTGATGGCATCCGACTCAAATGGGTCCGCATCTTTGCCGGATTTCCCTGGGACTACAGCAAGTTTGAGAATAGCACTGAGAAAAATTGCCCAAGGACGTGAGTTCTGATCTCGTATATGCTGGCAAGAATATAAGGACCGTGCCTAACACGTGTAGGCTTTTATACTTAGTTCTCGACTTTAATCCGTCCTACAGGTCGCCCTCGAGGTCGCAACCCATTTATTCAGGTGAGTTCGTTGCCAATATACCTGTGAGCGTAGGCCTGATTCATCAGTCGGCTTCCCCAACCGCACGCCAGCAATCACGCGGTTCTGTGGGAGTAGCGTTGCAGACGGATTATGCCGATGACCTCGTCGACAAGTCGCTCGAACACCAGATTGTCGTGCAGCGGCCAGAGGACATGTTCACACCCGACCCGAGCTCAGAAAAGTCGTCTCGAAAGCGAAAGCCAGAGAGCAAGGTATGTCCCCCAGTCCCTCTGACCGCCACACGTGACGGAATGGCGCATTTCGACCATTCGCAGCTCTACAATTTCCTTCATCCATCGCGTCCACGTTCTCGGTCAGGATCGCGTTCACGCAGCGGCGCACGCTCCCCCCACCCCTCCGATTCCGGACGAACCTCTTCCCCAGCATCCAAGAAGCTTCAGTTTCAGCGAGGCAGAACGACCCACATCATCTGCGATGAGCACCCTAAGTTCAGCGAAGACTGCACAGGCGGGCGCGAAACCTACGTCTCGAATACCATCACGTCCCCTGTCATCAACGACTACCGCCACGAACACGACTATCACGCCGCGAACACCTACTCAAACAAAACCCAAATCTAGGATATTCGATCACAATACTAATGGCCGCAGAGAGAATCCCGCAACCTCGCGACCCCCCATCACCTAAACCTTCGGCAGCACGACAGAAGCTACACAATTTCTTCGGTCTACCCCTCCGTGGCAGAAAACCGATAGTGGATTCGCGGGCTAGCAGCCCAGGTCCGTCGGGGCACGGCCATCAGCCAAACGACCTTCCTCCCTCCCCGCCCCGCCCCTCGACAGCAACGACACACAGTCAACGGATGGAATACAAACCCTCCCAGTCGACTACATCGTCACACTCGCAATCATGGGCTACGACCTCCCACTCCCACTCCCAGAACGCGAGCGAAGATTCCGTACCCAAGCGCAGTAACTCGGGTTCACGGCTTGTTAGGCTATTCTCAGGTAGCTATCCCATCGTTCATACACGAAGAATTGCGTTGATCAACGGATGTAGGTCGAAGCTCGTCTCGCTCGAATGCACAAGCAGTAAAAAACCAAGATATTGGTTCCAGAGTCTCCCTCTCAATATCACCTCCAGTTGTCTCGGGACCATTATCATCCAAGTCGAAAACACACCGGCGCAGCGGCTTGGGGGGTAGTCTGGACACTGCTACGGTCGAGAGGACTCCCGTCGGACCCTTCCTCCCTGTTGAACCCGAAGGGCAAAGCCTCTGCGCATCAAACGCCGCTAACACAGGGATATGGCTCAGAGGCAGGCATCCCCCGTATCACAACAACACCTGCCACTCCTGTGAAATCAGGGACATCCCCATCACGAGTACCTGCAAGGAGGTTGGAGCCAATCGAGTCGGAAGGCTGGCAGCCAATGGCGATGGTGGACGAAGAGGGGAGGGTGGTGAATGGGATAGTCACAGAGGCTACAAGTTCTGATCGGCGGAGGGGTCATGGTAATGGGAAAGAGAGAGACAAGCGGCGCCCCGATTCATCAAATACTAATTCGAATCAAAATCATGCGAGAGGGTTTGGTCCCCCAAAGTCAAGACTCACGAGCCCCGGTACAAAACATGGGAGTTTTCGACTTCGAAAGGCCGGGGTGGAGTGGGGTTGCATCAGGAAAGGCAAGCACGATGGCGAGGAGTGTCAGCGGTGGGAGTACGAGTGGGGGCAGTGCTCTTACGAGTCGGACAGGCGGGAGTGGAGTCAACCAAAGCAGGGAGAGCGTCGCAGGCATAGGGAGGACTTCGAGGAAAGGCTCCGCTGACATACCACCCATATTAAGACCACACGAATACGATGCGGCTGGGTACAGACGGACGACACCGATTGAACCAGACCATACTGGTTCCTCAACTCACACGTCTGCATCGGGCGCTACAGGTCTGACTTCCAGCTTCGGCCGCTCGAGTGGGCGGAAAGTCATTGGTGGCGTATCAAAGCTATTTGGTGGAGGTCACGGTCCGTTCCCTTTCGAACCCCCCGTTCCATCACCACCCATGTCGACTGGGAGCACCAACCCTAGTCCATCATCTGCAGAGGGGTTCGCCAGGCAGCAAGATCAACGGCTGCTTTCGAGAGGCAGGGCAGAGGAACCTCCGGAGGGCCGATCTCGTACGAAATTTGCTTCTCGCACAACAGGAAGAGATAAACCTGCTGTCCCCGTTCCCATACTGCCCGCCACAGAACCCATCAGGCAAAGCGGGCGCAGGCTATCGTTCGGGCACTAAAGGCCGTTCGTTGGATCTTAATCTGGGACTCTCGTGGGCTCCGAATAAAGTACGAGAGGAGGCACTGCTCCCCTTTGGGCGGTCCCTCTCGGTATCTCGACGCGCGGAGAATACCAGAGGACATGCGCGAGAGGATAGACAACATCACCAACTTGACGTAGACTTGGCTAAAATTGGCCGTGACATTGCAGAAATTTTCCGCAACGTTCTCGACGAGGAGGGGTATGCCGAGTTCAGGAAGTGTAAGTGCACATATTACTGTGAAGAAGTGTCAAATACTGACACCTACAAGATGTCCACCGTTTTCGATGCCCACGAAATTCCCTTTGACGGCTCAAAGGGGATCGTGACTCATGTCGAACGCCTGCTCGCAAGGTCCCCACATTTGGATTCCTCTGGAAAGAAGCGCCTCTTGGACAGTTTCGTCAAAATCATCCTCCAGAATGCCTAGCTGTCATTCAGAAGTTGCCTACCACGGTTCTCCCACCCCCTACACCCACCCCATCCCTTGCCGTCCTGCGCACCTATTTATTCCTCGTATCTATCTCCCATCATTATCTCGCATCCATTCATTCGCTGCTGGCCACTTTTTCGGGTTCATCTTAGATTTCTGCTTATTGCTTATTATTACTGTTCGTTCTTGGGCTTCACGATTATGTTAATATTCCACCTTTTACGCTTCTGTATATCTTACTCTCTGATAGTTGGCACACCTTCACCCATGACTTCGACGATTCATGCATGTTGTTTATGTTCTGCCTTCTACGAACTGTCATGCCGCCATGCCATTTATGCTATCATGTTAATGTTGTTGATGCTTTTGTAACGGTCTTGCTATGTTGATTGCTGATCATTGTTTTACGCTGAAAGGTTTAGGCTATAATTTATCCGTTATTTGAATAGACACATCGTTGCTAGTGAGATAAAAGTAACAAGGACCAAAATACAGAGCAGGCACTCAATATCGAGTATCTTATGTCGCAGGCCGCAATGCTCGCAGACGTTCCGCCAATTTGTCATCCTCCTGGCCGATCTTGTCCTCCACAGCCAGATCAGGAACAGCCTCCAAGTCTCTGGCCTGGAGATCGTGCTGCAGCTCGATATTGGCTTCTTCAGCGGTCTGGCGTAGGAGCTGATCTATCTGATCCTGTGGGGTCGAGACTGCGGTAGTTGCAGACATAGCGTCCTCCATGTAAGATGTTTGAACGTCCATGTCCGCGAATTGCGATTCGAATTTGTCCATAACAACTGAAATCTGCAAAGATCTAGTAAGTGACTAGGCGAGGATCCTGTGGAGACATCAACGCACTCGTTCGAGGTTCATGCTTTCCATGGCCTTATCCATCCCCCGCACAACCGACGTCATGTTGCCAGTGACTTGTCGCATTGTTACTGCAGTCTCAACGCGGCTGGCAACCGCATCGATGCGACTTGATAGTCTGAGGAGATTGAGGGCCTCTGACTTCTTCCTTATAGCATTCGCAGCGTAGATTCGTGCGCCGTCGTTGTTCCCTTGCTGTAGCGCCTGTAACCGCCCTCTGCGCTGAGGAAGGTTGAAATGTATACAACATACAGAAAGCGTACCTTCTTAAGACGACTCTTCTCTGAGTTCTCGTCCTTCTGAGCCTTCTTTGCTTGTCGATTGAGAGTCTTCGCGGTAAACTAAACAATGGAGTTCAATGATCGCTTTGGACATGAATGTGGTAGAGACCTTGAGCTGAAATAGCGTTTCTAATTAAGATCAGTAGGCTCCGTGCCGGCAGGTCGAAGGGGTACTGACTTTCTAGGTTGCTCATGGTAGTCGTCTACAAGAGTGGTCGCGGTCGCATTTATGAGATTGCTGTAGTAGGGCCGTGGGAGTATTGGAGTCCATTCGTTTTATATACCTCTTACCACCAGGTAACTTCTTATACCCCACCACTGGTCGCTGGTCGTTGAACTCGCCGATCTCTCCGTTCAGAATGGCGTTGTTGTACTACATGAGGTGAGCCCGTTGTCTTCACTCCTTCACGAATACGCGCTGTGAGACTTCAAGTTACGTGGCCTTCTTCTCAGCCTTCGCTTTTATTACTCTTTCGTTGGGTGGGTGCCAATCAAGCATACTCTGGATCCGGGAGAAGTGACGCTTTCACAGCTAGTGGACTTCTCTATTTATCGGAGCTGATAGAGGAGCACTCTCGGATTGCAAAACTGGTTGGCGAGCGTGGAATCTATGTATGTGCTTGCAGAAACGACTGAAGGTTTGCCGATGGACTGACATTTGCAGGCAATAATCGGGCTTCATGTTCTACTGTACCTGGCTGACTCGCTACCACTAACGCACGTCGCGTTCTCGGTCGCCTGTCACGTCGTCTACCTTCAAAACTTTTCTTCCACTTGGCCCGTGATCTCACTTACATCGATCTCATTCGTATCGTCCTGCGTTTTGGTTATAGCCGACCACTTCCTCTGGTTCTTCCACTTCTCTCGCCTGGCAAACTACAACAAGCACGCGAGGACTTACCGGGAAACAGGAGGTCAATACTCATACGGCTTCGGAGAAATCGCAACATTCTTCGCGCTGTGTGTGTTTTGGCTTGCTCCTCTTTTCCTTTTCCTGAGTCTCAGCGCCAACGACAACGCGTTGCCTGTGTCCTCTGGTAGGTTCAAGTGTTTTCAGTGTGTCAATTCACTCATTCGTCCTGAAGCCGACCCCGCAACTGCATCACTGTCAAGTCAACAACCCACCCCCTCACGCGTGTCTCTCTTCCGTTCAATCGTGTATGATGCCATCCCCCATGCTCTAGTGAAGAAACGCAGTAAAAGCGAGGGATTGATTGCGCCTCATTCCCCAAGAGCCTCGCCTGCGATCCCCAGTTCTCCGTCATTCAATTCTTCTAGATTCAACCCGTCTTCGCCCTCTATTCCCGTGAGCACCGATGGCAATGCTCTTCTCACTCCAAGCTCGAGCTTCCAGCTGGGCACACTCCCTCGTCGGTCTCCTATCATGCGAAAGCAGGTCGGTGACCCGGTCGGACTTGGACTGAAGCCGAGTTCATCCCTTAGCACTAGCCTATCAACTAGATGAAGACCATGTAACCATGTACTTCGCACTATTAGTATACCATTCATTATAATTGAACTATCGGAATTACTGTTTGACGACTGTACGCGCAGCAAATAGCTGCGTAGTTGACAACACGCCCCAAATACAGTACATCATTGCGACGCGTCCAAGTATGGGCGTTCCTGCACTTTACACTCTACATCCAAGTACAACTCCGCACACTGGGCGAAACGGCGTTGAACCTAGCTGTCGAGGCTAAGATGTACCTCTACTTGGGCAACAATCCTCGTTCCCTATATCTCCTCACAAGCCCGCAGGACGAGAAAGTCGGTCGACCGCATAGAAGTCTCACGTTTCGATGCAATGAGGCAAATCCGACACAAGCAATTGTTGAATTTCTGCCCAAGAGGGAGATTGATATATCGTCTCTTGTGAAGTTGACGAACAGGGTCGTGAAAGGGTGCCTTGGCTTGATTGCAATAGAGAACGGTACATCCATCCCATGGTGGCGCGATCTCCTTGGTTGACCTAGCTTCTGTCACAGACATATTCCTCGCTGTGGTCACCTCTGCGACAGAGGTCGGAAATGCGAGGCCATCAAAGAACAAGCCGGAAGTTGTGGCCAGGATTCATGAGGTCTCTTTCTACAGTTTGACTTCCCCTGTCTGGGACGACTTCACTGCGGCGTCCGATACACTCCCCACTCCAGATGCTATTGATGCGATGATGCGGGATAACTACACTCAGTCAAATACACAAAACCAGGTCCTGGAGCATCCTTGTGTACCTCTTACCAAGATTCTGTCCTCTGGCTCGTTCTATTATGCTGTCGACTCAAGCTGGGACCTTTCTTCTCGTTTATCCCGGCGGTTGGCAAGAGACCCAAGCATGGCTGGGGATATCACTGTCTTTGATGAACGCTTTGTTTGGAACGAATATATCGTACGCAGCCTTCTAGATTTCCGAGAAAGAATGGACCCCGCATGATCGTGAAGATTTTGACCGATGTCAATTCATTGTACGTACCCCCCACCATGCGAATAAAAATAAGCTAGTCTTGCTCACTTTCTGTAGATACTAGCTATACAGGGTTACGCTGGCATCTTCACCATGGCGCTCCCTGCGCCACCTACTAATGGTACTCCCGCGATTACTACGCTGTCATTGATTTCGCGACTTGGTTGGAAACGTGCTGGAACGCGCTTCAACACCCGCGGCGTCGACGACGACGGCAACTGTGCAAACTTCGTAGAGGTAAGCGATATCACACGAATTGGGTCCATTTGACTAGATCAAACCCCTAGACAGAAATCATCTTCAGTACAGACCAGCACTGCGTAAGCTATGTGCAAGTACGAGGAAGTGTCCCACGTATGTGGAACAACCTCTAGCAGACATATATGCGCTATAACACCACGATAGTATTTTGGGAGCAACAAGGCTTCCAGACGTTCGGACAACGGATCCAGATCACCAGGCCTCATGGGTCACAGCCTGCCTTTGAACGCCATTTCATGCAGCTCATCGAAGAATACGGCGCCGTTCATGTCATCAATCTCCTTGGCACGAAAGAGAACGAAGTTACGTTAACTACGGCGTACACGCGTCATCTGCAGGTTGCTCGTGGATCCTTAGGAGACGACCTCGATATCACACCTTTCGATTTCCATAACGCTGTGCGGCTGGTGGGTCATGACGGCGTTGTCCGAGAGATCAGGTACATGATTTGTTGGTCTTCTCTGGTGCAGGTTTCCTTTAATGTTTTACGTAGGCGGATAGAAAACGTGGTGGACCATATCGATAGGTTTGGCTTCACCATGTGTGACGCTACGTCGGACGACATTATCACTGATCAAAAGGGCGTCTTTCGAACGAATTGTCTGGACTGGTAAATTCTTCGCCTAATTCATTTCATACAATTAAACTGTATGGCCTAGCCTTGACCGCACCAACTTTGTTCAAGATATTCTCTCACGAACAACCATAGAGCAGTATCTTCACTTGGTTCGATTGGAATGGATCCAGTCCAACACCTTATGGGGTTACCACCGAGAGCTATGGGCAGAAAATGGAGATGCCCTGTCCAAGATATATGCAGGAACTGGCGCTCTCAACACGAGTTTCACGCGAAGCGGTAAACGAACATTAGCTGGTTCGTGAGTTCACTGTGTCAATGGGCAATTCATTTGAGAGAAATTTTACAGGTGTGTTGTCTGATGCAACGAAGAGCGTGTCAAGAGCATATATCAACAACTTCCAGGATAAAGGGAAGCAAATTGCCATCGATATGTTTTTGGTAAGCTCAACGAGACAGCTACAACTGGTCGCTTCCTGATACCATACATTGAAGGGGAATATGAGCAACCAAAAGCCTGTCATAATCTTCGATCCAATTCATGACTCCGTGCGAACTGCATTAGAACAAAGGTAAGTTCTTTAGTGCCCTCCCCCGACCCACCCTTAACGTAGTTCTAGAGCATACGAATACTCTACGAACAAGAGATGTACGATTTTTGTAGGAACATGGAATGTGAACGGCAGAGTAGGTCGACGAATCATATGGCTCTCCAGGCTCCTCGCGTGACACTGGGTTACCCTCAGGCTCCCTCTGAATCTCTTATACCTTGGCTATTCCCGCGAAACGGTTCGTATTTGCCTGTTTCATTCGTCGGAGCATATGTTCACTCAGAATAGGTCTTGACGAGTGCGTAATTGAGGTTATTAACGGATTAAAACCTTATGTTTCACAGCCCAGATATATTTGTCCTGGGCTTCCAAGAGATCGTCCCACTGACAGCGCAGCAGATCGTACAGGCCGACCCAGAGAAACGGTAAATGAACATCTCGCTCGATGAGAATGGGACTTATCGGCATCGTGGAAACAGGCGTGTTTGGGAAACTAAGATTTTGGAAACATTGGACCAATATCCCAACAAGACATCGAATTATGTACTTCTTCGGAGCGAACAGGTACTTATTTTCTCACCGTGGCCCTCACTAACCTTACTCACGTTTACAATAGCTTGTAGGAACGGCCTTACTTGTCTTAGTGAAGTCAGAATTGACGGGTGTAATGCGTCATGTCGAAGCTGCGACTCGGAAGGTGCTTCCTTTTCATACACTGCTTCAGGCACCACTCTAACCGCGTAGCCAGACGGGCCTCCGTGGTATGTCGGGTAATAAGGGTGCCGTTGGCGTGCGGCTTGAGTACCACGACACTAGCTTCTGCTTCCTCACCGCGCATCTTGCTGCTGGTCACCCGAATGTCGAGGAACGGAACACGGATTACCGTACAATGCGAACGGCCTTCACTTTCAGAAAGGAAAAACGATCAACAGCCACGAGTAAGCCCCACCATCCCTACTCTAATAAGGTATATTTAATCCTGTCTAAGCAATGTTGTATGGCTTGCGGATACTAATTATCGGATCGACCTCGACAATGAGGTGGTCAAAGGGCTAGCACAAGCAGAAGAGTTCGATGCGTTAGTGGCAGCTGATCAAGTAAGAATACCCCGCCTGTCTCGGACCATACCTCCGTTACATTTGCCCGTAGTTGCGACAAGCTATAGATTCTAAAGCCGCATTTGCTGGCTACGAAGAAGGGCCGTTGCTATTCCGTCCCACTTACCGGTATGACCTCGGTACTAGTACGTACGACACAAGCGAAAAGGCCAGAATCCCGGCCTGGACAGGTAATAGTTCCGCTAGCACTCTGTTCTTCTATTCATTCTGGCGCAGATCGGGTTCTGTACCGTGGTAAAAGCCTCGATCTCTCCGTCTATTCGTGCTCGGAGCTAAAGGGATCCGACCACAAGCCAGGTACGTCCTTTGTATATGCCTTTTGGTCTACGCAGTGTCTTATGACTACATGGGTGGTATAGTATATGCCCTTTTCCGCGCTGATGTACGCGTCATTGATGCCTACAAGAAGGCTGCCCTCTCTCGCTTGTTGCTTGAGAGCGTCACCTCGACGGAGCCTGGTGAAAGGCTTGATGAGAAACTTGCCAAGTTATCATTGCCGATCAACTACTCAGAACGTGAGTGCCCGTTAGTTCTCCGCAATGAAACACTTTTTAATGATCGCAATAAGTCCCACCTCCTAGCTCAGACGATTCGGCGTGGTGGGACGGACCTGGTATGTTACTGCTTGTTTCATACTCGGTATGTTGTCTGACAACATACAACAGACCACCCGAATGGTGTTATACCTTTAGCCGAGATCATGAAGGCACATTCGCGACCCCAGAATCTCACAGATCCCTTCGACGTGCCCGACTCGCCTGCGTCTGAATCCGTCTCCTCATCTGACGAAGAGCTGTTTGAACATGCCCTCAATCTACAGACACCTCTAGCACCTACGAAGCCAGTACCTCGAAAACCTCCACCCCCGCCTCCGAGGAGCAAGAATACAACTGACAGCCAAACGCCATCATAAATTAGGAACAACGAACAACGTAGACATGTAATAAATGGATCATCAGCTCGCTATCGCATTAGATTAGACCTTGTTTCTTGAGATCTTCGTAAGTCTTGCGATTGTATACGTTGCCCTCGTCATCCTCAAGCTCCTCCATGGTTTCTTGCTCGAAAATCTCGTGTTTGCCTTCCTGCTTCAATTTCTCGGCAACTAGGGGCACACTGATCAATAACACTGGCGAAGGGGGAAGTATAGGTACGTACGAGCAAGTGCATCTTCAATACGAGTTATTTCGTGGAAATGTTTTGTATTGGGAAGACCTAGAGCACGCATCCCAAAGGCGTGCCGCGACTCCTAATACTCGAGGTCAGACTAAGAATAACGTACAAAATACAACGAACCTGGAAGTGACGATCGAAGTTTTTGCTAGGAGGGACTAAGTATATGTTCGCTAACAGTGTTGGTACATAGACTCACCGGCCCATATAAACATGGTCTGAACAGATTTCACAACGGTATTCCACACCGAGACCGTGCAATTTATACAGCCAGTACGGTATAGGCTTGCCGTCCCATCCCAATGGCAATTTCAGAGGATTGTAGATTCTTTCTTCCTCCTCTTCCTCGGGTGCCCCATCGGTGGCAGCTGGCGGTGCTGGCGGAGGTTTGGCTTGCTCTAGAAGTTCCTGCTCTCGCTCACGAGCAGTCAGGGAGAACCTTCGTTCGACATTTGATTTTGTGTCATTCAAAACGCCGACAAGAGACGCGAGGAGGAATGTGGCCATATGTGTGTGATACGCAGCGTCGCGGAACCTAGATCTCGTAGATGGTCCATGAGATGGATGGGCGCTTCCGTTGCCATTCGGATTCGATGAGGGCTCCCCTGAGCTAGCCATCTTGGCCGTTGCTTTTACATGCTTTTTGGAGGTCAAGTGAGCGTCGTAGACGGTTTGTTTCGAGTAATTCTTTTGGCCTTGGAGTTCAGAATGAGTGGGTAATTGTCATTTTGATACTGAATAGATACATACAAGGCGCACACCATATCCCAGGTGATTCACTACCATTCGCAGGAGCTTTCACCTTGCTCTCCCCCCAACCCTCTATGTCTCCAGTTTCCCACTTCGCGTCGAACTCAGCACCTGCAGTCTTCTCTTGAGAGTCCACGTCAACAAGTGGTTGAGTTCGCTTCGAGAATGAGGAGAGATATGAGTGAAGTGTGCGTATGTAACTGCGTAGAGTCGTCAATGGTAGAAATTGAATGAGAAGAGTCTACATACGTCTCGTAGTCCTTTGTGGCCCTGGTTTCTTGGCTCAGCTCTCGGTGTACTGATCCAAACTGGGCGTTCATGAGAATGTCGAGGTATTGCAGATATCCAGGACGTTTCCCCAAGTTTTTGAGGTTATTATACGCCGAATGATTGGCGTACAGATCAAGATACTTTCCGTATGCCTCTTCTCCGGAAAACATCAACGAAATAGCTACCAGTACAACGTCATTAGGTCGAAGTCTCGGGAGTAAGGTAAACGCGACTCACGATCTTCCCCTTCAAGGTCCTCGTCAGCCTCTGGGTCCGGCTCGTATAAGAAGGCGTCGAGTTCGAGTTCGAGACCGTCTACCACTGCGTCAGGGTACTTGTTGTAGTGCTCCTGGATTTTCACCAACCGGGAGTAGAATTCCGATAGGTCATTCTGCTGGGATTTCGCTGTGAGGTTATCTATGTCTTCTTTCCTGGCAGCTTCATCGCTGTACAAGCCATTCAACGCTGCAACCCGCGATGAAATTCGGTCGAGGACCTGCGAAGCTTTATGTTCGTTTTGAAGCTTGACTTCGTGGGTCGTTGGGTTCCTTGACAGCAGGGTGTACAACGCGCGCTCGAGACGTTCTACTTCCTCGTGAGTTTGCCGTTGAACTTCAATAACTGAATCCATGGCGCAGCGCGTGCTAGGGGGAAGCTTGTTGAGGAGGCCAAGGCGCCTACCCCGACGCTCTGTTTTCAACTCCGACACTCACGCCCGTACTCTCAACTTCAACTAAAATGTCTGGTATAAATCCAGGAGACGAGGTGGGCAAGCCATTCATCTTCTCTTTTCCCATGATTCTGACCATTTGCTGGTCAGAAACTCGTATTCGAGTCGTCGGAGGCCATTTCTGTGGTCTCGACCTTTGACGACTTTTCACTGAAGCCGGATTTGCTGCGAGGGATATACGCTTACAGTGCGCAGAATGAACCGCGGGATACGTGTTGACCTTACTGACAGCTCTGAATAGACTTCGAGAAGCCGTCTGCCATCCAGCAACGAGCAATTCTCCCCATTACACAAGGCCGGGATGTTATTGCTCAGGCGCAATCGGGGACTGGTAAAACAGCCACATTCTCGATATCCATCCTCCAGTCAATCGATGTAAACGTCAGAGAGACGCAAGCTCTTGTACTCTCCCCGACTCGAGAACTCGCGACCCAAATCCAATCCGTTGTTCTCGCATTAGGCGATTACATGAACGTCCAGTGCCATGCCTGCATTGGGGGAACTTCGATTGGAGAGGATATTCGCAAACTCGAATACGGACAACATGTTGTATCTGGAACCCCCGGACGTGTGTTTGATATGATACGGCGAAGAAGCCTCCGAACACGCAACATCAAAATGCTCGTTCTCGACGAAGCCGACGAACTTCTGAACAAGGGTTTCAAGGACCAAATCTACGATGTCTACCGTTATCTTCCCCCTGCAACCCAAGTCGTTCTTCTCAGCGCAACACTGCCGTATGACGTTCTGGAGATGACCACGAAATTCATGACAGATCCAGTCCGTATTCTCGTAAAGCGTGACGAGTTGACGCTGGAGGGGATCAAGCAGTTCTTCGTGGCTGTTGAAAAGGAGGATTGGAAGTTTGACACGCTTTGTGACCTCTACGATACTTTGACCATCACCCAAGCTGTCATTTTCTGTAATACGCGTCGGAAGGTAACCCCAAAATTCTCATGCCGGGTGATCAGAGCCTTACCATTTATCTTTAGGTTGACTGGCTGACAGAGAAGATGCGCGCCTCCAACTTCACGGTTTCATCAATGCACGGTGAAATGGTGCAGAAGGAAAGAGACGCTATAATGGCTGAGTTTCGTGGAGGCACGTCGTAAGTTGTCTTCTGACATGGACTGAAGTCGAGATCCTGATGCGGAGTCTTAGCCGAGTTCTTATCACGACCGATGTCTGGGCAAGAGGCATCGATGTTCAGCAAGTCTCTCTCGTGATCAACTACGATCTCCCTGCGTGAGTTCCATTAGGTTTCTGGAAGGACACTGCTTACGTTACATTTCCAGCAATCGTGAGAATTACATCCACCGAATAGGTCGTTCTGGTCGCTTCGGTCGCAAGGGTGTTGCCATTAACGTACGTGCTAATAGTAATTGATTGACTTGAACGGACTCATCAACTTATCACCACCGTGCTCAGTTTTGTGACGGTAGAAGATGTCAGAATCCTTCGAGATATCGGTACGCATTATGCCTTCCACCTGCCAATATCTTGATGCACTAACTTCCATGCAGAACAATTTTATAGTACTCAAATTGTGAGTACTCCGCGGCGCATGTTTCTTCGTCGTACTGACCCTGGATTTCAGGATGAAATGCCCGTCAATGCCGCCGAGTTGATTTAGTACCCTGGCTTCATGACTTCCATTTATTTCCCAGTGCGGGGTCGCTTCCTGACTGCTCGCTGTGTCCATTTGTTTCGTACCACTCTCCAGACGGTTATGTTCACAGGAATCCCTGATCAAGGGTTGACATTCGAAGGATGGACTGTATGGTCCCCGTGTATCGTAGTTACATGAATATTAAAAGGCCCGCTCTAATATTGTACTCGGTCCACTATGGCTACAAGAACCGATGCTACGCACCACGATGGTCCGCCGAATAATGTCCCCGTGCGCATGCTGGTAGTATTTCACGGACACAAACCTGACTTTAGGACATCAAAGAGAGTACCATGCCTCCGAGGAAAAATTATCGGCGCAACTTGAATAGGCTATATGAACCCACAGGGATGATACAGATTATAGACGGATTCTCAGAGAGCTGAAGTACCCCGAAGCTGAAGATGCCCAGGCGGAATGAGAGAGAAGCACCGAACCATATGAAGGGCCTGACAAGGGTATCTCATGCATGAGAAGTCTTATCAGGCAGGCCGGAAAGAAGAGAGCTCACAGGCGGTGCATCGCCAGCACATGTCTGCGGCGGCAATCAAGAACCGATAGATGCCCTTGTAGAACCGTCGGGCGACATGCGATGGGGTTGCACCATCGCACAGGCGCCACCTCCCTGGAGGAGTGATATAAAATAATTGCCTTTCGCAGAGAGAAGATAAGTTCTTGTCACTGATGTTCCAAGGGGTTCTCCGATTCACCCAACATTCTGGGGGGGCACACGCAGACAGGTGGGGTCCGTAAGTTGGGGCACTGTCCAGGCTCAGCCAATCCTCTGTAGGCGAGGTCCTTCCTCCTGCTGTAATCTGTCAGTGGCCTCCAACCGACGGGTTCTTTGTATTCGGAATCGGTAAGCGCTGCACAGCAGGCAATCTCGAATCAAATAATCGCAGTCTGTATGTTGGGCCGTGAACTGGGGGACAGGGAATGAACATTCTTCCGAAGTCACCGCGAATGGGAATGCCCGCGAATGCGTGTTCTCCACATCGATAAGGCACGACAAGTCACTCTATGTCGTCAAGCCCTTAGTTATACTTTTAGTATTAAAGTTTCAGAAGAAAAGGAATCAAAACCTGAGTGCGAAGCTAATTAACTTGTGATATGCGTCGGATTAGTGCCCACGATTGGCATGGTTCCACGGGGTCGACCCACATCACGATAATGTCCGTCTAGAACTAATGAAGCTGAAAGTTCTCGAAGACGGAAGCATAATAAACCTAATGCTGTCCATTATTTACAAGGCGGTTAGTTCATTGCATTGAACAAGGTGTCGTATAACTCACGGCGGCGCTCAGAGATGCATCGCGAAATTGGTTTCTGGACTGCTAATGTCCATGACTTGGCAAGGCGTAGCAATTTCGCACGTTACTTATGTGCGTTCACCGCCGAGGTAAGCTCGATGAATTGCTAGCTACAGTTCCGACTTCAGAAGAACACACAACAAGCAGCAATCATCCTACATTCATTGCGAACCTCGGCATCTACCCGCAGGGCTGGGGTCAAAATCTAGAGGCTGACTCATGGTCTACATATAAACCCAATGGCGAGAGAGGTAAGGACAAAGCGACTGCCTTGCGATTCACTGCCCCGCTTTCTGCGATGTGCTACTTAAGACAGTGAGCGAATTCTTTCCATGCTGCAAGGGACAGCACTTACGGAATTTAGGGTGCGCAACATATATAAACGGTGAGTTTTAATAGCCCTTTGCCGGTGGGAAAGCCTCGACAAGCCACCTAGATGCAATCACGGTGTTACGCAGGTGCGCTACGATTCGTTGCGGTGTGCAAGAGCGATTTGACACGAGGTTGATAGCCCGATGACGAGGTCAAGCTTTCGCTCCCGATAGACGGACATACTTACATCGCGGTGTAGATCAAATGCAACCTCGTCAACTGTAAATTCAGTCCACACCACCCCCCAGAATGCCAGGGCCAACAATGCATACGGACATGCTGGCAATAGTAAGCCCAACCTCCACGTGGCTATAGATGCAACACTGACAGCCGCCTCTCGTAGCCGACAATTTCCACAACAGTATTGTGCGTTGAACAGACCCAACACCAAAGGCACGATTGCTCACTTCATGCTAGCACCTCACATCGATAAATTTTGTCCGGCGTGCGAGGCAAGGTCGACACGATGACGAGGTGTATTTCTGTGAACCCAATGGGTATTACATGCATTGAAATGACTGGGTGACATACAATACAGAAGCGGACAATATATGGACAGCTAGATGTGCGTCGGAGACTGGATTCAATCGTCCCCTATGTCGTGCTTCGATTTCAACTGAGCAAGCTCTTCTTCCCGTCGGGCCAGGTCTGCTTTCGCGGCCGCTGCATCTTGCTTGGCAGGCATATGGTACAGCACGACTATGTATCGCTCTTGTAAGTGGAAACCATTAAGATGGTCCAAAGCATTTTTGGCCTGTACTTTAACGTCAACGCGTCCCCCGTGAGCAACAAGGTTGAACGTACATCCATAACGTCGTCGAAGACGACAAACGCGGTCCCCTTCGACTTTTGTTCGTTCCCTATTCGGATCTGTCGAATGCTGCCGTATCGGCCGAACAAGTCATACAAATCCTCTCCGGTGATTTGGTAGTTCAGGTTCTTAACGAAGAGTATCCTGTTCGCACCAGGCGGTAGTTTAGTCTACAAGAAGGGGTATTCAGCTGGCGTGCCATGGTATGCGTTGAAGCAGTCGTCTTACCGTAGGTCGTGCAAGCGCCATGGGTGAACGAAAAGAGGAGGTAGTAAGTTGATGCTTGTTTGGTTCTGGGGACAACAGCATGCTCATTTCAAGCGGCCGATCAGATCACCATCGAGCCTACACACGATTCCGATTCTGAATACACACAACTGATTCGTGCAAAACATTATCCAAAGTTCGAAATATACAACTGATTTTAATTATCCAAGATCAAACCAACGCAGCCGCGAGAATCATCATGGTCACGACCGAAAATATCCCTGCCTGGGTGGACGGATAGTGGATTTCTTCGTTATGTGGGACGCAAGCCAAGACTCCTTATTAGGCGCTTAGCATCCGCGTGGAATCTGTTACACCTTGAATCGGCTGTGTCCTTGATCGCGGGCATCACTATCACAACATGGGCTCCGAGTTTCATGGCGCAGTTGACTGTATATAATGTTCCACGCGTGGGTTTGGCGGTTTCGCTCTTGCTCGTTTTGCTGGCCATTACGCTCTTGAGTCGGTGCTGGTCGCCTACAAACGAAACGAGTGCTGGTCACTCCCAAACAAATCCTACGATGCTTAAGTCACTCACCTTCTTCGAGCTGCCGAAACTCAAGGTCCCCATGCCGCAGTCCCTCTTCGTCTTGACCGTCGCCTCGCTTCTGGGCGCCTCTATAACATTAATCACATCCATGCTCGACCTGGGCGTACTTTCGCTGTACGTGACCCCCCCAGTCTCCGCAATCACCATCGTCTTCCTATCCGTTGTGCTCGTAGTCGCACATCGTAAACGGGAAGAAGGCTATCCGAGCTATTACTCCACAACGATATTGTGCGCCTACGTCGTATCCGTAGGATGGCTCGTGGGGTTTATCACGACAATGGTGGTCCTTGTGAAGGGTGAAGCTGTTGGATACCAAGTGAACACACTCCATATGCAAGGCGTCGCGGCCAATGCCCACACGCAGCGCCTGCAATGTTTTCTTACATTCGTGGAATTCACCTTGGTGGGAGGGCTGGGTTTATGTGGGCACTTGATAGCGAGGAAAGAGGGGGAACCAGATAGTTGGAGACCTATGGCAGAGGTCACGGAGACTACGACCAAGGAGGCCGAGGAAGGAGACTTTATTTGACGGACGGTCATTGTAGGCATAACCCCACCTGTCCGTCTCTAATCCTGCTGATTGTATTGCAGCAAGGGAACGTAATTTACGGCCAAGTTACGGGCTATGGCTGTGGCGACGACAACAACAATTAGAAATACGAGAGAGTAATGGAGGTTAGGACAAGGACGTCTACATGGAGTCATGGACATGCTACTTCTTGGTGGATCCCATTTTCATCAATCTCTCCACCTCTGCGCATTGCTTCTCTCCTCGCACACAGACTACAGTACCGGAATCCTTGTCCTCCGCGTCGGGTATTGTGCATTTGATGTCTTGCACGTCGGGACAGGGGCAGTCTGTGGGTTTCCGCACGCAAACCAAAGTTGTTGGGCATAGATAGTGCAAGCATGGCACTGGAAATAACTTCATGAGACGGAAAATCCATCAGTTGTTAAATATTTCATACCCGTGTCAGCCTGAGCGGCCCACTGCGATGTACCAGACGGTGGTTCTTGTTGGCGCTGTTGACCGAACATCTGGCTGAAGTCCCATCCTCCAAATTGAGCGAGTACGGCTGGCAGAAAGCCACAAATGAGCAAAAGAAGGGTCATTCTCGAGCTCATTGTGCTCATCGTCAAGTGGATGAGAAGGTTGTGGTCGTGGTCGTTATCTACGTGTCGCTGCCTGGTGGTGGCTTCGCCGTAAGACGATCATGTGACAGTCTTGGTTATTGTGGAATGATTTATAGCGTTCCCAAACGTAGTGAGAAAACTACAGGCAAATCTATGAAAACTACAGTAGAGGTGTAGTACGAGGCGGCATGTATAAACTGTACAAAGCTAGAGCGGTCATTTGGAATGTTGCGTCGTTAAGAAAATACATTGAAATAGATAGATGGGTTGAGATGAGGATAAAGCTAGAACTGATCAAGAAATAATAAATGTCCGTGGCAGATACGCTTCAAGGTTGACGATGCATCAGAGTTCGAGTTCTTCTTCGTCCTCACTGTCTGCCGTATCCGCTTCCCTTTCAAGCATACGCCTGAGCTCCCTTCGGGCACTAGGGTTGGCCATTGGAGTCAAGGCCGACGCTGGATGTAGGCCAACGATGGGCCTGCGTGGCGTAGGCGATGGAGGACGGGGACGGAGGAACGCGGCGGGCTTTGGCGTGACGGGGGTACTGCGAGCTTTACTCGGACCGCTTAGGTCAAGGTTCTTCATGCTAACAGAACCCGGAGAAAGTGGCACTGTAGCGGACTTCTTCAACTTCCGTCGGGGCGCAATATTCTCCTTCATCGATTCGTCTTCCTGCGAAGGCGGTGTCTTGTTTTCGGACGCGCGGGGAATAAGGATATGAGTGTCTTGATAAATAATGAAACCGGGATAGTGTTGGGATTGTGGATCGGGTGGTGGCGGCATTTCGCGTGGGATCATATTCGGGGCGCGACTCTGACCACGAACCTCTGATGAGTCAAATTCAAAATCACTGGACTCATCATCCGTGAATTCCTCGAACGGTGTTGCCGATATGTGGTTCGAGTGCGATGAAGCCTCCGGAATGATAGTCGATGTCGTCGCTACGCTTGGCGAGGTATACGATGGTGCTTCCTCCTTCGCCACTTTGCTGCTCCTTCCCTGGTTCGTGCGTTTCAAAGGCGAAAAGTCGAGTTTGCGCGCGGGACTCTCAGGGCCGCACAGCACAGCAGAGAAGTACGAAGGTGTCCCTCCTCGGGACGCAAAGAACGGACTCTTTGTGGTCTTCTCCGGCGTGAAGATGCCCTCCTCTTCCAGTAGGCGACGTTTTGTCGGGCTGAAAAGGTTTGGAGCCCCAGGGGATAGAGGCCGTTTATTGGATCGCACTTTCGAGGAATTTGGTAAGAATTGTTCAAGAGGTAGCTCTTGAAGAGGGCCAGAACTTCTCATGTCGAAGTCGAGATAGTCGTGTCGAGAATGTTGCGGGATCGATATCGCGTCTGGCAAGGGGAAGGGGTTGAACAAACAGGAGGCAAGCTGCTATTAAAATAATTGAGCCACACCAAGGCCTCGTGCAGCAAATAGGAGCAAATATAAGCCAACAACGCGAACCGTCACGCGTGACAATTCGCGTCTCATTTATCTAGATAATTCTAGCCTTGTCTTCAAGGCGAGGCGCATACCCTGCGGAATGCAGAGAACCGGGGCCGCCCAGAGAACAAAGGTCTATTCTCTGACCCTCGGTCACCTCAGGAACGTTGGTCTGCGACTAGACACGTTCTGCATGACACGGACTCCGAAAACAATAGTCTCAACGACTCCGACGCTCGCAAGAGTTTGGCGCTTTGTGGCGATGTGAAGTCTATTACAGCCAAGAAAGCGATTCAACAACTATGCCACAAAGATAAATAATGCGAGATACAACTCGGATATGGTTACTTTTACAGCGAAGGCGCGTCGGTTTTCATCACAACATCGAAGACTCCGGTTCCCGTAAAGTTGGGTCGGCCGAGAACGATGTTCCCAGACGGCGTAGAGAGATCATCGTAATCACCATATAATGTCGCATCGGAGAGGAATGCGGCGGTGGTTTCATAGGAAGCTTTCAGTAGTGGGGATGCGTTGGTGGAGATTCCGCTTCGGTTGAAGGGCTTATAGCCACCATCAAAAGTCTGGGGAAGATCATGAGGGCACATTCAAGAGACAATGCAGCGGAACTTGCCATGTAATCAGCAATCAGTTCGAGATGACGTCTGTCCACCTGAATGCTATAGGCGCCGAAAACGCCACTCATCTCGCGAAGAATTGCGGCGCGAGCCATTTCCACGCCATATGTCTTGAGAATAGCATAAATATCGTTAGAGTAGATCTCATTGTCGACTAAGATACTTTCGTCAGAAGACGTCGCAAAGTCCCACATTCCTTTGAGGTTGGAACCATTGGTATTGAGCTAACCGTACCGGTCAGTGAGTTCGGAACTATCAATGGGGAAGGGGAGTAAATACCTTGACTGCTGAAGCATCGTCTTTTGACTCCTTTATTTGAAGACAGTCCACAATCCCAGGGATCTCACGAATGACAGTAGCCCGACATGTTCTCTCGATGATCCCAACGAGCAATAGTTTTGGCATTCCGGGAGAGAACTGGACAAGGGTCAGGACGGCCCTTCATTCAACAAAGGAAAGAATGCTTCACCTGAAGTTCGAAATTGCATTCGGATGGTGTGAAGTCAAACGTTGTTGCCAGATGCAGATTTCTTATGAATAAGTCAGCGACGACCCGCGAGGCTAGTTTTGATCGTTTCTTCGACGACACCGCTTCGTCTTCGACAGCTTCGCCATCGTCCGATGCGTACGCCCCTTCTATGGTCGCTTCGTTGTACTCGTCCCCACCTTCGCCCTCATCTTCGTCGTCAGAGTAAGTGGCCATCTGTTTCTTTTGTCGAGACCGTTTTTCATCGTCAGCGTCGCCATCACCAGCTTCGCTCTCCTCGTCCTGGCCTCGCTTAGGCTTGGGTTCAGCTTCGTCCGCCTCTTCGTCATCTGCTGCGTCGGCGGCACCGCCCCTCTCTTTCTTGCCCTTACCCAGCTCAGCAATCTGACTTTTAAGATCCGCGTCCAGTCGCTTCATCTCGAGTTGCATCTCCTTCTTCAAAAGAAGTGGAAATTTCGAAGCGAAGCAACCCATAATCTCGGAAGGCTCCACGTCGTATTCGGCCTCGTACTCTTCTTGGGGGAAGAATGAGAGCTTGACTGAGAACTCGGTTCTTCGAGTTTCTCCCTCGACCTTCAATCGCTCCTTGACTGTGACGTTGTCGATGATTTGGGAGAGTACAAGCCTGCTAGCTCGCGTACAGAACAACTTAACGTCTTCGCTTGATACGCCTGGCCGAACTGTCATATTCATAGAAGGCGTTTTGGGATTTCGAGAGGCAGTCATAACGATCTCTCGCAAACGAGGAATACCCAGTGTGACGTTCGCGGCACCGTGACCTACTCAAGGTTATTAATGATTCTTTACTCACTGATTAAACGGACATACCGGCGAAATGGAAAGTGTTCAGTGTCATCTGAGTTGAGGGCTCACCAATACTGCAAGGATATAAACCGATGTCGAGTATAGACTTAGTGGAGTGTTTGCATACCTTTGCGATGCGAGCAAGCCAACAGCCTCCCCGGGTTCAACAAGACTCCGCATGTACTTAATGTTCATTAGCAGACGGAAATGTAACGGAGAAATGGGGGAGTATCTGGATGGCATCTGTTCCGCAGAATCCTTCGTTTCGAGAAGTTTATCTGAGTTTGTCTTGACGTAACGAGCCACGGCGGTCGCAAATTGCTCGGAAGTACTACCCAGATATCTACTGGGGCTATATAATGACAGTGCCGGTTCGTACTTGTCACGTTTAGAGGGTTTGGTCATATCTGGACGGTCAGCCGAGCGCTTGAGGACTTTCTTCATGTATGCAACGGCCTCATGATCATTGATAGAGTTGACGACAGCCGAAGGTTTGTAGAGATTGGCGAGAGAGACCTCATTGAGTGCGACGAATTCGAATTGGTAGAGATGCTTTTGTTTCGTGACGTCGATAGCGTCCCCACCGTAGTGGAACTGGTAGACGGATTGATCGCTCCCGCGAACGGTGTGGTCGTAGTGAATTCGGATACCCTCGAGATGTTTGATCAAACACCGTTGCAGATACCCTGAACGCGATGTCTTGACAGCTGTATCGATGAGACCTTCACGGCCAGCCATACAATGGAAGTAGAACTCTTGAGGCTTGATCCCAGTCAAGAAGCGGCTGGCAACATAACCACCTGCAATGGCCTTCGTTTCGAACGACTTGAACGACGGCAAAGTCTTTCCACTGACCATGACAGGTACTCGTCGGCCTTCCAATTCCTGTTGACCAAGAGCGCAGGAAATCTGGCGAGCGTTGACCGCACTACCCTTCGCACCAGAGACAGTCATGGCCTGCATGTGGTTGTGAGGGAATTTGCGGTACAGACCCGAAGGCAAACAAGCCTTGGTGATAGATGCCGTGAGATCATTTAGCTTTGTCTTCACTGTCATATCGAGGCCAGCCATTTTGTTGTCATCTCGCAGGACATCCTCCAGTAGATTTGAAAGAGCCGCCGGTGTCTCGTTCTGAGGGGTATCCTTTAAAGATGGGAAATTGTCAATGGCGGCTTCGGTACCAAGGTTCTTGTCTTTGTTCAGCAGGTCGACACGTTTGGCATTTCCATCCGGAGTGAGAATCAAATCGTCCATCCGACAAGTAAAAGCACGGTGTTGCAAGAATTTAGTAAACAGTCGACTGAGGATGCCGAGTAATCTTCCTGCGATCTCTGCGCCATAAAGCTCGTAGACGGAGTGGATGAGACCGTAATCAGAGGCACCAAAAGCTGCTTTGTCGAGGACGCCACAGAGAAGTTCTCCGTTCATGAAAATGACTTGATCTTCTTTTGAATCGGGGCCCCATAGAGGTCCAGGGACTTTTGCCGTTGCGCGCAAATTGAGACCATCAGTATGACTAGGCGTAATGTTTTTCAGAATAGTCGAGATCTAAATGGACACCATCAGAGCCGATCATGAATGCGTTAGGACAACAAACGGACAATTTGCTTCCCCGTCCAAAGAGGTTTGGGTTTCCATATAGTCGGCGGAAGTGTGACCAGTCGGCTCTGATCGTCTTCTGGACGTAAGGAACCGTAGAGTAGTTGAAAATACTCCTCTCGGGTGAAGAACGCATCCTGGCAAGTCATCCAGACCCCAGCAACAACGTGATCTTGAATCAGACCACGCAACGGGTTTCCTGATGTTGGTACGAGGTATTGATTATCGGTGCTAGCAATGAACATTGCTTCCGCGCGAGCTACCTGATTTTCTGGTAAAAAGAAAGATTGAAGTGGTGTCACCGCATATAGTTGTAGTACTTACGAGGGAAATGTATGTTCATTTCTACGGCAGTCAGAACGGACGAAAGGAGACAAAAGAAAGGCACACACCATCACCATCGAAATCAGCTGTGGGGACACTTTCAGTCAACATTTTATCTCGACATGAAGCCACTTACCGTTGTACGAGTTACTGATATACAATTAGCTAAGGAATCGAGTTCGATGAGAGTATGAGATACACATACCAGTTGGCGTAGTGCATGCGGATGGTCTTTTCCCCTTGCAGTACTCGAGCCTTATGTGCCATCATACTCGGCTTATGGAGGGTCGGCTGCCGGTTCAAGATCAACATATCGCCATCTCGCAGATGACGATAGACTTTCTTGTTGACAGAGGGAGTCCGTGTGTACAACCCGCCCTTTGTCCGTTCATTGTCCTGGGGCGTCAACAATTGATTAGCAATAGCCGTGCGCTGCTCAACACTCATTTTATCCTGCATGACATAGTAGTGAGTCATCGGAAAAGTCCACTCTAAGAAAGGAACTGACGAGGAACAACTGATCGCCATTCTCGTATTCGACCATCGTAGCACCTGGGTATCCATGTGGACCTGTTACGACTCTCTGGCGCATTTCGTGGAAATTGAAAGGGGTGACCGGTTCAGGGAATGTAAGCTTCCTTGCAAAGACCGGCGGTATACCAATTTCATTGGGCTCGATATTAACATCGGGAGAGATAACGGAGCGAGCGGCGTAATTGACTCGTTTGCCCTATATGCTGGAATGAATAATCGTGCCGAATAAAGCGAAACGGCACCTCATACCATCATGTGTTTGCGGAACAAGCCCTCCTTCTTCTCGAGCAACTGCTTGACACCTGCCGCAGGAAGCTTCCCCTGAGGCATAGGAGACGGATTTTTGTTGCTATCCATGAAACTGTTGACGTCCACTTGTAACTGCAACACGCTATCAAGCAGCATGCTTAGAATCCGTCGGCGATTGGCCTCGTCCATCTCGGCTGTCTTCTCAGACGCTTCTCGCAAATCGTTATTGAGGTCACGGAGACGATATGAGGTTTTCAGGACTTTGGAAAGCAATTCGTTCTGGGGATGCTCGAATAGCGTGTCGTTCATCTTCGCGGGAGGTCGGAAACGCGTAGGTGTAATAGGGATAACGTCGATGAAGAATATATCGGGAGAAGCGAGTGAAAATCCAGCCGGCGTTAGAGGAGCGAAATGACCATGGCGCCCATATAGTAACGAACAGATGAGGGCTTCGCGACGGAACAGGCGTCGAAGATGGGCACGACACTCCTCAGGTATTACAACGCGTTCCGCTCGTCCTCGAGCAGTCTTGACCGCCCCACTAGCACTTTTAGGCAGAGCTGCTGGATCCGTAGGTTCTCCCTCGTCGTCACTTGGTTCCGGACTCGACTCGGGACCATCGACATCCATCTCCACATCTCCATCTTGGTCTGTATTACCATCGACTTCCTTTGCTGGGAGGTCACCAAACAATTTCTCTTCGCGGAGGACATTTGGCCGCTTTAATCCTTGGAGCGAGTTCTT
Source organism: Pleurotus eryngii var. eryngii (assembly GCA_029467805.1). Taxonomy (NCBI): domain Eukaryota; kingdom Fungi; phylum Basidiomycota; class Agaricomycetes; order Agaricales; family Pleurotaceae; genus Pleurotus; species Pleurotus eryngii. Next base: position 2,960,507 of record SZVJ01000009.1, on the reverse strand, counting down.
CTGCTTCTTCGTTAGGTCATACTCAATGATCTTGGTGTGACCCTCTTTACGGAAGGTGTACGCAGGCCTAAATAGCTTTAGGATAATGAAGCAAACATACAGATACCTCCTACTTACGCAAAGCAGCCTTCGTTATGACATTTATTCAGCGTCGTTGTCTTGAGGAACTCAGCTATCAGTTGCTTTCGAGCTTGGTAGACTTGACCATCCTTGTAATTGTCACGTTTGTTTTCTGTTCGCTGTAGATGGAGCAGAACGTATAGGTTGATGCGCTTTTGGAAGTCTTCGAAGGATTCCTCCGAAACCTCAGCAGATTCATCGTCATCCTGCGGGATCACGCGTTTCCCTAAGCCCGAGACCCTTATATGTATCTCGTCTATACCTTGAGCTGCGTCCAAGAGCCCGCGCTCCAGCAGACGGAATTTCGCAATGTATTTGCACATCTAAGCCGGTCAAGTCAAATTAACTGAGATGCTTTCTCCAAGACGACTATTACTTACCACACTCCTTCCCATCTTAAATCGGTGGCAGTATAAGCATACCCCGCGTAGGAGGTTCAACATATTTGGCATGAAGAGCGGGTGGAAGACTGGCGCAGGTAGTTCGATATGGCCAAAATGGCCAGGACATGAGAAGTATGTGAGATGACATGTCGCGCAGCTTTCCAACATATATATCAGCAACTTGTGCCCGTCCTGAACGATCAGTACTCACATATCTTGTCGCTCGCTTGGACCGAGTGCGGGATCGTAGAGGCCTCCATGATTTGGTCTATTGAGATCGTCGAGGAGGACGGGATTTATAATTTGCTTGACAGATATTCTCCGGATATCATCGGAGGTCAGAAAGGAGAAGGAAACGCTCTTCACAGTCGACGGGATCGACTGCGAGATATTCATGGCCGCCGCTGAGCATGTGCACTTAAAATAGATCATCCAAAATTTGAGTACAGAATATCACGTGATGCTCAATTAAGCAGCTGAAGCTCGTATTCGAAGAATCGAAATCAATTCGAGATACAAGGTATTACAGTCCTTCGAAGACGGTGTAATTACAGATCAAGTATAACAATCTATACCATGCCACTACCCCTGCGTATGGGCGTCCGGACCTTCGCACCTGTCTTGATCTTCTGTGCTTCACCAACTAGCTCGGCGATCAACTTGTTATAGGTCTCGGAGTTCTGCTGCAGAGCATCTTTCGCTTGCAACGAATGTGTCAACACAGCGGAAGTGTTCGCCGTCTGGCTGCGGATTTCAGCTAGATAGCGTTCTAGGACCGGAAGAGGCTGGAGAGATAGATTATCTGTTGAATGGAAGTGAGTCGCGTAGGCACAAAAGCGGCGGGAAAATAATAACCGGGTTTGAGGCTGAGGAGTTGCATGATCTTGCCCTCATCGAGCTCTGGTTTCGGGCCAAACGATGGTCCTTGTCTGTTCCCTAGTTGCGGTGTTCCCGGTCTGGTAGTACTTCCGAGTTCGGCATGCACTTGTCTGGGACCTGGAGGTGCAGACATCGGCCGTGTACTTATTTGCAAAGGTGGAAGGGGTCTGCCATTCGCGTGGGGCATGACCTCGTCGAGATTAACCGGCACCCCCAGCGAGATCAGATGTTGTCGCCTTATTCGCGACCGTGTCCAGTTCGGAGGCTTGATCGTAGGCAAAGATTTGACCAAGTTGTTATAAAGGTCGCGGCTATGTGTTTCTACCAAATCAGATGAGGCTTGACCTTGCAACATAGTACAGGGTTGCGTACCTTTCTGGGTAAATCAATAATTGAGCAATCCCTTCAGCTTCCCGTATGTCCTCGCTCGTCGTAACATCAGATAAACTGCCCAGGCCCCACAAGGATGTAAGGAGGTCACTAGTATGCCGCTCTAGTTGATGCCTGCTAGGCAACGGATCGAGGCGTATAGGTTCCCATGCATCTGGTAACGCTGATGTCGAAGGAGTCTCGAAAAAGCCAGTGTCCCCAAACTGGGCAGAGCCACCCTGTGTATTCTGCGGTTCCTCGAAATCTCCAAAATCACCGAAATCATCTCCACCTTCCTCTGTCTCAGTCGCCTCTGTTGGCTCTCCAAACTCGTCATCAAACTCATCGAATTGGTTTCTTGGTGTTAAATATGACTCGAGGGGTGTCGTGGGCTCTTCAAGAGCACTGGTCGAGGGTTCGATTTTGATTGGTTCGTTTACACCCCATACGTCGGCGCCGAATGTGAAATCGTCCATTGGTGGTCGCTGTATGATATGAAGATAGAACGTTCCTTGCCAAGCCCATAAGCGCATAAGCGCCCATACAATGTGTTGCCGAATTGGGATGAGTTGTCTTGCCTCCGACACTCAGGATTGCAGCTGTATAGAGTCGAGTTTTTCGAACAAATGCTGCTTCGGCGCTCTCCAGACGATCATTCGTTCCTTTTCTCGGACGGGGTACAAATCACCGCCTCTAGCGCGAGGAAAGTACACATCCGTCGACTCCATGACCTACTGCACCTCTTGATCCAACGGCGCGATAATGGACGCGCAAGACGCGCCTGGTCAATATTGGCTCGATGCAAAGAGGCCGATTGGATGGTTATGTGGTCTACAGCGCTGTTAATCCTGTCGAACGAAAGCCCGTCTTCAAACACTCGTGACGGGTTACGCAGCGTTGAGTTTTTGCGAATAATGATGCTGCAGTATCCGAACGATGTAAGAGGCGCGTCTAATAAACCGACGAAACTGTCGAGCTGAATGTCCGTTAAAGCGTGAAGCTATACTACAGGAACTAATCATAAGCCTCATAAACGCGTCGAAATATCAGGAAGCCCTTAGTGAACTAGATTTGTATTCCTTCGTTATTTCTTTCGAGGGGTCCAAGCTTACACCTATGCATAGGTATTTACCAACGTTCCCTTACCAAGAGAATCCGATGCTACATATGTTCGCCGGGATGTTGTCCCTGTATCTAGCACAACCGATGTCAGGTAAGCACATTCACCAGTTCATAGACTGTTGCTTGAAGATACCTTCTAGACGCAAGTTTTACTTACAATCATTCGCAACTGCGAGAGGCAGAATCGCACTTTAAACGCGCAATCTCGTTAGACCCAGAAAGCTCCATAGCAAGCGCGTTTTTGATCAGGGTACGTGTACTTTTCTTTTTCACAACTATCTCGGCATTCATCGTACTCGTGAAGGTACAGAATATATTGACCGGCGATGGTAACGGTAACGGGCGCACCATAAAGGGCTACGGATCAGGAGACGATGCTATGGACGTAGATAGTCATCGCCCAAAAACCAAACGCATGCGGACTACGAAACAGAAATCCATTTAGTCTGAATCCGCATCCGAGTCCGAGTCCATGTCTATTGACGGAAGTTCTTCGCTGGCTGTTGGTTCTGCGTGTGTTTGAGTGTGGTTATGAGTGACCACGGATGGGGCAGATGTCTCTTGCAATCTTGACGGCGGCAGTGGGGTCGCCGGCGCAATTGAATTTTTGGGGGCAACATCCCAACTAGAAGGAGGCTGGGTGCTTTGGTCCACAACGGGTGTTACGGCAAGACTCGAGGTAGACTCCAAGGTTTGCCGTTGTGTGATATTGTTGACTGGCGTGAACGCTTGCGGCTGCCAGGCCGCTGGTGTGGGTGCAGGGACTCCGACACTCGGTTGCCGGCCTTGCATTCCCAAACCGGAGGGAGCGGGTATATCGCTGGCTATTTCCTCGTCCTCCAATGTAAGCCCTAGCTCAGCCCTCGCTTCAGCCTCTTCTTTGCTTTCCTCTTTCCGCGACAGAACGAATGATTCTATGTGCGGTTGTGTGCGTAGGAGAGGCGGAAGTCTGGGGTGGAGCAGTCGTTCCAAAGTTTCTTGGTTTGCGCCCTTGAATGACATCGGTGACATGAACGTTTCGATATGTGCCAAAATTACATACCGTGCCATACGAAGACAGTGTTGCCTTCGCGACCATAGGCACACTGCGGCTCATCGTACTCGAGGTCCCTACGCTGATATATGCACATATGGTCTCCAACTTACTACATAGCTTGCGATGAAAGGATATATCAGGCGACAGGGAAAACGGAGGGATTTGGGGCAAGGTTAGAAGCATCGACAACAGTATTCTTGACGAGAGCGACTGCATAACTTCTCCCAGTTCTGGGTTCGCATGCAACACCTTGAGTACTAACGCAAGGGTCAATGAATGGCTAATTATCCTCCTAGATTAGAGATTTACCATCGAGGGTGATGAGGGCTGTTTCACCCTCTTGCTTTGTTGGGTACGCAACGCTTGTTGTGGTTCTCAAGACTTCATCACCTTCCATATCTCTAGCTCTCTTCTTGCTCTTCTTTGAACCATTCCCGGTGATGGCGTTTTTAGTATCGTCGGCCTGCGATTTCGACTCCAGCACGACGGCAAGGGTGGGCAATAGAGCCTTGACCAAGCGATTCGGTAGGAATGGAGAGGACAAGGGAAGTGAGTTCACGAGAAGCACGTGTAGTGTCGTTATGATGTGCAATCGCTCCGGCCTAAATTAGAACATTGAAACGATTACATAACTATGAATATTGGGGGAATACTCACGGTGACAAATCCCGTTGAAGATGATAGGTCATGTAGGCGATGACTTGAGGTAGATGCGGTGTGAAGTGGTGTTGGACGCTGTTTAGTTATGACCATTCAGTCAGGGCAAACTCTGCTAGCACTTTCGTTACCTTAGGGCCAACGCTTCCAGTAGGTCACAGGCAAAGTGTAGCAGTTTGGGAAGCACCAGTAGTTCCTGACTCGAAACGAAAAGATCTACGGTTGCTCCCTGCTAAACCAGAAATCAACACCCATTCCACAGACAGATGTGTTGGTACATACAAGTTCCTCGTGATTGCATTTGAGCAAAGCCACGGCGAAATCAGCCAAGGCACCGATTGGAACAATGACAGGACGACTGCTACGAGACCTACACCAGAGGTTTGAGCAGGTTATATACGTGGTACAACATATTGACCACGTACTTGAGTAAATCACACAGAACTTGGGTGCAGCACCTCAAAGCATCGACTTTAAGCGGAATATCATCTTGGGGGGCTTGGCCGACTCCAACGTTCCGTGGCCCACCTTGAGCTCGTCAGTACAGAGCCACTGGTGCCGAGTCAACGGTGTCGACTTACTCGTGTCTCCAAACGTCGTGCGTAGAACCGAGAAAGAAGACCACGAAAAGGACAGAGTCGAGTCAATTGCGCTTCTCCACAGAGTGGCTGAGGCAACCTTGCCACCCGTGTGATGTAGGACGGAGAAAAGGCGAGATGCCGCAGTCATAACTTCTTGATCGACAGAAACGGGGAATGAACCACTCAGAAACTTCAATGTAAGAGTGGACATGGCGGCGTGTGATGGTCGATTCAGGTTAGGATATCGAAGAGCGAGATTGGTTAATGTATCAAAGCACAGTTTCTGAAGATATTGTCAATTCCTAGACTTCAAAGCAACGGGGGTAGGGAGTAACCTTCAATTCGATGCTCGTTGACTTTTCGGTCCGGTTAATTAGTGAGGAAGTGAATTTAGCGACATTCGGAGTCGATATTTGACGTTGAAATTCTGGTACGTCCGCGCAGACCATTAAAATATGAACCGCTAGTCGAATCGCTGCTTTAGCCACTGGCACGCATTCCGTTTTCTGGGTTCATGTTAGCATCGAGTTGCATTCGGTTGGTGGAACTAGACAGACGACAACGAAGGACATCGACGATGCCAGCCAGTTTGCTGCAGAATCAATCATCAGAGATCTCGAGCATTGGGACGTTTTGTGGGCTAGGCAAAGTCCCGTCCATTGTATGCTGGGATCACTGGAACGAATCAACGAATTGAGCCGATTTGTCCATTTGACGAGATGGGGAGAGGGATTGAAATCGTTCGGATAGAGAGAAGTCATGATAAACGGTAGGTGAGTTACAGCATTCGCATCCGAGGCCAAGTGGATTTGCAGGAAGGTCGCTAGACTTTCCATGATGAATCTAACGGACTTCAATCTGTGGCGACGGTCACAAAATTCTTCTAGGCAGCTCGATCACTCGATCGATCGTTCCGAGGCCAATGGCTTGCGGTCTAAATAATCGCAAGCAACGGCGGTCTCACTGGCAACTCCAACTGAAGGCAGACTTCGAGCTAGTCATCTATCACAGTCCCTGCGGAGGGCGAGGAACGACATATGACCAAACGCAATGGGGAGCTGGAACCGAGCACATCGAAGCATCTGCAGCTCTCCGTGTTCGAGGTAAATCCGATTCTCAACCTCATATTACTTACAGTCACTCACCAGTGTATTACCAGGGCAAGTTCGATGTCACCGAATTTGTAGGCTCGATGTCGGAGCAGCTCATCGCAAAGTCGAAGGCTGATACTGGACGTGAGTGAAGGCCCTCATTCACAAGTATCCTCCACAATAATTTGACCGCAGCATTTGATCCCAAGCCATTCATCCAGACCTTCGAGGCCGCGATCGACAAGCTCATCGCTGTTCGCAAAGATGTGCAGACGAAGACGGAGCAGATGGAGAAGAGCGTGCGCGTGTCTGAGCGCGAATACTCGAAGAAGATGACGGACCTCAACCGGGGCTTCGAAGTGCGGCCCGACGTTATATGTACCTTCTTCAGCGCGCTGATTTGAGCATAGACGGTGGGAAATTCGTTCTCGGGGATGGAGAGCAGGATGAATGAGGTGGGGAGTACGGCTATACGGATAGGTGAGTCGGTCGTCTCGGAGACGGCGAACCCGTACGGACGAACGCGCAGGTGAACAGCTTGAGACGATCCACATCGAACGACAGCGTGCGCAGGCGGCGTACGACCTCATTGATCACTACAATCAGTTCTCGCGAGGCGACATGAGTAGACTGGATACTCTGAAGAAGGAGGGGCGTGTTGGGCGGCGGCAGGTTGCGATCTTGCTGCGACGTCTGAACACGGTGGCGAAAGAGGTTGATCTGCCTTCTGCTGAAAAGGTTGGACAATGCATGGTCTTTTATCTCATCTAATGGCATTGGCAGACACGAGAAGCTATTGACAAATACTGCGAAAAGTTCGAGAAGGAGATGCTCTATCTCTTTGACAGAAGCTACCGGCGCGGGGACCCCAAGATGATGCATGTTAGTCCAACCTTGTTGCTCCTAGCTGTGCAACTTTGCTAACTAACTACGCGCAGCATTGCGCACAAACGCTGCTCGACTTCAACGGTGGTGTATCATGTGTGCAGGTCTACGTCAACCAACACGATTTCTTCATCAATCGCGTGCGGCAAAACAAGCAGTCGGACGACTCTTTACTGTAAGCCTCTTTGTTTGATATCTCTGAAGGTCTTCTATACTTATCAAATGTGGAGATGGAAACTGCTACCCGACCCAGATTCCGCTCCTGCCAAGAGCGAACAAGGCCTGGAAGAGCTGTTCGATGAGATCCGCGCAACGGTAGATACAGAGACACAGATCGTAAAGGCTGTGTTCCCAAACCCTCCTGTCGTCATGCAAGTCTTCCTGCAACGCGTCTTCGCGCAATCGGTATGCACTTCATTACTTGGTCACACAAATTGGCCTTATATCCGATATTTTCCAACCTAGATCCAACAAACCGTAGAACAGCTCCTACACAAAGCAACCGATATATCTGACCTCGCTTATCTGCGCATGATCCAGCTTGTCCACGTACGGCTGTCCGCGCTGGTCGACGACCTCAAGCTCTACGACCTGCCGTCCATCGCGCCCCGCACGCCGAACGAAGTCGCCGAGTTCCGGCGCACGTTCTCCGACGCGGTGCCCTCCGTGCCAGCGGGGTCGTCGTCGTCGGTGAGCGCTATGCTCGAAACTGCGATGGAAGAGCTGTTCGTTCCGTATACGGAGGGCCAGCGGTATCTCGAACGCGAGTCTAGGAGCCTGGGCTTTTTGTACTCGACGCTGCTCGCGCAGTTTACGCGCTACCATGTACGTCTTCCCAAGTACGAGGCCTGCATCATCTCACGCGACATACAGGAGCGAACACATAAAGGCAAAACCTCTATGTTTGACCGTGTAGTTGGACAACTCAGCGCCGCTGCTGCAACGACGTCCGTCGACGGCGCCTCGACGACCTCTGCACAGGCTGCCGCTGCAATCATGCGCTTTGGTGGTATCCAGACTGACCGTAGCAAGGAGGACGATCCCATCCGAGAAGAAGACGGTCTTCTCCGAATAGACATAGCGGAGAAGATGCTGAAATGGCATGCTGAAGCAGCGGGCCGGTGTGTTGAGTTGAGTTCTTCTAATGATGTGTGAGTTGCGTTCTGCTACTTCGTAAGCTGGTGTGTTCTAAGGATGTGGCAGGCCCAAGAATATATTTGCGCTGCTACGCGTTCTCGCTGAAGCGATTGGTACGGCGTATGTCGAAACTGCATTAGAGACGTCAGTGACTTCTAGGCTCAACCACGATTCAAATACTGACATAGGCCAAAAGTGCGCAAATACGCCTGGAGACGTTCGACGGGAAATCTGAACCCAACCTTGACTTGCTCCGCATATTGAAAACCGTAGACCTCATATGCCACTTGTGGCAACAATACATCAATGTCGCGCTGCTCCCACTTGCAAGCTCGTCGGTGACCACGCGCCGCGAGATGGTTGTGTTCAACAACCAGACGTTAAGCCGGATAGAGAGCCGCACGAATAGTCTCCTCCAGAAGATTACTGATCGTAGGCATATCCTCCTGCACGTTGATGTTTCGTTTCTCTGACCTTCAACACGTAGTGATTGTCGCGTGGCTTTCCATGCAACTTGCTAAACAAAAGAAGAATGATTTCAAGCCTCGGAATGACGACCTCTCGTTCGCGCGAGTCAATACCGAACCGTGCGAAGCTTGTTGCGAGATATTGGAGAAGCTCCGCGACGCCGCACAAGACAGTCTCAGTGGGAAGAATTTGGAGGTCTTCCTGACAGAGATCGGTGTTGCTTTCCACAGGTCAGTCGGATTGACTTTACTGCCAAGTTACGATGGCTAATTCCATTTCAGTTTGCTCTTGGAGCATCTCCGCAAGTTCCCCGTGAGCGCGACCGGAGGCTTGATGCTTGCGAAGTACGCTTCCTTCCGCATTGCTCACCGTCGTGGTATCCAACAGAAATTGTTCTTCAGGGACTTGAAACTATACCAAGATACCATTGGCATTTTCGGCATACCCGCATTACACGAACGCTTTGAATTCATTCGACAACTAGGCAACATATTCCTCGTCCGGCCTGAGATCCTTAAGTCGTACATGACGGAGAACTACCTTGGCAGGATCGACGTCAGCCTCTTGAAGCCGTACCTCGCCTTGCGCAGCGATTGGGGTCAGTTCGAAAAGGGTTTCAACGACATCGAGGAGCCGAATGGGGCTGCGACTGAGGCGAAGGGTCTACGGGATAGGTTTGGACGCCTCAGTTTGATGATGAAGGAATTGGAGGGTATCAAACTCGGTGATGGTATTACGATGGGCATGCCCACTATTCCAGCGGGCTTCACGAGTGGATTTTCCATCCCAAGTCGACCATTTGGCTGATTATACCCCATGTTTATTTGCTCTCTACGGTCATACACTTATTCTCCTTTAAATACTGGAGGTCTCTTTTCTTTGAACGCCTGCAAGGCCTCCAAACGGTCCTGACTTTTCAGAAGCACCTCATATGAGGCGCGTTCGAAATCAAGTCCTGGCGAACATTTAGCTATGTTTGAACGGGGCGGATGTCGATATTTCGGAAACTTACCACTCTCTAGAGGTAGATCCTCAGCTCGTGAGATAGCCTGCTTAGCTGCCCGCAGTGCGAGGGGAGCTATGGTGACAGAAGTCAATCAAATGTCATCAGAATGGTAGGGCAAGAAACGAACCGTTCAAAGAGATCTTCGTGGCCAAGTCTACAGCGTAACCATGCGCCAACTGTTCGGGTGGCGCGACGTAGTCAATGAGCCCTACAGGTAAAGTAGAAATCAGACTCTGCGACGCGGTTGAGATGACGATGCTCACCCCACTCCAGGGCCTCTGAGGCGCTGAGAGATCTCGCCGTGAAGATAAGATCCTTGGCTCTCGATACACCTATCAGCCTGGTGACGCGCTGTGTACCACCAGCACCAGGAATGACTCCCAGCTTCGTTTCCGGGAGGCCTATTTTTGTCACGCTGTTGCCTGAATGTTAATTAGATGGATGTAACATAGGATATCGTAACTAGAACTTACTTGCGACGCGAAGATCGCAGGCCAAGCTCAGCTCCAGGCCTCCGCCCAGTGCTGGGCCGTCAATGGCAGCGATGGTGGGCATGGGCAGCGCTTCGAGCTTGCCAAGAGCAGCCCGGAGGTCGATGAGGAACTTGTTCACTTGCGTTTGCGACATCCCGCGTCGCTCAATGAGGTCGGCCCCAGCGCAGAAGGAACCCGGTGTGGTAGAGCTAATAATCAAGACGCGTATACTGTCGAGGCCATGCAGGTCAGCCTTCTACGAAACGCTTGCACAGTATTAACCACACCTCGGATCATAATGTGCGGTCTCCAAACATTCTCCTAGTTCCTACAGAGATAGATATGTAGTTCCGCAACAGATGTGGGGTATGTGTAGCTCACACCTTGAGAAGCGTCAATGATATTGCGTTCTTGCTCTGAGGCCTGTTAAGAGCAAGACGAGCGATCCCAGGGTGCGACGCGACTGGCTCTAGGAAGGCCTGCTTGTGCACCGCGCTATACGACCGGTATGACCCAAGCAGACTTCTGCAAAGTGAATTCCTGGCACAAAAGCTTGCTAGTAGCATTTAATTTTGAGGATCGGGGTGGTGGGGGTTCGGAACCACACTGGAGGGTAGATCCGTCTCCGTCAGAGAGACTAGGGGTAACAGAGCCTCCCAGGGGCGGAACCGAGAAGCAATGGTCAATTGAGAGAAGATAAGACCAGGTAAACGAACAGAAGCCGATCCACGATATGCACACGGTGCATTTGTAATTTGTGTTATGTACATAGTAAGTATCAGCTGAAACTGCTGGTACATAAGTAGGATTAATGATATGTACTCTAAATAAATACTTGTCCCGGGTGAACGAAGGGAGTGGGAAGCGTCAGTGCTTTCATCGCATAGTCGTTGGACACTCGAAATGGCTCAGCCATTTACACTCTTGGTGAGTTCGCGTAAAATGAATCGTAAGAGATCGGTCTTTGATAACTGTCTGAGTGGGGGAGAAGTAGCGAAGGGACGGGAGCAGGGACGGGACTTGCGAAAGGATTGGCAGATGAGTAGGTTGAATATGATGAAGCACTAGTAAATGCAGGTGACCCCTGCGCTGAGGCGGGCTGGACGGCTCGATATTCTTCATCGTCTGATATGGCCATCCCGTATGAGATATCGGGAGTGGGGGCGTATGGTTGGTACTGCATTCCGGGGGGATAGTCAGGCGTTAAAGCAAGACTGGGATACTGAGGCTGCAAATACTGGGGTTGTGGGGCAGGATCAATGAATACGTTGCGATCAGGATATGAACCAGCTGGAGCAGGGGTTGTGATCTCTGCCATACTTGGCGTAGACGAGTCGTCGATGTAGCGAGGCGAGTCAGAGCCCCCGTCTTGGGACCCACGCAAAATATCATCCTCTGTCTTTCTGGCATAGTAGCGCCGGATGTAATTGCCAACAAGGACCATGAGAGCTAATACAGCGAGGCCGCCAGCAGTGAAAATACCAGCGACAGCGCCTTTGTTGTTCCAGAACCTATCATACGTTACTGTGAACATCACACAAAGGACACGGGAATGGATACTTGCGAATCGGAAGTCGCACTTGATGCAGTGGCTGTTGCTGAAGGTGCAAAGGTATTGTCCGCGTTGGGAGGTAACGACGATGTTGGTGAGATTCGGATGGTAGAGAGTAAACCCTGCCCATTGGCAACGAATGTAGTCACTTGGACGGACTCGGAATCAGTGGATATTGGCGATGGTGTCGAAGAGTCCGTCGAACGGCTTGATGATCGCGTAGTCCTAATTTACAGTAAGGTAGGAACAAATCACGACCACGGAAACCGCACCTCGAAGATGGCACAGTGGAGGAAATCGAAGTCGATCTCGTCGACGTGGTAGGGGTAGTGGACGTCGATGTCGTGGACGTCGTACGGCTGGTTGTAGGGGGCACCGAAGACGAAGTTGTCTCAGACAAGATCGTAGAAGTAGGGGTCACCGCGTCACTTGATGACCGTAAAGACTCTGTCTCGGTTGGTGCAACAGGAGCAGCTGCAGCAAAATTCGACGGTGAAGGAGAGATGCTCGAGGAAGGAGTGATTGGCTGGCTACTTGAAGGACCCGCCGATGAAGAGCCAGTCGGGTTCTGTCGCGGCCATATTCTCGCTCTCGACTCTCCTCGGAGCCCCCCCTCGTCGTATTCGTTGTGGGTTGTACGACACTCCAGCAGGGGATTCCGGGATCCAAGCAGCACCAGCCAATTGTGCTAGAATCAATATCGCTGGGATGAGGCGAACTGGCGTCGAGGACGTGCCCCGGAACTGCGACATCGGGAAGGTGGTGAAGGAAAGTGGACCCAGTCCAAGCTGGCAATGTATCAGAGACCAGAGCTTTGAAACAGGAAGCTCAAAGAGGCTCAGGGTCCGAATTCTGAATCATGAGACAAGCCAAACACAGCAACAATATGGTCGGCAACCATATGGCGAAGTGATTAACAACTCTCGCAACAGCGTGCAACCAACAAATATCATGATCAGAAATGTACTACCACGCCTGGCTAGACAGTACTGGACTACTCTGCATCCTCGAGCTCCTTCAAATTTTCCAACCGCTGCATCATGCTATAAGTCCTCTCCGCATGTTCCTCGTTATTGTTCTCCATCTTGAGGCAGAACGCGGGCCACTCTCCACTTGCAAGCCGTGCCTTCGTGTCATCGTCGTCAATCGACTCTATGCGAGCTTGAATCTGCTCGATAACGAGTGCCTGCGACTGCGGGGTTCCTGGTTGAGTCAACGCGCGACTGATTGTTGCGATGACATACCGCCTCAGCTAGTGTATCATAAAGAGGCTGAACAAACTTGGCGACGTGGAAAGAATGCGCCCCTAAATAGTACCACACACCCTCACCCTGCCCGATTTCCTCAGTGTCTGGCGTTCATCACCGTTTCATACGCACCTGGTACGAAACATAACTGAAGACGTGTAACGCCGGCGATGTATCATCGTTCTTCGTATGGCGAGCAATGGCTTTGCTGATGCGCCCGTTGCTTGCCGTGGTCTTTGGAGCCCAATCGACAAGATAGCTTTCAACCGGCGCAGGAGCTAACATCTCGAAGAATAATGGATCAATCATGAAGGCGCAAGACTTCTCCCATAAGAAGTGGATTCGGAGCCCAGTCGGCTCATGCGCGAGCCTACATATGGATAGTCTCAGCTCACAATTGAAAAGGTAGATGAACAAGCAAAGTATATTACCTTTCAATCGCTTCACACTAAGAGGTAAGGCGTCAGCCAACATCCAAGTTGAATAATTAAAGCTCAACTTCGTCTTCATAAAGGCCAACCAAGTGATAGGGATCCTCCACACTTCGCAGCGCCTCCTTGATCATTGGAAGATGAGGAGGCTTGTTGGTATTTAGCTTCCATTTCTGCCCTGGAGATATTTGAACTCGTAGAATATTCGGTTGTCGCATACTCCTGGACGACGAGTTGCGCGTCAAGGTGGTAGACGCGGCTAGTTGTACCGGAGACACAGGGCGCGTCGGCACATCACTCCCTGGTACACTCGCTTCGTTATTTCCCGGCCCAGGCACTGGCGAGGTAGCGCGCGTTGACGGTACAGTACGGGAGACTGGTTTCGTCACTGGCGCACTCTTCGGGATAAGAGGCCCACTCTTTGAGTTCCATTTCGCGCGAATAAGCTCTGCACAGGCTGTCGACGCCTTCTGAGGCAATTGGTGCGTAGTATCATTGCTTTGGACTACTGGTGCTGCGGCAGGTACTGCGGGCTTCTTGTCAGCGAATGGGCGGGCAGTTCTATCACTCCCTGACGATGCAGGACGCGACGACGACGAACTGGACGTTGATAAGGATCGCCTGGAAGTCGCGTCGTGGAACTCTTCTGCAGCTGATGAATTCTCCAGACTCTCGCTCATAGAGCCAGAGGCGCTCCTTTGAATGAGCGGCGACTCTAGCTGAGTCCAGCCCTGTATATGTCCTCTTAAGTCTACACCGCCGTTGAACTCGAAGCTCACCTTCTTCTCATCCATGAGGTCCCTGGCTACCCGTCTCACGCGCCTCAACTTCTTGAGTGCATCATCGCGCGCCTGCACCACGGTCTCCATCTCAGACGTCTGTACCACCATTATCCTCTCGAGCTCTGCGTTTTCATTCTGTAGTCGCTTTACTTCAACCTCGAGCTCGCTGTTTCTGGTTTGCAAATGGCTTGTTTGGGAATGCAGCTCAAAAATCTCTTTCTCGGAACATGTTGCCAGTTCCTCGACCTTGCTTTCAACGGCAACGAGCATGCTAGCGACCGCTTTGACCTATATACCAAGTTTCGTCAGAAATGTGAGCTAAAAAACAGGAATTTACTCGACATTCTCGCGAATCGATTGCCAGTCCGATAACGTTGAGGTAGACATACATGCCTTGCTGCGGCACAGTGACAGGACGAGGAGAGGTGAGCTTCCTCAAAGATATCTATAAATATCTCTGCCGATCTCCCATATTCGATCGGGATCTCGGAAGGAAATATGTGGGAAAGCCATATGATTATGTCAGCGGTATATATAAGGGTCCCCACAGGAATCTTATCTCGAACCAAAATGTTGAAGAAACTGTTGGTCGATGTTCACACTCACGTATACCTTCCCCGCTACACCGACCTGCTCAGGTCGCGGTCTGCTGTGCCTCGTATCATACCGGCGGCGGCGGGAAGTACGGACAGCAAGCCTTCTGAACGGTTACTGATACTGGATCACGAACCGAGTGGGGGACGTCCAGTTGGCCCCCAGTATTGGAGTCGTGATGAGAAGCTCGGCTTTATGGATAAACATGGAATCGACGTCTCCATCGTAAGGTGGGTCGACTTATAAGTATTGCGGCAGAATTAATGTTTACTTCCCTCAAGTGCAGCTCGGCCAATCCATGGCTTGACTTCCTCCCCGCTCCAGACGCGTCGGATATCGCCATAAAATTGAACGACGACCTTGAAGAATACTGCTCATCGTCTCCTATTATTAGCGACCAACATATTAAACGTTTATACGGTTTTCGGGATCCTGCCATTAGTCCCAGGGATTTCTACGAGTGCGCTGCTCGATTCCGTGCAGCAAATATCTCTGTTACCCCATTTGAAGGGGTTAATAATGGGCACGAGGGGGGTGGGCAAAGGTCTAGACGACGAAGCATTGGACCCCGTCTGGGAGGCCATCGAAAAGGAGAAGCTTGTGGTGTTCTTACATCCACATTACGGCGTTGATAACAACGCATGGGGCGAGAAGGAAAACGGACACGTGCTTCCTCTCGCCTTGGGCTTCCCATTTGAAACAACAGTCGTTCGTCAGATTCACGTAACTCTTAATGTACAGGAATAAACGTTCGCTCACATAGGCAACAACACGGCTAATTTTGGCTGGAGTGCTGGACAAATTCCCCGATCTTCGTCTCCTCCTCGCGCATTCAGGCGGCGCCCTTACCCAGTTATCTTCGCGGTTGGCATCATGTATACACCACGATCCCCTCGTTGCTTCGCGCCTCAAGCATGATGCTAGATATTACATCGGCCGACTATACTACGACGCAGTTTCCTACGGCTCAGAAGAATTGCAATTCGTTGCTGATACGATCGGCCGTTCGGGCAAATACCACAGCAGTTCGGCGGACGCAGGGTGCATTTTGCCAGGGAGCCAACGTATGATGTTTGGCACTGACCATCCTTTCTTCCCTCCATTGAGCGGAGAAATCAAATGGCGCAGCGTTGTGGAGAACCTTGAAGCCATCCAGACAGTTTCTGGATGGTCTCAAGAACAAAAGGATGGCGTAGAAGGTGGCAACGCTCTGAAATTGTTTAATTTAGTGCAATAAGTGTTTACTACGGCGCTGTATGTGCAGTATTGGTTCATTGGTAACAATGGCCTTTATTCGTGATCTGGCATCTGTATCTTCAAGCTGAAATCGATGTGCTGAACAGACTGATGGACGGCACTTGTGCTAAGAATGTCGATTTCTAGACAGAATGAGAACCTTGTTTGCGAACTAAAACCACGCAACCTACCGTTGATCGCTCGCTCTTGGAGATTCAATTCTGTGATGTTACCACTAGATTCAAACAAGAATTTCCGCTTGCCATTCCACTTCTCCCTCAGGCGTCTGGCGACATCCACGAGCTCGTCGCCTTCCATATTATCCAACATGATGATATCGGCGCCAGCATCAATTGCTTCATCTGCCTCTACCTCGTTCCGAACCTCCACGTCCAGCAGAAGAGTGAAACCGCCTACTGCGCGAGCTTGCTGTATCGCCGCCGTGATGGAGCCTACATCCAGGACCAGTATACATCAATACGTAGCTTGATCGGGAAAGGATCGATAAACAATACCAGATGACCAGATATGATTATCTTTCAGCATGATCATACCGGAAAGATCATGGCGATGTGGATCGATTCCGCCGACAAGCATCCCGTACTTCTCAACCAACCTAAAGCCTTCAGGGTGCGTGAGCGTGCTGATTGTAAGCAGTGGGGAATAAGCATACCTGGTGTTGTCTTGCGAGTCCCAGCTATCGTCCCCTTGTATCCGTACGATCTAGCTAGGTCCTTCACCCGCTTTGATCTGTGTTCACGTCATTACGATTGAATGTACCGGAGAGTATTTGCGTTACTTGGTAGCAATACCGCTGCACCTGGCAAGAATATTCAAGGCGACACGTTCGCCGAGTAGCAGATGCCGAGCTTTGCCGCTGACTGTAGCGACATGCTTTACAGGTTCAAACGTCTCCCCTTCTTGAGTGTGCCACTTAACCCTTTGTGCATAAGGTTCAGTGCGAGCAACTAGGAAGTGGCGGCACACTCACTCACAGCCAAGCTGAGCGAACACTTCAGTGAAGAACGGCGATCCAGCAAGGACGGCCGGAATCTTGCCCTTCCCGAACAAGAACGCTTCCCTGTGTGCCTCACCGACAACATAACCTCCGTAATCAAATGAAGGAGTGTCTTCCGCCAGCCAGGCATTCACTTGGGTCTTCCAGCTAGGAGGAAGCAGATGTTCAAATGAATTCGTGTTTGCCATGTTTCTAATCGTGGGCCCGATGAAATGGTGGTTGGAGTTCAAGTGCAAACAATGGCTGCGATGAGCGTGATTCTCGACCGTCCCCTATTACCCCTAATGAAGCAACTCTCCTTTACTGCAGACTTCAACACATAAGCGAGGTGACAATGGGTATGGTGAGATCCAAGAAACAAAAATGAAGAACCGTGACTACGGGAAATGAGCTACACGACCATCACCGCCAGGAACCCCATCAAACCTAGAATCCCGCCCTTTTTCGCTTCAACGGACATGGCACCATTCGAAGTCTGCGAGGGGTTGGCAGCGCCAACACTGGCGGTCGGGGGTCTTTGGGTGATCGTAGTAGCGGGAATAGTGTTTACGACAGGGCTTAAATTCCTGGATGAGATTAAAACGCGTAAAACACCAACAGGAAACGTACGTAGTGGTTGAACGAGGGGCACTGAGGGGGGTAGAAGTGGTCTGGCCTATATCAAACTGATTGGACTGGGCAAGAATCGCCTCAAGGCTCTGAGAGTCCCGACAAAAGTTAAGCCTGAAGCCTTTTCCGGTAGGCCACCCGCCGTTGGGCGGGTTCAACCGAATCTGTTCCAGAGTGCCGTCAACCAAGGCGGCAAGGATTTGGTTGTTTTGGGGCATAACGCTGCGATCCTTTGCCACCGTCAGCATCAAAGTCTGATGGATGGATTCTGGCAAGCTTACCTCGTTGGTGAGGACAGCAGTGAAGTTCAGCGGGTCGGTATCCACGCGTGTCCATGTGGCGAGCTGGGACCCTTCCGTGGTCCAACCTTGGGAACCACCAGGCGAAGTAACCTGGTACGCGAGGGAGAAAGCCGCAAGGGCGAGGGCAAGTAGGATCTGAGAGAACATCATGGTGGTAGCAGGTAAAGAACGAGGGCGAAGCTGGGCAAAGGCAAACGAAGTGAGGAGCGAACGTGCTGGAGGGAAGCAAGGAATAAGGTTGGGCCTTGTCTCTTTGGACGTAAGTCACCACCGTCTTCGCACATTGTCATATCACAACAATTCTCAGAATCAAATACTAGAACCTCTTCTTCATTCCCACCGCGTTTTCGTCACGGGAGCGATGGGAGCCATGCTATCGTCCCAAGCGAGGTGGTCCAAATTCCTTTCACCATATGGATCGCTGACTTCGGAGGTCAAGAGCAACCAGCGTTCCTCTATGTGACTGTGAACAATCCAACGAAATGGATGAAAAGAAACAATCACCGCCAAGAAGAGCAGCTCATATCACCGAGATGAAGTCTCGTGAGTCACACATGTTATGCATTTGTTGCTAGAAGCTCCAATACTGACACGGAATGTAGGAGATATTCCTACCGCGGTCGAGTCGTGCAGGCTAGCCTTTGAGAATGATCCTCTCCGGAGGTACATGCTTGAGGAACGGTCTTCACACTTCGTGGATCCACAGAGGTCACCAACGAGGTCTAATATAATCGTATTCGTAGGGCAAGAAACCATCCCGTGGCTGGCAATTAGTAGAAGATCTATATATGCGATTGTTTCTTATCGTTTCGCGGCGACGCAAAATTATGTTGACAGTGGAATATGAGCAGTCATATGTTATCGCGTACGGGTATTTCACACTGGAACACGGTAAAACAAAGCTCACCGCCCGTATCCTAGGACAACCCCAGAGCTCCGGGAGCCGACTACAATTATTGGCCGCATACTCGACTGGTCGATAGCAGCGACGACCTGGACTTGGGGCTTGCTGTGTTCAGCAGAACTAAAAAAGGTAATTTGGGACCCAGTGCATGCAGAGGCGTTAAGAGGTCCTCGGAAAGATCACGAGTGCCACAGAAAGTATTTACAGTGACCAGGCGAAGGACATGGTCCATATAGATGGCTTAGCGATGAGTTCACAAAGTCAGGGCAGATGTTACGCAGGTGCCCTCCTTGACGCTGTGACAGTGAAGGTAGAAGTGTCCACCCTATTATCTCGAGTGATGTCGCCTGAAACCCCTCACAGGCAGATGCGGCATCCCGAGCAACGTATCTAGAGTCAAGCAACGTCGCTAACACGGGATTCTACGCATCTCACGGCTTCAGAACTGTCGGAGATCGTATGCGGGGACGACAATCCAGCGTGGAAAGAGCCGCCAATGGTGGTAACATTGGTGAGTTGTCCTCGGTTCGAGGGAGGAGGAAGAGTTGACTGTATATGTCTCATAGACGGTGCGAGAACATGTGCGTCGTAAGTTTGTAGCCCCATATTATCTGTATAGCCAATGAGCAGAACTATCTTTGCGTCCTTACATGTTATTCCAGGCTTTGGATCAATGGATTGCACCAATCGCACGATGGTCATCTGCAACCGTCTTCGGCGCCAGTATGGGACGTGCAGCTGCGGCAATTGTACGACCATGTGCTCCAACGCAGCAAGGGCGGGCCGTTGCCCTGTGACCGCAGTCATAGCAAATACCATAGAGGCGACGAGCATTCCTCTACTTCACTGTGAACATGTCCCAGAGAAACATGGCTGGAAAGTCGCAAGCAAGGCCAAGAAGAGCACCCCATATTGCCGAAATCGGGTTCCGTGGGTCACGCATGCTCAGTATATGTTGCTAGAGGCTCTAATATTGATACGGAACGCAGGAGACATTCCTACGGCGGTTGAGTCGTGGACGCTGGCCTTTGAGAACGATCCTCTGCATAGGTACATGCGTGAAGTACGGTTATTACGATTCCCCGATCGAGGAAAGGTTACTGAGTTTTGATTGTGTCCTTAGGGCAAGAAACCATCCCGCGGTTGGCTATTCGTAGAGGGTCTTTACATGCGATGGTTTCTTTTCGTTTGGCGGCGACGGAACATTATGTTGGTGGTGGAGCATGGTCAATCTTATGTTAGGGCGTACGGGATCATGTTGACTCGGGAACACGGAAAAACAAAACTCACCGCCCGTATCCTAGGACAATCCCAGAACACCGACCTGTTTCGATTATTGATCGAATATTCGACTGGACGGTAGCAGTGATGACCTGGACATTAAACTCGGTGCGGTCAGCAGAAATAAAGAAGGTATTTTGGGAAGCTTGCAGGGTGTTATGCGTTCTCATCAAACCGTCGGCACAGCGGCGTAAAGAGATTTTCGAAAAGCTCGCAAGTGTCAATGAAAGGCTTTATGGTGACCGGGTGAAGAATATGGTCCATATAGATGGCTTGGCGACGAGTCCACGAAGCCAGGGCAGAGGTCACGCAGGTGCCCTCCTCGACGCTGTGACAGTGAAGGTAGAAGTGTCCACCCTATCATCTCGAGTGATGTCGCCTGAACCCCCTCACAGGCAGATGCGGCATCCCGAGCAACGTATCTAGAGTCAAGCAACGTCGCTAACACGGTATTCTACGAATCTCACGGTTTCAGAACTGTCGGAGAGATCGTATGCGGGGACGACAATCCAGCGTGGAAAGAGCCTCCAGTTGTTGTGAAATTGGTAAGTCGTCCTTAACTTGGGGCAGAGGAAAAAGAGCTGACGAGTTGCCTCACAGATGGTTCGAGAGTATATCGATGAGTCGTAGATTTGTAGTCGTTTAGTCGTATGTCATCTGTTTAGCCAATGGGCGACAGGCCGAGAATTATCTTTGCGTCATCCATGTTGTTCCGGTATGTCGACCACAGTGAGCAGTGCCCGCCTCGTGGGGCCAATATTTGCAATATGCTCCGAAATTCAAAACTCCACTGCACTGGATATCTGCATGCGCCGATCGTTGCCTGGGTTGCCGAGTGGTCGCCTGCAGCAGCGCCTCTGAAGTTTACTATAGCCTTAGACTCTAAGCCACGACAGGGTGTATGTCGGCAGTTGTATGTACAATTGACCTACCCTAATCTCTGGCCCCCGGCTTCAGCCGTAGATACGGATTGCAGCATTTCCTCTGCATCTACCCATAAATCCCTCTGTGCCCATAATTCTGCTATCGTCGTGATTGTCATCCAACAACTTGTGGTGCTCATCATGTCTGCCTTCAAAGACGAAGTTGATGTGCCGCTGGTCAATAGTCGTACTTTGATCAAGGATATACAGGCGCGAGCGAGGCTACGAAGATGACTCATGTCGTCTGCTGAAACATGGTCTTCGACGCGGGACAGCAAGCGAATATCCATCTCGCGTGCGATTCTGTCGGTATCACTGTTGATGTTTCCGGCTCTTCCAAATAAAGGTTCATCCAATGCGCAAAGTACATCAGCAAATGCAGCGCCGTTCGCTGCGAGTCAACCTCGCATCAGTGAATATTCAGTCGCTAATTAAAGGGAAATAAGCTGACTTCGTCTACATGGCGCAACAAGATTGGGGTTGGTTCACGACCGTTCGAGTCTCCTTTCGTTATTGCATCTGTTTTGAGAGCCACGGGAGGCGGGGTAGGATTGCCGCCGGTTGACTCTTCAGAGTATTCCAAGGTCTGTGTGAGTTCGACCTCTCCATCCTCGTTAATTCTCCACGTTTCTCCTCCTGGTATATCTTCGTCCTGCTTTGAGCTCGAAGGAGTCCCATACGCAACCCCAGGATCGTCAGCGAAGGCACGTGTGGTTTGAGTGTACGTTCTGTTCTGCTTTGGCTTTTTGGGTGGATTCCAGTCTGATTCGGGCTTTCCAGCAAGAAAGGCCCACCAATGATCTCGCTCCTTCCGATGGGGCATTAATTTGCCTGGAGATGCAGCAGTAACGTGTATCGTTGACTGTGAAGCGTTCTAGATATCATGTACTTGGTCAGGGATTCGTTTCTTGTGTTATCGTAAGGGCAGTAATTCAAGCACACTTTGCAAAAATTCCGAAATTGGGACGCGTATTGTTGTCGCCACTTGAGTGACGGTAGCGAAGGGTGAGCAGCAGCTGGCGTAGAGCTCGACTTCGGTATTATTGGATCCGGTTTGTCGTATGGATTATGGACTCGTGTTACATGTGGTCGCTGGCGAGCATCGCGTCTGGTGAGTGTGTTCAGCGATGGATATTGGACAAAGCCAGTGATTTTGAGATCTACCTGACTGTGAAGAGGTATTGTAGGCCATCTTCTGGTTCACCAGCAAAGTCTTGCGGTAGATTTGCCACAGGAAGTACCTGCCTGCCCAGCGACGCCTCCTCGTCGTCCGAATCATCGAATTCGTCGCGTTTGCGCTTGAGGTGAGAGGCAGACATTGTGGCGTCTCTAAGCGCCCGTTGAGCTTGATAAAAATTCTCTCACGCGCTTATGTTTCGTTCAAATCCACCGTCGACCAACGCCAGCCAACGCCTGGGTTCTGCTTATCTCTATTCTGCACGCGCGGGGCCAATTGCCATGACATCCAAAGTGGTGGATGATGATTCGATAGACGCAGAGACCCTACAGGCTCAGATTGACATGTCTCTGTCATTTGCTCAGGATCTGATTACATCCTGGATAAAGCCTTCTAACGAGATGGCACCACGGTTGACCAGGAATGTTGAGGATGAGCTGAAGGAGTACATGCGGAGGCCACCTAGGTACGCGTATTCCAACCTTGAACTCGCTGATACGTAGGAGGAGACGGTTGAACAAGTCAGACTGGGTGTAGGTGCGCCGATTCCTGAATCAGCAGGTACCTCTCGCGATGCAGCGCGACTTAAACAACAACTCTCGTCAAAAGGGGGTAAGAAACGCGCCGCAGACGACATGATGGACCGTAACAAGAAAGGGGACTCAGATGACGACGGCGAAGAGAGCCGTGCCCATGCAATACGCAAGAAGGTCAAAATTAGTGACCATGATTCGACCAAAAAGGCCCACATGGCAGCTCCTGAGAGCGCGTCGCGACCCCCGCCCCAAACACCAACAAAACAACCCGGCTCTCCTCGTCCAATTGCCGGCGTTTGCTAATTTGGGTATCCCCGACGCGCCCTCGCGCCGACAGAAGAAGAAGCATGGCGGCGATGCGCGCATGCGTAGTCCTTCTCCGGCCTCACAACACCCAGCCTCGTGCGTAGAAGGCAAATCTGATAGGTCACAGGAGAACGCGCGCGATATCGTTGATCATGCGATGCGATTGCCCATCAATTGCAAGGCAAACCTTTATCCAGCGAAAGCGTCTTCTTCAACAGGTTGGTGCATTGTTGCTGTGCTAGCTTGTTTTCTTGTAGCTGATCGATCTTTCGCAGATACCTCTCCCGAGAAGTTACAAGGACTACGAACAGCAAGGGGACCGCACCGATCACCCCGGTTTCGGCATCCGTCCTTGCTGGCAAGTCCAAGGGCTTACCCTCGATGTTTCGCGGACCTCTCCTCAATCTAGACGGCCCTCCTGTTGGAAGCGATGACGAGGGCGATGGCCCAGGACCAGAAAGTCCCAGTAAGAAACGGCGGCGACGGAAGAAGAAGAAAACACACACGAACCCCGCGATGTCTTGAATGCGATTACCACTCATGAAAAGTTCTGATGATGATGCAAAGGGCTTTGGAGGCCTTCGGCACACAGTGAAACGTCGCGATCGTTCGAGGAGACGTATCTGACCAAGAACAAGGACTAGCGATCAACTTGGGCATTGTCGCGATTCTGAGGGTATGTTCTCGATGGAAGGAAGAAAGGGGGAACAGACGCGAAGAGGTACGTATCTACATGGGCAATGTAACTCGGATTTGCCCCTCTATGGGCTTAATTTTACGAATCTATCAACCGACCATTGCAAAATCAACCACATAGCCAAACGTTGCTCCAAGAAACTAACCTACGTAATCTCGCCCGGCCGAGCAACCTACATTTTTTCTGACATTCACTGGATTACGGTTGCGTCGCTATGTTTCAGCAACATTAGGCTCCGGACGTCGTCGGTTGTTGAGCGGGTCAAAGTGTGGGGTCGAGGTTGCGTTCTGTCGACAGCTTGTAAGCACCGCAAAGAAAAACTTACACTTGACAACCTAGCGCGCCGCGCCCGGCTACAATACGCTCGACAGCCCGCAAAAGCGCGTCGATTAAAATGCTCGGACGACGATAACAACCGTGCGGCGCGAGCCAAATGAACACGAGTGACCCCAGCGATTTTTCTGCGGCAATCTAGCGTCTAGTGCTGGCCCCAGGCCCATTTTTGCAGCCAATTGTCGGATGGAGAGCAGGACCGCGACCACTGATGAGATCCAGGGGAGATAATGGGTACGCCAGAGTCAGCGAAGCGCGTAAATATGCAGCGAGGTAATAATCTGTCGATTTTGAGAACATCTCATGGTCAGTTCTCTGTCGGTTCGAGAATTTGTCCGATGAAGGTTGACCAAGAAATCAGACCCACGCTTGTCGCGACACGCGATCGAAGGACACGTGTAGATGGATTTCGGCCCTATTGCCGCCTTCGTATGCTACCTGCTGCGACCTAGTAGCGACTTTGCAGCGACTGTACGGCCCTCAATTAGTCGTTGATGCTCAGAGATCAGATGCCAGTCAATATCGCCGGCGCGTACATTTTGGTATACAACTCTACATATAAAGTACAAACGGAATTCCACAATAAATACAGCTAACCCTGGCTGATAGATAGAATACAGAGGATGAGAAACTAGGCCTGATAAGGAACTTCACATGAGACTATTGTCGGACTCTGGGATGGCGCGAACTGTTATGACGAGATGCGGATGGCCTGCCACCACCTCTTGGACCGCCTCTCATGTGTCCTCGAGAAGAAGGATGATGCCGCGGAGGATTCGGCCGTTGCCGCGTTTTCGTCCTAACGACCGCACGAGATTGGCTACGAGAGGTGGTGGGCCGTCGAGTAACCGGTTTTCTTCTTGCCAAAGATTGAGAACAAGCGGCCGATCCGATGACCATGGCCAGATGCTCTATGTTGGGCCTCTCGCTGCTTCTTCCACCTCCGAATTGCTCGAGCTTCCTTCATCTCTTGGATGCCTTTCCACCGAGTCTTCTCATCATCCAACAGGGTACCTGACAAGCGTCAGCCTATATCGCATCACTGCAAAAAAAGACTATACCTCGGAGCTTTGTTAACCATCCGTGCATGGTTTGACGCCAAAGGTCTCCGTCTAGGTGTTCCATTTGGATGGTACTGAGCCTATGGCCGGATTATAGTCAAAATGCTAATCCTGCGTCTAATAATGAATCAAAGACTTTACCGATGTCCACTCGATCTTCATGGCAAGGAATGGGTGAAAGTAATGGTTCGGAGAAAGCGAGTGTAGCAAGCGAGCTTCGAACTTGTAATAATATTGCGGGGCTTACGTAAGACCGTCTACACGCTGTATCCATGCCTCCTCCGTTGCTGTCTGGTTGTTGTCCACGTTCTGTTCTGTTTGTGGCCAAAAAGACAGGCTCCACTACGTGCTCCAAGCCGCAACTGCTGTGAGTTGATCTGTCGAGTGTTGCAAGGTCCGGATGTCGAGGAATGAGTCGATATGTTTTCGTGCAGAGCGCAGGCACTCGCCTCGAGGCACAAGTGACGGAGAGAAATGCCCCGATCAGGAATTGGATGTACCAAGAAGAGGTACCCGCGAGGCCTGTCCAATAGCGCGCCAGCTCCAAACCCGACGATGGTCAATAACAGGCATAGCATCACATCTTGCAACCCTTTGCCGGCGGGATATCGACCCATATTGGGTTCTATGTTTGGCTGAAGCGTCGACAGTAAACATCATGTCACACCGCCTGCTCGATCGCTGTGCATTGGCCTTGCATCATCTCATCGCATTAGGAGCTCGACGCGCAAAATATTCTGCAGTACTCCAGATGACAGATCCAATGCCGCCTGAAGGCATTCGGGACATGGCCTACGCCGCCGTTCTTACTAGCAATACAAAAACGCGTCGCTCTAGCCAGGATGATTCACCTCAGGTCCTCGACAAACCGCGGTACTCATCATGGGAAGCTCCTGGAGAAACGTCGATGCCATCATTGAAGATAGGCTTTACCTGGGAAAGTGGGTGCCTGTTTATTAGCACCGTCATATCCGTTGCCGTTACTGACTACTGCCTCCCTTCTTCCGTTGCTAGCATCACTGCGGCTCGCTCATCTCGATCCTTGACTGAGCGTCGCGTTACCCACATAGTCTCGGTGTGCACAGACGCTATCCCTGCTGAACTACCAGAGTCTGGCATGTGTCACCTTCGGATTCCGGTCGAGGACGTCGATTTCGCCGACCTCTTGATCTGGCTCCCAAGGGCCGTCCATTTCATCAACCAGGCTCTCCGGAACGGCGGGAACGTCCTTGTGCACTGTGTACAAGGTTTGTCGAGGAGTGCGGCAGTCGTGGCGGCTTACTGTGAGTGCATACCACTAAGCTCATCGTTTACTAACCCCTAACGACGTCTATAAAGTGATGTACGCCCAGCGAGTCAACGCTACACAGGCCCTTGAAATGGTTAGACGTCGTAAGTCCCAATGATCCCGATGCTTGTACAGCACACTCATCATTTGTTTAGGTCGCCCTCAAATCTGGGTCAACCCCGGCTTCCAGGAGCAACTAGTATTATTCGAGCTTTGCCAGTATAATCCGAACCCGTCCAACGGGATCTACATTAATTGGCGCCACCGGATTCAAAGCCGTTTGCGCTGAAGCTTTTCCTAATATTGCTTTGCTCTCTTAATGGACACTTTAAAAAGCCTTTTGTAATATGTTACCTTGGCTACGTCTATCCTCGTCTCAATCATCCCCCGCTAGTCCTGTAACTTTACATGATGTGTTTTAGTCCTATTTTCATTGTTTTGTCTTCGCTTCGCTCCGTTTCTGTATGTTTTGTTGTTGATTTGTTGTACTACCCATGTCCGCATCTATATCTACATCTCTGATATGATCTCTCTCCCTCTTCTTTTACATATCCCAATCCAGCCCACTACCATGTTTATATATGATCGTGGTTTTCTTGACGAGCTGAGTCAGTTCACCTATCTTGAAGAATCCGAATCCGAATTCGGTGCCACACCCAGTCACATCGAGAGTTACTCAATCTTGCACAGGCGCAGCATGTTCCACGTACTCCATCTGTCACACCTAAGATTCATATAAACCGTGCATGAACAGCAGGTCAAGCATTCGGGTGTGGGCGGAGTTCGATTCCCAGTCTCACGCACCTTCCACCTCAACTGCCATCAGCGCCTCTTGCTCTCTAACGTTCATCGACTTCTCTTTCCTTTCTTCAGCTCTTCTTTCCCGCTCGCCATCATGGGTCTCTCCGTCTCACGTCTGCTCTCAGGCCTCTTTGGCAAGAAGGAAATGCGTATGTCTGCCCAGATTCCTGTATCGCTTACAGATCACTTACGCCGGTTTTCGTAGGTATATTGATGGTGTGTGACACCGCGAGTTTATACCGTACAGATAGCTGAATATTGGGCGATAAGGTTGGTCTCGACGCCGCTGGTAAGACCACCATTCTATACAAACTCAAGCTGGGAGAAATCGTCACGACAATTCCAACTATTGGTGCGAACTTTTTTCCGTAAGCGCCTGGCTCCAACTAACAGCTTCTATCGTCTAGGCTTCAACGTTGAGACCGTTGAGTACAAGAATATCTCATTCACCGTCTGGGACGTTGGTGGTCAGGACAAGATCCGGCCTCTCTGGAGGCATTGTACGTGGCCCGTTTCCATGACTCACGCCGGCTATGGCGCTAAATTGTCGGTTGCAGACTTCCAGAACACCCAGGGCATCATTTTCGTTGTCGACTCCAATGATCGGGAACGTGTCTCCGAAGCCCGCGAAGAACTTCAACGGATGTTGAACGAGGACGAACTCCGTGACGCCCTCCTCCTTGTCTTTGCCAACAAGCAGGATCTCCCCAACGCCATGAATGCCGCCGAAATCACTGACAACTTGGCCTCCACGGGCTGAGACAACGAACATGGTACATCCAGGTAAGCGTCAATTCCTAGTCTATTATCTTGCGTGTTGACCACGTGTACAAACAGGCTGCGTGTGCGACATCTGGTGATGGTCTTTACGAGGGCTTGGAGTGGTTGAGCGCGAACATCAAGCGACGAGTGTAATGTCTTTATGTGTCTGCGGTACCTTACTTCTCACTGTTCACGTCCCCGCTACATACACCACTCCGATTCCATCTTATCATAGTCTTCCTTGTTGCGTTTTGTCTTCTCGTTCTTGGCTGTCTTGAGCATGGTATTCCAGCATCGTCAAGATACGTTCCTTCATTGTACAAGTATAGGCCCTGAGGTTCCTTCGTACGAGCTTCTACGCATTTATAGACCATTGACTGATATCATACCCGATATTGAGCCATTTAACGGAGTTCCCCCGGGAATATTCGTCCTACAGCGTCTGCTTCCTTTCTTCGCCTTTCCGCCAGTTCTCGCAAGCCAGCATCACGCTGCGTAGTGCCATACTTGGCAAGCTTTTCCAGCAAGGCCTGCAGACGCTTTGGGCGAACCACACTGTAAGATTTCATGCGATTGGCCGGAATTAGAAAGTCTTGCACGGCGTTCTCCAGTGGAATCGACGTGGTCTGGACTACGTTCATAAACAGTTTGGATAATAATCCTGTTACGCTTACCAGACGTAGCTCAGTGAAGACAGAGCAGATGTGTGCGCGACCGATTCGCTTGAGCTCGTTCTCGAGGAAATCGACATCAACCAGGATGTTCGATATCGCGCTCTCATTCATGACTGCTACATTGCGTCCAGCCAAGAAATCCTAATTAAGAATATATTTATATTCAGTCGCTGAAGTGTCGTCGAGCTCCGAAGACTTACCATAAGACATTCAGCAATATATGCGACAGCTCCCTTGTACGCTTCGTCCTTGTAATCCTCCTTGATCACCAATGCGTCTACCACCGTCGTGAGCCAATTGATGAGCTCATATAGATACATGCTTGGTGTGTCTTCCCGGTGGCGAGGCGTCCAGTCATACTCTGAAAGCTCGAAGAAGTCGTCTAGTTTGGAGGTGATCAGCCCCGTTATACATTCGAGAGCCCGAGTGAGGGTCGTTTGGAAGGAGCTTGAGGCAGAGAGCTTCATCGGGCAGCCTCTGTAATAGCGAACGGTAAATAAAAGCGTGACGAGATCGGCTATGAAAGCAATATTACCGTGAGTTAGTTAAAAATGTCTCTATGCTCGGACACGCCGCTTGGAAGTATTCCAAGTTCGTTATTATCTGTGCTATCTGCGAGAGCGTTGTTGTGCCCGCTAGTCTTTGCCCTATGCATTTGCTAACATAGTTGCTGAGAAGCGCGTCAAGCGACTAGAGTCCAGAGTAAAATAAGCGGCAAGTATATGCACAAAAATATGCACGCACTTTGCATAGCAGTTCATCATTCCTTCCCGTCTGTGAAATGCCTTCGATGAATTGATAGAACTTCAGAATAAAAGACCGGATCTATGAAAATATCAACAAGACGGACCACTAAACGTGATAATTTCACGCACATCTTGGCAACAGAGATAGAATGTCTGTGACCAAGGGAAGACAAGGGGTAATGGCGTCCTGAATGTAAGGTTCATGTAAAGACTCTCGGGGGGGGGGGGGGGAGCAGGAAACACGTACTGCTTAAGGAGGCCCTTCTCCTCTTCTCCGAGCCATACTACGTCCAAAACTGAATCGACTTCCTGTGACGTCTCAGCTTGTAACGGCAGATGGTCATCTTGAAGAACGATCTAGAAGCCTTCCCATTGAGACTATAGATTGATATATCGAGTGGCGACTTACGTTCTCGAAACGCCGGCTAAACTGCTTCTCGAGGAGCAAAGCATATTTTTCGAAGAGAAGGAGAAGGAAGGCGTTCATCGAGTTCGTTTGGTAGATTGGGGACTAAGATGTACTGTTGAGCAAGCGCATCAAACTAAAAACTCCAAGACAAGCCTACCTCGAGCGTGGCCATGAAGCTCGTCAGATATTCCTTTGCATGGAGAAATGCGCCGGGGTCGGTCTCGACTTGGAGGGCATTATCCACGCCTATTGATAGACGCGAAACGACAGCTTCCCAGAGTTCCTCTACGTCTCTTTCAGATCGGAAATTATCTGTTGTGTCCAAGACTCGCGTCTCAATCAAGAAAAACCCAGATATTTCTTGCGTCAGGGATTGAAGTAAAGGTAATGGAAGCGGGTTCGGGAGGATGAGATCTGATTGAGCCTTTGGCATGGTCTTCAGGCGCTGTAGAATGTAGCGATATATGAATGAATACCTTTCGGTCTGCCTGATACGATCTTCTCAGGTCATCGAGGGAATTGAGGGTAGAATAGATATGGATACATTCATATAGTGGTTTAAAGTCGACAGTAATGTGCTCGTTGTCCAGAACGTTGACTAGAATGAACATCATGATCAGTATTATTAACGACTCGATAGGTTCATGCTTACATTCTGTCTTCTCGTACGTGACTAGCTCGACGGCACTACCTACGCGCACTGTTTGCAACAATGGGTCCCTATCACGGCGTGCTTTCCAGCGTCGCTTACGAGCGTCCATTGCATCCATCGCAAGCCGCCCAACCTCAGCGCTTACGTTGCGTATTTCCAGCAGCCATTGCTTCACCGACGCCGTAACAGCATTCTTAATCTGAGTACGCAACGACGGTAGCGAAGACAGTAGATGTTGGAAGAATGGTGTTTGTGAGAGTGAAGTTGGTGGCATGCTTTCAATATCCTCAAGCGACTGCACAAGCCCGGGACCGTCAGATTTATTCTTGACCGCGATGAAGATGCAACGTACGCGCAAAGCACTCCAGTATTTTCCCGCCTGCACCATCTCCCCAACGCGATTGACCACATCAAGAACTCTTAAGCAAGCCTGCAATGAGTCGATCCCCTCGTCCAAGTTTGCTGCAGTCTTCCGCGTCCGCAGCAGCGTCCGTTTCTTGTCCACCAACCCCCGGCCAAGTTGAGAAACATTGGCATCCAAGCTGGCAATATTCTCTTTCATCTTATCTGTGTATGCCTTGACTGTAAACATGGTCGATACCGAGGATATGAAGTCCTGGTAGTTGTCCGCGCATATCTTCTCTATTTCAGCATCTTTAGATTCAATGAGACCTTGGATAGTCCGCAAGTATGCTTCCTGTTGCTTGCTAGTGTGGATCTGTTTAATAATCGGCCCTAGTTGTTCCAAGTTCTCTGAAGACGAAGAAGGGTCGAGCAGGTGAATCTGCTGCAGCTGCTGGTCGATACTCTCTTGAGTGAATTGTGGGCGCCGTCGTGGTGGCATGGTTGCGGAAGTGATATACTATTTTTAGACTGTGGCTCTACTTGCGGAGTCCTTGGCACGTGGCGATCATTTTCAGTTCAGAACTTAACAGTAAAGATGCCTGTGGCAACCGTGATCGTCGATGCTGTGTGAGTATAGAGTGGAGACGTTTACTTCCTGGGTGCTTATCGTCTATTCTATTAGGCTTTTTGACATGGATGGGACCCTCCTTGACTCTACCGCAGGTGTCGTCGGTGCCTGGGAGAAATTTAAGGAAACATATCCAGGCATCGATATACACAAAATCCTTGACAGTGCGTTACTGCGTGCTTTCGAGGCAGCTAGAGCTAAATATGGAGTCAAGCCGCACACGGTGTCAGGACGGTAGACAACCTCAAGAACTACTGCGGACTAACCGATCCAGATGAACTAGAGGCAAGTTGTAAAGTGCGCATCGCGCCGCTTGAAATCATTGCTCAATCTGCTTCACCCTAGCGGGAGGCACTACGCTTCGAGACTGCTATCGTAGAGACATCGACTAACAACGGCCGACAAGGCATCGTGAAACTCCCCGGCGTATCCGCCATCATCGGAGAAGTAGGCCGTCCCGTTCACAACATTGTTCCGTCCAGCACTCATCGCATCGGAGTAGCTGGAGCAAGCACTCGCGGATCCCCAGCAATGTTGGGCCATTTGCACTTCCGCGACACGGGCGTATGCGACAGCAGCTCTCGGAATCGCCGGTATCCCAGTTCCCAAGGTACTCCATCTCCACCGGCTTCGGTGTGAAAACTGAACGATCCGAAGGTGTTCGTTGCGGCTGAGGATGTCGAGAAAGGAAAGCCATTGTAAGTGCTATCTGACAGTCACACGGAATATCACCTACTAGTCTTTAATTAACCCGGACCCCTACTTGCTCGGGGCGAAGTTATGCGGGGTCGAGCCCGAGAAATGTAGGCCACTCACACGAGTCCCTTCCATATCTCCTCTAAATATAGTTTCACAGGTATCGTCATCGAAGACGCGCCAAGTGGTATCCGCAGCGGCAGGACGGCTGGCTGTCAAACCATAGGCCTACTCACGACCCACAAATCAAGCCAGGTACAAGAGGCCGCGCCAGATTTTATCGTCCCCAATCTTTCAAGGTAGCAACTCATTTTGCGAATTTATCTGCTCCCACATTCTGACCGCTGGCGATGCAGCGTGATCATAAAGAGGACCGACGATTGCAAGGTCAAGATCACGATTACAACGGAATAATCTCGCCCAGAATATAGAAATAATAGATCTCCCAACTTCTTCGTAGACGCTCTATGCAAGCCGTACACAATAACAATATCCAACGTGAAAACAAGTAGACTAGGCACAGATAGACGCCACGACACCGTCGATAGAAATGTCAGTAATGTTCCAAAGGTAAGAGCATACATTCAATGCGCCTCTTCGGCCTCAGCATCAGCGGAGTCGATGCCGACTTCTTCGTAGTCTTTCTCAAGAGCAGCAAGGTCTTCACGAGCTTCAGAGAACTCGCCTTGCAGAGATTGACATAAATAACACAGGGACAGTTGCGAAGAGTACAGGGTTACTTACCTCTTCCATGCCCTCACCGACGTACCAATGCACGAAAGCTCGCTTCGAATACAGGAGGTCAAATTTGTGGTCTGAAATATTGATGAGGAAACGTATTCAAGAGGATGTGAGGAAACATACCCACCGAGCCCAGGCACCAGCGGTAGCAGTGGTGCTAATAATATCTCAACCGCACATAGAACCTCATGGAAGATACGACTCACTTTGAAAGCATGCAGAGACTGCGGGCAGTCTTTGCAAGATCACCTCCCGGAACAGTTGCGGCCGGCTCGTTGCAGATGCCGAGCTACAGCGACGGTAGGTTACCTAAGGAAAACCTAGTAAGAAAGTTGAGTTGAACTGACCTTGAAGCCGGTTGGGCACCAGTCAACAAATTGGATAGTGCGTTTGGTCTTGATACTGGCGATAGCGCTCTGGCAGTCCTTTGGTATGACATCGCCACGGTACAGGAGGCAGCAAGCCACTGTCAAGGACACTTTAGCAGCAATAATAGTTGAGAGCACAACACCTACTGTAT
This sequence comes from Pleurotus eryngii var. eryngii, assembly GCA_029467805.1. Classification (NCBI taxonomy): domain Eukaryota; kingdom Fungi; phylum Basidiomycota; class Agaricomycetes; order Agaricales; family Pleurotaceae; genus Pleurotus; species Pleurotus eryngii. Next base: position 2,927,049 of record SZVJ01000009.1, on the reverse strand, counting down.
TTGCCTTCCCTAGGGTCACATTTCACCTGGGACCATCGTCAGTATGCTCACTTCATATCAGACGTGATGCACCCACCATTTGATTACCATTCTCGAAGCAGGAGAAAGTCATTTCGGCTACTGAGTTCTGCTCATGGCTCGCCTTCTCTGCAGACAAAAGGGGGGCATAGGTGGCGAGCGGGAAGTGGATCCGAGGGAATCTGGCATGCGAAGTCCGCATTTGCATGAAGTCATTTAAGAAGCGTCTTACGGAACCAGGTTGGTTTGAAACTCGTTCAGGTCGACGTTAAGTGAGCCATCGAAACGCAAGGAAGCCGTGACCGAGGAAACTACTTGGGCAATGAGGCGGTTCAAGTTGGTGAAGCTGGGAGACACGACATCCAGCTTTTGCTTGCAGATATCATAAATAGCCTCATTATCAACCTGAACGGCGTCAGGAACTGGACTGGAATGATAAGAAGTGACTTACCATAAACGAGCAATCAGAGTGTTCTAGTGTCGTGTGAGTAGTCAGAACCGAGTTGTACGGCTCTACAATGGAGCTGGAGAGCTGGGGTGCAGGGTAGACGCAGAACTCGAGCTTGGACTTCTTGCCATAATCTGCTGAGAGGCGCTCCAGCAACAACGCGCCGAAGCCGGAGCCTGTTCCGCCACCGAAAGAATGGAAGACAAAGAATCCTTGTAGTCCTGAGCAATTGTCAGCCAGGCGGCGTAGCTTATCCACAACACGGTCAATGAGCTCTTTCCCAATGGTAGTGCCTTCGGGCATCTGGCGATAACGAGCTGAGATTAAGGGGATCATGAATCGTCTTGGGGAGAACGTACAGTTGTTTGCGGCATCCTCTTTACCAGTGATAAGTGTCTCTGGATGGAATAGAGACCTATATGTTCCAGTCTTCACATCGTCAATCACACCCGGCTCGAGATCAATATACAGGGAACGTGGAACATGTTTACCGGACGAGGTTTCCGAGAAGAACGTGGAGAAACCCACATCTGAGTGGGAGGGCGAGTTGCTGAGAAGACGACCGTCTGGCTGCGATGCTTAAGTTAGTCAATTCGTTACACCCCTTGGCAGATATCGCACTCCTATGCCGTGTTCCAAGGTGTAAAGCTTCCCTATGATTTATCTCAGCCTCGTCATAATCGCGTCGCGTGGCGAAGACTCACAGCATGCATTTCCAATCTGAACACCGGCCTGGCCAACTTGCAGAGAGATAACTTCGCGCATTTCAAACAAACGACAGAGCTGGTAGTGATCACAAGTGTGCGAGAGCAAATTTGTTTCAGTCACACTTGTCTGTTGTCTTCACGTTCGACATATCCAGTAAGCGGTTGATCATGAAAATTCCGTGTTATGAATGGCAACAAAGCTATGCGTAAAAATCGTAGAACAGAAAGAGATAAGAGATGTCCTGCCTAATATTCTCCTGACTCCTCAACATCAGCCGAATCAATTCCAACTTCTTCGTAGTCCTTCTCCAAAGCAGCAAGATCCTCACGAGCTTCAGAAAATTCACCTTCCTCCATGCCCTCACCAACGTACCAGTGGACGAAGGCGCGCTTGGAATACAACAGATCGAATTTATGATCGAGGCGACTCCATGCGCTAGCAATAGCGGTCGTGTTCGACAACATGCACATGGAGCGAGAGACCTTGGCAAGGTCACCGCCAGGAACGTTCGCGGGAGGTTCATTGCAGATACCGATCTTGAAACCAGTAGGACACCAGTCAACGAATTGAATGGTACGCTTGGTCTTAATGACGGCGACGGCGGTGTTGACGTCCTTGGGAACAACGTCACCACGGTAGAGAAGAGCGCAAGCCACTAGAGAGCACTGTCAAAAGGGCATACGATACGTCGAAAGGGATCAACTGACTGTATTTGCCTTCTCTCGGGTCACACTTAACCATTTGATTGCCCGTCTCGAAGCAAGAATACGTCATGTCAGCGACGGAGTTCTGTTCGTGGTGGGCCTTTTCAGCAGAGAGAATTGGGGCAAAGGTGGCGAGAGGGAAATGAATACGCGGGAAGCTACGGTCATAAGTAGTTCAGGTACACCGCTACTTAGAAGCAAGCAGACGACTTACGGAACCAAGTTGGTCTGGAATTCGTTAAGATCGACGTTCAAGGAGCCATCGAAACGCAGCGAAGCCGTTATCGAAGAAACCACTTGAGCGATCAGTCTGTTGAGGTTCGTGAAAGAAGGGGACGTTATATTGAGGTTCTTTTTGCAGATGTCGTAAATGGCTTCATTGTCAACCTACGAATATGTTAATGATCGAGTAACAACTGCTTAGAAACATGTGCATACCATGAAAGAGCAGTCAGAGTGCTCAAGTGTGGTATGCGTGGTCAAGACGGAGTTGTACGGTTCCACAATGGAGTTGGCGTTGGTGGGAGCTGGGTACACGCTGAATTCCAGCTTGGACTTCTTGCCGTAGTCGGTAGAAAGACGTTCCAAGATCAAAGCACCAAGGCCGGAACCAGTTCCGCCACCGAAAGAGTGGAAGATGAAGAAACCTTGCAAGCCAGAACAGTTGTCCGCCAATCGACGGACTTTGTCCATTACAAGATCGATCTGCTCCTTTCCAATCGTGTAGTGACCACGGGCGTCTGTAGCGGGCATCGAATTAAGTTAGAACGCGACGATGCAATTGTAGAAAGGTGCATACAGTTGCTGGCAGCATCCTCTTTGCCAGTGACAAGAGTCTCAGGGTGGAAGAGACTCCTGTACGTGCCGTTCCTCACTTCATCGATGACATTGGGTTCAAGGTCGACATAAAGCGAGCGAGGAACGTGTTTCCCAGAAGACGTCTCGGAGAAAAACGTGCTGAAGCCGTCATCGTTCGTTGATGGAGAACCTTCCATGAGGCGGCCGTCAGGCTAAACGAAAGACTTTATATCAGCCCGTTAATGCCCCAGATGGATAACATTTTAAACGCACGCTCAGCCCATGTTCGACGGTGTAGAGTTCCCCTTGAATCAATAATCAGTAACAATGTCACGCCACTTTCAACTAACAATAGACGAGGCGATATAAACTTCCGCGACGCGTTTTTACGTCCCATTCCACCGTTTGGAGAGCGCATAGAAGGCATTGTTTGAGCACGAGAACTTACAGCAGGCGTTACCGATCTGAACACCAGCCTGGCCAACGTGTACTGAGATGACTTCACGCATTTTTGAAGCTCTGAACTGTGTAGATCGATAAACGTGATGACAGTGAGTCGCCGAAGCTAATCGACCAGCAGACGAACGCAACCTACAAATGAAATGAGGATTGAAGGAAGTGGAGGCGGCTGCGATGGCAGAACAAACAAAAAGGCCTCTCTCGCGATACAAAAGTACTAAAGCCTTGAGGCATTCTTCCCACGTATGTCAGCATGCTGGTCCGTGCACTCCACGACAATGATTGCAGCACTAGGCTTGACATAAAAGAGTGTATATAGTACTTGTAGATGTAGATTGTAAGTTAGGTTCTGTGGAATGCGAATATCCCATCCGATAAATAATAAATAGCACTATGAAGACCGAATCACGTATCTGGAGAAATTATCCCCAAGCTCTCACCCGTCCCTTTGATAGTTGCCACGGCGTGTTTACCTCCGCGCGCAGCCTTGTTCGAAGTCTTGCGCGCAAAGTATCTATGGGAGCGGGGATTAGTTGAAGGGCTCCCATAAATGTGAGTAAAATCAACCAAACGCACCCCACAAGTGTGTCCCAGATACGCAAGCCGTGGAAGGGTATGATATGGGTATAAGTTTGTTGCTCTGAGACAGACTGTTTGGGTGCCTTCGTTGGATGGTCGTGGGGGTCGAAAGCGGCCCGAATAGCGTCTATGGTTTTGATGTGTGGTACCATATTATGCGTTACGGGCGCGGTGTGGTATATGCTCTTCTTAATCAGCGCTATTGCCTCTGGCTGCAAATGCCAAGATATTTGTTAGCGCTAGAAATGAGGTTGCCGTCGGGTAACCTACGGTATCTCGGCGACCAGCGATGGCAGACGGTGGTGGGTTCTCGCCAACGAGATCCAATGGCCCCCACCGTCGTTCAGCCTGGGTATCACCTTCCACAATCATAGGGCACGGGGCGGACGCTTTCGACACGGTAGAAACATTGGAAGAAGGCTGGGATACGGGAGGCCTTTGGTCGACGGTGAACGCAAGGCCTTGCTCTTTGGCGTTCTTGATCATCCTCTCAGCCTTGGTCTCTAACTTCCGCCGCCGCTTCATCGCCTTTTTGGCCTGCTTCTTGAACATCTTGTCCCACTTTTCCTGACCGCGGAGCCAGCGAAGCGTAGGTTCCTCTTTGATGAGCCCAACCGCAGAAGGCTCGATCTGCAGCGCAGATATCTGATCTCTGGGTTCCATTGAGCGAATACGTCCGTGTATGTCTACCCGTTCGCGGATCATCCTAATGTTCTTGACATCCGCCTGTAAATCAGCGTCATTGGTACAAGAAACTGAGTAACGACAGCGAATTAAGCCCTTACAACACTAGACTTAGATGAAGACGACTCGTTGGCGACCTGAGTAGAAGTTGCATTGAGATGATCTTCCACAGCTTGCATCACAAACTTCCTCATTGACTTTGTACAAAGCGATATCTTCCGGGGTCTTCGGTGTCGGCGCAGGCTTGACAAATTTGTCCTTCAAACGGGAAACAATGGTCGAACGCTCTGTCGCGTCCTGTCCTTCGACATCTGGCGACACTGACAAAGCCGACGGACGGCGATGTAACTCGGGGAAAGGGTTTTGCTGAAGTCGTTCACTGTCGGAATTTGTGGCGTGCTTGATGAACTCGGCAATGGACCGATAAGCATATTTGGCCTAAAATAGCCCCGATTCCACGTCAAGATAAACTCATAAGTATATATCATACTCACGCTCTCTGTAAAACTGAAGACGGTGGGCACATGACACATCCCTGAAAGAGCGTGAGCAGCAACTTCACATTATGCGGGTATGCCTACCGTCAAACACTTGCAGATGGACCTACGGCAATGATGTTACATGAGGCAGTAATCACGAAAAAAGTTGTGATGTCGTACCTTTGTTGGCGTGGTGAACTTTCTCCGCATTCTCCTTTTGCCGTCTACCCTCGCGTAATACACCCTTTCTAGCAGGATATTGGTCGGGGTGAGCAGCTCTATGCGCCGTATATACTATCTCATCTCTGAGAACCTCCCCTTCGCCCGCTATGATGTACAAGGGTGGGAGGTTTCCTAGCGAACCCTGCAAGACGGGCGAGACGAGGGGATGGCAGAGTTGCCTGAAATACGCGTGAGCGATGCGGAACAAGCGTCAAGTAAGTGCCCTCACTCAGTGGTAGCGTATATTTGGATTTGAGATTGAAGTTCGAGAGGAACCGAGGCATAATCATTCATAAGGACCTTCGGCGGCTTGGGCTCCCAGGACTCATCCTCGACCACCGTCTGAGAGCTAGATGATGCTTGTTTCCGTGAATGGCCCTCAGTGTTTCCCTCGGTCTGGTCTTGAGCTAGCATTTCCTCCTGGTTTTTTATTTCTGGGAACTCTGGCACTTTCTTCTCCTTCTCGATGTGAGAAGCAGATGGTTTGAGAGTGTCTACGTGACCGGGCGCCGGTGGAGGATTGGAAGTAGTCCTCGTTACTCGACCGCCGTCCGGGGGTAAGAGATCAACGGGCCATAGCGTCGAGGGCTTTGCAAGAAACCCGTATTCAGGTATAATGTCCTGAAATAGAGATACAGTTCTGCCATTGCATCTCTTCGCGAGGCGCGAAAGAAGACTAACCGTCTCTGAGTTGGCCATGACACTGGGGAAGCTATGGGTGAGGTCTACCCAAGGGCTGATCAAAACGGCGCCAGCAGGGAGGGGAAGGCCCATGTCGCGAAGAATAGTCAAAGTAGTCAAGCAGAGAGCTGCACCAGCGGAATCTCCTGCAAACACGATCTTGGATGGGTCGACGGGGTTGTGTAGTGCGGAGGGTGGAGGGTCGATGAGGTACATGTCTGCAAGGATGGCGAATTGATATAATAAACATCGGGATATGTAAAGATGCTCACACGCAGCGAGGACATCCTGGAGGGGACAAGGCCATGGATATTGCGGCGCTTTGCTATACATAGTTGATACATAGTGCATTTAATGAATGACGAGAATCGGGATTGTTGTGCTTACCGATAGTTGACGGCGAATGCCCGGCCCTTGCTTTTGCGAGCTGCCCATGAAATATAGCTAGAGTCAATAATCCAAAATATCGGGAATAGATTTACCATATCGAATTATCTGGTATCTGTGTGTATCTTCCGGATTGGTTAAAAGTATGTCACAGTGCCGAAGTAAGTCTTCACGTACTTATAGATCCCCAGAAATATCCACCTAGGGGAGAAATGTCTATTGTAGTGAACTTCACTACGGGGATAGATCATACCTCCATGAACATAGAGCTATGCAACAATGAGTCCTAGCAGCCTCATGTCAAACCTGGATTGAACATACTATGACTCGTTCTAGGTGATCCATCCTGAGTATGTCTGCGTCCGTGGTTGATAGGTTTCTGGTCCTTAGGTCGGGAGTAGTTGGCTCTGGACTTAGATATTCTTTTTGGGTGATCCATTCCGCGTCGACCCCATCCAGACCTCGTACTTGCCACCATCGCTCCCCACCTACAACATGCTTGAGTTCATCTGGACCGAACCAACTGATCAACGTGTCTGCCGCCTTGTTGCAGCTCAAAAGCGGGATGGAAACAGGCGACACCGCAGCCCAGTACGGTGAAGGCACATGTGTATTGGTGCTGAAGATGTGGAGTCAAGAACATGTCCGGTAAAAGTGCAGTCCTGGACCCACAATCCTTGCAGGGATTCAATGGTGTTCTTGGTTCCCAATTCTATGAAGGCTAGGAAGAACACATCAGCGCTCATTCTTCCAGCCATTCTGTTTCTGCAAGCTACATTTCACAATCTTGAAGGCCCTAGAAACTGTTATTGGAAGCGCGACGCCTAAGGCAAGGCTTAACATACTGATGAAAGAATATATCATCCGTGGCCTCCTCCTCCTGGTCGCCCGTCTTGAATTTCTTGGCTTTGGTCCTCCCATGTTCGAAGAAGGTCTTGACGACGACTTTACATATGTTTCAGCCCGTGCCCAATTTGTCATGCTAGGCATTGAACCTGAGCAGGCTCACCAGGTATAATATGTACCGCCGCTGAAACGGTGGTCACAGGCATGCCTAAGAGTAGGTAGCGTAAGGAAACGAATGAAGGAGCGTGGTGGAGTTGAATGTAAATATGAACGTGAACTGGGATTGGACTGGAAATATATTTGTCTCCAACTAGTACCCTATTTACGCCTGGCGAGAACTGCACGGTTCGATTTGCTTCGGTGGCGCTCAAGCGCGTGACCGCTTTAGCGCGCAAGCTCTACCTCCTTCCATCAGTCAGTCCCGAATCGAAGCTCTCCTTCGTAGATAATCTTGAAATCGCCTCCAAACCGAAGACTACGGAACGTAAACAACCTGCTGGGGCGAGAGGATACAGTTTGAAACAATTCCAAGCTAAAGGAACTCACCAGACTCACCGATAACGCGAAGAATAATTGTCGCGACTTGGCCGATTTTTCTGTAAGGCGTGGGAATGTCTCCTAAGGCGATAATAGAGAGAGTCGCTTATAAGTCTATCTAAGCGGGCCTTGGCGTCGTGGGGTGCCCTATAAGAGACATCCGAATGACGTAAGATACCAGTGAGACTGATAAGATATAGATAATCTCTCAAGATATCATTGAGACTGATAAGATATATCCAATCTCCTAAGATGCATGACAACCATATAAGATCTTATCAGATATGATAAGATCCTATGATGATGATTCACACATGTTGCATGCTTAATTAACTATCTGCTTCCTGTTTCCCTACTGCTTCACTCATCTCATTCTTAGTCTCCTCTTCAGAATCAGAACACCAACATTGCCACTGCACTTGCGAACAACCTAGGAAGAATGGCAAGCATGAAATGAGAGGATACATGGCAGCCCACTGGTGAGTTCTCAATCTAGACTTCAATATCAAGGCTGTACTTGCTCAATCTATGGTAGAGTCCGACCTTTGACGAAACTCCATGTTTTGTAACCTATGCTGCTCTTGTATTGTTGTAACAGCATTCATGTCTTCAACATTTTGAACTATTCTGATCAACAACATTTCCTAATGATTTTCACAATTTGATTTGCAACTTCATCTTGTTCAAATTTCATGCAAGCTTAACAATCTGTTATACAACATGCACAGCACTTTGGCTACACTTTCTGTTCATGCTGTCTCAGTGGCTCCACCACTAGTGCTGGCATCATCTTCTCCAGCTATTCCTACTATTCGGCTCATTTCAGCCACTTTGTTAGCAGCTGGCCTCTTTGTTGGAAGGTAGCAACACCTTGTTCATGAGTTCCGAGCTCAATGATACGTTCACATCTATATCCACACTACCAGCCAAATCCACCTTATCTCTCAAGCTCAAGGCATCTACTTCTTCATTGAACCCTGCAAACAAAGGACAGCTCATCCCCAAGAAGTTGAAGCTATCACTTCTTGGCCTTAGAAGCAGTAGTCAGAATGGGTCACAGAAGGGCGGACAGAGGATGGAGAAGGATAGGGATTTTTCAGACGTCCTGCGATAGGTGGGCATCACACACAAAGGGTTGAGCAAGGGAAAGGGGGGATTCAAGATATATGTGGATCCTACTGAGGATCTGGAGTTCAGGGAGATAGTAATGATTAGGAAGAAGAAGAGTCAGGCTGGGCTAGATGGAGTGAGGTGGGGAGATGAGGGGGCCAAGAGAGGTGATGGACCACTGAAGGAGAAGAATTCGAACATGCAGAATGGGGGCAGGACATAGGAAGGAGGGAAAGAGAAATGGTGGATGATCAGCTGGGAAAAGAAGGAGGGAAAGGACAAAACACAGAAAACCAAAGCCAAATGTAAGTCATAGGCTACCTGATATTTGCAACTAGCTGACCTATTTGTTGGCATAGCCCTGCTCTCTCAGGTTCTTGACAAGAACTCCAACACTGCTTCAACGACTTTGATGACGTGATTCAATTCCTTCTCAAAGGTCTTACCACAATCCTTTGGTAAGTTGACTATTCTACTGTATTTAACCATGTGCTCATGCACATTATAGCACCAGAAACTTCAACTACTGCTTGTTACGGTCTGACTTTTCCTTTCACTTTTCTTTTCTTTTCCCATGTATCACATGACGAACACGTAGTTGCTTACTACACCATGCTTACTACTTACGTTACTGCGCTTACACATCAGGCCCTGTATTTATAATCACTTTAGTCAGAACCTCACCTCTACTGCATGGGCGCAGTCCATGACATCATGCCTTATGGTGATGTGCTAACCATTCCATGGAATGCCAGCAGGATACAGCATGTAGTAGAACATGAGGACTGTAGTATATAAAAGCGAATAACATACCCAGAGACGTTAACTCGTTCTCTTGGGATACCCACTTACATAGTGCCTAAGTCAGCGTCTTCAACCTCTCGTCTCTCTTCTCCCTTATCAGACTAAGCCCTTACCTTCTCAATAACAACTTTACTAACTCCAACGCTTGTAGAGCCCGCGTACATTTTATAGTGTATTGTGTTGCCCTAACAGAAGAACGAGTTCCAACCCACACGCCCGCTCTACGACATCCAACCACAACTACTCTGACCAGCCGAGAACTTCTTGCTGCTCATCCACTACAACACTCTTCTCATATCCCTATAACATTCTGACTAGCTGAGAACTTCTCGCTACTCATCACAACTTGGCCAGCTGAGAATATCTCGCTGCTCATTGCATACCCAACCAAAGAACCCTACCTCGCCATCGTTGTCTGCTTAGGTGCTAGCGCGCACTAGTTTGAAATTCAACGTTGGTTGACAGGAATACTGCATGCCCCCGACCCGAACACACCTTACCCGCTCTAACTTCTATACTGTTTTCCCGTACCTCCTTATTCCCGACCCCACCCTCAACCGCCGGAATAAGAAAACTCGCCACCCAAATCTTGAAAAGTACCCCTCAGCTTTTCGAGACCATCATCATCCCAGTTATGCCCAAGAACCCCCGTCACCAATCACACCAAACCCCGGCACAGTACTTTATCCGTGGCAACAATGTCGTACTCGACTGCCAGGCCAACGTCCGCGCAACCTTACGACAGGCTGAGGCGGCCCGTGCTTCAAGGGAGAAATTCGTCGACGGACAATGCAGGACCTAGTGCTTGGGCGGGAGCCCTCGACACTAACACGGAAACCGGTGTCTGGGCGGGAGCCCTTGATACCGCGTCACCTGCCCCACAAAACCCCATGCTGTACCAATGGCTGCCGCAAGGCACCAAAACACCTGCACCCACTGAACAAACCACCGCTCCCACCGACACCAACAATATCCTCGCTGCCATGAGGCAGATGATGACGGATATAGAAGCAAGGATGGAAGCACGCATCCAACAAGCACTGGTCCTGCAAACCCGACCACCCAGCGTCATGACCCTGGCAAGCCGCCCACTACCTCATACACCCTACGGAGCACCGGCTCCACCACCATTCCCACCCACCATCCCTCTTGCACCTGTAGCCCGGAAATCCAATAATGCCCCAAGCCAGAAATGGCCTGAAAATGGCAAGACCGGAACCCTTTGATGGCGAACGATCTAAATGCCGGAGCTTTATCCGGAGCATTGAAGTATATATCTACGTCAACGCCTATGAGTTTCCCACTGAACCGACCAAGGTGCTATATCTCTTATCCTACGTACAGGGGAAGAAAGTGGATAACTGGAAGAACACGATGACGTCAAAAGTATTGGAATGGGTAAGGACCCAGGAGCATGACGAGCAGGTGTCCAGCTTCAGAAGAATATGCCAAAGCCTTCAAGAGGCGTTCGGAGACCCCAACCCAAGGGATATGGCGATATCAACCCTGAACCACCTGCACCAGGGATTGGACAGCACGGAAGACTTCATCATGAAGTTCAACGCATACAAGGATGATACAGGCTACAACGGCGTAGCCTTAACCGAGGCATTCAAGAGAGGATTAAACCCGGGACTGCTCGGAAAGGTATACGGTAGGAGGCCCCTACCGGCAAGGTTAGAAGAGTGGCAGGAAGAAGCCATCGCCATGGACAGACAGTGGAGGGAGCAGCAGGCTTATGCGAAGTCAGCACTGGCCAAACCTGCGGCCAAGAATACGACCACGACAACAAACCAGTGGCGACCATACGCCAACCAATATCAACGACAAGCACCGCCCCTGCAAGGGCAACAACAACAGCAGCAGCAGCAGCAACAGCAGGTAAGGCCGACACCCCCCACCCCCGCAAATTGCAGCTAGAGATCCGAATGCCATGGACGTGGATCGGTCACAAAGAGCACCGATTCGCTGCTATAAGTGTGGAGGATTAGGGCATATGGCCTGAGATTGCAAGAGGAGATTGGATGTCAGGCAGATGACATACGAAGATCAGCAGGAGTATTGGAGGGAGGAACTGACGAAGAAGGGTTTTTCCAAAGGAACTCAGGAAGCATTGACTTGAGTTCCAAGAATAAGTTTGCAGTACTCGTCTCGGAGCCGGACTCCACTTTTGTTTCTGAAAATCATGTACCAGTAGTAACCAACACAATATCTATTTCTTCACCAAAAGACGAGACTCCTAAGACGCCAAAAAACCAAACAAAAGAAATTTATTTGTGAAGAACATTCTCAGATAAAAAATTATGTCCCAGTAGAAATTGGCTTGAAAACGCACGATACCCTGACCATGCTTTCCCCAGAATCAATGCTGGATTGCGGAGCATCGGATTCATTCATCGACCAAAGATACATAAGAAAAAACAACATAAAAACAAAAACCCTCTCGAGCCCCGCCATCATCAGGAATGCTGACGGAACACCCAACAACGCAGGAAGGGTCACGGAGAAAGTGGATGTAAGGGTAACCTACAAGGGACACGCAGAAGTAATGACTCTCTATGTCACCAACCTGGGAAATGTTGATGTAATCCTCGGATTATCATGGCTAAAAAGACACAACCCGGAGATCAATTGGAAGACAGGAGAGGTAATCATGTCGCGATGCCCGAAAGGATGCCGAACGTGGGCGAAGAAGGAATGGGAGGAGTGCATGGACGAAGGAGACGAAGAAGGTGCCGAAGAAGCAGAGGAGGTGCTGAGGTACCAGCTGGGCGAAAGAAACATCTCGGTAGCAGGAGTGAGGCAATGGAACCGCCTGAGAAACGGATACTTGCAAAATTTGGACGACTTGACCAACCAATACCACAAGTCAGTCGCCCGAATGTACATCGACCGAATGTGGAAAACGCGTACACAGGTAGAAGTAGAAGTAGGCAAGGAGGAAGAGATGCACCTGAGAGCAATGGGGAAGTACGACTATGTGATAGAGCACAACCAGGAGGAGCTGAGAAGCAAGAAAGAGAAAACGGAGGAAGAGATGGTCCCAGATTACTATCATGAATTCATGAAGGTGTTCAGGAAATGCGACTTGGAAAGGATGCCAATCGAGAGGCCATGGGATCATGCCATCGAACTAGCCCCAGAGTTCAAACCCAAAGCCTCGAAAGTCTACCCTTTGTCACTGGTCAAGCAGCAAGAACTGAACGACTTCCTTGATGGAAACCTGAAGAAAGGCTACATCTGGCCATCAAAATCTCCACAAACGTCACCCGTCTTCTTCGTGCAAAAGAAGGACGGTAAGAAGCAATTGGTACAGGATTACCAATACCTAAACAAGCATACTGTTCGAAACACGTACCCCTTGCCCCTCATATCACAATTGGTAGACAGGATCTCCAAGGCAAGATTATTTACAAAGATGGACCTCCGATGGGGGTACAACAATGTACGAATCAAGGACAGAGACCAATGGAAGGCTGCATTCCAGATGCCAAGGGGAGTGTTCGAACCTATGGTTATGTACTTTGGACTTAGTAATTCCCCTTCCACGTTCCAAACTATGATGAACGAACTTTTCAAGGACTTAATCAACGAAGGACTAGTAGTTATATACTTGGACGATTTACTCATATTTACAGACAATAATGTGGAGAAGCACAGAGAAGTAGTACGAAGAGCACTGAAGATCATGGAGGACAATGATCTGTACATAAAACCAGAAAAATGTTCCTTTGAAGTCGAAGAGGTAGAATTCCTGGAAGTAGTAGTGAAAGACGGAAAGGTCCAAATGGAGGAGGCAAAGATAGAAGCAGTAAAAAACTGGCCCATCCCGAAGAATGTACAGCACGTACAGCAGTTCCTAGGGTTCAGCAACTACTACCGACGATTCATCAAGGACTTTGCCACCGTCGCTAAACCGTTGCACGAGCTTACCAAAAAAGAGGAGGAGTTCATATGGGACAAGCGGAGAGAAGAAGCTTTCAAAGGGTTGAAGAAAGCATTCACGGAAGAACAGATTCTAGTCCTGCCAGACACAGGCTGGGAGATGAAAATAGAAGCAGACTCGTCAAACTACGCCTCGGGAGCAGTGCTCTCCATGTTGTGCGACGACGAAAAATGGAGACCCTGCGCATTCCTCTCCAAAGGGTTCTCAGAAACAGAACGAAATTATGATATTCACGACAAAGAAATGTTAGATATTATTCAAGCCCTAGAGGCTTGGCGGCACTACCTTGAAGGGAACACTCGCCAGTTTACTATCTGGACGGATCACAAGAATCTGGAATATTTTATGATGACTAAAAAACTCAACAGGCGCCAGGCATGCTGGGCTCTGTATTTATCGAGATTCAACTTTATCCTAAAGCACAAGCCAGGCACTTCGAATATGAAGGCAGACGTCCTGTCGAGACGACCGGATTTAGACAGGGGGGAGGACGACAACACAATGGTGCTTTTAAAACCCGAATATTTTCGAATCAAGGCCATGCAGCAAGGGCATGTCTTAATCGATGGGGCAGAATCGCCAATCTTGTCAAAAATTAGAAAAACAAAAAACTATGACGAATCAGTGGTGAAGGCAGTCGAAGAACTAAAGAGGTCGTCAACCAAGGTGTTGAGAGAAGCGGAATGATCACAAGAGCAGGACCTTATATTATATCATGGAAAGGTGTACTGTAAGGGCAACCTCAAGATGGCCGCACAGCGCAGGCCTAGCAGAGGGAGAATCCAAAGATATGAATAAGTCTAACTACAATACATGAGAGAGCTGCTCACCTAGCAGAGGGAGAATCCAAAGAGAACAGGATAGGGATTCTCCATGCTAGGAAGCGAAGTATATACTGTAGTAGCGTGGGAGGAATGAAGGATAACTGTACAGTACACCAGCCACAAGTCCGAACGAATATCACAAGGTACGAGGGGGCATGTGATAATGAAGTGGAAGGGGAATGTACAGGAGTCGTGCCAGCGACCTGGGGGAGTAAGAGCAAAGAGTAATGAAGTGGGGAAAGAGGATATGGGTAGCCCGGACGAGCCCCGAAGTGTATATACGAGTCCGAGCGAGTCCGAAGCGCAGGAAGACTTCGGAGTCACCGGACGTGACTTGGATGCGAAAGGAGTGGATGGAAAGGAAAAGGGGACGAAAGGGAATGAAGGGGATGTAGGTAAGAGTCCGTGGGATGAAGGAAAGGGGAAAGGAACAAGGAGGAAGGGACAGGGACAGGGGAATAGGAGAAAATAGGAGTGTCCCCTTACATGTACGTTCCAAAAGACGTCGACGTCAGAAGGGAAATTGTAAAATTACATCATGACTCGACAGTAGCAGGGCACCCAGGAAGGTGGAAAACAATAGAGCTGGTCTCGCGTAACTATTGGTGGCCAGGAATGAACCAGTTCATTGCGGAATACGTCAAGGGCTGCAACCAATGCCAAAGGAGCAAGTCCTACTTGCACCAACCACAGGGGAAACTCCAACCCAACCCTGTTCCAACCGAACCATGGACCGACATCTCCGCGGATTTCATCGTCAAATTACCCAAATCATCGGGATATGATGCTATTCTAACGGTAGTTGACCGATTTACCAAAATGGTCCAACTGGTACCAACGACAGAGGAATTATCCTCACTCGGTCTAGCCAAACTATACCGAGACCACGTCTGGAAGGACTTCGGACTACCCAACACTATCATATCGGATCAAGGCCCTCAATTCGCGTCACAGGTGATGCAGGAGCTAAATAAATTATTGGGAATCCAGACTCGACTATCGACCGCCTTTCACCCACAAACCGACGGGCAAACCGAACGGGCAAACTGAGAAATCGAAACCTACCTGAGGATGTTCATCAATCACAGGCAGGACGACTGGGCAGAGTGGCTGGCCATCTGCAAATTTTCCCTAAACAACAAAAGCCAAACGAGCTCCTGTAAGGGGACACTCCTATTTTCTCCTTTTCCCCTGTCTCTCTCCCTTCCTCTTCATTTATTTCTCTTTCTTTTCATTCCACGGACTCGTATTTACTTTCCTCTTCTTCCCTTTCCATTCTACCACACATCCGAGCCTTATCCGGCACATCCGAGCCTTATCCGGTGCATCCGAGCAACATCCGGCACATCCGAGCAACATCCGGCACATCCGATGCATTTCCCACGCCTCGGCCGCACTTCGGCCGCACATCTGATGCATCCGATCAATATCCGACTCATCCGATGTGTTTCTCGTGCCTCGGCCGCACTCGGCTGCACTTGCGCATGCCCAGATGCGCTTCAGATGCATGTATACACTTGGGGCACGTCCGGGTGACCCATACCTTCTTCCCACACCTCTTTACTTCCCATTTCCACTTTCCTGGATCGCTGGCACAATTCTTGCATATTCCCTCCACCTTTCTATCACATGTGCCTGCTCATACCTTGTGATATTCTCCGGACTTGTGGCGGGTGTACTATACAGTTCTCCCACCTTTCTCTCACGCTTCTACAGTATATACTTCGCCTTCTAGCATGGAGAATCCTTATCTTGTTCTCTTTGGATTCTCCCTCTGCTAGGTGAGCAGCCTCTCATGTACTGTAGTAGCTCTATTCATCTCTTTGGATTCTCCCTCTGCTAGGCTTGCGCTGTTGGCCATCTTGAGGTTGCCCTTACAGCAGAACAAGATCTCCCATCCTGGCACCAGAGCCCTACGGAAAACGTCCCGCGCCCCTCCGGACTCGCTCCCGACGTCTTTCCGGTTTTGCAGACATTCCAGACGCTCTCCTGCTACTCCCACCCACCTCTGACGACGCAAGTGAAGCACCTCCACTCTCTCCTGCCGACTCCGACATGACGGGTGCATCTACGCAGATTCCGCCATCCGAGCAGCCGGTAACAGACTCCGAGACGTTGCAGACCTTGTGGGCTCAGACATATGAACACCAAAATCAAATCAGCACTATCCATGACACACTTGCCTGCATTGAACAACTCCTTATAACACTCCATCCCTCTACTCCCAAAACGACTCCGGATTTCGGCCTGCAGGGCACTGCAGCCTCTCAGCACGCCCTGGGTCGATCTGACACCACCCCACATTCCCGATTGAAGCCTGCATCTCCCCCGATCTTCGATGGAAACCGCAAAGATGGTCGCGCATTCTACAATGCGTGCTCCATCTACTTCCAGCTCTGCCCGGATCACTTTCCCACGGAGCAAGCTAAAATCCTCTGGTGTCTCTCCTTCTTCCAGAAGGATCGAGCTAAAGAGTATGCGGACATGGTGCTTCGGAGCAAGAAGGATCCGTACTTCGAGTCCTGGGCCGCCTTCGCAACTGAATTCCGGACGCGCTTCCTTCCAGATCGGGAACGCGAAGCCGCCATGCTCAAGCTAGAGACCACCCGATACCACCAAGGCCGTCAGACTTTCCAGGAGTACCTTGACGAGTTCCAGGACCTCATAGACCAATCTCGATACACTGAAGGCTCCAACATCACAATGAAGTTCCGTCGCGGATTGGACTCTATCATCCAGAGCCGAGTCGCTGAGTCCGCAGACTGTCCTGGTGAGGATGATTTCGAAGAATGGTACAAGGCAGCGCAACGGGTTGCCGACAACCGTGCTGCCAATCACTCCTTCCACTTCGGCACCAACTCCGGCACATCTGGGTCACTCGGCCGACCATCCGTCACTTCTGGATCCGCTCGGCCGCCTGCGGGTATACTTCCCGCGCCTCGGACTCACTTCCCGCCTTCGCAACCCCGCTTCCAGCCTCTGCCTCCACCAAAGGCTCTCTCGCCCGGCATCCCTATGGATGTTGATCATACCCGCTCCCGGCCCGCCACTTCGCAGCTCTGTTACCGATGCGGCAAGCCCGGACACATGTCCCGCGAGTGCCCACTCCGGTTTGACGTCCGGTTCATGACAGCCGAAGAGCGGACGTCCGCTATCGAAGATCTCTTGACTGCGGCCGATGTTGTAGAAAGTGCTGGGGCTCCAGAAGGAATAGACACAGAGGGAACAGCTGCGGCCGAGGAATTGGACACAGCGGATTTTACCCGGACCAACGAGTGACCTGTGCGGCCTCGTTGGTAAACAACCGATTTGCTTGTCTTAGTGTAGACACAATACACGATGATGAACCCGAACCATCCAATGATTCATCCGACGCTAAGACACCCGACCCGGTTACAATCCGCACAATCCGAAGGTTTCGCCCACAGTGGGAACGGCGGCTACCCAGTAGCTATAAGATTTCTGCTCTGCCCAGCAGGCCTTCGCTAGATATATCTGTTGAAGTGCTGAGCACAGATACACAACACCGATGCACTCTGCAAGCCCTGGTGGACTGTGGAGCCACTGGAGTTTTCATGCATCCGCGCTTCGCCAACACTCATGGTTTCACCTGACGTAAGCTGTCCACTCCAATTCCGGTCTTCAATGTCGACGGATCACCAAACGAGAATGGATCCATCTCTGAAGTCGTAGACCTTGTACTCCGGTTCAAGGATCACACAGAGCGGATGCTTTTCGCAGTCACTAACATCGGCCGACAGGACGTCATCCTCAGGTACACCTGGCTTCGGAAGCACAACCCGGAAATCGACTGGCAAACCAAAGAGGTCACCATGAGTCGCTGCCCATCTGGATGTGACACCTGTCGCAAGGAGTTCTGCCATGACAAGCTGGCCCGACGCAAAGAGTCTGTGCGACTCCGGGAGTGTCGTACAGGCCCGATGCCAACAGTTGAGGAACTCCACTCGGATGATCACCCACAACTTCTGGACTGCGACGAAGATGATGAGGACGACACTTCAGCTGATGAGGATCTCGAGGAAGGCGACCGCATCTTTGCAGCCATCCCTCCACCGTCTCTGGAGTATCTTTGCAGTCTTCAGGAAGAACACATCCGGGCTTCAGAAACAGTCTCACAGCGTCTCGCATTGGCTTTCCAGCGCAACAAACCCCATGATCCTCGGAACAGTGCAGTCCCGGATTTCCTTCATGAGTTCGAGGACGTCTTCGCCAAGGAGTCCTTTGATGAACTGCCCATGCCGCGTCCGTGGGACCATGCCATTGAACTGCTGAGTGGAGCCGAACCAACTTCTACCAAGTGTTATCCACTGTCCCCCACAGAGCAGAAACAGCTTGACGAGTTTTTGGAAGAGAACCTCCGGACTGGCCGAATCCGCCCAAGCAAGTCACCCATGGCCGCCCCAGTGTTCTTTGTCAAGAAGAAGGATGGATCGCTCCGCTTGGTTCAGGACTACCAGAAGCTCAACAACATGACAGTAAAAAATCGGTATCCGCTTCCGCTCATCTCAGACTTGGTGGACAAGCTGCGAAATGCTCGCTACTTCTCCAAGCTCGATGTCCGATGGGGTTTCAACAATGTCCGGATTAAGGAGGGTGACAAGTGGAAGGCTGCATTTCGGACGACCCGAGGACTCTTCGAACCCTTGGTGATGTTCTTCGGACTGACAAATAGCCCTTCTACTTTCCAGACCATGATGAACGACCTATTTCGGGAGCTCATTACGGAAGGTGTGGTTATTATCTATTTGGACGACATCCTGATCTACACCAAGACACGCGAGGAGCACCGCCGGGTCCTCAAGCGAGTTCTAGAGATCCTCCAAAAGAACAAGCTCTTCCTTCGAGCAGACAAGTGCGATTTCGAGCAGACAAAGGTGGAATATCTCGGAGTTGTCATTTCCGAGGGTAAGATCGAGATGGACCCTGTGAAGGTATCTGGTGTTGCGGACTGGCCGACGCCTCAGACTCGGACTGAGCTTCAATCCTTCCTTGGGTTCATCAATTTCTACTGCTGCTTCATCAAGGACTACTCGCATATTGCCCAGCCGCTCTTCGATCTCACTTGTGTGAAGGAATGGCAGTGGAATGACTCCGCTCAGTCTGCATTTCTTCAGATCAAAGAGCTGATCACTTCCGAACCTGTTCTAGTGTTTCCAAAGGAAGATAGGCCATATCAGGTCGAAGCAGACTCGTCGGACTATGCAACAGGTGCGGTCTTGTCGCAGCTCGATCTGGATGATGGTAAATGGCATCCTGTCGCATTCTACTCTAAAAGTCTACAGGCTGCAGAGCAGAACTACAAGATACACGACAAGGAGATGCTTTCGATCATCCGGGCACTCGAAGAGTGGCGGCACTACCTCGAAGGCGCTGAAACTCCATTTGAGATCTGGACGGACCACAAGAATCTCGAGTACTTCATCAAAGCTCAGAAACTCAACCGCCGTCAAGCCCGCTGGTCCCTCTACCTCTCCTGCTTCGACTTCACTCTCCAACATCGTCCGGGTCGGACTATGGGTAAGCCGGATGCTCTCTCGCGCCACTCGGACCACTCGGATGGTAAGGACAACAACAAGGACGTGGTCTTGCTCAAACCAGCCTACTTTGCCGTCCGTGCCACAGGTGTCACTCTTGAAGGGGAGGAGAAGGATATCCTCATGGCTATCCGGACCGGAGTTCGTAACGCGAAGTTTGAAGATGCAGTGGCAAAGGCGGCAGAGGAGTTGAAGAAGGCGCAGGGCAGCCGCAAGACAGTCCGGAGTGCAGAATGGTCTCAATCAGACGGACTTCTGATGTTCCGGGGTAAGATCTATGTTCCGGACTCACCAGACCTGCGTCGGAAGATTGTAGCCCAGCACCATGACACCAAGGTCGCCGGCCACGCAGGTAGATGGAAAACTCTGGAACTCGTCTCCTGCAGCTACTGGTGGCCGAACATGTTCCGGTACGTTGGATCCTACACCCGCCATTGCGACCTCTGTCTCCGGACGAAGGCTCAGAGGCATCCGCCAATGGGTGAACTCCATCCGCTTCCTATTCCAGATGAACGCTGGGACCGGTTGAGCGTGGACTTCATTGTCGAGCTCCCAGAGTCAGACGGATTTGATGCAGTCATGAACGTGGTCGACTCCGTGAGTAAACACGCCCATTTCATCCCAACTCACACCACCGTATCTGCCCTCGGGTCTGCCAACTTGTACCTACAGAACGTCTGGAAGCTACACGGCCTCCCTCGGTCTGTTGTGTCTGATCGAGGTCCACAATTCGTCGCAGAGTTCACCCGAGAAGTTTACCGGATGCTTGGGATCAAGCTGGCCGCATCCACAGCTTACCACCCTCAGTCAGATGGACAGACAGAGCGGACAAACCAGGAACTTGAGTCCTATCTCCGGATCTTTGTCGGTGAATGTCAGAACGACTGGGCTCGACTTCTCCCTATGGCAGAGTTCGCATACAACAACCGGGTCCATGCATCCACTCAGCAGTCACCATTCCTCCTGGATACAGGCCGCCACCCTTGGCTTGGGTTCGAACCTCATCAGCCACCATCTCGGATGGAGTCTGCAAACGAGTTTGTAGACCGGATGAAGTCTGCGGTTGACGAAGCTCAATCTGCATTGGTCAAGGCTCAGGATGACATGAAGCGCTACTACGATCAACGTCGGACTCCCGCTCCAGAGTACCAACTGGGTGACAAGGTTTGGCTGGATTCGTCAGACATTAACCTTGCCCGACCTTCCCGGAAACTCGGACATGCACGTCTTGGCCCCTACAAGATCATCCGGAAGGTTGGCAAGGCAGCATACCGACTCGAGCTCCCGCCAGGCTTATCCCGCCTTCACCCTGTCTTCCCTGTTGTCAAACTCTCACCCTTCATTCCGGATCCCATCCCGGGTCGACGCCCAGCTGCTCCACCACCACCGCAGCTCGTTGATGGAGAAGAGGAACACGAAGTTGAAGAAGTCCAGAATAGCAGACGGTTCAGCCAAGTGTTAAAGTATCTGGTGCGCTGGCGAGGCTATGGCATTGAGCATGACTCCTGGGAGCCTGCGAGCAACCTCCGGCATGCTGCCCAGAAGGTCAGGGACTTCCACGATCGCCACCTGGATGCGATCCGAGTACTTCAGATGACTCCAACGGCCCTCGATCAGTCCTGGGAGCGTTGGCGCAGTCGGAAAGCCCCTGGCTCTGTCCAGTCATATTTTGATATTTTCTCGCAGCAATCTGGAGTTTCGGGGTTGGTGAATTCGTGGCGCAGCAGGCAGGAATCTTCACGTCGGGTCGCCGTAGGCTTGAAAGGGGGGTGATGTAAGGGGACACTTCTATTTTCTCCTTTTCCCCTGTCTCTCCCTTCCTCTTCATTTATTTCTCTTTCTTTTCATTCCACGGACTCGTATTTACTTTCCTCTTCTTCCCTTTCCATTCTACCACACATCCGAGCCTTATCCGGCACATCCGAGCCTTATCCGGTGCATCTGAGCAACATCCGGCACATCCGAGCAACATCCGGCACATCCGATGCATTTCCCGCGCCTCGGCCGCACTTCGGCCGCACATCTGATGCATCCGATCAATATCCGACTCATCCGATGTGTTTCCCGTGCCTCGGCCGCACTCGGCTGCACTTGCGCATGCCCAGATGCGCTTCAGATGCATGTATACACTTGGGGGCACGTCCGGGTGACCCATACCTTCTTCCCACACCTCTTTACTTCCCATTTCCACTTTCCTGGATCGCTGGCACAATTCTTGCATATTCCCTCCACCTTTCTATCACATGTGCCTGCTCATACCTTGTGATATTCTCCGGACTTGTGGCGGGTGTACTATACAGTTCTCCCACCTTTCTCTCACGCTTCTACAGTATATACTTCGCCTCCTAGCATGGAGAATCCTTATCTTGTTCTCTTTGGATTCTCCCTCTGCTAGGTGAGCAGCCTCTCATGTACTGTAGTAGCTCTATTCATCTCTTTGGATTCTCCCTCTGCTAGGCTTGCGCTGTCGGCCATCTTGAGGTTGCCCTTACAGCTCCCGGCAGAGCCCGTTCTATTTAAACTATGGCAGACATCTGAGGATGGGAGTGGAACCGAGAAAGCAGTCGAAAGTAGAAGCGGTTGATAAGTTCGCCAAGCGAATGAAGCAGACCTGGGAGGAGGCGCGGTCTGCATTAGTTAGAGCAGGGGAAGAAATGAAAAAATATGCAAATAGAAAAGTAGGCGAGACACCCGAGTATCGAGTAGGTGATAAGGTGTTCATCTTCACCAATAACTTAAGCATGACCAGGCCGTCGCGCAAGCTCGAGCAAAAGAAAATTAGGCCATACGAGGTGATTGCGGTGCCAACAAAAAACGCAATAACATTAAAGCTTCCAAAAAAATTGTCCATCCACCCTACTATCTTGACTCATCGTACCGAAAAGGCAAACATCCCTACTATTCCAGGACAGCAGACACCACCACCGCCCCAGTACAAATCCAGGGAGAAAAGGAGTACAAAGTCGAGGAAGTATTAGACAGCTGATTGCGAAGGGGACGGCTGGAGTATTTAGTCAGATGGAAGGGCTACACCGCGGAACACGACTCCTGGGAGCCTGAAGCAAGCATGAAACACGCACCGGAGCGAACACAGGCATTCCACTCGAAACACGCAGCCGCCCCCAGAAGGATCGCGGTCGCGGCGTTCGATCTCGTTGGCTTCAGGCCAAAACACATATATACTGAGCCAATGTTCGTCACCAACACAAAGATTTACGAACCGACAATACCAAACAGTGACAACAACGTAACCTGCCAAAATCACGACAGCTAGAAGGAGGACCAGGACCAACAAAACACGATGATGGATAGACCATGACAAGAAGAAAGCGCCCTGGTTAACGTCAGCCATGCGTTTATCGAGGAAATAGACTCGTCAACGGAGTAGACAAGTTCTAAGGAGGGGGTGATGTTACGGTCTGACTTTTCCTTTCACTTTTCTTTTCTTTTCCCATGTATCACATGACGAACACGTAGTTGCTTACTACACCATGCTTACTACTTACGTTACTGCGCTTACACATCAGGCCCTGTATTTATAATCACTTTAGTCAGAACCTCACCTCTACTGCATGGGCGCAGTCCATGACATCATGCCTTATGGTGATGTGCTAACCATTCCATGGAATGCCAGCAGGATACAGCATGTAGTAGAACATGAGGACTGTAGTATATAAAAGCGAATAACATACCCAGAGACGTTAACTCGTTCTCTTGGGATACCCACTTACATAGTGCCTAAGTCAGCGTCTTCAACCTCTCGTCTCTCTTCTCCCTTATCAGACTAAGCCCTTACCTTCTCAATAACAACTTTACTAACTCCAACGCTTGTAGAGCCCACGTACATTTTATAGTGTATTGTGTTGCCCTAACACTGCTCTGGAGTGATTACAATTCAATTTACTAGATTCAACAATGCTCCTGACGTCCTCCAAGCTACACCCTATAACAAATCCTACTCACAATGGTGGCTTACACACTACATCTAATTCATCACCTGTCCCCTTGAGCATATTGCAATCCACCAAGTTGGAAAACCAGCAGCCCGCCAAACCAACATATTTGCAAGCTGGTACCCCTACATTTGGTAGATTGCTTGCCCCACCAGATCTCGTCCCAGCATTAACCAACATGCAGTCTGGACCCAGTGGGAATGTGAACATGAACCAGGGCTTGATAGCCTTGAGGGCAATGCGATCAGTACATAGCCTGGCCAGGATCAGTAGCTGGGCGCAACTCAGGAATGGGGATGATGAGGAGACAGCTGCAAACAGTGAACCCGTCAAAGGAGATGGCAAGAAGGGGAAACACAACAAGGAGAAGAAAGACAAGAAGGAACTGGTCAAGAGCAAAGACAAGGCATTTGAGAAAGAAGAAGAAGAAGAAGAAGAAGAAGAAGAAGAAGAAGAAGAAGAAGAAGAAGAAGAAGTCCAAGAGGAAGTCACAGACTTTGCACATATTAACAAGTAGCTTCAAGGTGTGCACGTTGAGTCCCATGAGGTCACTACATCCTCCTGTGTCACATGATGGGAGTCTGAAGGAGGCAAAAAGTTTGGGCAAGAGGAGCACTCTGCTAGGATTGGGGCTGCCATCTACAATGGTGATGCATCTGCCTAGTGTTTGTGAAGGTAGCAACACTTCATTGATTCTGGTAAATGAGACTAATCCAAACATGTTGGCACCCAGGACAGCCTCTGTAGGACATGTCTTTCTCACTGGTCACAACTGTGTCTGGCTTTCCATCCCTTGCCAGCAGCGATCAGCAACTGAAGTCATCTGTGACAAGAATCTGGCATGAGCTTTGCTTCGATCTCTTCCTATGGACAGGTTATCAATGCTGCATCACTGATCCCTTCTCCCTTGCGCTCCCGGTGAGTCTTTACAACAGAAGCTTTGCAGCTCATCACCATCACCACAACTCTTTGACTACCAGCACTAGCTCAGTAGTGCAGTCTATGCATGGTGTTGGTGGATGTAGAGTGATTGTTATGGTGTGACTTTTTTTCCTTTTCTTTCACCCCTATGAATCACATGACAGACACATAGGTAGCTTACAATACCATGCTTACTCATTCATTATGATATCATGCTTATTCTGTCAGCCTGTATTTATAATAGCTTTAGTCATAACCTCGCCATAGCTGTGTGGGCGCAGCCCATGACATCATGCCTTATGATGATGTGCTAACCGTTCCATGGAAAGCAGGCAGGTTAAAGCATGTAGTAGGCATGAGGGTTATGCATGTACTAGTAGTATATAAGGTCAAATATAACACCCAGAGATGTTAACTTGTTCTCTTGGAATTTCCACTTATACAGTGCCTAAGTCATCATCTTCACCTTTCCCCTTCTCCCTTAGACTAAACCATTCTTCTTCATTATTATCACTTACTCACTCAACATCTTGTAGAGCCCAAGTATTGTTTATAGTATACATGTCACCCTAACAGAAGAATGAGTTCCCCACCACACACCTGCTCTACGACATCAACCTACACAGGGCACATCTACCAAATACTCCCTACCGTTACTAACATTTCTTTACTCCCCTCATCTCTATAGTTGCACACCCAATTCAGACAACAGGTCCTACACTTTAGTGAAGTAACATTTAAAGACGACTTTCTGAGTGGATCCCTATAGGCGTTGACTGATCACTAACCTTTGGGGAGGGGTCAACATGCAAGGTGCTTGACAGAGAAAGAAGGCCTTACCTTGTTTGTCCAGCAAGTCAGTGTGCAGCCTTGCATTTTAGAAAACCTACCTCGTCATCGTTGTTTGCTCAGGTGCCGGCGTGCACTAGTTTGAAGCTCAACGTTGATTGACAGGAAACCCATATGCCCCCTACCCGTTCACATCTAACCTGCTCCAATATCTACACAGTCTTCCTGTATCTCCTCATTTCTGATCCCACCCTTAACTGCCAAAACAAGAAACTTGCCACCCGAATCCTGAAAAGCACCCCCCCTAGCTTTTTGAGACAATTATTATCCCTGTCACACCTGCCAACCCTCGTCGCCACCCACGCCAGGCCCCAGCCCGGTACTTTATCTGGGGAAATAATGTCATTCTCAACTGTCAGGCTGACGTCTGTCCAACCTTACAACAGGCTCAGGCGGCTAGCGCTTCAAGGGAGAGATTCATCTGAGGAGGCTGCAGGGCCTAGTGTATGGGCAGGAGCCCTTGACCCAGTATCACCTACACCACAAACCCCTACTCAATATCCATGGCCGCCACAAGGCACTGAAACCCCTGCTACATCTGAACAACCCACAAATACCAACAACATCTTAGCCACAATGAGGCAAATGATGACGGATATGGAAGCACATATGGAGGTGAGAATCCAACAAGCCCTGGTCCCGCAAAGCCGACCAGCTAGCATAGCTATCCGAGCAAGTCATTCACTCCCCAGAGCACCCTATGGGGCACCACCACCTCCACCTTTTCCAACACCACCACCAACACCTCCAGCACCATTGGTAGATAACCTGGCACCACCCCAAGCCAGAAATAGCCTGAAAATGGCCCAACCTGAACCCTTCGACAGAGAACGATCCAAGTACCAAAGCTTCATCAGGAGCATTGAAGTATATATTTATGTAAACACCTACCAATTCCCCACTGAACCAACCAAGGTTCTTTATCTTCTATCATATGTTCAAGGAAGAAAAGCAGACAACTGGAAGAATATAATGACGACAAAGGTCTTGGAATGGGTAAGGACTCAGGTACCAGATGAACAGGTCTTAAGTTTTCAAAAGATATGCTGAAGCCTACAGGAGGCATTCAGGGATCCTAATCCCAGAGACATGGCAATAATGTTCCTGAGCCACTTACGCCAAGGATCAGACACGGCAGAGGATTTTATTATGAAATTCAACACATACAAAGACAACATAGGCTACAACGATGTGGCCTTAACTGAAGCATTTAAGAGAGGGCTAAATCCAGTGCTACTGAACAAGGTGTATGGTAGGTTGGTGACATAAAGGGTCATTACCTCCACATGTCCTTTGTAGGTAACCCTTATGTCTACTTTCTCCATGACTCTTCCTGCGTTGTTTGGCATTCCATCAGCGTTTCTGATGATGGCAGGGTTTGATAATTTTTTGGTTTTTATGCTGTTTTTATTTATGTATTCCTGATCAATAAATGAGTCTGATGCTTTGCAGTCCAGCATCAATTCTGGGGTGAGTGTGGTTAGGGTGTTATGTGTCTTTAGGTTGATTTCCACTGGTACATAGTTTTTGTCTTTAAAGGTTCTTTGTAAATAGATTTCCTTTGATTTTTGGGGGCTTTCTTGTGTCTTAGGGGTCTTGTCTGGTGGTAAAATAATAGATGTTTTCTTTTCTGCTGCTACTGGTACATGATTTTCAGTAACAAAAGTAGAGTCCAGCTCCAAGACAAGTGCTGAGAACTTGTTCTTGGAACTTAAGTCGACGCTTCTTGAGTTCCTTTGGAAAAACCCTGTTGGGCTAACTCCTCCCCCCAATACTCCTGCTGGTCCTTGTATGTCATTTGCCTAACATCCAACCTTCTCTTGCAGTTCCAGGCCATGTGATCCAATCCTCCGCATTTGTAACAGTAAATTGGTGTTCTTTGCGACCTATCTACATCCATTGAGTTTGGGTCTCTGGTCACAATTTGCAGAGCAGGAAGTAGTGGTCCCATTTGAGTTTGCTGTTGTTGTTGTTGTTATTGCCCCTAAGGGGGCAGTGCCTGCCTTTGGTACTGGTATGGGCACCACTGGTTTTGTGTTGCCATTGTGGTGGTATTTTTAACTGCAGGTTTGGCTGGTGCTGATTTCGAGTAGGACTGAGCCTCTCTCCATTGCCTGTCTATTGTGATGGCTTCTTCCTGCCATCCTTTGCAGTCTGCTGGTAGGGGTCTCCTACCATATACTTTGTTTAGCAGTGCAGGGTTTAGCCCTCTCTTGAATGTTTCAGTTAAGGCTATGTCATTGTAACCCGTGTCATCTTTGTATGCATTGAACTTCATAATAAAATCCTCTGCTGTGTTGGACCCCTGGCGTAGATGACTCAGAAAGGTTATCACCATGTCCCTCAGATTAGGGTCTCCAAATGCCTCCTGCAGGCTTTGGCATATCTTTTGAAAACTTGAAACTTGTTCATTTGGCACCTGGGTCCTTACCCATTCCAGGACTTTCGTTGTCATCATCGTATTTTTCCAGTTGTCCACTTTCCTTCCTTGAACGTAGGACAGAAGGTAGAGGACTTTCATTGCTTCGTCGGGAAACTGGTATGCATTTACATAGATGAATACCTGGATACTTCGAATGAATCCTCAGCATTTTGACCGTTCTCTGTTGAAGAGTTTGGGTTGTGCCATTTTCAGGCTGTGTCTGGCTTGGGGCGGTGTCAGGTTATCTACTAATGATGCTGGAGGTGGAGAGGGAGTTGGTGGAAAAGGTGGAGGTGGTGGTGCCCCGTAGGGTGCTCTGGGTAATGGACAGCTCACTCAGGTGGCTACGCTAGCTGGCCGGCTTTGGGAAACTAGTGCTTGTTGGATTCTCACTTCCATATGTGCTTCCATATCTGCCATCATTTGCCTCATTGCAGTTAAAATGTTGTTGGTATTTGTGGATTGTTCAGATGTAGCAGGGGTTTCAGTGCCTTGTGGTGGCCATGGATATTGAGTAGGGGTTTGTGGTGTAGGTGATACTGAGTCAAGGGGTCCTGCCCATACACTAGGCCCTGTGGCCTCCTCAGATGAATCTCTCCCTTGAAGTGCTGGCTGCCTGAGCCTGTTGTAAGGTTGGACAGACATCAGCCTGACAGTTGAGAATGACATTATTTCCTCTGATGAAGTAATGAGCTGGGGTTTGGCATGGGTGACAGTGAGGGTTGGCAGGTGTGATTGGGATAATAATTGTCTCAAAAAGCTAGGAAGTGCTTTTCAGGATTCGGGTGGCAAGTTTCTTGTTTTGGCAGTTAAGGGTGGGATTGGGAATGAGGAGGTAAGGAAATATGGCATAAATGTTAGAGCCAGTTAAGTGTGAGTGGGTCAGAGGCATGCAGGGTTTCTGTCAACCAACATTGAACTTCAAACTAGTACATGCTGGTACCTGAGTGGACAATGATGGCAAGGTAGGTTTTCTAAAATGCAAGGCTGCACACTGACTTGCTGGACAAACAAGGTAAGGCCTTCTTTCTCTGTCAAGCACCTTGCATGTTGACCCCTCCCCAAAGGTTAGTGATTAGTCAACACCTATAGGGATCCACTCAGAAAGTTGTCTTTACACATTACTTCACTAGAGTATAAGACCTGTTGTCCGAATTGGGTGCGCAACTATAAGGATGAGGGGGAACGAAAAGAATGTTAGTAATGGTAGAGGGTATTGGTAGATGTGACCTGTGTTTGATTGGTGCTGTAGAGCGGGTGTGCAGGTTGGAACTTGTTCTTCTGTTAGGGCAACACATATACTACAAACAATACATGGGCTCTACAAGATGTTGAGTGAGTAAAGTGATAATAAGGATGAGGAAGGGCTTAGTTCAGAGAGAGAGGGGGATGGTGAAAACGATGACTTAGGCACTGTATAAGTGGAAATTCCAAGAGAACAAGTTAACATCTCTGGGTGTTATATTCGACCTTATATACTACTAGTACATGCATAACCCTCATGCCTACTACATGCTTTAACCTGCCTGCTTTCCATGAAACGGTTAGCACATCATTGTAAGGCATGATGTCATGGGCTGCGCCCATGCGGCTATGGCAAGGTTATGACTAAAGCTATTATAAATACAGGCCGACAGAATAAGCATGATATCATAATGAATGAGTAAGTGTGGCATTGTAAGCTACCTATGTGTCCATCATGTGATTCACAGGGGTGAAAGAAAAGGAAAAGAAAGTCACACCAAAACACTGCTGGGTCCTCAAGCAAGTCCTAGAGATCCTCCAAAAGAACTAGCTTTTCCTCCAAGCAGACAAATGAGATTTCAAGCAGACAAAAGTAGAGCATCTCAGAGTTGTCATTTCTGAGGGCAAGATCAAGATGGACCCTGTGAAGGAATCCAGTGTTGCAGACTGGCCAATGCCTCAGACTCAGACTGAACTTCAATCCTTCCTCAGGTTCATCAATTTCTACTGACACTTCATCAAGGACTACTCACATATTGTCTGGCCACTCTTTGATCTCACTTGTGCAAAGGAATGGCAGTGAAATGACTCTGCTCAGTCCACATTTCTTCAGATCAAAGAGCTGATCACTTCCAAACCTGTTCTAGTGTTTCTAAAGAAAGATAGGCCATACTGGGTCAAAGCAGACTTGTTGTACTATGTGACATGTGTGGTCTTGTTATAGCTGGATCTGGGTGATGGTAAATGGCATCCTATCACATTGTACTCTAAAAGTCTGCAGGCTGCAGAGCACAACTATGAAATACATGACAAGGAGATGCTTTCAATCATCTGGGCACTACCTTGAAGGCACTGAGACTCTGTTTGAGACTTGAATGGACTACAAGAACCTCAAGTATTTCATTAAGGCTTAGAAGCTCAACTACTGTCAAACCCACTGGTCCTTCTACCTCTTCCACTTCGACTTCACTCTCCAACATCATCAGACTATGGGTAAGTGTTAGGGCAACACTAAACACTATAAAAGTGTATGCGGGCTCTACAAGATGGCGAGTAAGTAGGTTGTAAAATTGAGAAGAAAGGGGGATTTGTTTGAGAGCGGGCTGGAAACTTGAAGACACTGACTTAGGCACTATGTTAGTGGAATCCCAAGAGAACGAGTTAACGTCTCTGGGTGTGCTATTCGTTCTTATATACCACAGTCCTCATGTTTGCTACACGTTGTATCCTACAGGAATTCCATGGAACACTTACCACATCACCATGAGGTGTGATGTCATGGACTGCACCCATGAGGTTTCGGTGAGGTTCTGACTAACGTGATTATAAATACGGGGGCCTAGGCATAAGCACGATATCGTAAGCGGTAAGCATAATGTAGTAAGCTACTACGTGTCCGTCATGTGATGTGTGGGAAAAGGAAAAGAAAACAGAAAAGAAAGGCGAACCATAACAGTAAGCCAGATGCTCTCTCGCACTGCTCAGATCACTCAGATGGTAAGGATGACAACAAGGATGTGGTCTTGCTCAAACCAGCCTACTTTGCTGTCTGTTCCACAGGTGTCACTCTTGAAGGGAAGGAGAAGGATATCCTCACAGCTATCTGGACTGGAGTTCATGATGCAAAGTTTGAAGATGCAGTAGCAAAGGCAGCAAAGGAGTTGAAGAAGGTGCAGGATAGTCACAAACAGTCTGGAGTGTGGAATGGTCTCAATCAGACAGACTTCTGATGTTCCAGGGTAAGATCTATGTAGGGCTGCCAACCGTACCGTACACGGGCAACGGCTGTACACAGTTGGGACATGTACGGTTATGGGCTGTTGATATGTACGGGCTCTACGGTATGTCAAAAAGGCCAATACGGTTACGGTACCGTCATCGAAACGGCCGTAAATACTGTACGAGTACGGGTCTTTCTGCGCAAGGTTTAATGATTAATCTCCTGTAACTAGCTATCTAAGCGCAGATAATGTTTGAGCAGCATGAGAGAGCTAATAGTATCGGTATTGAGGCTTGAGCGCCGCATCGAGATTGTGTCACATCCGCCAGAGAAAAACCTGCTCAACGGCAACAGCAGAGCCTGTTCAACACATTAGAAAAGAACCGAACATGATCACCACGAGAAACTGACCTGGAATAAAGAGGACATCCAGCGCTAGTTGATATAAGTGAGGGAATTGCAAACGGTGATTGAACCACCAATCAATTGGGTCACATGTATCGAAGTCTTCAGGTTCTAGCTTCCAGAATTCTTGAAGTTCGTCGATGGGTGGGCGTTCACGTTGCTTGTACCTTGAAGTAAAATCATATTTGGCCGTTGAGTTGGTTGACAAAATCGATGCCGAAGAGCCTTCTCTTGAAGGTACAGAGGTTTGATGCTTATACTCTTTGTTGAAGTGAGTTTCCAGGTCTTGCTTACATTTCTCAAGGTATACTTTGAGTGTCGGGTCATCCTCGTAGTCCACTACTACTCCTTTGTATCCAATACGGGGATCAAGCACTAATGGTATGAAAATTAGCAAGGGAACCAAGTGGTTAATTAACGACTTACATGCCGCCCATGTATAGAATGGTGATTGGTCAAACTTCTCGTAGTATTCGGCGAGCTTCATGTGTGCATCCGTGAGGGCTTGCTTCATCCTCGGCGATACTGAGTCAGGCAGGCTGCGCAAGATCCTCTTGATGTGATCTTGGAGCCCCCGAAATGTTGTGTGTACTGTCGATAGCATGGGGAATCTTGTTGCTGACATGCTGGTCGTGGCGTCTCGAAATGCTTGAAGCCAATCCTCAAGCAAGGATAGAGCATCCCAATCGCTAGGCTTCAACTCTAACGGGCGAACCTCGCGCTGACGATCGACCCAGTCATCCAAGCAATTCCGATGGTCTAGTGCGCGTCCTGAATAACAGTAAGTTAATAACGAAGCAAGAACCATCAAATCGGGCAGGAACTCACGAAGCATCTGATGGGTAGATGTCCATCTTGTTCGGACATCCAGAATCAACATTAGTGCAGAGGCCGAGGAGTCCGCTTCAGCAAGTGACTCCGCAACTGCTTGGAGCCATGTTTGGCGACGCTGTGGGCTAACACAAACAGCACGAACGATCTTGCGAAGCTAAAGAGGGATTTGTTAGTATATTTACATAATGATGGAGGTTATCGTGTAGAGTACCCGATCAAGCACATGAGGAATCCCTTTGTCTGGCTGTGCTAACGATACCGAGTCGTCGCCAATTTGGTGTGTAGCTTCTGCATCATATTCTTGCCCGAGGTATATGTTGACTGTTTCCTGATAGTCGCCACTGCGGCTACCTGCGTGGTTGCTTTCGGATTCAGATATTGCACCTACACCTTCAAGTAACTACAGCTCGCAGTAAATTAGTAAGAGTGGTGAACAAAAGTAAGTAACAGTACCTTTAATGCAGCCAAGTGAATGGTATGAGGCATGCAACGTAACTGACTACGATGAGCAGAGAAAATGATTGATTCATCTTGAAACCGTGCCTCGAGAGCGGTTAACATTGTGTCGTTGTTTGAGGCGTTGTCCATAACGAAGGCTACAATCTGTATTCCAAGGCGTCATATTCAGAATTCAAGTACATGGTCGGTAATAATACGGTTGACCTTTTTCAATACACCGAACGTTAGTAATGTATCCCATACAACTTCGGCAAGATTTTCACCGCTATGCTCTCCATGGAGCTCGCGGAATCCAATAAGAAGCTCCTCTGTATCTAGTAAGTATTTCGGGACCAACTCAAGAGAGTACTGCTTACGAAGATGTCCATCATTGGTGACATAATGTGCGACTATCGCGAGGAAGGCATAGTGGTTAGACGATGTCCAAGCATCTAGTGATATTGAAACTTTGCCCTTCAGTTCCTACTCATTATCAGTGTTGCGGTCAACTCGCAATACCAGAACAAACTCACCGAGAACATCCTCTTAATATCTTCTACTTTGTCTTCACCCATCTTCATGATGCGAGTCTTGATGGTTGTTCGGTGGGGTACATGGAGTGGCTTGATTGAATGGTGGGTATACTCAAGAAGGCGACGGAGTTGCGGCCGTTCCACCTCTTCAAAGGGTTGGTCGCAGGCGATGATCCATTCCACAAGTAGCTGCTCAAACTCCTTTTGATCAAAACGGACCCTATGAACAAGCCACGTCTAAGCATATGAATCACCGCAACATTAAAGCATACTCACCTTTGCCTTTTCTACTTGCGCTGCAAAAGCGGCAGCGATCGAGCCATCGGATTTACTCAGGCCTTGAAGATACTTGGCCATGCCTTCGTAGCCAAGCTTCTTGGTCCCGGAGGCGATGGAAATCTCCTCCTCGGTAGGTGGCACCGGTAGCCGTGCCTTCAGTATCTCGTACAACTGGTACATTGGTGGGACATTGTTCCTCAAGTGGTTGATAAGGCCTGTGGTAAATATTCATTAACTAAAATCATAGTAACGATCATGTTTCAACACGTACCAGTGAGACTGTAATTCATTTTTGCCGTAATCTGGCAGATCTTCCCAGTGTGGCAGCATTTGTAGTATCTCGAGCCTGCGACTGCCTGTCCCTCCATGGTTGTGGTGATGTCCGTGTAGAAGTGGTAAATGGGATTTCGCTTTTTAGTCTAGTCCATTTTCAGCAAGTATCAAAGTACATACGACTGGAATATACATACCTTTAGCGCTTCAGGGACCTTTCCGTCGGTTAGGTCTGGATCAGTTTGGGACATCCGTCGATTTTTTCGGGGGGATGGCAGAGTCGTTATCGGTGGCTGCCCGCTTCGTTGGCTTCGATTTGGCAGCCGCTCTCGAAGCGGCCTTGCTCCGAGTCTTCGCCTTCGATATTTCAGGTACAAACTTCGTTGGTAGGCTATCCGCAAGCTTGTCAAAACATAAGAATGTGAGAGGGAATCAAAGAGAACATGTTGCGGACTTACTTCGCCATTTGAGATATTCCCCATGGAACCGTCTTCAGTATCATCATCGGAAGGGTCGCCTGCGAAGTCAGAATTGGAGCAATCTGTATCAATATCCATGGGAGCGGGGTGTGGACACAACAGAAGCAGTGCGAGATGCGCGAGCAGTACCCTTTTGAGAGTGTCGGGGCTGTCGAGCCCTTTTAACGATGAGATTTCCTTCATTGTCGACATTTTGCTTGGCTTGAATCGATGCCTTCATGCGTCCAATGGATTTTACGCGATGGCCACGGCCTGTAGGTGCTTTTGAAGGTGATCCTTGGTGAGTTCTACATGTAGACGGAGAGGTGGGAATACTACTCACCATCGGGTCCAGAGATAGGCACCATGTCGTCGGGATCATTGAAGAAATTGATCTGAGCAGCGGGAAGTAGTTTACCATCTGCGCCGACTGCGCATTGGTCGGAAGCCATGAGAATGACCTGCGAGGACCAGGAAGAAGCAGGTCCTTTAATACCGGAGTGACGAGGGACCATCAGATAAGCTGGCATTTCAAAATAATGAAGATTTAGAGAATAAGGATGTGATCGAGGTTTCGTGCCACAGACCTTCCGGGTATATGATGAAATTGAAGTATCATGCTGGGTTTGGAGAGCTTGTAGGGACGCAACCTCGTTTGCAATGGTGACAGAAGGGTCCTAACTTCCGAGGGCATATTGTGGGTTTTCAGACGGCCAAAATGTTCTTCAAACTGGTTAGAATCTGCGCGTCGAGTGCTAAACAAACGTACAACTTACTTCCAAGGTGAGTCTTGACGTCCCTGCGCCCTTGCGGCAGCGTCGTTGGCGGACCAGCCGCCAAGTTCGTGGCGCAGGCTTGAAGCAGCTTGAAACACAGCAAAATCACACGGCACTGAATCATGTGGTTGTGTGAACGGGATACGGGCCGTAAACAGCATGCACTCAACTGAGCGCACGGGTAACCTAATACCCGTCCCGAACCTGTAAACCCAAGGTCAAACATACAGCAACGGTTACGGTGCCGCATACCGTACATACGCAGCGTATAACCCGTTTGTACGGTTACGGTTGGCAGCCCTAGATCTATGTTCTGGACTTACTGAACTTGTGTCAGATTATTGTAGCCCAGCACCATGGCACCAAGGTTGCAGGCCATGCTGGCAGATGGAAAACTCTGCAACTTGTCTCCTGCAGCTACTGGTGGCTAAACATGTCCCACTACATCAGATCCTACACCTAGCATTGCAACCTCTGTTTCTGGACAAAGGCTCAGAGGCATCTGCCTATGGGTGAACTCCATCTGCTTCCTATTCCAGATGAACACTGGGACCAGTTGAGTGTGGACTTCATTGTTAAGCTCCCAGAGTTGGTCAGATTTTATGTGGTCATGAATGTGGTTGACTCTGTAAGCAAACACACCCATTTCATCCTGACTCACACCACCATATCTGCCCTCAGGTCTGCCAACTTGTACCTACAGAACATCTAGAAGCTGCATGGCCTCCCTTGGTCTGTCATGTCTGATTGGGGTTCACAGTTTGTTGCAGAATTCACTCAGGAAGTCTACTAGATGCTCAGGATCAAGCTAGCCACATCAACATCAGACTCCTGCTCTGAAGTACCAACTGGGTGACAATGTTTGGCTGGAATCATCAGACATTAACCTTGCCTGACCCTTCTGGAAACTTTGACATGCACATCTTGGTCCCTACAAGGTCATCCAGAAGATCGGCAAGGCAGTGTACCAACTTAAGCTCCTGCCAGGCTTACCCTGCCTCCACCCTGTCTTTCCTGTTGTCAAGCTCTCACCCTTCATTTCAGATCCCATCTCAGGCCAATGCCCTGCCACTCTGCCACCTCCACAGCTTGTTGATGGAGAAGAGGAACATGAAGTCAAAGAAGTCCAGAATAGTAGACACCTCAGCCAGGTGTTAAAGTATCTGGTGTGCTGGCAAGGCTATGGAATTGAGCACAACTCCTGGAAGCCTGTGAGCAACCTCCAGCACACTTTCCAAAAGGTCAAGGACTTCCACAATCACCATCCAGATGCAATCTAAGTACTTCAGGTGACTTCAACGGCCCTTGACCAGTCCTGGGAGCATTAGCGCAGTCAGAAAGCTCCTGGCTCTGTCCAGTCATATTTCAATGTTTTCTCTCAGCAATCTGAAGTTACAGGGTTGGTGAATTTGTGGTGCAGCAGGCAGGAATCTTTGCATCAGGTCATCACAGGCCTGAAGGGGGGGTGATGTAAGGGGACACTCATATTTTCTCCTTTCCCCTGTCTCTCTCTCTCTCCCTCTTTGTTCCTTTTGTTTTCCTTTCTTTCCATGGACTCTTATTTACTTCTCCCTTCTTCCCTTTCCATCCTACCATGCATTCAAGCCCTATCTGATGCATCTGAACCCTATCCAATGCATTCAAGCCACATCCAATGTATCTGATGTATTCCCCACACTCCAGACTTGCCCAGCCATGCTCCAGCATGCTTGGACATGCTTCAGACTCATGTATACACTTCAGGGTGACCCATACCTTCTTCCCCCACCTCCTTACTCCCCATTCCCACTTCCCCAGGTTGCTGGCAAGACTCCTGCATATTCCCTCCACTTGCTATGACATGTGCCTGCCTTACAGTTATCCCACCTCTCTCCCACACTTCTACAGTATATACTTAGCTTTCTAGCAAGAAGAATCCTTATTCTGTCCTCTTTGGATCCTCCCTCTGCTAGGTGAGCAGTCTCTCATGTATTGTAAGTAGCTTTTTATTCATATCTTTGAATTCTCCCTCTGCTAAGCTTACACTGTCAGCTGTCTTGAGGTTGCCCCAACACCCTTTTGATGCAAATGTGTAAGTGGTTCATCTGCATGTATGAAAACAAACCACTTAGCCAACATTTAGCAGCCAGCTGGACATTATAAAAATGTCCTCTTGCTTGTTCATATTTGTGGGGTGGCATCTATCAGAGGCATCCTTAAGTGAAAGGGGACTTAGTACCAGTAGGTATATCTTGGGTAGATCAATAAAATATCTGACATGTAATCAATCAAGAGGCTTATGTGGTATTCTTCAACTAAATAGCACTGTTGGGAATTGTCAGTTCTTGGAACAGTGAAATTATCTGAGCAATTCCAGTTGTCAAATTGCCTCCAGAGGCAATTTAATGATTCAGTGATTCACATGATTTGCAGGCTTGGATTTGCCCTCTGAATCAACTCTGGGACTGTTGTTGCAAATGGAGCTTTAGGGCAAGCTGGCACATAGCAGAATGGCCAAGAATGCTAGAGAATCTCGTGCTTAGTAATAACTTGACTTAGCATTAGCACTGTAGCACTGGTAGCTATTTCACTCATGTATTTAAGTCTGTCATAGCTGTTAAAATAACCAGTTCTTCACAGTTAGTCAGGCATATGAGATAGCAGTAGACCCTTGCAAACATGTGAGGGGTCACCTCATTCTTACTACCTATTTATCTACATGGGAACAATCAAATGTATCTACATCTAACTACATTATGATTTGATAACTGCATGCTCAGATTTAGAGAGCACTTGAAATGTGTAACAGTAACCCCAACAATACCTGGCCTGTAGGTAGTATCATCAAGTCCTTTATTCTACTGCACACAATAATTGTCAACTCTGACTGTTACTAATTTCTCAAAGTTGCATACTGAGATGTGAAGCCAGAGGATCATGACACATGCATCAGGGAATTTATGCCTTACTTGTGCCCTTTTTTCGCTTTTGGGGGGCTGTGCAAGACCAAAAGTGCAGAAGTTCCGCAAGCTGCATGTTCATGTTCCTGTGCAAGCGGAAAAGCCAAAAAAGTGTGCAAAAGTAGCTACAAGTGATCACATTAGAAGTTCGTGTACATGATAGTCAATAAACTGATTGACAAAGTAGGTATCAAATGCGTTGAGGGCATCACTGTGGTGGAAACTCTCTGGAAGAAAGCCGTTGCCAAAACATGAAACCAAATGTGCCCCCCAAAGGATTGTATCTAGGTGGATAACTTGCATAGGTTCATAGCCATCTTCATCATGCTCCGCACTCACAACCCACATTCCAGTGTCCACGTGATGAGCTGGCATGTTGTCTGGGTGAACGAACCAATGAACTAATGCACAAGGTACTTGCTTCTCCGTGTATGCATCAAAGTATGAGAACAGAAGCTGAACTCTGGCCAGAAGCAGGCCATTCATCATGTCACTGTCCTCCCTGCCTGCTGAGACAAAAACAGTGTCATAGTGTGGTGAGCTGCTGAGGCTGGGGTTGGAACGAATCATTTCCCGATGCATCCCGCCCTCCCCACATAGCTTGCTTGGAGCATAGAATTGAATGGTAGCCAAATGATAGACTTGAATCGGGCCATTGAACAAGTCGTCTACAATGGATCCATTCTGTGATAGGTCAGCCTGAGGATGGTTGTGGGTATGTATAAACTGGTGAAGGGTGTCAGGAAAATCCGGCAGGCTGATGTCATCAGCAAGCACAGTAAGCATTTGTGAATAGCTGTATTCTGAGGTAAAAGGGTGTCAGTACCATAGATAGTAAAAAATGTGTGAATACAAACGTTGCCTTGTCGCCAACCAAACCAATGTATCTGTACGTGGTTCTGCAGCAG
Source organism: Pleurotus eryngii var. eryngii (assembly GCA_029467805.1). NCBI lineage: Eukaryota > Fungi > Basidiomycota > Agaricomycetes > Agaricales > Pleurotaceae > Pleurotus > Pleurotus eryngii. Next base: position 2,888,088 of record SZVJ01000009.1, on the reverse strand, counting down.
ACCCGTATTCAGTATCTGGCGGCTTCTCTTGCTGCTTGTTATCACTTGTCTTGTGTAGTGATCCTAAACGGGGTGGTTAGGTATAAGTGATGCGAGAGTGGCTGCCTCCGGCTAGCCGGCTCCAGTTCCTTTGTAGATAGAATTTGTTAGTAGTTTTAATAAGTAACGGGCTGACCGTTGAAATCTGTTGATGAGCGCGTGAGATTTGTCTAGTGATATTCCTTTTGCGGGCAAGGCTTTGGCTGTAGGCAGATAGCGGAGGGCTGGGACCTCGAGTGACTGGGCGAAGGGCTGGTTACCTTAGTGAAGATGGCGGGAGATACGAGCGTGCAAGTGGCAGGAAACTGGCGGGGAAAACTGACTGATTTATTGGGGAAGGTAGGCATGGGCTAAATACTGGTACCGGTGAATATAGCGGAATCCGGAAGAGAAAGGTATGTGAAGGGCTTTGTTGTACATTTGAGAGGAGAAAGGGAGGTGGGATAAAGACGGCGCGATGAAGGGGATGGTAGTAAACAAGGGCGATGTGTGAATGATAACCAATGCGCGTGATCCAGGGTAAGTCACCTGATTCAGAACGCGTACGCATCTAAACCAAGGCGAAGCCTTACATCTCCCGGGGGGTATAGATGTTGACCCTCCGTGGTCAACATACACAGGCAAAAGGAAGTAAGATATCAAAGGAATCTATATAAAAGGGTAAAAGGCAAGAGTCGGACTTGCCAGTGGGGTGGGAGAGAGAGAGAGAGAGAGAAAGAAAACAAGGTGGGAAGGAAGAGGAAAGGAAAGAGATGGGAGAGAGGTCTAGATGGGGTATCGTGAGGTTGGAACATTGCGGGGAATGAGGGGAACAGCGTGGATGAGATTGTCGGAAGCTTCGTCGTCGGGGAGGTCGTCTGTTGTGTGTTTCGGAAGGGGGAGCGATGAGCGGGAACGGGGGTAATAAGGGACAACGCGAAACGCGCTGAATCGGAGAGTTGAGATGGCGCCGTCAAGTTCGCTGAGTACGTATGAGCCGCCTTTCGTTCGTCGTATAACTACCATAGGACCGATGTAGCGTGCTTTCATTTTGCCCGATAAGTCTTTCTCAATCTTGATATTGCGGACGAGGACGAGGTCACCGGGTTTGAAGTCGTAGTCGTGGATGTTCGAAGCGAAGCGACGTTCAAATTGCTCGATGGATGCGATACGGCCTTTGAGGATCTTTTGACGCATAATTTCTATGTCTTCGGGGCGTTTGCAAAGCTGTCGGGTACGAAGTTCGATGAGTTCGGCGGTAGAGAGTTGGGTGGAAGGGAGGGGAACAAGGTAAGTCGCTTCGTGGATATCGAAAGGTAGAGTCGGTTCGACACCGTGTACCATGTAGTATGGCGAGAAACCAGTAGCCTTGACAATCGAGACACGTTCGGCCCAGAAAAACTGCTGGTGCAACTGAAACCCCATTTCTTTTCGTCACCGTCGCATGCTTTGCTAATCGCCTCGCGGACATTGTAGTGTTGGCGTTCGACAAGACCGTTGATTGGGAATTGTATGGTGAAATGCGGATGTGATGGATACCGTAGGTCTTTGCAAGGTAGTCAACTGCTTTTACGAACGGAGTTCCGTTATCGGTGATAATTTCTTCGACAGCGCCCCAACGACAGAGTATTTCCTGGAAGATGAACATGCCAATATGCTCAGCCGTTTCACGGCGAAGGGCGCGCCATTCTGGGTACGCTGTCAGAGCGCAGCGAGCATGAACGATGTAGCGGAAGCGGTTGGCGAGTGGCTGGACCATGGTGTCAATGTGTACGCGTCGGAAGAGGGAAGGGGGAATAGTGGGAGTGGGAGGGATGTGGAGTTTTTGCGTAGAGCGAATTTGACAGTCGTGACATGTCTTGACATACCACTGGACATCGCGGCCAAGCTGCGGCCACCAAAATCGTTCGAGAAGGCGAGTGTGTGTAGTGTAGATACCCTTGTGACCCAGTTCGTCGTGTGCTTGGCGAAGGAGAGAGAATCGGCGGGGGAGTGGGATGTAGAGTTTGTGACGGCCTTGAGGGTCTTTGCGCCAGAGCTTGCCATCGTGAATGAAGAAGTCGAGAGCGCGGCGGATAAAGGAAGGAATTTGGGTGTCTTTAAGGTGAGCTGGTTTCTCGGTGGTACGGAGGAAGTGTTCGATATAGGCGATAATCTTGTCGCGCTCTGCAGCTCGTGAGTTCTGGGGTGGATGGATTGGTAAATCTTCACCATGGTCAACAACAGTCCATATAGCTGGTTCGAGCTTCCATTGGCAAGGCGGCGCAGGGCGACGTTGGTGACGTGGCTGAATTTCAAGCATAAAGCCGTTTGCAGCATCAATCCAAGCTTCGATATCTTCGTCAACTGGCGGGTCTTCTGGAGCGCGAGGTCGGCGAGAGAGACCATCGGCGGGGGCATGAGATTTTCCGGGTACATGTCGAAGCTCGAAGTCAAAGAGAAGGATGCCGGCGATCCATCTGTTGATGGTAGCGTTAGGGTGGATGTCTGGATTATTGATCATGCCTTTGATATATTTAGCATCGACTTCAACGACAAGTTTCTTTACGCCAACGAGCCAGAGTTTGGTAGCTTGCAGGGCACGGAAAAGCCCATAGAGTTCAATCTTTGCTTGAGAGTAGCGTGATTCGCGCTCGTTCCAAGTGATGCTGCCGAAGCGAGAGGGATAGCGCTTGCCGTCGTTGCCGATCTGAGAGAGTATGTAGCCAACGGCAATGTAGGAGGAGTCCACGGCGAGAACAACATCTTTGTCAGAGGAGTGGTTGATGGGGCGAAGCGCGGGAGAGTTGATGGCAAGATGCTTGAGCGTGTTCATAGCTTTGATATGTTCAGAAGTGAAGGTGAAGTCGGTGTCTTTCTTTGTGAGGTCAACAAGAGGTCGAGCATGAGTAGCGAAGTCCTTGATGAAGATGCGCATGACGCCGAGTGTGCCTAAGAAGCCACGGACTTCAGTGAGGTCTTTGCAGTGCGGCCAGTCTTTGATCTTTTGAACGCGGCTGTCATCTGGTTCACGGCCAGCGTAAGTACAGTTATGGCCAACGATAAGAGCTTGAGAGACACAGAGTTCTACTTTCTTGCCCGAAAAGGTGCCGCCGAACTTCATCATACGGTGAGCGAGACGGTACATGTTGGATAGGTGTTCGTAAACGAAACGGCGAATGGCCAGGTTGGCAGGAATGGTTTCGTAGGAGCCGTCTTCAAGTTCATAGCGAGTTCGAGGGCCTTTAACGGGAACATCATCAATGTAAGGGTTAGTGATGTGGGGGATTTCGGAGCGGAATATGAAGGAGACGTCGCCTTGCATAATTTGCGCAGCGTTGGTGTAACCTGTGGGAAGCGAGGCAAGTCGTTTGGCTCCAAGGGGGGCGTTTGGAAGGTGGTGAGGTCTCTTGAGCGTTCGTCGAGTGCGCGCTGATCGAAAGCAACGAAGGCATCATAGAGTCCGTAGCATCCGCGACCGCCAAAGTCTTCGGCGTAAGTTTCCATTCGTGGCGGGAGAGAGGCATCTTTGATGGTGACGGCGTTGAGTGGTTGCAGGTCATGGACAAGTCGCAGTGAAGATCCATCTTTCTTGAGTACGCAGAACCAGCGAGATCGGTAAGACGAGCTTGAATCTTCATAAACACCGGATGCGATCTTGTCTTTAATGATCTCGATAACGCGTGAATAGATACCAGGGGGAATGGGGATGTTGCGGAGTGCCCATGGTACATGTTCGACTGTCGGGATAATTACTGGGTCAAACCATTCGGACGAGAACCTGCCTTTCTCTGGTTCTTCCCATGCGAAGGCGAACTCTTTATCTCGCAAAATGAAGTGGGCGAGCTTCTTTTCTTCGGGCCAGAGCCAGTTGGTAGGGTCGATGTTCTGTTTTTCGAAGCGTTCTTGGGTATAGCGTTTGCCGGGCGAGAAGTTGGGAGGGTGCGTAGGAAGTGGGGATAAGTCGGCGAGGATATCAGGGGGATCACGGCGTACGATGCGGTATTCAGCAGGGAGTGTTGTTGCAACTGGTTTAAAACGCGGTAGCAACTTTCTTGTAGGGTTTCTTTTGAGATAAGAAAGAAGAGGTGGTATGTAACGGGGGATCGGTATGAACATGAGATGAAGCAAATGAATCGAAGGATGGGGAAGTAAGTGGTATATCGTAATAATAAACCGCTCAGAAACCTTTCCCTTGTCGCAAATGCGCACATGGCCACTAGGGGACATAGCGTTCGCAGGGATGTCATCATTTGCGGCGAAGAATATGGAAATATGAGGTACGGAGTAATTGTCCAGGGGTTTTTTCGAGATATGTAGTAGAAAGGGGGTCGGAATGATAAAGGAACGGAGTGGAAATATTAGAAATAGAATGAGATACATAAGAAGAGGGAAGGAGGGGCGGCGGAATATGGGGATTAGGCAGAGAGAGCGCGGGGAGTATAGTATGGATTAAAGACGAGACTGAAGAAAGCGGCGAAAATGAATCAGGAACTGGAGGGGGATCTACGAAAGTGGTATAAACAGAACAGATATTGGAGAAAACGTCTCCCCTTACTGGCGGATCATCGACGCGTGAAAATGGTGGGAGCCTTGGTGCATGGGGTGCATGTGGCCTTTCGGGCAGCGTTTGATTCGGCGTTCAGTTGTGGGAACGGAGATGCGAAGGTTAGAGTTGGGATCTCGAAGGGAAATATCTTGCCGCCCATCAGGATAGTCTTGCGTAACGGCCGAGAGAAGGCAGTGGAATGGGCGTCCGAGAAGGATGTCATATGGTGCTGACTCGACGACTTGGATCTGCAGGTAGAAGTCGAGTTCGCCAATGCTAGCTTTGATATTAACGTGCAAGGCCGAGCATCTTGTTTGTCGTGAGGTTTGCTGATTCCATAACGAGGCCTTTGTCGAGGTCAAGGGGAATGGCAAGTGTTTCCCAGATGGCGCGTCGCATAGAGATGATTTGCGAACCTGAATCGAGGATACAGCTGACGAAATGAGTGTCTTCTAGTTTGAGAGTGATGACACGTAGAGATTCCATGTCGTTGGCCGAGACGAGCTGTTCGCGTTCCTGTACTAAGAGGGATAAGGCATGTTCCTGCTCGAAGTCAGCCTTGCTATTGAAGAAAGAAGAAGCCTCAGCGTTGCCGCAATCGGTGGTGCATTCTTGGTACAAGACTTTGGTGTCGCTTGTCTGGACTCTTTTCGTCATAGTGAGGTCGCGAATGTGGCGCCGTAATTCTGGTGCGAGTGCAAGAAGTTCGCGATGAGTGACAGTAACTGGCGCGTCGAGAGCGCGTTCAATCACACTACTTGCGATCTTGGGATCTTCAGCGTTTGATGGTAGCGATATTGCGGGTTCGACTTGATTTGGCCAGTCTCTAGTGCTTCTTTGAGGTGGTTTACTGGTGGTGCAGGCGGAGGAATGGGGTAGAAGAGGATGGGGTTTGTTTGGCGGGAGGTGTCGTAGATGCGGGTGGGGTCGGAGTGGTGGTGGCCGTCGATGACCTGGTTGCGCGTTTGGGTTGTTCGAATCGGACTTCTTTCTTAGTCGGGTCGGGCTTCTTTTGCTTGAACAGAGTTGAGATCACGTTCTGCGCAATGGTTAGTTGTTCTTCCATAGGTATATCATACGGCCCATCTTCTTCGTCTACTTCTTCTATGCGAGCTGACGGATGTTCGGCTTCACTCCAGTTGTAATTCCCAACGGTTATCAGGTTTGCGGAGGCGACTGGCGGCAGTGTGGGAGCAGGCTGGTGAGGAGGGGGATCACGAGTGGTTGGCGTTGTGGCTGGATCAGGTGTATCCATTGGATAGTTGTTGTCGCGTCGCCAGTTTTCAATTTGCTCCATGAAGCATCCACCGCGAAGTGCTCGCGTTATTTCTTGGCCATTCGGGAGGACGAGACGGCCGTTCTCGTTACGGTAGACCCAGTTCTTTCGTAAAGCTGCGTGGTAGATTGTGCACTGCTGCATGCGAGTGTGAGAGGTGGTTTCATAGCAAAAGGGGCAGCGGGGAGGGAGAGTGGATCGGAATGATGTATTCTGGGGCTGGGGATGGTGCCGCTGGCAAAGGCGCAGGTGGTGTGTATGCAGTGGGAATGGGTGCGGTTGGTTGGTAGGGTCTGTAGGGTGTCTGCGCTGCTGCCATGTTAGCGGCTAAAGTTGGTTGGAGCATCGATGTGGCGAATTGCTGCATCATTGTCGTCATGTTCTGGGTGGCGGCGGTCATGGCTGTCTGCATAGAGGCTGTGATTGCTGCTTGTATTGCTGACATATCGAATGGTTCTTGTTTCACTGGCGAGAGGGCGGGAGCACGCTCACGCGAAGGCATGAGATTGCTGATGATGGTGGGGACTGGCGCGTCGAGGATAAAGGTTGCTACTTCGTAGATGTCGTTCACATTGTAGAGGTCGTCAGGGTGATGAAGGGGGTTGCGTAACTGCAAGTGCTCGCGGATCTTCTGCTGAAATGCGCTGTCGAATCCCGAGAAGTAGAGCTTGTTGACTTCGCGTTCCGAAATGCGGCCCTTGCCTTTCAAGAACGTGGAAATCGTTAGGAATTCCCGATGATATTTGCCTAGATCTCCTTCGTGCGCATGACCTTTCGTGAGTGAAGTTCACAAAAACTCTCGAAGTTGCTAACGGTGTAGCGCCTGTCATCATCGGAGCCGGGATAGAGCCGCGTAACAGCAGTCTTGAAAGCGATCCAGTCTGCGGCACTTGCTTCGGGTAATCCAGTAGACCAGATCTCATATTCGGCGTTCTCGGCGTAGCGCAAGGTCCAGAGAATCTTGTCACGGTCGTTTAGATTGGCCGCAGTAGCTAGGGCCTCGATTTCGTCAAAGAAGCGACTTAGAAACTGACCCTCGCCAGTGAACTTGGGTGCGGAGTGGTGGCCGCGTGTGGGCATTTGCGTTGGAGTAGCCATGATTTGAGCAGGGGCGGTAGGAGGAGGACTGTTGGTACGAGAGGGAAGTGATTCGTGGTCTGTGAGGGAGAGAGAGAGCGCGGGGGATTCCAGGGATTCAAGTTCAGGTGTTTCTAGATCGAGGTCGAAGAGTTCTGGAGACGGTGTGAATGAGTTTGTGGGCTGGATCAAGACTGCGCGGCTCGGAGATGGGGTGTGAAAGGTTCAGTGGAGAGAGTGCGAGGATGGCGAAGCAGAGGCAGCGGCCGACAGGCTCTCGCGTAATTTGTCGATAGAGGGTGCTGGGGGGAAGCGGAGTCCTGTTCGAGTGAATGGGAATGAACCAGGTGGCGCAGGAGAGGCAGACGTTGAGGCTTTCGAGCTGGAAATGAAGCGGCCGGATTTATCGCGTGGCGGGAGTCTGGGAGGCGGTGTTGGAGGTGGGCGCAGGAACGCAGATGGGAATACGGGATGGTGTCAAAACAAAGGGAACCAGAAACCCTCGCGGTGGGCTCCAGTTGTAGTGATCCTAAATGGGGTGGTTAGGTATAAGTGATGCGAGAGTGGCTGCCTCCGGCTAGCCGGCTCCAGTTCCTTTGTAGATAGAATTTGTTAGTAGTTTTAATAAGTAACGGGCTGACCGTCGAAAATCTGTTGATGAGCGCGTGAGATTTGTCTAGTGATATTCCTTTTGCGGGCAAGGCTTTGGCTGTAGGCAGATAGCGGAGGGCTGGGACCTCGAGTGACTGGGCGAAGGGCTGGTTACCTTAGTGAAGATGGCGGGAGATACGAGCGTGCAAGTGGCAGGAAACTGGCGGGGAAAACTGACTGATTTATTGGGGAAGGTAGGCATGGGCTAAATACTGGTACCGGTGAATATAGCGGAATCCGGAAGAGAAAGGTATGTGAAGGGCTTTGTTGTACATTTGAGAGGAGAAAGGGAGGGTGGGATAAAGACGGCGCGATGAAGGGGATGGTAGTAAACAAGGGCGATGTGTGAATGATAACCAATGCGCATGATCCAGGGTAAGTCACCTGATTCAGAACGCGTACGCGTCTAAACCAAGGCGAAGCCTTACACTTGTCTTCTTCATAATCAAACACCAGAGTAGAACCACAGAACAGTAGAATTGGAGGATGGTTGTTGGCTATGGCCCTTGCAGTGTGATCAACAATGGAACCTACTAACATTTGGCATTGCTTGAATACTTGCCATAGGGAAAACATCTTATCTGACCAACAATTGTTTGAAGCATCTGCTTGAGGGGTTTATTTCTGTTTGACCAACACCAAGGTTGTTTGATTGCAGGAATGTGCTTCAACTCAGTTATTGACGTACATAACACATTGGGAACCCAAAGAGTTTAATGCCATCTGTGTAGTGCATGAGTGCATGCTGCCGTGGTAATGATAGGTCGGAACGAACATTCTTGTTGAGAAAAATTTGTTGGTAGTGATGAAAGTCAGCAAGGTGGAGGTGGAAGCGTTGAAGGTCCTTGGCTGAAATAGAGTTACACTGAACGAGGGTAACAGCAATTCACAAATGCTGTGATAGACCGTACCATTTCCTTGGGAACATGCCCGCAAATGGGCAGCAATATAGACCTATAACCATGGTACGCAAAGATACTGATTAGAGGAGAGATATTCTTTCATACTACACACATACCTTCATCAATGCCTTTGAATCATCCCTGTCCACTGATTGAAATCTCTGCCATCAGGGAAGTGGCACAGGCCAGGATATGGTGGTACAGCTGATATCCTTCAGTCCAGGGGTTCAGCCTCAACCCCTGATGGCACTGGTTCAATGCTTACCGTTGGTCAATGTCCTGAATGATGGCCAATTGCCATTGCCTTTGTGTGAGTTTGTAGTATGTAGTCTTGAACCCAGGTGACAAGGTGGCCCTTGAAGGTTCCCTTAATTAGTTGGTGAAGTAAATCTGGCATAATGAGCTCATGGATATCTGCACAGGGAAATCCATGAGTGAATGGCTAGACTTGGGTGTTTAAATCTGTACATGATCAATTCCCATGCTCATAGCATGCACCACAACATCGCTACACAAGCCATACTCATCCCCATACAATCCCAGGATCAAATAGGTCTAACAGCACATCTGTCTTCTCATGGGTTCGTAGATGAGCAGTGCTATTATCAAGATGCTCTGGGTGTGCATCACATCTATGATGATCATGATCAGATGAGTTCTGTGCTGGTAGGGGAGATTGGCGGTATACTTAGGACACCAAGATGAGATGATCCTGGCTAACCACACTTGCTCAGGATAGTCTGCGATATATGGCCCCAATTGAGAAAATGGCATGTCAATAATGGCCATCCAGGCAGCGTATCACTTCTGAAACAGTCATGGACTGTTTCAATGGTCTGTAAAGGAATGCCAAGCACGAGTGGTAAAGTTGGTGACAAAAGCGTTGATATACTGTAGTTTTCCGCTCTTTTTGACTAGCTATCAAGGCCAGTGTCAGGTGCAAAATTAAGTCAAATATATAACTCACCTTTGGGGATAGGAAGGATCACGCAGGGTAGCATTCCATTCCTGTGTGCACGTTGTGCCAAGTTACTGATATTTCCTGGTCCAACATAAACAGGGTGAAACTCTTGATGTCCAGTTGCAATGAATGTGACAGTCTTGTCACTGCCAGCTACAACACCAACAAACATTGCACCATGCATAGAATCATCCTGCGAGATAATATCCTGACATATTACCATATTAGTTGAGTTTGGGCAACAAACTGAAGAGAACAAAGATAACATACAGCTTGTTTCACTGCCCATTCACCAGACATCAGATTTGTCCATACCCGATCACCAAAATGATTGAATTGCTGATATGGAACATAATCATAATGTCCATTGAAGCTCGTACAGGAGATTTGCTCACGTAGGACAGAAAGGATGTTGCGTGTACACAGTTCATATGTCTCGGTCATCCACTTTGGTGGGTTCGGCGGCAAAGTGCCCTGATAATGAAAAGGAACTGAAACCCATGGGTTAGCACCTTCCTGAATAGCATCAATGGTAGCAAAACAAATGTCCGCATTCTTCCATGGAGCTTCTGAATTTGATTTCATTGCATCCGCAGCCCACAGTTCAAGCCCTTTGTTGATGCAATGCTCTGAGGCTTGTAAATCACTGAAATAGAAGTCTGCCCATTGAAAGGCGATGTGGTCTGGAATGGATTCCATGGATTTGTTAATGTTGCATCCAAAGGCTCAAATGGGGAGGCAGAGTGTGCGGAGGAAGGTAATTTCCAAATTCATCACATGGCTGTGCTGTGAACCAACCTATCATTAAGTGAATTTGTCAGTGTATGAGATTGTACATACCTGTCAGGAAGGGATGTGACCACATTTGTGTGCACTCTTCATCAACATCACTCGAGTTGGGCTCTGAGTTGGGATGCTGATGGTGGTGGTAAGCATTAACATGCTGTGTGAGCCCAGCTTGGTTTGAAAAGGTGCGTGTACAGGCAGAAATAGGGCACTTGAGAACAAAGACCATGGTGGCAAACTGACACAGTAGTTGGGCAAGTAAAACAGGATGAAAATTCAAGCAAATAAAGTGTGATGAGCAGGAGGCAATATATCAGTTGGACCTTCCCTGACAATATCAACTTCTGCTGATCACACCAATAAATTGGCCGTCTGTTCTTCTTGACTATTTGCATGCCTCCAAAAAAAGCCCATCACCCCCCAAAGAACCAATTGCAAACACCTACCAGTGGTATGGTAGTGCATGCTAGCAAGAGAAAGGCTGCTAAAGAGCCTCAAATAGCTGCAGTGGCACCACCAGCCCCCAAAAGACGCAGAAGGTCAAAGACACTGCTGAAGTACCAGCAGGTGATGAACTCCAAGTGGTTGCAGATGAGCCACCAATAGCCACTATAGCAAAGAAGGTAAGCAAGACTACCAGCCACTGAAGTTGTACACTCACATGGATAATAGCCAAGAGTACACGCAGTTCAGCACAGCCCACAGCCTCAGTGTGCAGGCCAGAATATGGATCCAACAGGAAAGCAGGCGAAGGCTGAGAAAGCAGCAGTTTAAAGCGAGCCCAGAAGCTTGAGAAGGCTAATCAGCGACAACTTCAAAAAAAGAGAAAGCGGAGGCAGCACAGGATGAACTCATTGCATTGGAGGTGGATGAGTCCTTCGCTCAGACAGTGAGTTGTGCCTACCATGTTCGCTGCATATCAGATATGGTTCACCCTGCCCAAGTTGAGAGTGACGGAGGCAAGTTTGCCGGTTGACAGAGATGGTGTTTAGTGATGACTCGGACTCATCACCTGAAGGCAATGGATCTACTACCACCAAGGTCAGGCCTGAGCTAGAAATTTAATCTTCGTACTTACAGGTTGCTGATTCTCTTGATTGACAGAAAGAAGCCCTGCAAAGGTCAAGAAACCTGCTGTTCGAGCACAGGTTGCATCACGGAAGCCGAGTGCAAAGAATAAGAGAGGGACTGGCAGAGCAGTGTGAGTGAAGAAGACAAAAACTGATTGGCCTGCACTTACATTGTTCTGTGCAGTCAACCAGTTGCATCCAGCCTCAATGCAGCCTGATTGGCCAACTTGGGAAATAAGTTACCACAAGTGTCACCCAACCAAGGTGCTACTGCAATTGATGATGAAGCGGCTGAGTCAACGAGACCTGATTTTCCACCCTCTCCACTGAAGTTCAATTGAAACACTGCCAATGCCATGATTGCCAAAGCATTGCAGCGTAATCTGCAAAGAACCAATGCAGTGAGTAATTTGTATTGCACAAGCAATATTTACAATGTTTAATGTGCTATTCAGCTTGTCTCAGTGCCTACAGATGTCATGATGGACCCTCCACCTGAAAGCAAAATGAATATCTGGCATCTTGTCAAGCCAGCCTTACAGCACAAAGTGACTGCCAAACCCTCAACAGAGAACATATAGAACAGGTATCAAGCCTGTATCAGCATTGATGACATCAGATCGTGTGGCAACAAGGAGATGGCGGGTAATGCCAGCACTCACAGCACTTTCGCAATGCCAAAGGGAACCTTGTTAGTCTCTGCACTGCCCTCAATTATCTCATTCTTCTGAGAGCACTACTTTTCAACCATCCATAGCGGGCTATATGCCTCATCCAAACCATTCGATGACTTTCTCAAGAGCTCACCTGCATTCTTGGAACTGTCATGCACTGCATTCAAGAAGATATGGCCAGATATTCATATGAACTTGAACCGGACGATGCTCTCTACCTCATAGTATGTGTCTTTCTCTCATTATACCCCCTATGAACATAGAATCATCTAGGGTTGCCAACACATTACTGAGAAGCGGGGAAGGATCTATAATAGTGTCATTGAGCTATCTAAACCATTTTTTCAGCCTTCAGCAGTGGGGACCTGATAGCATCATCGCATGGGTCTCGTACTTCTGCAAAACATTTGGGAGCCCAATTTTCTATGAAAAAACCAGTTGCAAGGGATGGTTCACTGGAATCCAAAGGATCCCAATTACGAGGTATGTCAGGTTGTCAGCCACTGGCCTGACTAGCATGAGAGCACTAGTTAACATCATTCTCATTGCAGCTACCTTCCAGATTCTTGTGATCCCCCGCCATGATGAGTTGGGCCGCCATTTCCTATGGGATTGCGACACAGCAGTGCTTGACTTCAGTCCCCCTCACAGCCTATTTGTGTGTGTACTCACATCAGTATGTCCTTTTTTCTTCAAGCTTTCTTTGCATTTCTCCTCACTAATGTCTTGTTTTGACACCTAGTTTGAGAAGGCCATTTGCTCTCATAAAACAGGCCAATACATGGGTTCTGACTTCAACAAGAAGATGTGTGGCCTCTGGGTCAAACAATACAGTAAAAACTTTGATTCAAAGTTGAATGAATGGTGGGATAGAATTTGGCCCCATATTGTAACACCAACGACAACGAAGATGTTGAAATGTCAATGCTTGATGAAGGCTGTGCAATGTTGCCAATGTCTCCGTAAATAATAGAGTTTTGCATATTCCTTTGCTCAAGTCAACCATACCCCTACTGCCTTGCATACTTTAATCACTTTATCTGGCTTTTTCATACTTTTCACACTTTTTCAACTTTTTAATTACTCATTTCTCACTACTTTCATAATTTAGCTAGGTTCCTTACTGACTTACATGGTTTCAGCCTTTTCCCGCTTGCTCAAGCTTGTACAAGGTTGAGCAAGGCAAAAAAAGTATGATGTAATTTCCCTGATGTGGGAGAGGCAGTCAAACAGAAAGTGATAGGAATAACACTTGTATTCAAGTATGCTGCCTCAATAGTACATGGTGGTAGCCTTTATATACTATGGAGGGAAGGGTGAGTAACCAACAAGACTGAGGTGCTACCGCCACCAGTTGGCCTAGTAGCTAAATAAGGAAACCCATCGGAAATCGGGTTGCGTGTACTCGGCGGTATTACCCGGCGGGCACTTTCCGTTTTTGCTCTCCTGCCCATGATCACATTTACAACCTTTGGCTGGTGCTGCCCGTTCCTCCTCCTTGTCCCCCCTTTCCTATCTTCTACAAATTGACGATGTGCGCGTTTTGCTAGACTGCGGTTCGCCGGATTGGTGCCCAGAGTTGGGGGAGAATGACGGCGAGTTCCACTGGGAGACATATTGCACGGCCCTACGCGAGTGCGTGTCCTAATCATTAAAGCGCATGCGCGTTAAACAACTCTTCACAGTGTCGCGCCTACTGTTGACCTGGTTCTGATGTCGCATGGAGACTTAGCTCACTCTGGACTCTATCCGTACGCGTATTCACGATGGAACTTGAAGGCGCCGACGTACACAACTTTGCCTGTGCAAGCCATGGCCCGCATAGCAGCAACCGAAGACGTCGAGGGAATCCGCGATGAGGAAGATGTCGGCGATGTCCTTACCGAAGAAACCATCCACACCTGAGCCATTGTCTGGAGGACCTCGGCTGAAAGACAAGCAGAAGGGCAAGTACGTAGCTACCCTCCAGGAAGTGCAGGAGGCCTTCGATACTGTCAATACACTCCGCTACTCGCAGCCCACGCATCTACAAGGTCCGCATGTAGTAGCCGCGTTACACTGCACAATGCAAATGAAATGAATTGTCTTAGGGAAATGTCAGGGCTTGACGATCACTCCCTTTAACGCGGGCCACACCCTCGGTGGAACGATATGGAAGATTCGCTCGCCGTCGTCAGGTACGATTATGTACGCGGTGAACATGAACCATATGAAGGAGCGGCATCTTGACGGCACGGTGCTCATGAGGGGTTCGGCGGGAGGAATATTTGAACCACTAGCGCGACCCGACCTCTTGATTACTGACGCAGAGCGCGCGAACGTCATCATAAGTCGACGGAAAGAGCGCGATCTCGCATTAATTGGTATCCTCCTCCCTTCTCATGCCTGATGACATTATTGACAGTACGCTAGACACAATTACATCCACTTTGTCCTCGCGGTCATCTCTCCTCCTTCCATGCGACGCCAGCACCCGTGTTCTCGAACTTCTTGTCTTGCTTGATCAGCACTGGAGCTTCTCTCGTCTCCGATATCCCATATGTTTCTGACTCGGACGGGTGGCGAAATGCTTACATTCGTACGAAGTATGATGGAGTGGCTGGGTGGGACGGTTAGCAAAGAGGATGTAGGTGAAGAGAACCCAAATCAACGGCGAACTCGAAGCGCAAGAGAGGCGATGAAGGGGATGATGATGCTTTAGGTGCTTTGGCTCTCCCTTTCAAGTCAGTTGTTCGTTCCTATACCTCCTTATCTGTGGGCTGAGTTTCATGTCATAACAGGCACTTGGAATTCTTCCCGAACCCTCAAAGCCCTACTAGAACGCTACCCGTCGAAAGACCCCAAGCTAATACTTGCTGTACCTGCATCCCTTTCCCATGGCCCTTCTCGACACCTCTTTTCTGAATTTGCTGCCGTGCCAGATAACGTCGTGCTACTTTACCCAACGCGGTGAAGAGCACACCTTGGGACGGATGTTATTTGACAGATGGAATAACTCTCAGCGCGGTGACGACCGCTGGGACAAGGGCAGGATTGGTAGTAATGTCATGATGGACGGTGTCAGCAAGCTCAAGGTGAATACCCCTCGTTTAGATGATATACAGACCTTCTTACATTCTTTATCTCTCCAAAGATCAACACCAAGGTACCTCTCCAAGGCGCCGAGCTTGAGGACTACCTCCAGAAGGAACGCGAAGCGAAAGAGAAAGTGGCTGCCCAGCAAGCCGTGATGGCACGCCAGCGCCGCATGCTTGAGGCGGACGAAGACGACAGTGACTCTGAGTCCGATGACTCAGAAGCCGACGACGAAGACGAAGTGCGGAAAACGCTCGAGGATGATGCAACGGATACCGACGACCCCGCCACCCGCGCGGACAGGCGGCGGCGGCAGAAATCCGACAAAGCGCTGGACAACGACTGGAATATGGACGGCGACGAGGGGCTGACAAAGCAGCTGTTATCGTACGATATCTACTTGAAGGGGAATGTGTCGAAGGCAACTTCGTTCTTCAAGAGCGCGGGTGGCCAGACGCAGCGGTTCAGGATGTTCCCGTATGTAGAGAGGAAGCGGAGGGTGGATGAGTATGGGGAGACTATCGATGTGGCGACGTGGTTGCGAAAAGGGAAGATACTTGAGGAAGAGGCCGAGAGTGACGAGGCTAAGGCAAAGAAGCGCGAGGCAGACGAAGAGGCCAAAGTACAAGAGTTTTCACTCAATTGAAGGCTCCATCGCTAACGTTTCTGCACTCTTCAGGTAGTTAAAGAACCACCATCTAAGTTCGTCTCTTCAGAAGTAGAGATCCAGCCTGCATGTCGACTTCTCTTCGTGGACATGGAAGGGCTCAACGACGGACGTGCCGTGAAACACATTGTCCCTAAGATTAACCCGCGGAAAATGGTGATTCGCATCATCCCAGCGCAAGTAACATACTTATATTTGTATCCTCCTTAGATCATCGTTCACGCGTCTTACAGCGCTACAAACGCGCTCATCGAAAGTTGTGCAGATATCCGTGCGATGACGAAGGACATATACGCGCCCGGCATTGCGGAGAGTATTCAAATAGGCCAACAGACGAACACCTTCTCAATATCCATCAGCGACGAGCTACTAGCATCCGTCAAGATGTCAAGGGTACACTTCTTGCACATAGTCCATCGAGATAACCGACTGATTTCTCATTTAGTTCGAGGATAACGAAATTGGATATGTCAGAGGGAGGGTTGTTGCGCATGCGACTTCGACTGTTCCTACGCTGGAACCTGCACTTTCATCTCCCATTCCATCACAGTCCACCAATCAAGTGGTTGCGCGGAGGCGGACCCTTGGCTCTCGCCCACCCGTCAACATCCCCAACTCAACCATGATCGGAGAGCTCAAACTCACTGCGCTCAAAAGCCGACTGGCCTCCGTGGGAGTCCATGCGGAACTTATCGGCGAAGGTGTCTTGGTTTGTGGTGCCGCGGCCAAACGCGGCCCCATTACAGATAGGTTGGGCGAATCGGTTGCAGTGAGGAAGACAGGGAAGGGACATGTTGAGCTGGAGGGGAATGTGTCGGAAGTTTATTACATTGTGCGGAAAGAGATCTACAACCTTCACGCTTTAGTAGCTGCATGAACAGTTTCCTAATCAAACCGAGTGTCGTGTAATCCGCTATCGTGTATGTTTATTTGTCGATGCAGAGATAATCTCTGAGTTGCCCTGTCGCCAATGAAGCAACGATCGTTAGTTCGCCTAGGCGAACAACTTAACATGCGACAAATCCATGTTAGTTCCCGTAAACGTTTATGCGATAAGGACTTCGGCGAAGGAACCACATGTGTACCCGTGCGATATGCTACAATTCCCGGGCCGTGGACCAGTATACTAGCGCAATAGCGGGTTCACTGTGCGACAGTTGACGATGAAGAGTTCTCCAAGTCCAGTGATCAAATCGCTGCGGTATTTAGAAAGTGAAGGCACACACTGGGTCACAGCAGACCTGTTTGCCGGGACTGGGACAGTTCACCCCAAAGGGCCAAGTTAGACTGGAGTAATGGATCCCCACTTCATTGAACCCTGTAGGATCCACGACTCCAGCGAGAACTAAAACTCCAGCTATGAGTGGATTCGTGACCTAAAAAACACATGCAAGATGCTAAGTAGCATGGATATCAGGATACCGAGAAGGTCGCTATAGGACGTACGATATCGACTGGGTCACAGGCACCAGAGCTGATCGTGGGGGCGAGGACTGGCTGGGTTGAGACTAATTCGATGTACAGTCACTTCAGCCACCGGCGTTGCAAGCAACATCGACAAGGGAAGGGAAAGGACCGACAACAAGGTTGGACGCATTGTGAGCCTTGGGGGCTTTCCGATGAAAGGAAACGTCGCATCCTTTATAGTTGAATGCCCGGAGCAGCTAGGCCTCTGTTTGAATACTTTCTCATTCAAGCGGTATGACACGAAGTCTGAGCCAAGAACGAGCAATAAAGTTCCAGTATTGACATGTCATGGGAGTCCATTCCACGACATTACGAGAGGAACAGCCTAAGCACAACTGGCAAAGCGGGAAAATTAATCTACATCGCGTTCCGGTTAGCTCTTCCAAAACACTCACGAGATAATCGATCAATGCTTGAGGCTTGAGATAACGAAAGATGATGCCCCAGGCCGTGGCAACCCTGTTTGCATTGGGGGCTCCGCTGGCTTCCCCGTCGTTTGTGACAAATTGACTTGCGGATAAAGTTTGTTGCCCGAAGAAATTTATGGATTGGTTTAGAGTCGATCGTAAATACAGCACGGCGGGAGATATATGGCAAGAAACGTAAATTTTTCTTACCATCGCTACGCTTGTCTTGCCTGAATCTTCCTTGAGACTAACGATTCTGTTCAGCACCAAGTGGTCACCCTGCTCACCGGAGGGTTCGGCGTCGTCATCGGTATCCAGGGTTGCAATCCGCGAATCTTTGTCCAGGGCAAAGTATGCTACTCTGAGGCCTTGGAACCGGACACATTCTTTGCCAACTAGTTGTTCGCTGGTGGCGTGTGGTGTTTCATCATCGGCTGCTGGTGCGCTGGATTCTAGCGCCTTTGCTGTGCGAGCCTTTCCGTCACGTCGGGCTTCATTCATCAATCGCTTGGAGAGCGGCCAAACCCAACTTCTACCATGGCGCCCTTGATGACTTCCAAGCTGTCGGGATTAATATCTGATCTGAAGTCTGCGGGTGGGTTGTCGCTTTTGAAGAGACGGTGGAATACCCGAGTCTCGTCAATGCATACCGGGCTACCTGAAGGAGCGTGCTCCGCGACCCATTGATAAATGCTTTTGGCTTTTTTGGAGGCCCTTCGTTCTCTACTTTGCACAGAAGCTCGACGATCTCTCCCGTGGATGGGTCCGTCCTGTATGAAGTACATGTGATGGGGTAAGGGGCCTGGAACAGTCCGACCGTCTTGCCTGGTGCGAGACGGAAGTAATCTTTGGAATCTTCCAACCGAAAATCGTCCGCGTCGATGTAAATAGTTCGGGTGAAGGGAACGGATGTGGTACCTAATTCGGGGACCTTGGGGTGAAAAGGCTTCTCTATCGTCAAGAGGTAATCTTCCGGTAGATTCTCGATCGTGACTTTGAGGGGACGCATTACCATGAGGAGCCTTGGCGCTGTTGATTCCAGATACTGGCGGACGGCATGTTCAAAGCGGGCCACTTCGATGCTTGTTACAGTGGTAGACACGCCCAGGGTGCTGACGAAAGAAATGATGGCGCCAGGTGGTACGCCACGACGACGCAAGGAGATGAGTGTATAGAGCCGTGGATCGTCCCATCCATCAACGTAACCCTCTTCAACGAGAGCCAAAATCTTTCGCTTCGACATGATTGCCCCTTCCAAGCTGAGCCGCCCGTACTCCGACTGCCTAGGCTTATACACTTCGAGGGCGTCGCAAAGCCATTCATAAGATTGACGCGAGGAGAGACGAACTCGGTTGTACATAGCGAGTGGCTGATAAAAGTGTGATGAATGGAAGAAATGAATTGGAGAGAATCGATAGACGTACGAAATATTCTCGAAACTATCAACCAAACAATGGGTGTAATCGTACGTTGGATAGATCTTCCATTTATCTCCAGTTCGGTGGTGCAACGCGTCCAAAAACACGATAAGCAGTTAAATCCCACATCTGCGGATTACCGTCCTCTAGATCTTGCTTCATACGGAGATTGGCTTCTTTGGGCCGGTATTTACCATCTTTCATATTTACGAATTCGGCGAGGGATTCGCTAACAGGCCGATCACGGTGTATGCATGGTCGGGGTTGTCCACGCTTTTCTCCACGGTCGGCTTTGATTTGCTCCTCTACGGAAACAACGGGGGTCAGCGCCTCACACTCCAGAGCACCACTAAGCTCACGTACGAGTACAATGGCAGACGTAAGCCTTGTCGCGCTTGATGAGCTCAATGGCCAATTCATACAGTTTATCGAAATAATCGCTGGAGTAGGTGATCTTCCAAGGCTCAAAAACCTAGCCATCTTACCATCTCGAGGATACTTTCGAAATAACGCGCTTCTTCTTTCTCTGGGTTGGTGTCATCATACCGGAGGTAGCATTTGCCACCGTTGTGAGCGGCATAACCAAAATTCACGAATATTGCCTTGGAA
This sequence comes from Pleurotus eryngii var. eryngii, assembly GCA_029467805.1. Lineage (NCBI taxonomy): Eukaryota > Fungi > Basidiomycota > Agaricomycetes > Agaricales > Pleurotaceae > Pleurotus > Pleurotus eryngii. The sequence goes on along the minus strand of SZVJ01000009.1, from coordinate 2,868,502 downwards.
TGTCCAATATGGAGGTAACCGTTGGGTTCGGGGGGAAACCCGTGTCCATACTTGTCCGCCAGTCGCGGCCAAATGAGCTTCACGGAGGTGGGGATGGATCTGAGGATTTCCTCCAGGTTTATATAGCTGTCCTAGGAAGCCTTCTTCGAAGACAGACTTGCGAGAAGTTGAAGGTTGAGCAGATGCGGCTGAGGATTCTTTCTTGGCCGCTTTCAGCTCCTAGGAATACACATTAATCCCTTGGATCCAATGCAAGGGTGTAGGAATTACCTTGATCTTAGGCTTTGCCGCCTGCTTTGGCCCGAATATATCATTGAACGCGGGTCTCAACTGCATTCTTGATATCCAAAGGGTTGGCCCAACGCAATGCTGGCGTATTTCGGATGGATGTAATGACCGAGCCTAATTTGTCCCATCCCGCAATCGCGTTCGAAGCGATATATTCGTTGGCCTGGACGAGCACTTCCTCCGAGGTGATGGTGAATCCTGGAATCGATTATCCGGTCAATTCTTGTGGCGGTATCAACATATCAAGCCATACCAACACCACACTGAACGTCGAAATCCACATCATCTATTGGCACACGATGCGATTCAATATATTTCACAGCAACTAAGATAACATCAGAACACAAAGAATTTCTGACGGGAGGATGCGGGCTCACCGGAAACTTGATCAATGCTCTTGAGCTTGCCGTCAAGAATACGAGCAAACGATATAGGACGTCTCTTGCTCCCCGACCTCCGATGCCTTGGATATCGCGCTTGCGAGCGCGGCAAATAGAGAAGCTTGCTTCTCATCGAGGGACGCGGTTGCTAAAGAATGCTTCTCTATGGTATCCTTCAAGATGGCAGCAGCCTTGAGGGATTTGGCCGCCTCCGCTGCTTTGGCTTGATTGAGCCCAATGGACTTGAACAACGCGATCAATGGATCGCCCGCTGCGTCGAGATTACCTGTCTTTGGAGACATCTACTGCGAAGGCGACAGACGATATCTAGTAATATCCGAATGGAAGATGTTGGTGTCGGCCCGAAATCAATCAATATACGGTGTCCGTTATAATCTTGATTCAGCTTGAGTCAGATCTAGGGTTAGGTGTAACTACATATGTATCATGTTCCCAAATACTTTCGATTTTGTACATGTACAGTATGTCCATTCAACAAAAATCCCATACGATGAGGCCGGTACAAAACAACTAAACTGACATTTGTTGCGCTAAGTTAAGCTCCAGAAGGTACCCAATAGAAGGTAGATGGAAGCACCCTAATGAATTTATTTAGTGGGAGGCCCGCTCCCACTGGGTGTACCACTCCTACTCCCGTCTCTACCCTCCTGGCTGTTTCTCCCGAATAGCAGCGAGCTCGCATACTGCTCAGCTGCTGTGAATGTGTTCCGAATACTGCGTTTGACGCTTCGCCCCCTGTTATCCCCTTCTGTAGAAGAGGATTGCGCCTGGCCGTGCCCGAGACCAGAGGACTGGGCAGGCGTATCGGTGGAGTCATCGTAATAGCTGTTGTCCTGCTGCTGCGATGGTGGTTGGTGTCGTTGACTCTCACGATGATGGCGCGACTGCTCTGCCTGGGCGTCGGCATGATGAGGAGAGCTCGCGACACCACCCAGAGCACTTTGGACGGACGCTTGGAGTTCGCGCGGCGGCGGCGAGCGACACTGGCGACACCGGCTGTCGATATGGCCAGAATCCTCCCTCAGAGCGTAATGCTTGTCCACGACTTACGTGACGATTACTGGGTTGTTGCCTCTGCCGAGGCTGTTCAAGGCGAGCCTCCGACCGGGACGGCTGTTCATGCTGTAGATGTCTTGACTCATAAGGTCCAGTCCTAGAGGGTTCGCCCCCACTGCTGTCTACTTCTAATACCCTCCACTCCCCGTACCAACACCGACATCGCCTCGTTGAGGGACAGCGCTCCCGCCACTCATGGTTCGCGAACCATGGGCAGTATGTACGGACACTTGCGCGCCTCTCCCATGCCCGATCTCCGCGTAATTCAACTCTGGCGTCAAAGCTCCGTTCCCTCTTGACACAGCCAAAATGCTCTCGCCCCCGGGACCACCGAGCGTCGCGCTCGAGTTAATATGACTCTGCCCGATTCCTTGATTCAAATGATATGTTCTGAAGAAGGTAGCTCCGTTACTAGTATTCGTATGTGTACTCCTGTTTGACGCTACATCGCTCGGGGCCGGGGAGTGAGGTGGCTCAACGACTGGGAGGTCAGTCCAAATACGGCGACTCGAGCTCGGGGCGGAGCCATCGATGGCGCCGATAGCACGAAGATGCATATAGTACTGTGGGGGGTCGAGGTATATGGCTTGAGGGTTTTGTGGTATCGCTGCATTAAGGTGTGTGGTATCTGGCACCCTCCTATGCGGGAGATGTGCCGCTTGAATAGCGGGCAGCACGAAGGTCAACTCGCGCAGGCGGGAAAGTAGTGTGAGACCCGCGGAGAGTGCTTTCTACTTCTTCGTCGCCCTCTTCCTCATCCTGAGGCTCTAGATTGTCATCGTCTTGAGAGTGCTCAAGGTCTGCATCACCGTCGACTTCGCCGTCACCATCATAGTCGTCTTCGTATTCCGTGTCATCGGTGCCGTTATTTTCGTTCATGTGGTCAAAGTATTCAGTAAGGAATGCCCGCAGCTGAGATACGCCTTTGCCGGAGTAGACGCAGAAGGCGGCCTGCTGGCTTATGTTGAAATCCTACACGACGCGGTGAGCCATGAGACGTCAGTTGAGTCTGATGTATTACCTTAGGTGGAGGTCGACAGAATCGCTGGAGTGTTGGCTGCCTGAAAGCCGGTACTCCGGTGAGACTGAGATGAGTTAACTTGTGTAGCTTCTGCAGTAAGAAGTGGATCGCTCCGACAGAAATGCGATCGCAGTAGGATAAGTGGATACGTTCAAGTGTAGCGTGACGTTCCGCGAGTGAATACACCGCCTCGTCGGTGAGATTATTGACACGGACGAGTCCGACTCGGCGCAGTTTTGGAAGAGCAGAGAGCTCGAAAACGGACATATCCGTCAGACGGACACAGTCTGAAGGCCTAATGTTAAGACTACTGCCACGGTTGACCGCTAACAGGGACTTACTTGCGAAGTCAATATACCTCAACCTCGTGCAACTTCTCGCAAGAGTACGGACAGATCGGTCTGTGATATCGATTGCATGTCCCATATGTAGGTAATGTAGGTGCCGACCTAGGCGACAGATGGTTTCGACCGCCCTATCGGTGAGCAGGGCACACTTTGAGAGGACGAGATTGCGAATCTTGGGGGCATGGGATACAATGCCCTCGATAGCGTCGTCGGTGATGTTTGCGCAGGCGGAAAGATCAAGCATCCGGAGGTGTTCGAATGTGCGGGTAATGATAAGAGGCGGAAGTAATTCCACGTCGTCCGATAGTTTGGATAGAGGGAATGGATGTGTAGGAACGTTGCAATTATTGATGTCAGTTCGCAGAGTGGCTGGGAACGCCGCGTCGGTCAATTCGGTACAATGTGATAGGCGCACTTCACGCATATGCATCGAATGTGTCCAAATGTCCCGAATGGAAACGTCTGTAATGAGTTTGCATTTGTTTCAAGTCGATTTCCAGCAGTAGGGGACAGGATTTGGCCAACGCAGAGATCGATTGGTCGGTGATAAGTTCAACCCCCGCTCAACTTTACGCGGCGAAGGAGGGGACAATTTGCAGCAAGAGCCGTGACAGCGGTATCAGTGACGTCTTTGCAGTTGGCAAGATTAATGCCTTGCAGCCTGCGTGCCGATAACGCAAGGCCTTTGATAGCTTCGTCTGTCGTATTGACGACGTTGGTGAGGTCAACTGCGACCAAGTTCGGACATGATGGGAGGACCTCGGCGAGTGCAACTGAGGAGAGTTCGGAGCAGTTGACAAGGGTAAGACGCTCAAGTCGGACACAATTGGCCAATATTTTGAAGTAGTCGTCCTTGAGGGACGATGCAAGAGTGAGGAAGTTGAGTCTACGAATAAGCGTGGCGTAGGCGAATTGCTGTTTCGACTCTGCTTGGGATAAGACATGGATCATGGACTTTAGGGTGCTGAACTTGGAAAACGATGGTTTGTGCCATAGAAGTTCTACGGCGCATTCGCACCAAGCTCTGGATACCCGCAGAGAGTGGTATAAATCCTTTGGCGATGACAGGTGTTTGAGAATGTGAATGAGGATCTCGGGGGGCAGGGTGGAAACCACGCCCTGGGATGCCCAGTGGGTAGGATGAGCCACAAGCTTGATCACGACGTTGTCATCGTCGTTGTCGCCGTCGCCGTCGCCGTCGTTGTCGTCGGACAAGGATGTGTTGGACGGGGCGAGATGTTTGTGCTTGTACATTGTGGTCTTGAGGAAGGAAGGGATGAAGAAGGGTTGAAAGTGCAACGAGTCCACGTGCATCGTTTATTAATGTATGCCAAATGTCACACCCTTCCTCCTTCGATGAAAGACTCAATTCTTTTATCCTTCCCCAGCCAGGACCCGAATACTATGCCACCAGACGAGCTCTATGGTTGTCACGGCCAGAACAGGCTCAATCACAAGAACAGCCACAAACACCTCACCCAGCTGGAATTCAGAAGTTAGCAAAGACGCTCAGCGCGCTTGGGGCAGTCCAAGATGATAGATTATGGAAACAGTCGCTGAACAAGATCTGGAAGGGCTTCTCGTCGGGAGCGAGCTTGGTCGAAAGACTTCCTATGCGTGTTGTTGTGAGTAGTCGCCGAGCCTTACAGATTACCACTGGATTCATGGATGTGTGTGCTTTACAGGTCAGGATCGTGCACGCTGCTTGGCTACGCGACTCGACTTGGCCAGCTAACGCCCAAGCACCTGAGCCAGACGACGAGCTTCCACCAGACGCAGACACCACGAAACAGGCGACGCCGCCTCTCGTTCTGAAGAGGGATCTCGATGCAAGTGCCAAATCGTAGATGGTTGGACCCGACTAAGGCGCCAACGGACGAGTATATTACAAGTACGATCCTCTTTTGGTACAATGAAATATGATGGCAGACTGTAGCTTGACTGCCGTACACAGATTAACGAGCGCTGCGCCTGCGATCAAGGCAATCCGAGTACACCCTCTCAAGCTCATGTCCGTGAAGGTGGTGAAACCTGTTTCAAAAGAACATAATTGGAATCAATTAGATCGTTGTTTGCTATCACATAGACGTACCAAGATAACTCCATCTCCTCGTACAAACAGCATATCCATTTTCCGTTTGGCGACCTATGAGTGGTTTATAAGAGTCTCATACACCTAATGCTTGGGACACACGTTGACTGTCTTAGGACCAGCTGTGGCATTTTCATCGTCGACCTCGACGATCATGATGGTCTCTTCAACATCACTGAGTATTAGGTTCATATGTCCATCATATGCCTATACGTCGCGCGTATGAGCTATAGAAGCTGAATCTTGATAAGCGACTCACATGGAGGATCCCTGTCAACTGCCTGTCCCCTCTGAGTTTGACAAAGACGCGTTCGCTGAGGGAGAGCCGGATGAGGTCGAAAGGCTCCTGGATTCCAGAAGATGACGGATCCATGAATGGTAGATTTGAAACTCCGCCCTCTTGCTCTTACACTACCATGCCCGTGAGTCGCTTTGGTCCATACCTCGTCCTCGCCGTTGCTAACATCCTCAACAGAAACACTACTGTGACTATTGCGACGTCTTCTTGACTCACGACTCCGCTTCAGGTGAGTAACTTCATGAGGAATACCTATTTTTTGATGTTAACTTGTTTGCAGTGCGCAAAGCGCAACAACAGCGGTCGCAATCATCTCGCCAACGTTCGGGACTATTACGCTTGTACGTGATTGCATCTTGTTACCTTCTAATCACCTACTTACGTTGATGTATAGCACTTGGCCACGACAAGGCTCAGTCTATCATTGATCAAATTACGACAGCATATGAGTCAAGCGGTGGACCTCCTCCAGGCGGTTTCGGATTTGGGCCGCAACATCTAGGGGGGCCCCCGCCACCACCTATGGGCTTCGGAGGGCCGCCACCGTTTGGTCGTACGTATCTTGTCCTGACTCGAAGGTAAAATACTGACCGTAAGAGCATTAGGTCCTCCCTTTCCCCCGGGTCCTGGCATGCCGCCGCCTCCGGGAATGATGGGGCCTCCCCCATTCCCCCGAATGGTCCCCCAGGAATGGTCCCACCAGGTTTCGGAGGTGCGTCCACCCATCAGCGAGTTAGGCTCTGAAGTTCATCTTCTTTTCTTACCACAGGTCCCCCTCCTTTCCCACCTAACGCAGGCGGCCCCCCCGGTGCAGCAATGCCTCCGTTCCCTCCAAATGGTATGAACGGTCCTCCTCCAGGTGCACTCCCCATGGGTTCGCCAGACGCCCCCTCAGGGCCTGCGTCTGGACCTACTATTCACCCAGACAGGCTGCGGATGATGGGAAGCAGATAATCTCCTTCCCTCCACGCAGAACTTCTGCAATTTATGCTTCTATTTACGAATGTTACAAAAACATGATTTAGTTTTACTGGGTCAGGGGGACCCTCTTCATGTTCATATGCTTATCATGATTTGTGAATCTCATTCAAGTAATCATCGATACGGAAGTCGAGTCGGAACATTCAGCTCTCCGTACTGGCTGGACTATCGCGCTTGGTGGTTGTGATTCCATCCGTCCGTTGAATATGATTGATGATTTACGAAGGTTAAAAAACCCGATTGAGAGACTAGCTGTATCTATGTGCCCAGGAAGAAGAATTCAATGTTAACGAAACTTGAATCATTTTTAGAGGCATTGAGAGTAGTCTAGTCGGAAATGGTCAGGCCTCCATAAGACGTTTATACAATTGCCCACAACTCACATTCGTTGAGCTTGGTGCAAGTGCTGCCGGAAGCGCAGAAGGTTGGGCCGGTATATCCGATACCTGTCTATCTGTTGACACCCTACGTTGTAAACAGCCTCGGGAGAGCCACTAACCACCACACTGAGCGTATTTGGGTGCAGTCGCAGTCGTCCCTGGGCCAGCAAATGTGCTGGTGCCCGTGCCACGCTGGGAGGTAGGCCGCTGGGGGTACCAGTAGAGCCAGTGTAAGTAGAGCCGATGGGTCCGGTTCTGATATTCGAGAAGGTAACCTGGGCATTGGGGGACTGGGACTCGACATCAGCTGGAACACCCGAGGTGGTTGCACATTCGCCGCGAGCAACACAGGGGGTCGAGGCGCTCTTCGTTGCGGGGTAGTTGCTGTCGGGCCAGAGTATGTTGGCGGCGTGGTCGTCCCAGACGGACATGATCAGGATCATGCCGTTGGCGAAGGCATCACCCATCTTGGCCAATCCACCCTTAGAGGCGAACGAGTTGGTGTCGCCGAAGGCGTCTTCTGGGCGGCGCACCAGGTGTCGGTGATAGAGTTTCCGTCAGTGAGGCTGGCGATGTTGGTCTTGGAGTTCTGGTAGACACCGTTCTGGACGTAGATGCGACGGATCTCAGAGAGTGTGCCAGTGGCGAAACAGTTGTCGGTGACGAATCTGAAGGCGTAAATGAGCCGCGACAAACACCAAGCTGGAAATGTACGCACTGTGTCACAACTGTGATCTTCTTGGTGGTATCGATGGTCTTTCCCTTGCCAAGGAAGTTCTTGTCGCCCATGCGGAAGGAGTTCAAGTCACAACCATCTTTGTCGCAAACACCACCGTATCTGTTGTCGCCGTCACCGCATTCAGTTCCAGAGCAGCGACGGATGCCAGTCACGCTGCAAGGGTGAGGGGTGTATGCAGATGCCATCGAGTTGGCTTCCCAGATGTCCATCTCTGCGGCACGCGCCGTAGCGACCAGTTCCGGCGTTCGCGTCGTTGGGGGACCCAGCTCAGTCAAGGACATTAGCCTAGATTATCAGGTAAATCTCCGGGGAAATTAACGTTTGCTTGTTGAATAAAACATACCTCGCCGTTGATGAACTTGATATCGTGAGGGCATTGCGAGTCACGGTATCCAGTCCCACGTTTAGCACCGGCCTTGATGTCGAAGAGGTCAATCGGGGTCGCAGATTCTTCCGGATCGACAGAAGCTCACCTTGTTGCCGGCATTTTTGGACATGCCGCCGTTGGCCTCCATCTCAGAGAAGTACAGAGCCCCATTCAAACCGCAGGGTAGCTGCGACATGTCGACGTCGAAGAAAAACTCCTGTTTCTTCAGGTTGAACATCTTGTAGTGCTCTCGTCGTCCATGAGGTAGACGCGGGAGCCGATGTTGGTGGAGTACTGGCCCTTGGTCACGAACTTGAGAGTCAGGGCGTTGCCTGAGGTAGCGATGCCGTATGTGCCGGAGTAGTCAGCACCGTCGAGTGCGCAATTGCTGGCGCAGGTCGTCGGGCTGGAACAAAGGATTGAATGCCAAGTATTACCATCATAGCAGTTCTAAAGGAGAACCCGTAATTGAGCACAATTTCACTGGTGTGGGTAACACTAAAGGACTTACCGTCATGGAGCCAACGCCAATTAGAGTCAAGGACGACCAACTTAGATTGGGCAGTACATTGACCGGCCGCAGTGCACTGGGATACCTGCGACGTCGGGTGGGCTTCCGCGGTCAATGTGCCGACCTGCTGACCGAGAACAACGGCCGCGAAAGTGAAAGCGACGAGAGCAGCTGAGCGGAACATGCTGTAGTTGGCAAAGAGACCGTCTGGAATATGGCTAGAAGGATTCGCTGAGTTGATGGAGGAAATGAGTAACGTTTCGCATGCTTTTATGCGCATCACGTCGGGAAATTTCTGGTGAACCTCAACGCTAACCAGGCATGCAAGTTGCAGTTGTCTCTGCAGACCCTCTGAATGAAGTCGCGAGGGAGTTGAAAGGCTCGCCGAAGAGCATCCGGCATATAATCGTCGGAGAGGTCATCTAGATGCAAGGAGAACACGGTAAAACAAATCATGAGTAAGTATTCCATCGTGACCATCGGAAGATCGAAGACGAGGACGATACAACTTGAAGATGATACAAATATTCAGGCGCCTCTTAGCGGGACCGCCAGCTCGTCGTCGGGAGTGTTAGATTGAATAGAAATGTCACGAGACGGGCTTCGTGCGGGCTTCTTGTACTAGCCTTTTGACATTCAGGACCTCGATTGTGATGGAGCCCGCGTGGATCGCGGTCTGTGGAAATATGGATAACATACCGAAAAACTGCCGCCAAGACAAGGTCCGCACACGCGAGTACTTTGAATGGGGGGTTCTTCATCTCCGTTGGTGGGAGATATCGTTCCGACCTAGACGTACGGGTGTACGGGCTGGGTATGTAAATCATTATGTTCGGAATTTCATCTCATCACAAACAATATTGGTGGAGGTAAAAAGGACATTATCAGTGTGCATGCGGCGCGTACGGCGATACGTATGAAGCCCCTCAGTCTTTCACCAGTCTGGTAGCCCCATGTTTTTTCGATAGCCGATTACTCCAGCGACCGTCGATAACCCACTCTTAACCTCCGCATCACGATGTCCTGCTTCTTCCTTGATAAATGTGGTAGGGCCGAGCGAGGAAGATTGGATGTAGAAAGAGTGTCCTGCAAGCAAGGGGTGGCGACTGCCATCCGACGGTGGCACCGATAATCATCCTTCGCGACGTCCTTCGGCGGGAATCTCCTCTTCCTCTTCCTCTGGATTGAGGATCGCTGAAACGGCCATGAATCTAGGAAGTAACATTATATGGGTGAGGGTCGGCGATAGAGATATGACTGGGCAACCGACTTAGCAGCATCCAAGCCAGCAAATGTTCTCATTGCGTTGAGATCCGCGTGTAGCTGCTCACAGAGGTCTGCTGTCTGTGTGATAGCTCGGGACATCCTCGCGAGGCTGGCTGCCAGCTGGCCATAGAGCCGTTCTTTGGCCTGCGTCGCGTTCGTTGGAGGGCTCATCGTAGGAGGTTGAGAATCACATAGTCACGTGGGCGAATTCAGACGCTTCCTCTCCAACGACCATCTCCAGAGAAATGGCTGCCTCTGCCTCTGACATCCGAAGTGCCCTTTCGATACCATCGCAGTCCCAGAATCCTGCACAAACACCCGTTCAGTCCAAGAAACTACAGGCCCAATCTAGTCGCAAGCCAGATGGCATCTCTCGTGAACTCTACTCATTAATTGGACCCTCCGCGCCCTCGCTAGCAGCCCAGCTGGCCAAGCCAAAGCTTAAACAAAAACCTAACCTTGGGAGCCGCTCTGTTGTAAAATGGTGAGTAAATAGCCGGCCTTGGCGAAGATATGGATTGAGATCCCCGTGTGGAGGTAGGGAGTGGAGGTCTTTCACCAACGGTGCTCGGAAGGACAAATTGCAATTGGGACACTGGACGAAAGCTGCGACAGATGTAAATACTGGTGAGCATACCCCTTGCTCAGCGCGGGTGTCGCTCATACTTTGTAGATTACCCGTTTGCCAAATACGGCGTCCAGTCCACACCGTATATCTATACCGACGAAGAGTACACACAATACTTACAAGGTGTGTGCCCCACTATCTACCAGTCAGCTAGATCTCAAACTCAAGCCTCAAGATTCCGAATGGACGAAGGAGGAAACCGATTTCCTTTTCAATGTTGTGCGCGAATTCGATGCGCGGTGGTGGTATGTGATATACGACAGATATGACTTCCAAGGTGGACCAGCGCGCTCTATGGAGGTTAGTGTTGTGTTCTTTCAGCTCGTCACGTACAACCAATCAACGTTATTGCCCTAGGATCTCAAAGATAGATATTATAGTGCGTGCAGGAAGCTCATACGTAACCGACCTTGGTCTGGCGATGAAGCCAGTAAGTCTTCGCTTCTGGCAAGCTTCCACTTCGACAAAGGTAATGCTACCCCATACACACCCTCTGTAACAACGCACAATCGGTTCACATGAAATGAATACAGAACGCGAAATTACACGGAAGAAATACGTCGCAAGTCTCGAAAACCGAACACCCGATCAAGTCGCAGAAGAGGAAGCTTTGTACATCGAAGTTAAACGTCTCGAGCAAAGCGAACGGAAATTCAAGAAAGACCGCGAGGACCTTCTGCGCGTTCTATCGGGTGTCGAGTCGGGGTTGCCTGATGTCCTTGAAGACGAGAGTCCTTTCAACAACCTTCCTACCATCGATACCAAGAAGAAGAGGAAAGGTCTTAGTTCGGGGTTCCTTCCTACAGACGTCGACAGCCCCACATCCGCTTCGAATGTGATTGCACTGGATCCTCCCATCGTACGGAAACCTCGGGACCCCAAATCTATCGCTTACGGTAGGCCACCCTTCCAATATTTGATTCATCATCAACTGACAACTCTGCCATTTATCAAGATGCGCAACACTGCATCATACGCACAGACTTACCACCGAATGTTCAAGCCACCAAAGCTGCTCACCATCCCGCGTTTATGCGCTCGTTCAAACTACCATATCCTAAGGCTGCTCTTGCGCCAAGAATCAACCAAATATTCGCTGAACTAGGCATCAACAACACTCGGCTAGTCATGCCGACGCGAGATAACTGTGCGAGGCTAGAGGGGTTAATGGAATCCATTTCGGCGCTGGTGGAATCGAAAAAGGTGCTTGATAAACTTGAATATGATATCCAAGTTGCCAAGAAGAGGCTAGGCATGCGGAATAGCGAAGATAGAGAAGGCGGCGAGGGCGGAGGAAAAGGTAAAGGTGTTGGCATTGGAAGCGCCATGGATGTAGATGAGGGTGATGTCGATGCCGATGCCGATGCCGATGCTGAGGAGGAGAGTGTTCGCGACGGCCGGGCTCAAAGTATTGTGAGCACGAAGAGTGCTAGGAGCCGCCGTCCGGTATGAGGACTCCCCTATGACTTACCCGGATATCCTGGCTCACCGACCGTTGTCAGACTCGCCGTTCAATGTCCATTTCGTCAGTGGACACAAACGCCACTGCGTCAGCACGCGCCAGCAACAAGCGAAAGTTCCGCAATTAGCGATCTCGTGTACTGGTAAGATGTATATCCTAGTACCTGTACGTAGAAGAAAATTCTCCCTTTCAGACAATCGCCTGCGTGCACCGATTCAGAAGTATATAGCAAGGCTCACTGCCGTTGCACTACCGTCGATGTGAATGATGCAAGAAAGCATTAAATAAATTGGTATGGACATTGAAAGCGAAGAAGTCCATATTGAGTGAGACCTATGTTTCGGGTTCCGACTGGGAGAACCGCAAGATAAAGTTCACTACGACCGCAACTGTGGAACATATTAGCATCCATCCTATTGGGTGAGGCACGTCGAAGCGTACCCAGGAGCGCTAAACATAGGACAGTCTGACAATGCCGGCAGCTTAACAAATGCAACAAGAAAAGAAGACAGGGTGCTCACGGGACCAATCCTATCATCGTACGGCCCTCTACCTCCTCGTCGTATCGATGCTGCTCGCCAGTGATACGTGTAAAGAGCATAGACCATAATCGCCATTGCTGAAGTGACCAAGACAGTCGAGTTTGTACTCTCGTTAAGCCTGCTGTAGTTGTTTTCCGGCCATATCAAACAAACGCACCAACAACCGAGAACATTGCTGCGCTAATCTTGCCGACCTTCACAGATATTTATATTCAGCATCGGCGATAATAACACTTGCCAGCATCAAGGACCTTGTCACCAAAGTTCAACAATCCCACCGCCAGTCCACCTAAAACCACTGTAAAGTGCAACCATGATAGAAACGTTCGTTCGTTCGCGAATGAAACCTTGGGCTCTACGCGAACAGGAAGGGCAATTCGCTTCGTCGCTGTCCGCTGAAGGAGCGGCTGAGTCGACATGACTGATGACCGCGAAGGACAAAGCTTGTCGTTGCAGGAGGAAAGAATATTGAAGCCAAACGGGGGCCTTTATGAAGGTAAGCTAATAATAAATCCCTGCTTATCCGGGCAGTTGAATTTCTAGACCGTTGCCTTATTTGGTCAAAATATGACGAACGTGCGTTGGCGACGTCGTCCCATTGGGTCTCGAAGCTCGCTACTCCGCTCCGATGACCGTGAGACCAACATACTGACCGTGAGAGCCATATTCAGGAGGGGAAGTGTAATCGATCCAAGTTCGCGGTAGTGAACTTGAATTGATGCGTGATATGCCTGGGCCGTTCGCAGACTCACGTCAGGGCATATCTATTATAATCTAAGGACATAGTGGCAGAGAGCCTCCTGACTGTGTGAATTGGTTATGTAATTCACATTGCTTGTCTGCCATTGGCGCTTGCCACGTTCTCTCAGACCCAGAGCTCGCCTTGCCATTTTCGCACCCACCCTCCACTTCCCTATAGTGTGATTTAGTTCGGATTCCTGCTTCACTGGAATTCTGACATCTCAGTCGCGCTCAGAACTTTTGGTCCTGCTTCCGTTTCAGTCTCGAGGTCGGGGGTTCGGTTTTGACTCCTTTCAATCAAAACCATTGTTCTGAATCCCCTGACCTCTCACATGTCTAAATCACGTGACCAGAAGCTTCGCGCTCTCCCCCACCCCACAACACTCGGATGAAACATTGAATTGCAGATTTCCTGTGTCCATCAACTCTTTGTTTTACCTCACTTTACATTATAGCTCTCTTCCCGGACACTAGTTAGCTTGTTGAGGAATAAACAAGTAGCGATGATATAAAGACGAGGAGACACAACTACGTTACGTTACAAACACGATAATAAAGCTGAAGAAATACAATCCGACGGAAGTAATGATACAGTGGGATCAGGAGAATGATACAGCCGGCCCGGCAGCGAAGGTATATTCAAGCGAGTGAAGTCGGCAGGATTATTTAAAGTCTTGCGGACCCTTCAGTTTCCCCAGCGAACGATACACGACGATAGGTGCGCATCTGGGATTGAATACGTTCAACCTGGCCGGGGGTGAACTCAGTCAGACACTCATCATCAGAGTAGTCCATGAAGTTGTCTAGAGAGAAGTGTCGTAAGCATCAGACTGCACTGATAGAGGGATTAGGTCTTACTAATTGGGTCGACGCCTTCTCCAGCACAGGTCTTGCGACCAACTGGGCAGCCGGCGGAAGGGATCTTCTCCGCCTTCGTATCAGAAATGCCGTCACCAATAGGACCGCAGCCGCCTTGGAATGTATGGTAAAGTCCAGCCCAGTGACCAGCTTCGTGGGTGAGAGTCTTTACATATCACGAGAAGGAAGAGAAGTTAATCACGGTCTCCCACAACGGTGAAAATGTACTTACGTGACCCTGTTGTAACCGGGAGTCGTACCCTCAGGGACCGTGGAGTAAAGAAGGACAACACCATCATCTTCTGGCTCTGCCTCGTACGAAGATGGGAAGGTGGCGTATCCAAGGAGGCCCTTCGCCTTGCCTTTCTGGAAGCTATTTACAGGTCAACGACTGGACGATGCAACAGGTCAAACGCAGTTGCTTACCCGACAGTCCAAACGTTAAAATCAGCCGGACCACCTTGTCTGAGAGCCGCCTTCATGTCTGCTTGGATGCTCCTGAACAACAGAATTGGAATGAGTAAAGAAAGATGCAGAAATAGTTCAACTTACGCTTCTGGGCCAGCGAACTCAAACCACTCAGCATTGACTGTCCGCGTAGTGTTTGCTAGTACCCAATATAGTCCAGTGTTACTGTAAGCGGAATTCAGGACGCTGATCTGCGCAGCGATTTGCGAGTCGCTGTAGTAGGAAGAAACAATTAACATCTAGCCATTTCGACGATCGAATCGTGTGCATACGGGACGTTTCCTCCTTCGAGGGTGTCATCTTTGCTGATGACGTGCCAGTAGACATTGAGCTTGGGAGACGAGGCAGACAATGGGCTCAGGCTGCCAGGCGCCACCTGATGGAGCTTAAATGCCATTTCTTTGGTTGCCACAGTTTGGTCATCGATGTACGTGCCACAATTCCTATGGAGAACATGTTTTAGCCGATGGATAATATTGTACGGCCGATATAAGATGTACCTTCCGCGAGGGATTGAGGGGCCACCAGCAACGGAGGCAATACCGGAGGCGAGGGCGAGAATAGCCGAGCAAATCATGACAGATACTGAGGGTGGCTGAAAGGAGAACGAACACTGAGGAATGAGAGGATGTGGAGGATGAAGGATCCTTGCTTTTTTTACGCGGTTTATGTTCAGTTTACTCCTCCCGCTTGCCTACGACGGCCGGGATGGCAGCGACGCGTTTGCTATCCTCCCCGAAGCCAAGTGGGCGCACACTGTGGCACACATGGGCGTTGCATGGGTGAAGTAGATAACAAATTAGGGCCGCGAGCAACCACAAGTCACTATCTCGCCACGATGGAGGGGACAGCACTGGCAGATAGCGTCAGCCGAGCTAATTCCAAGGCCTTGCTGAGACCAGGCAGGCGAACCTGACTTCGCTTAACGACTAAAAGGTAGAAATGATTAGCTTAGGTCGTCACCGCGTTGAGATTACCATTCGGACGCGTTGGACCCCTACCGCCTCCCGACGAAAAGCACGTGGAAAACGAGTCTTGCTACATCATCGGTGAGTTAAATGCTAACCATCGACTTGTATCCAATCACCTCCGTTGAGAGGGTGAAGGGGGTTAGCCTGAGTATTGGCGCGGGGGATTCTTCCCGTATTATGTTAGCTGCATCCCAATCTACGTACAAGTGGACTATGAGTTTCTTGAGCGGATCGGTGCCGCCAATTGTGAGTGTAACAAAAGCATGAGTAGGGCGTGCTTGTGATCGTTCATGGAAGCCATGTTTTTACAATGGCAGGATCAGACACATGATTTATGTGGGGTAAAATCAGGCTCGAGCAAAAGGAGCGGGAGACCGTTGCGAACGATGACGGTCTGTGAAAGATGTCGCGAACTCGTAAGTGAGCGTAACCGTGGCGTTTGAAGGCGTGAACCTCAAAGGACCTACTCCAGCTCTCTAGATTTGTTTGCTAGTAGTAGCGAAAGTAGTTGAATATGTAAATGCCACCTTGAGCTCGCATACGACCGTCGACCAATTAAAAAAGAAAAAAGTTAGACACGAACCCCGGAATAGTGTGGGCGCAGATAACTTACTTACACAGGAAAATCGTGCATTTAGATAGGATACAAGGATGAAATGTTAGTATTATATACATCTACAGATAGCGAAACGACGACAATTTCAGAACCAGGGATTATAGAGCTCAGCCATCTTCATAAGTTGGATCGGGTTAGTGGCGGTCGATATGAGATTCGTAATCGTCTGAATGATAGGGACATTCGGTGTGTTGGACGGATTGTTGGCCGCCTAAAACCAGGAATTAGAACGATGAGGTGACGAGGATCACTATGATGACCTACCTGCTCGCGCTCAATTTTGCATGCTAAAGTCTCTGCCCGCTTCACGACGCCGTCGATGTTGAGAGAGACTAATTGCCGGAACTGTGCATCCACAGTCCAAGGTCTTCCTCTAGCCATGAGCCAGGCTGTCACCTCATCACGTCCGAATAAACACAGCTGCTGCTCTAGATCGAACTGGAAGGAGAAAGTGGTTAGGCGCGTTCATCGAAGTACCGTGTATGCGTACCTCAGGCTCTGTAAGGGATCGTCCCATAGCCATCAAGCCAGATGTAAATATCCCTTCGATGTGAACGATACCCAGGAACTGTTGTATGTTGGGCGTGAATCGGAAAGGAACCGCATCGTTGTTCGCGAAGACAGGGCTTGCATTGGAGATACCTAAAACGACAGCATTAATTAATGTGTATGGGACGAAGACTAACGTTTACCCGGGGATAATTCTGTCATGGCAATCAATCCAGTGGAACGAGAGACTTGGAAGCGAGAAGGAGTCCGGCCAGGGATGCACAGAAGGTAAGTCATGAAACTGGTGGTTGCGACATGGAGAGCAAATTGCTTCCGCATCTGCCAAAGGTCGCTGGGCGAGTCCATGATGCGAGTCATATACTGATATGGTTTCGTGAGGGAATGGAGGACCTTCAATTTGTTTCCCACTTACGCGACTAAGAACATCATCTGGTACCATCTTGAGCTGAATTTCGTCGATGATTTCCTTTTTGAGGGTTAGGTACTCGGTCTTGGAGGGCTATATACACGGCTGAGTTGATTCGCGCGAAGACCTTGCTTGCAATGGCCCACCTTCGCATTCGCTAATCGCATTTCGCGTAGCACCTTCTTTGTTTTATCCCCTGACACCAAACCGGCTCTTCCCTTGCAATGCCCGTTTCTTGACAATGAAGGTCGTAAATATCACCCAAACTGATGTAAGAAGCGTCCATCTGATAGAGTCTGAGTACCGGGCTACAAGAGATGGTAGCTGGGAGATGGAAAGCGAGGTTTCGCTTTCGGGTCTCTTTCTTGCGACTAAGCGCTCTGTGAGGTGATTAACATCGTCTTCGTGCAGAATAAAGTAGCGAGTAGGACATACCCACTCAAGGTGTGAAGGACTTGCATTACCCTCTCCTCGCGCCGAGAATGCCTCGTACATGGTAATTGTACCCAGAAGGATGTTTTAGTGCCGTCGCTACCATGAACCGTGAAGCGTTTCCAGGGTTGACCGCTGGTCCTGACATTCTCGACTTTGGAAGCGAATTTCTGTATTCTGACAAAGTTCTGGTTTGTGTCTTTGTCCTAAATCACGCAAAGAGTCAAAGAATGTCAAGGGCGTTAATTCCGGTTACAAACCTCAGTATACTGGCC
The DNA here is from genome assembly GCA_029467805.1 of Pleurotus eryngii var. eryngii. Classification (NCBI taxonomy): domain Eukaryota; kingdom Fungi; phylum Basidiomycota; class Agaricomycetes; order Agaricales; family Pleurotaceae; genus Pleurotus; species Pleurotus eryngii. Next base: position 2,850,846 of record SZVJ01000009.1, on the reverse strand, counting down.
AGGAATCTCGACTTCATCGACCTTGTTGTAGTGGAACTCCGCCAAGTAGTGACTGAGAACATCCATAGGTTGAGTGCGAGGCCTCGAATCCAAGAGTGTTTCGTATCGATCACGCCACTGCTGGAGCTTCCGAATGAATTCATTATGATTCGGACGACTAGCGATGAAGTCTTGGTGGAACTCAGTCTATATGGGAAGTTCGAACAGTTGATCCGTGCTCATGTTAGATTAGAAACGCACTCGAACAGCCGGGGCCAATGTTTGGGCCATCCGACCCAAACTCATTATGGTGTGGGGATTGAGTTTTCCTTCGTCGTCCGGAGCATTCACGCGTACGACATAGTTCTACACGAGTAAGACATAGGGAGCATTGGACAGATATGAAACCTTACCTGCATGGCATCGGCAAGGAAAAGTCCAATGTGTCGATACGTTTCTTCTTCCGGAGATAGCTTGAACTTAGCATGGAATTGATCAATTACAGTCTCCATGCTCAGAATCAATAATGGGAAGGCTGTTTTCAGGATTTGAACGACCTCTTCAAGGTGTTCCGAAGCCTGTCTGCTTGGAAATGTCATGGGATCGAAGGTAGTCGAAGGGGTCGCGGCTGCGTTTGCTTGAGTAGCATCTTGCGCAGGGGTAGTCGATGTGCTTTGCTGGGTGGCATCGGCATTTGGTGTCTGCGCTGCAGGGTTTCCTGCTAAGGCACCCGCCTGCTGTGCCGCTCTAGCTGCAGCAGCTTTCTTCATCAGCACCAACTCTTCTCTGGTCGTGCGTAGTTGATAGAAGAGCGCCTTAAAATTCGAATGAGTAAAGTCCGCTAAACATGTAGATACACTTACCTGAGGATATAACTTAGCGATGTTGATCAACAGATACCTTGCTTGTTTGACTTCGCGGTGGGATATGGATAAGCATAGTTGAGGAATCAAAGTGATCCAATACCAATATGCCGCGTCGCCTTTATAGGTGTCGAATGCACGAGAGATACCCAGATTTGCATCGTCGATGCTGAGTAACCAAAGTACCCTGGCCAAGAGGGGCCTACTCTTCCCAGATTTATAGGAACCAGCGGCTTGTAGATAACAGCTGACGGCATTTGCCGCGTAAGGCATCTCAGTCGGTTGCTCCTTGAATATCCTATCATTGAATTTTCCCCACTCAGCCCAGGCTTTGGGTTGACCCATGTCCAACTGTACAGCTTGTCCGAAGGCTTGATTAGCCTCTTCGTTGCGGCCAAATCGTGCGTGGAACATGCCCTTTAATGTGTAGAACTCGGCTTTCTGGCTTGCGTTGAAGTAGGTCAAATTGGTGTTGTTAATGACTTCCAGCCCGGCTTGAGCATTATTCGGCTTCTGGTAGTGACATCGACCCTCTTCACGAAGTTTTAGAAAGGCCTCGGTGATCTCGATGTTTGGGAGGGTATATATCTTCCCCAATAACGTGAAACAGGCTTCCAACAGATCGTGTTTCCGAGCTACATGAGCGAAGCGGTTGACAATCCATGCAGTCTCGTGGTAACCCCGGAAGCCATAAGTATTGGATGATGTTGAACCACCGTGGGTTGAGCTAGTCGCGACGAGAGGTAAGTATGCTTTGTTGATGGCATGAAATACATTCTGTCTCCAGGCCACCAGATCGCTCCATACGCTAATGTCATCGTGCAGGTTTGGTAGGCGTTCACGCCATGCTTGGAGAACCATCTTCAGCTCCTGTGACTTCTTTTCTAGGTTCTGGGCGTTGGTGAAAGATAGAGAGCCGAAGATCTGTACTGCCTCCTGTAGTTCGACAAATTGTTGGAAATGTTGTAGCAATGGTATGTGCGCCGCAGAAAGGTAAGACGGCAGCGCAACCCATTTCCGGAGAGACAGTTGCATGGCATCTTCCAAGAGCTTCATGAATTCAGTCTGCTTCTCAGGTACGGGTTGTGGTCTTAGCAGCACTATGAACGTCTCGAAGACGCGACGACGGGGAGTAGGTACTTCAGGAAGCTGATTGATCTCCTCTTCGATAGCTTCTCGGTTCTCGGACCAGTCTTTAGTCCGCCATGCACTCTCGAGGACGAGTTCGTGATTTGCTTCGCTTTTGGCGAGTTCGCATAGGGCCTCCCAATGCTGTAGCTTCTCTGCCGTCAGCATCCAATGGTCCTCCCACAAGCAATATTCCGATTCGGAGAATGGAATAGCACCGGAGCGAGCTTTTGTCTGGGCTGACTCGTAGGCTAGCGAAGCCTGTTCCCACATGCCATTCTGTTCGAATGCCAGCGCGATGTTGGTGTCGACGTGGACAGATCTACGCCGCCACAGTCCGTAAAACAAGTCTTCTTCGGCTAGTTCCGCATAGACATCCGCCAAAGAGTCGTAAACGTAATCCCGAATAGTGACTTCGTCCTCTTTGATGTAGTCCAGCGACGCTGTAAGCAGCTCCAAGGAGATATGCCATGCACCGTATGTCTTTGCTAGGTATTTTACCAGATGTGGCGGAAGCGTCATCGGTGGAACGCAGCTGTGGATGCTCGTCAAAAGAGTCTGGATAACGTTTGGTCGCAACTCTGATTGTCGAACATGGTAGTCCTTGCTCAGTAGGGTGACCATGTGCTGGGTCAGATCTGCTTGCTCTTTCCGTGAAAGCCACGACCATGCGGCAGGGAATATTGATATCCACGTCTCGTGAGCAACTTGGTGGTCTAGATACAACAGGCGTTGTAGGGGACGAATAAGCTGCTGTGTTTTGGGCCTGGGTAGAAGTGGCGACGACAGAACGCCACTGCGACGTTCAACGAAAGTCCCGCTTTCCATATCAGATGCCCCAAGAAGGAGGATGACGGCAAGGTAAATCCAGTTGTGCTCGGCCAATCCCTCCCAGTTCTGAACCCCTATGATATATGTCAACCGACTTTGCAATGACCGTGGTATACTCATATCGAGAAGGTCGATGAACTTCTCTCGCAGCACGGGGTCCCGAGCATAGCAACCAAGTAGAAAAGGTTGTTCCAGTCGCGTCGTCAAGTCGCCGCGTCGCATGCTTGGATCCGTGTAAATCTCGTGTATGAGTTCAAGATACGGATGGCACAGGATTTCGCCTCTACGTTCGAAAGCCGTCATCTGCTGCAGGAGGCTAGCTTTCTCCTTCATTGTTGGATAGGCGTCTTGTTGACGGAATGCCCAGACCCTTGCGAGATCAAGAACATATCGACAAAGGGTGAGACTCTTCGACTTTTCAATGACAGCAACCAGACTACTGAGCAGCCACCTTCGATGCTCTGAGAGGAAAGCCACTGAAGTCGTAAGGATATCAAAAACGAGGATCATCAACCTGACACCATTTTCGTAGCCCGTCGCGTTCGGCATGGCGTTAAGATGTTCCTTTGCCAACTTGCTGAGTAGCTTCATCACCAGCACGAGGAATGGTTCAATCCGCTCCGGAGTGACCGTTACTACCGACTTTCAGCATCAACAGGGTTCCACGCAATGCGGTAGTCTCTCGCAGTCCATTAGTGATGGAGGTCTGAACGTACGTGTGGAATTCGGCAATCTCCCCTTGCTGTGGCTCTTCGTCCTCCTTCGGTAACGGATACAGTCGTAGCAGCCGTTCGAAGACGGGATGTAATGCGTCATGCAGGTTATAGTCATCTGTAACCATCCCCTTTCGAACGAGCTTTTGGAGTAGGATCGCGTTGGCGGTGTACCACGCGTCGGTCTGCTCGGCCGAAATAACTTGAAGGATCTTAGCAGTTGCCACGGCTTGAGCTAATGCAGGGTCGCCGGTCAACTCGATCTAGACATAGATGTGAGATGTTGTACACATCAAAGAGGGGGGTAGAGCATTACCTGTTCCAGGCTTCTGAGGAAATATCTCAACCCAACGGTCACATCACTCCAGCCGCTTGGATGCACCATCTTTTCCAGTAGAGCCAATGCTCGAGGCGCAACTAGCTTATTGGTCGGATCGTTGATCATGGCTACGCGCACCAGATAGCTAACGATGTTTTCGCGGAATCCTAAAGGAGTATGCCACATCTTCACTACACCACTCTTTTCCGCCGGGGCCGCTGCTTCTTGAACAGCTTGTGTTTCCCAATCGTATACACACTGTAGGATGTCGATGGAGAGCGATCTGTAATCCGACGAAGATGCAGGAGACAAGCCCAATTTAGTGAGGGAATTGACAATGTGAGGTACGAAAAGGGCGCGAACGGGGTAGAAAAGTTGGGGATGCTTTATGATGAGCTGATATGTGGCTAGAAGCTGAGTGGTACCCTCCTCGGTCAACAGACGACGAGTAGTCAAAGCCCACTGCGGGAAGTTGGTATCCCCTGGCTCCATCTGTGGGAGCGATGGCACCAATGCTGCCAATGCTTCCGCACGTATTGTGGTCTTTCCATCAGTGTGTGGCGGACGGAGGAGGCCCGACCAGGTGCGGAGGATAAATTTCTGTGGTGTCTGGACCACGGCGAAGAAGCGGGCGGTTAGAAGGTACGCAGTATGCTTGACAATAGCATCGTCTGTGGAGATATGATGCCATGCCCACTTGATGATATCCTTCCGAGCTTCGTCGAGCATCTCTGAATAGTGCTGCACCAGGAGGGTGGTGAAGTGGATTAGTTCTATCTTCACAGAATCATCGATATCTTGAGAAAGCGTCCCGACCCAGACGAGGTGATGCATACGGTTGACAAAGTCACTGGTGAGTAGGCCGTTCTTCTTTTCTGGCCGGCCGGATAGCACAACGAGAGTAGGGTTGATGACATAGCGAATGAAGGCTGCTTTCTCTGACCAAGGAAGATTAGGATCACCCATCCATATCATGAAGCGAGTGAATACGTTTCGTTGGAATGCAAGATCGTCGGAGCTTGCAACATGAGTGTACAGGAAGTGCTTGACATGCACAACATCCATCGCCCAGTTTCGAGAAAAACACAGAGACGACATCGAACAGTAGGTCAACTCGAGGGGTAGTGTCGAGAGCCCTGTAGAAGATGGCCAAGATGGTGGAGTATCGTTGTGTGACCTCGAGTGGCACAAGGACTGAGGAGTCGCTACTGGACGTATCGGCTCGCCACAGGGAGACCAAGGTCGTGATGACGTGCTCATTTTCAGCAATCCAATCAGGTCGTACTTCCGCCAAGTCCTGAAACGTCAAAAGCGCAGGGTATAGGAACTTAGTGTCGCCACCAAGGGTGCAATAGCGGACCAGGATCGACGTTCGCGAGGCGAGTTCACGTTCCATATTCGGAGCAAGCTTCGCTTGGATGATGCTTCGCATGGTCCGCAGGTGCCGGGGAAAATGCAGGTGCTTCATCATGAAATCAACCCCATCTACAGGGAAGCGGTCAAGCAACTTCGCCAGAGGTTCGGAAAAGGGACTTTGACTGTAAAAGTGCATTTGTGTTTCGACCTGCACGATAGCATTGGCCAGGTCTTCGAGGAAGATATTGGCAGTTTGCGGAAGGAGATGGAAGATGTTCGCGAGGCGAACTAACTTCGCAATATTCTCATTGTCAGCTAGGGGGAGTTTGGATGATGCTTGCAACATCTGCGGGTCTGCCACGTTACGGAAATGGTCCAAGAGCTTCTTGCCTATCTCCACTTTGAAGTAATTCGTGAGGAGTTCGAGCAGTCGAGCAAGGCCCTCTAAGCCAGCCACTGATAGCCGCTTATGGTCGGCGAGGTTCATCAAGATAGGTCGAAGGCCAGTCTGCAAAAGTTCCTTAGGAAGCCTAGCTTGGTATGACAGCACTACCCGGAGGCCGTCATGGGCCACATCCTTGATTTCGGTGACGCTTGAATAAAGTGATTTGAAATACACGCCCGTTACTCTGCAAACCGATATGAACACCTCGTTGACTGCCAGTATATCACATACCTTTGTCGAGTTTGAGTTTGACGCGCAAAAAAGTCCGTTATGCCCATCGACGCCGTCAATAGTTTGATGCAGGCCACCCTCAATTTCGTGACTTCCAATGCACTTTGCCTGGGATTGGCCCGGTTGATCAACGCATTATCTTCAGCGTCGGCAAATCCAAGAGCTTCGTGCAGTAGGCGAAGGAACTCATCGTTAACCTCTATTACGGGTGGGTCCAGGCACACGACGTATCTAATCGCTTCTATCATACCGATCTGAACACTGTAGGGGAGTGCACGGAGGGGCTTCGAGTAAATGCCGTTGAGCATGCGTTCTCGATGAGGAATCATGATGTCTGCCACAGATTTGCCACAGATTTTGGCAAGCAACTCTATGCACATCTGGCTCGCTTGGCGCACAACCGTATTTGAGCTGGATAACGAGGGGATGAAGAAGCTGACGAGTTGGATGATGGTCGTGTACGAGTCCTTGGCACCCGGGCCTTCGAAGTCCATTCCGGAGTTGCATATCGCGATCACATTACGAAGGACGTCCAGCACTTCTTCGTAGTCGCGTGGGAGGTCTGGAGGAAGGTCTTTCAGTATATGTAGAAGTGCCCTCACGAACTCGATCTGCCTGTCGATGAGCCACTTGATGCCCAATGATTGAGCGCCCGTCAATATCTTGATCCCCATAGCACTCGCGTTTTTGTTGATCCAAGAGTCCTCTAATGACATTGCAGCGAAGCGACCTGCCATTAGGTGCAGCAAAACGACAACATCTTGCGTGGTCACGTTCTGTTCCTCCGTCATGCTGGTGAGATCGTTCACAATGCGGGTGATAAGGGCTTGAGCCTTTTGACTTTTCTCGCCGTCGTCGGTGGCAAGAGCGTGAGGCAGGGCCTCGAGGTAGGCTGAAAATGCGACACTGGGTATATGACGACTCGCCGTATTTCGGTTCTGATTTTGGCGGATTTCGAGATCGAAGATGCTCAGTGACAGTCGTCGAATATATTTTTCAGAATGCATAGCTAGCTCGGATATATGGATGGCGTCGAATACACCCTGCACCAGCAAGACGTAGGTGTCTTGGACATTTTTGCCATTGATTCCCTTGTCAAGTTTGAATAATAGACATTGTAAGAACGTCGGTATAACGCACCTCATGCAGTAGAATACTCGAGCAATTCTCGATGAACTCGTAAGCCATCGCGCGATCATGCGCGACGGGGCGCTTCAGCGCCTGCACCGCGAGTTTCGAAACCGCGCCAACATCAATCTGCCCCGCCTCTCCTCCAAACGTCACCACCACCTTCGCCGAATCAGAGTGGTGCTTCGTCTTCAATGAAGGCTCTTTCAGGAGCAAACGCCTATTCCTTCCTCCAAGTTTGCCTAGTATCCGAATGGTGTTATGCGCGGTCCCGTGATTCGCGGGTAGCGGCTTCAAGTGGCTGTGCAATGCTTCCATGAGCTCGCGAAGGACGATATTGAGTGTGGGGTCGAGGAAGTCTGGGGTGAGATTATCTATGCATAGTTCTAGCGTACGCAAGCCCTGAGACACGAGCTCGGGACTTCCTTTGAGTGCAAGAGCGAGGGGACGCATGAGGTATGAGAGATACGGTATCAGGTTCGTGAGCCGGAGTGGCACTGTGAGGCAGAGCTCCACGATCATGTCTCGAGTTGGGCCGTCTGAGGCAAGAAGATGTCGGTTAAGGTTTTCGAGCATCTCCGGGAGTAATGGCAGCACCTCCTTGAACAGAAGCTCGAATCTTCCCCCTCCGCCACCAATAGTTCGGAATAGCGCGCGAAGAAGGTGGAAGTAGTGAGTCGGCTTGGTCGCTTTCGCGGCTAGAGGGAAGCAATCCATTAACAGCTTCGCCAGGTGGGACGCAAGGATCGGCTCGTTGGAGGCGGCGTGCACTCCCACAGCTCCGAACGCCATCTTGAACAACCGTATGGTCGCTGCTGCAGTCAAATCATCATAATCCCCGAGGTATGGCAGCTTCTCCATTAGGTACCGCAGGATAATCGCCAAAAGCGTTGGCGAAGTGTGTTCCCTGTTCAGGAGGAACTGACATATATTCAGCAAAACAATCCGCTTCTGCGCACACTGGAAAAAAAAAGTCGATCTTCTGCGTCCAGACTTCCTGGAATACGTGCATGTTGATCTCCAAGAGCACGGGCGCTATCCAGTCAATCGCGTCGTTCTGCTCTGAGACGCGTGGGTCGGGTTCAATCAACGACATGCACCGAACGCAACTTTCGAAGAAGCGGAATATCAGCGTTCCATCGGGTGCAGAGTCGTCCAATTTGCGCAGGGCGGACAGGCAAACTCGGAATCCGTGTAGGAGCGCCCGAAAGAATAGACGGCACTCTGTACGTGAGATGGGTGTCAAAAGTTGGGCTTTGTATGAATGAAGCATAAAATACCAGGTAAAGCGTCCTCAGGCCTTTCCACCAATGGCATGGACCCACCAATAGGTCTCGCTCTCTCAATTACCACGATATCAGGAAGTTCCGCACCTTCCTTCTTTCGGTCCTGAGTTAGTCCTATTTGTACTTGAATAGTCGCGAGGGCCTCTAGTCGCTCAAGGCATGATTCGAACATAAGACTCAGAAGGCGGATCGCGCCTTGACTCGGTTCCTTTGTGACAATCACGTCGATGAGGTTGAAGAGCATCTTGGCGAACAGAGTATGCAGATTGTTGCCGAAAGATGTGTTGTGAAGAAGCCGCGAGAAGACGTAGATGACTTTCTCTAGCTGAGGCAGACTCAACTCGCTGCGGAGATGGTGGAAGAGATCAGCTGTGGCACTGTATACATTCACCCTGCAAACAACCTATTAGATTCGGACTCGTGTTTGTAGTTGGTCGCAAACCTTAGGATCTCTCTGCTCGAAATGGCAGGTCCTAGAAGCACTTTCTCATCGAGCAACTTGTCGATCTGGCTCAGTAAAGCACTCCGGTGAGGGGTGGCCATCAGGTGGCGAAATACCACCATTAAATCCTATAACACTAATGTGAGTGTCATTATCATTGTAATTTAATAGGTACGACCTTTCGAATGTTGATCGCATGCGCTGGGCAATCCTGTAATATTCGCAATGCAGCAAGAATCATAGGTGGTCCGTAGGAATCAAACTGTTCTCCAGACATACGCATTCCATACGCCAAGTAAGACACCATCTGTATACACGCGTCTACGTGGGGTGGAAAGCAAGGAAGACAATGAACGTACCTTCACTTGAGCAGTCACAAAATCGGAATACACTTGCGAGTTCTTGATACTGGGCGCCATCCCAGACCAGTGCCCGCCATTTACTTCGTATTGCTCCCGCGTGCTCTTCTGCGCGGGGGCCTCTATCTTAAACTGCCTCCAATGCCAAAGGCATCGTCACTTGCACGGTCGGCGCGCACATCACCCGGTGCAGTTGAATGAACATCATCACCGTCATGCTCATTTCCGCGAATAACTTGAAGCTGTTCGACCCAGGCATCAGCGAGTTCGTGTCAACTTGCATCGAGTCCTCGGAGAGATACTGCTGCGCAAGCGTCTGGAATCTGGGGAAGAATTGCTGAAATATTGACATGAACTCGTTTAAGAAGTCTTCGCTAAGGATTCGGTACGCTCTGAGACTGTCGATCAATATCTTGCAAGCATTAACTGAGTTTTCTTCATTGTCGTGTCGGATGACGTTCAGCATACAGTTGGAGATAGGCACGGCGTGGGGGCGAATAACATCGTTGATAGGTAGTCGGTAGACAATTTCAAGGAGTACGCGCCGGAAGTTGTGCTCTATACTGTCCTTTTGGAACGAAACTTCGGTTGAACGCAGAAGGTCAAGCACTGCCGGGATCATTTGAGGAAGAACGCGAGTAGAATCTGATTCGCGAATTGTGTCCAGCATATTCTGGATTTCGCATGCTAGGGTGTGCTTGGTTTTGAGGTCTACATTGAGCAATACATTGGATGGCGCCAACACCAATCATTGTAACAAACGCACCAACTCCTGGGTCAGCAATCCTCGCGGCCTGGCGCTCCAGGTCCGCCACCAATGGAGCCTCCATCTTCAAACTTCAGTGCTTCAGTGGGGCGGGAAGGGATGAACAAACACCATGGACTTGCAGAGACCCTGTAAATGGTCATTCACGTGACCGGGCGCTTACAAGTAATATTAGAAATCGACACTTGAATAATCGAGCCCTCGTATGTCAAAGTCCCCCGGTGAATAGGTACAGTGAACAGTATATGAGTCTACAACCGCCACGTCAAGCAGCAGAAACTTGGACGAAACAGCAAGATATACAGTCGCATCCAGAGAGGTTATTTGGCTCTGTTTATCTTAGGCGCTCTCGCCTGTAACGCCTGATTTCAGCCAAAACGACTCCGTTAACATTATTCATCGCGTAAACATCCATGGCGTCGAGTGCTCTTTTACAACAAATCCAGGCCGGCAAGAGACTGAAGAAAGCAGAAACGCATGATCGAAGTGCACCCATAATTGACGCTCCCAAAGGGGGCGGTGGTGGTGGAAGTGTAGGAAGAGCAGGAGGAAGTGCTTCACCGATGATTACTGCGGGAGGGGGAGGTCCTCCTCAACTGGCAGGCCTTTTCGCTGGTGGGATGCCCAAGCTGAAGCCTGCAGGACAAAACAACCTTGGTATATGCGGTCTGTTCCTTAAATTCACTCATAACTAACGACTTCATAGCCAAAGCTCCAACGTTAGGGAGGCCTCCTTCAATTCCTAAGCGAGATGCCACAGCATCTCATACTGCTCCTCCTCCTCCCAGTCGTATGGTTCCTTCCCCGAAACCTGCTTCCCCTGCGCCGCCGCCCCCTTCACGACCCGTACCTACCGTAGCGTCTGCCCCGACGCCACCCAGTCGACCGATACCGTCACCAGCGCCCCCGAGCCGGCCTGTACCTTCTCCCACATCACCCAGTCGCCCCGTTCCTTCCCCAATCGTCCCGGTGCGTCCCTCGTTACCAGCTCGTACAGTCCCTCTGCCCCCATCCGGAGCGCCCACACCACCCAGCAGACCCATGCCACCTCCAAGGGCCAGTAGCCCTCCATCGGCGCCTCCACGCTTACCCCCGTCACTTCCTCGACGTGGTGACTCCCCAGATCGCGCTTCTCCCGTGTCGCGTGCTGTCCCAGCTATACCCCCTCGGACGATTGCCCATTCCACCTCGTCGCCTAGCCCTGGCAGGAAAGTTACCCCGCATCCAACAATGCCTGGTCGCGTCGCTCCGCCACCGCCACCGCCACCGCCCCGTCCTTCCAGCACTATCAATTCATCCCCAGCCAGAGCAGTCCCTCCTCCCCCAGCCCGCAGACCCAATGGATCGGGCCCGCCCGCTCCCCCAGTTCGTACTCGAGCTATATCTGAGTCAGAGCCTGTAGCGAAAATCTCCTTCCCCTCCCCCTGCCGAGACTCGATCGTCGTTAATGCCTCCTCCCCCAAGGGCTCGGACACTGTCTGCCAGCAACATCGCCGGTCCTCCCCCTGTCCTTAATAACCGAGCTTCAATGCCAAATCCGGTGAATGGAAGACCAACCAAGCGTAAAAGTAGGTGTCTTTCTGCTTCGATTCACCACATGACATACTGATGTGTCGTCGCTAGTTCCGTCGCCACCCCCAAATGCAGGACCCCATATGTTCCCAGTATCCGACTTTCCTCCGCCCCGAGAGTTCAAACCTAGTGCAAGGACGTATTTGAGTGGCCGTCAACGTGGAAGTGACTTCGACTTGCGACAATTGTAGAGGGAGACTGTAGGGCACACGTACAATTTGGCCTGTGTTGCATAGAATGTTTTCGGATTCTATATATTATGACAATGGTCTGGCACTGTCTGTGACGGGAAATCAAGTCTGCTGGCATACTTGTTTAATAATTCAAACAGTCAGATATTTTCCGGTGATAGAACGTCCCAGCCAAGTTTCAGGTTTCTAATCCGGGCATCCACCGAACCCTATTCGTGTCTACGTGTCAGTTGTCGTGTCACATTATTTAAAAGCTCATCCGCTGCTCTCGCCACTTTACAACTCTTCCTCCTACCCCCATCCTCCTCTTCAACTATGCGCCTTCGTTCTGTCCTCTGTCCCGGCGCCGCCCTCATGCTGGCCTCCTTGGTCGCCGCCGAGGCTGCTTCAGATGTCATTAGCTTGACTGCGAGCTCATTCGAGTCCGTCGTCAACCCGGAGCCCCTCATTCTGGTTGAATTCTTTGCCCCATGGTATGCTCCTTAGCCACCTGTATCCTGTTCATCATAATAACGGTGTATCCTTAGGTGTGGGCATTGCAAGGCTCTCGCTCCTCACTACGAGGAGGCTGCGACCGCCTTGAAGGAGAAGAACATCAAAATCGCCAAAGTCGACTGTGTCGAGGAACCTGACCTCTGCCAGTCACACGAAGTCCAGGGTTACCCGTAAGTCTTGATAGATAGAGTGTGACAGCATCCTTTAATTCGCGCAACAGAACCCTGAAGGTATTCCGCAATGGTTCCGCCAACGATTACACTGGACCACGAAAAGCTGATGGTATCATCAGCTACATGGTCAAGTAAGAGTCGAACATTTATTTTTGTATGAATAAGGCTGACTGTCCCTGAAGACAATCACTCCCTGCCGTTTCCGATGTCACCGCCGCCAATCACGAAGAGTTCCAAAAGGCTGACAAAGTTGTCGCCATCGCCTACTTGGCCTCCTCAACCGAAGCTCCTGCTGTTGAATTCAGCGCGGCCGCCGAGAAGCACCGTGATGACTACCTCTTCGGTCTCTCTACCGACAAGGATGCCATTACCGCCGCTGGCGTCAAGCCCCCAGCTGTCGTTGTCTACCGCAGCTTCGACGAGCCTAAGACCGAATACCCCCTTCCAGTCTCGGCCGTCACCACCGCCGAATTGGAAGAGTGGATTGCTGACCTCGCCGTCCCCGTCATTGACGAAGTTTAGCGGCGAAAACTACGCTGTATACGCCAACAGCCCGAAGCCTCTTGCGTACCTCTTCCTCGACCCCTCTGACGAGAAGAAGCAAGCACACATCGAGGCCATCCGCCCTGTCGCTCAGAAATTTAAGGCCAAGATCAACTTCGTCTGGATTGATGCCATTAAGTTTGGTGATCACGCCAAGGCCTTGAACGTCATGGACACCAAATGGCCCGCTTTCGTCGTCCAAGACTTGAAGCAACAGCTCAAATATCCTCTGGACCAAAGCAAGGACGTTACGCCCGAGGCCGCTGGCGAGTGGGTTCAACAATACCTTGATGGCAAGCTCGAGCCCGCGCTCAAGAGTGCTCCCATCCCTGAGACTCAGGATGAGCCCGTCTTCACCCTTGTTGGCAAGCAATTCGACGAGATCGTCTTCGATGACTCCAAGGATGTCTTCCTTGAGCTTTACGCCACCTGGTATACGTTGATTCTCTAACACTTTCCAAAGCCATACTAAACTTTTCTTCAAGGTGCGGACACTGCAAGCGCTTGAAGCCCATCTGGGATTCCCTCGGTGAGAAGTATGCTCCTCTCAAGGAGAAGATCACCATGTACGCATTTCTACTTTCATCCATTTATTCAAGCCTGACCACCTTTGTTCAGTGCCAAGATGGAAGCCCAAGAGAACGACCTTCCACCTTCAGTTCCTTTCCGCGTCGCTGGATTCCCCACCATCAAATTTAAGCCTGCTGGAACCCGTGAATTCATCGACTACGACGGTGACCGCACGCTCGAGAGTTTTGTTGCTTTCGTTGAGGAACACGCCAAGAACAGCCTTGAGCTCCCCAAGGCTGAGCCCGTCGTCCCTGTTGAAGATGCCGCGCAGACAACATTAGCTGCTGAGACCCCAGCTGCATCGGCAACCCCCGATGCTCACGATGAGCTGTAACTTCATATTCCGCAGATAATAGCTTTCTTGTACACAAAATAATAAATTCCGTTTTATTGGGTCATGTGATGGTACCATCTTGAGATTGAACGCGTCGCGGGCATCATGCGTCAATTCAATGATAAGTCTTGAGTTTGAACCATGAACTTGTCCCGCGACCTCGAATTCCTCGTTGATAGTGTCGTCCCCCAAGCGCGAGATAACGACGGCCTGAGAGATGAACTCACTCAGCACTGTCGGGAGATATTGCGCAGGTGCTTCATAAGCGTAATCAGACCACAGTTGACTTAGCTGACGTGCTTTGCTAGCCATATTGGCCAGAACTACGACCCAGATCTGGGACATTTGACGACGCTAGTCAAGAAACACCGTATGTCGCCATCATTGTCTCAACAGCGATGTTGATATTTTCCGCAAATACTAGTACTACAACATTCTCCCTCTGGGTCGTCGTCGGTGAGGTTTACTAACTTGCTCTCGAGACTGCTGGACCAGGTATGTTCTCGTCAAATCATTGGTTTACTCACTTAAACCTTTCGAGTAGTCAGTCCTGACGCGAAAACACGCAGCGATCCTTTTCCTTCATTCGTTGGCCTCCTCTCAACCATCCCAGTCATCCCAGCTTGCTTTCCTTCCTTCGCTAGACATACCACCCTCTCGACAATCATCTTCACATGCACCCAGAACGCCGATCGAGGTACCTAATGGGACGGCGACGACGAAGGGCAAAGGGAAGTCAAGAGCACAAATATTGAACGAGTATCGCGCAAAGACGGGTAAGTCTTCCTCGGAATTTGAATTCTCGCCTGGTTAGATAAAGATAAATGGTTTAGGTCGTCCCACTTTGCCGGAACAGCGCCTGCGTCGCGATGCTCTGTATCTGTTGCAGGGTATCTCTGGCAAGCATGTTCATTTCTCATCACACAATGACAACGGTACCCACCACGTCAACGAGCTCTCTTTCGTTACGGATCCAGTACGTCCTTCATCATTGGCTGCTGAGCAATGTTGATTGGATCGTCGTTAGAAATACGAGATCTCCGAAGCTACGAAGGCACTCATCCATCGCCTGTCAGAGGTGGGTTACCTCTACAAACGAGTCCAGACATACGTCAAGGAGAGGGAGAATGTCGCTGAAATGGGGATGATCGAGCAAAGCCTCTGCCATCATTTACAAGCCCGGTTGACAGACTACTATCGTTTCATCGCAGTCCTTGAATCTCAAATGTCTGGGACCTTGACATCAGAATCCCCAAGCGCTCCCGAAGAGGAGATAGGGTTGACGCTTCGACGGTTGGACGTTTGGAATAAACGACTGGAGATTGCGTATGCGTATGATGAGTGTGTGCGTGGAAAGCGCTCGAGGTCATGGATACCCAGTTTGTTGTCCCACCATTCGTTGCTCATCTCGTTAGCAGACTCACACGGAGGCGCGTTGGTCAACATCATCCACGGATATACTGAAAATGGCGACCCCTTCGTGCGGAAATTTACAGATCAATTGCTTGAAGATGTAGGGATTTCCACTACAACAGAAAACGAACGACATCTGACAAGCCTACTCTAGGTGTCGAAACCATTTTTTGCAACCCTGCACAAATGGCTGTTCTCTGGGGAGCTATACGATCCCTACTTGGAATTCTTTGTAGCAATGGACCCTTCCCTCGCTCACATGCAATACGCTCACCCGTCTTCACTAAGTGGCGGTATAAATCAGCTCTCTAGTGACGGTGGTTTCGCCGGCCCTTTCAACGACAGTGATGATATGAGTGGCGACAGGGAAGGTGGGTTGAAGCTTTGGGAAGCGAAGTACAAGTTCCAGAAAGAGATGTTGCCCATGTTCGTTGGGGAAACGTTCGGTCGCAAGGTACTAGCATTTTCGATTTGCACTTGTCTCATACTCTCATGACTCACTACAGATATTTTCGACTGGTAAAAGTTTGAATTTCATTCGGTACAGTTGCCACGATAGCGACTGGGTAGCTACCAGGGAGAAGATGAACAACACGGGAGGATGTAAGTGCTGCTCCAACGTCAAGTTTCCCAAATTTGATGTCCTATAGCTCTAAAATATAGCGACATTGCCGGCTTGGAGCGATCCATCGACGCCGCATACCAAGTTGCTAGCGGTCGACTATTCGACGTTTTCCTTGACAAATTCAAGCTCTTGGATCATTTGAAAGCGTTAAGACAATACCTGTTACTTGGACACGGTGACTTTGCGGACCAGCTGATGGAAGCTCTTGCGTAAGTCACCCTTGACACCCTACATCGGCAATAATTATGATCCCGAACAGGCCCTCATTGCGCCGTCCGGCGAACACGCTTTACCGACATAACCTCACCGCAACACTTGAAACCGCTATTCGGTGTTCGAATGCCCAGCACGACCCTCAAGATGTTCTTCGCCGCCTCGACGCGCGCATGCTCGAATACTCACATGGCGAGATCGGTTGGGACGTCTTCACTCTCGAATACAAGATCGATGCACCATTGGACACAGTTGTCGACCCCGAATCCATGGTCAAATACCTCCAACTATTCTCGCATCTGTGGCAGATGAAACGAGTAGAAGGAGTTCTCAGCACAGGATGGATGCGTGCATCGAAAGATGTAGAGTCGTTCTTACGGATAGCAGGTATGTCACGCCGATATACCTTATCTTTGTGCCCACAGGTTAACTCGGGTAGACCTAGAACAAGAATGGCATCGAATAAGACTCGCATCAGCAGAAATGCTACATTTTGTTCGTCAAATGCAGGCTTACTCGCAACTCGAAGTCATTGAGTGTTCGTGGAAGGATCTCTGTGAATTCCTTCAGAAAAAGGAAGGCGATCTTGACGCTATGATCGACGCGCATCGGTCGTGCTTGAATCGTATGGTGAAGAAAATTTTATTAGTCAGTCCCAAAGCTGGAAAAGAGGTACGTTGTTTGCCTGCTGACGGATTAATTGATAAATTGCGACCGTTTCTAGTATAGTATCCTAAATCAAGTCAAAGAGGTATTTCATGATGTTTTACAATTCCGTGATGCAATGGTAAGCGCAACATAACGAAAGCGTGCACATACTGACTACATCCCTGCATGAAGGATACCTTCTACAATCACTGCCTATCGGAATCAGCTAGGCGAGATAGAGGGCTGGATAGGGAACGCGTACGAGCTTTCTGTTTCTGAATTTGACAGCTATACTCAACTTCTACTAGGGGGTGGTTACTGGACTCGAGGACGACAGTGACAAGTCGCAGGAACTGCTCAAGGTCTACCAGAAAGTGAAAGAGTACAGTTCATCCTTCTCGGATCGCGTCCACAGCATAGTGCAGTCCCTGCAGAGTCATTCCGATCTCGACGTCAGATTCATGGGCACCAGGCTGAATTTCTCAGATTTCTATCGATCGAAGCGAGAGCATCCAACGCAGAGAGGGACGCCGCATTAATCTCGATTGCTTATCCGATGCCCGGAGCTACTGATGGATTAGAGGGACGGTGTCTCTTGTGTAAGATGAGTAGGTGACAGCAAATATACCACATGCATAGCGCATAATAAACATTTACAACTTGACCTCCTTCAGGCCATCCTTCCAGAACGTGAAATAGGCTACGAGCGGACAAGATCAGCCAAAGCGCGCCAAGCAGCGATAATTGCTTACGAGTGACACCATCTTCTCTGTAGTTGAGGAGAGCAACCATACCATCGGGGTTCATCGTCTCGCCGGTGTACTAAAACTGATCAATAGACGAAGCAAGCGATCCTCAATCAACTCACGAATTCGTAGTCCTTGAAGTTGGCGACAATCTTTTTGGCAAATGCTTGGGCTCCCTTCTCAAAGTCGGCAACACGATCAGCAGGGAGCTTCTCCTTCACGGCTTTCATGTATCCCTAATCTGATGTTAGATGCCTCAAAAATTAACGAACGTGCCATTCACCTTGAGGTAGGTTAAGTAACTCTTCTTGTCGAAGGAGGTCGATTGGAGACGGAAAGAGTGTACGACATTGTTAACTGTAGCGGCGCCTTCTTCGAGAGCTTCCTCTTGCTCTTCGGCAGATGGGTTGGCACCTACGAGTGCAAAGGTCATGAGCAAGGGAGAATATAGCCAACATATGGGGCTTACCGATGTTGACGTCGCCCTCTTTAACGACAATCATTGCACATTCGACTTCATAAGCAATGCCGTCGACCTCCTTCCTATCGCGTACTGGTTAGTTCTAATCAACAATGGAGAATAGATCCACTGGCGTACAAAGGGAAGGCATCGGAGAACATTTCATCGTCAGAAATAATATCGCTGTACAACAACATTTTTGGGTTCTAGAAGAAGAAAGAGAGGATGACGGGGAGAGGATGGAGGTGGTGGTAGCAAGCAACTTCAAAATTTAAATTTACAGCCCTCCTGTTAGAATTTCACGATCGATAATCTCTGAGATCACGTGCAAGAAATTTCAGTATGAGAGCCGTGATCGCCAATTTTACTCAAGCGCAATCAGAGTAAATGGATTACCAGCCATTGGTCGTGAAGGCGCATCCTCGCGCAGCGGCCAAGAAACACAGCTCTGAATCGCGGCATTGGCGCCAGTTCAAGCACCCAGTCTTCGTCAAGGAGTATGCCCCCGTTACTTCTATCCATTTTTCTCCTTCTCGCCCCACACCGATACGCGGTGACAGCCGCGACTCGCGTTCAGATTTACGCCCCTCGGACGCAAAAAGTAACCAAGACAATATCCAGGTTCAAGGAAGTCGTGCGCAGCGCCTCATTCCGAAATGACGGGAAGCTCCTCGCTGCTGGAGATGACTCGGGGCTCATACAAGTATGTACAAGTTGCGCGATCACCAGGCTTGTATAGCTGATGTTGACCAAAGGTATTCTAGGTCTTTGATGTCAATTCAAGAGCTATCCTCCGGACCCTTGACTCGCACAAGCAGCCAGTACATGTTGCCCGTTTCTCGCCCTTACAGCCGACACAAGCGCTGTCATGTTCGGACGATACAACGGTCAAAATATGGGACGTCTCCTCTCAGACGGTCCTGAACACATTTACCGATCATAGCGACTATGTTCGCACCGGCCAAGTATCGCCAGTGAGCCCCTATGTGATCCTGACAGGCTCCTACGACTCGACAGTCCGACTCTACGATACACGGTCGAATGTATGTGAATTGGTGATGGGCCAAAGCGAGCAAGGCAGCGTCCACAGCCCGATAGAGCAGGTGTTGATGTTTCCTTCGGGGGACTGTCGCTCTGTCTTCGTCTGGTCCAATCCTTCGAATCTGGGATATTGTTGCAGGTGGGCGATGTATACGTGCATTGTCAAATCACCAAAAGACAATCACTTCACTTGCCTTCAACGCAAATGGAAGCCGATTGTTAACCGGAGGCCTGGATCATATGGTCAAGGTCTACGACGTCAGCACGTATAAAGTTGTCCACACAATGCGATACCCCGCACCGCTGTTATGTGTATCAATATCAGTACGTTGTTGCAATGCTTTCTGACACCTTCGTGCTGTTGACACTTTCCCTCAGCCAGATGAAACACACATAGTAGCAGGCATGTCAGACGGGACACTATCCGTCCGCAGGCGCCAACTTAAGGTATCCGAGCCATCAGCCTCCGACCTTCTCACTTCTGCCGCAACACTTCGTTCTGGGTCATACGAATCCTTTTTAAGTGCCAACGCAGCACCCATTGGCCAAGGTCTTGTAAAGAACAAGACGAAACCCAAAGTTCTTGGTGATGAGGACGAGTTCCGAGTAGAGAGTAAACGGAGCAAGAGGCTGAAAGAGTACGACAGACTGCTCAAAAATTTCAAGTACTCTGCTGCTCTAGACTCCGTTTTGCGTAAAGTAAGTCCTTTGAAGAGTCTATGTCGTCCAATTGAACAATCGACTCGTGTTGATTTAGCAAGTGCCCCCGGCCGTAACATTCTCGTTGATTCAAGAGCTTATTGCTCGTGACGGCTTGCGAAGCGCTCTTTCTGGAAGGGACGATGTACTCCTCGAACCAATATTGCGCTATTTAATCAAATACGTGGCCGACCCTCGTTTCGGTCAGACCGTTTGTGACGTCGCAGCGTTCCTGATAGGTCAGTACAACCGTTCAACATTTTTACAATGCTAACTTTCCTTGCAGACATGTACAGCCCAGTGTTGGGTCAATCGCCTCTTATGGATACACTCTTCCTCCGGTTACAAAAGAAAGTCACTGCCGAGGTACGCTTCCAAAGGACACTTGTGCAGACAAAAGGTGCTCTCGATATGCTTTTTGCGTCAACTGCACTCTCAGCATCGGCTGGAATTACTCCATCACAAAAGTAACCTATATAGGTACGGTACCATGTCCTTGTATTATTGTGCTTTCGTATCGCTGAGTGCGTAGATGAGACCTTGTAGTATGTCTTTCTGCGACAGCGGCTTTTCGACACCATTTTCACTGTCGACTTGCATGCCATCTTCATCAGTGTTGTCGTAGAATATTCGCAATGTCTGTATAATGTCCTCCATTGTTTGATTTTTCCGGGAAAGCATCTTCTGTGCGTGATCTCGAATCTAGGTTTAGGTTCATCAGCAATTGCGACGACGTGCGACGAAGACAGGACAAACCCCGTCGTCTTCCATTATGATCCAAGCCAGGATAAAGTCCACAGTTTGCAATGTGAACAGGCCACCCTCAAGCCGTCGCAGATACCAAGCCTCTTCTTCCTCAGACGTCACTTCTTCGCCATCCATGAGGAGCGCCTGATCAATGTGGACGGTTAATAAAACGCGACGCCTGGACAGAAATATCTCACCTTCTTTTCTCGCTCGATCTCCGAATCTGTAACATTCAATCGACCATGGGCCGACACTCGAATATCGAGTAGTCTATCCACTTTCTCGTATGTATTCTCCACAAACTTTGCAAGTAGTCGGATTCGCGCTGGTGATTCCGTTGGGAGATTCGAGAAAAGCGAGGACATTATTCCGAGGATATGTTGTGTATCTTCCGGTGCAGGGGGAGCTGGCCGGGACTTCCGTTTCTTTGACGACTAGGGGGTGTGGTTGTGAGATGAGAACACATTGACGGCATGAAATGGTCACACCTTGCCCATGAAAGCAGAGAATAGAGTCTTTAGACCTAGCGCATCTACGAACGCTTCACACATGGCTGTTCCCGTTGTGCCTGCCATAGCATAATCAAGACATTTAATGGATCTCGAACGCGCTTGTTGCTCCTCTCTATTAAAAAGAAACAAGTTAGACTGCTTGGAAGTATCGTTGGCGAGGAGGAGACGTTACTTCATGAGCAAAACCATCAGATCGGGACCTTCTGCCTTCAGGAAGAGTTCCTTCGCGCTAGTCTCGATGAGAGCGGAGCATAAGGCATCGAATACGTTCTCCATGAATTCGGTCTCGTCGGCATCCACTGGGTCCCTTCGACGATATTGCTAAAGGGAAAGTATAAATGGCAGGAGAGAGGGGTGATGAACTCACATGACTTACCGATAGGACCTTCAGAGACACCTCCGCACCATCTTGCTTACCGAACTCTACACGATTGGGAGGGTTATCTTGCAGCAATATGGAGAGGATTTCGGCGGCGTATCCTCGATTTTCATCGTGTTGTTTAGACTCGATACGCTTCAGCAGCCATGTCAAGATTTTTGTTTTTGACACTAAATCCGTTGCAAGGGATGGATCGAATCCAAGGATATTTTCGAAGATGCCTACGAGCGACGTTAGCAACATATCAAATAAGAAACGAATAATCCTCTGACCTAGAATGTGAAAGACACCTTGTCGGTCTGATTCTTCGGCTTCGTTCAGTCGACTCAGATTTTCGACTAAGAGTTCCAAGATTGAGTTTGCCAGCTACAAGATAATGAGCATGGCACTTTATTCAGGCAACTAACACTGACAAGGGTTTGTATAAGAATTCTTAGTGCCTCTTGGTTATTCTCTACGTCGTCCTCATCTTGACCCTCATTCCCTACGTCCTCGTCTGTGAGCTCGTGGATTACTTCCACAACATCAATAACGATGTCGGCATTTTCGTGCGCGAGGAGACCTATTAATATTTCGATTGTGCCGCTTTCAGCGAGTTCGGGGTATGCAATGATGGGGGATTGAGCCAGGGGCAGAAGGGACTTTAGCGCAGTGTCAAGGTCGGCTTCCGAGTCTATGAATCTGAGTTGTGAAGAATGTGAGAACCCGGAGACAATGGTGGGGTAGTCACATACTTCGTTGGGTCATTGGGATACTTAGAACGTTGGTCTTGGTTTTTGTTCGATGCGCGCTCGAAGCGTAGGAGAATTCGTTTCACTGCTGCCAGTGACATTATCTGGAGCTACACACACATCAGTGCGTCAACTTCGTTCGAATGACAGTATATGTCTCTGCAACTCACATCATCTTGGTCCCCTTCCTCAGTCGAGTTGTCAAATATGTTGAGGATATCCTTCTGCTCTGACGTTAACCCTCCACCAAAGAACCGACCCTCGCCGTCCTCTTCTGCAAAGTAGTCGGCGTCCCCTCCTGGCGCGAAATTTCTTCGGCTGTCCTCCTCCTCATCGTCTGCATCCTCCACGTTGGCTGCCCGGGACTTTCCTTTCGACGGCCCAGATGTTGGCGCACCCGGAGGCGAAGATACCTCCATACGCATCTTCTTCAGCGTTTCCGGCGTCGGGTTGTCTGGCATCTTTCGCTTGTTCCCGCCAGTCGGGAGCTTTGGCACCTAGGATGCTCAGCATCACGCAAAGCATGAAGAAAACAATTTATGCTCACTTTGAATAGCTTGTCGATATCCATTGCCGTGGTCAAACAAATGCCACGAATTCCGCGCTCAATTCGTTCGCGTTGGTGGCGTCAATGATCGTTACGGCCAAACAAGCATCATCCCACTGTGGAGGTCACCCTGCTATGAATTCCGCGAAACCGACGCTGCCAGCCCAAATATTGAGCCAGACTCCATCTACCTCCTCAATTACAGACCGCCTATGGCGGCATTCGTTGTATAATGTTCTCGATCAGCAACCCCTGGACCGAGTGAATGTGCTTGGAGATAACAGCCATGGACATCTATCGTACGCATGTGCCCTCAATCTCACTCTAAACTGACATCGATGGGATCGCAGGTGTGTCAATACCCTGAGTTGGACGCCAGACGGACAAATGCTCCTGAGCGGAGGGGACGACCGAACGTGCGCTCTCTCGATCCTCGTGTACATTTTAGTTAACTTACCCATTTACTCAAGTGTTAGGATATGGCGCATGGACCCGGATTACGACGTGGATTACCCTTTTGTCTGTAAATCCGTCATACAGACAGGACATAAGGCGAATATATTCAATGCCCACCTGCTTCCGCATTCCACGCGAATGTAAGCCTTCGTCTTGGCTGTTTCATTGTTCATTCCTGAACGACGGGCACTATTGAAGCGTGAGTGTCGCAGGAGATAAACAGGTTCGGGTCTTCGAGGCTGCAGCTGCTTTGGCCCATTCACAGAGTGAACCAGAAACAACTTACAGCACGGATCAGTTGGACTGCCGCGTTCTACGCTGCCATACGAACAGAGTCAAACGCATAGTCACTGAAGATAGCCCCGACCTTTTCCTCACCGTGGCAGAGGTAAAACAAACTCATAGAACACATTCTCATTCTCATTCTCATTCTCATTCCACACATATCAGGACGGCTCCGTCAGGCAGCACGACTTACGTGTCTCGCACACTTGTGGGCCTGGAGGATCATGTCCAGCACCTCTAATCAAGTGCCAGCATGAACTATCAGCATTGGCTTTGTCTCCTCTCTCGCCGTATCAGTTCGTTGTTGCTGGTGAATCACCCTACGTACCTCTACATCCTCTCATCCATTTTCATTCTTTATTGACTTCACGATTTCATAGGGATACCTATTCGATCGCAGGAATACGGGTCGCTCCTTCGACGAGGAATGGGGCTCCCTACCTCCAACATCTGGCCCTTCCATCGCGACTTGTGTACGCCGATTCGGCCGCAAGACTAAGCCTCGTGATGATGTCTACGGGACACATATCACAGGGGCCCGAATGTCTTCGCACAATGGGCATGAGGTACGTTTGCGCATGTAGGAGCTTCTATCGGAACTCATGAGCAACGCTGTAGGTTCTATTGTGTAAGGTGTTTGCAGTCTTCACAATTCTCGTGCTCACCTCAACTTACAGCTTATAGTGGCGATGCTGTATATCTGTATTCCACCCGTGATGATCCGCAAGATGAGGATGAACACCATGGATCCAGTATCATCCCTTCAAACCAGGAACATAGGACCGACGTGATCCCGATAGCATCCGACGAATCACATATCGACGTTCAATTAGCGGAGACCAACGACAATGAAGCGTCTAGCCCTCTCCAGCAGGCAACCGCGGACCAGGGCGATCTTGATGGCTCCGACTCTGACGACCTCACTTTGGACGCTATGCCGTGGGATGACCCTAGCGTCCCTATCATCCTCCCTCGAAGGAGATTCGCTGGCGCCGGCAATGTCGAGACCGTGAAAGATGGTAGGTGTCGGACAATTCAACCAGTAGTCGTCGTTGATTTGTTCCTTCCCTTTAGTAAACTTTCTAGGTCCTGAGGATGAGTTCGTTACGTCTGGTTCAGATGATGGCAATTTCTTCATCTGGCATAAGGCTACGGGCGAACTTCATGGTATATACGAGGGTGATGGGAGTGTCGTGAATGTTATTGAGGGCCACCCCTTCCTGCCTCTTATCGCGATCTCTGGCATCGACTCGACTGTCAAGGTAATTATAACCCTGCCCTTCTTTCCTTACCGCTTAATCAACCATCGGTCATTAGCTCTTCGCGCCAGTCAATCACCGAAGTGAATTCTCTCGTATAGACAAGCAGGAAGACATAATACGTTCCAACAGCCGCGGTAGTGGCCAACTCATGACAAGAGGCCAATTGGCCCTGATCAGAGCAGCTCTTTCCGGACAAGAGTTATCCGAAGGGAACCCATGTAACGTTCAGTGATTTGTAGATCAACATAACGCTTGTAGAATACTCTGGCTGTGGCATGGACATTGTATTCTGTAGTAGTTGGACAGTGGATATGTACAATGCAACGAGGACAAATTTGGGGTGGAAGCTTCCGACGAACTTTTATCTCACTACCGCCAACTTATTCCCTGCACTCACCCTTTGTTGTCAGATCTACATGGTCTGCTGTGGTTAAGGTTGCATCTGGTATGATGGTCATTGGAGGTGGCATTTCTTGGGCATTTCAATATTCTGGGTATATCAGTAATTCGGCCGGTGATTTATTGACGCCTGATCGTTTGACCGGTACTTCGTCGCTGGACACAACAGTGTCGGGAGGTCTGAAGCTCTGCCCCACGTTGCGCATAGATCAGCGCAGGTCCGCCTTGATCCCAACTCTATCTTCTACCTTGGCCGCCATCTTGCAGTTGCTTCTCTCCTTTGCGGTTATGTAAGTGCCCACTTCAAGTCCCTCAGTGCCTAGGCTCATATTGTCTTAGCGGTCGCCGTTTGCTTCAATTTACTGGTTCTTTCGTTCATATTCAGGTGCTCGTGGTGAGCATTGCTTGGTGTTACTCTGAAGGTGTGCCCACTAACCGACGACCGAAGTGCTGAGGTTTTCTCGACAGCATTGCAAGATCGGCCACACACCTCAACTTCTCTCTCTCACTCAGACGCCAGCTTCAAATCGTCACGTTTCCTTTCTTTTCTTCTGACACTAACAATGCCGTCGCACAACCGTTCTAAACGCAACAGGAATCACACCAAGGGGCAGGATGATGAACATTTGCTCGCAACTCGGGCTGCAGGTGACGACCCGTCGTATAAGGAGTCTTACTCGCGCCGTCAAGGCGACAATTACAGGCCTTCTTCCACGCAGAGCCGGCATTATGACAGCGATAGAGAGCCCCTCCCATCCAGGAGCCATCCACCGTCGTGGCGTGATGCGGATGTTCATGACAGATATGAACCTCTCTCTTCTGACCCATATTTGCGCAACGGCAGGGATGACTATGATGCAGTTGACTCAAGGGATATGGATGGTTGGGTTGGTCGCGGGAGCAGCGAGAGTCGCTACGAACGCTCCAATGAAGACTGGTCACGGAGATATGACCCGTCGTATGCATCGTCTTCGTACGCTGAGCCTTCAGCGTGGCGCTCCTCTACCTACGAAGACAGATCCACGTCTTACACCTCTTGGGTCCCCGAGGCTCGCCCAGCTAGGGTAATAGAGGAACCACTGGTTGAACGAGACTCACCAACCCGCCGCCGTGACGATGGACATTCGGGAGGGCGACAAAAGTGGAAAAGCGACAATGGTTGGGATACTCGTCGGGAAGTTCGGGAGCAGACATGGAGTGAAAGCAAACCCATCGATCCCCTCGTCGAACCCTCTCCAGAAGATCGCACCTGGGAGCCAGCACCTGGTTGGCAGCCGCCGGAGCGTCGGGATAGTCACCACAACCATAGTCAGAACGACAAGCAAAGCCATAGCAGCAAAAATGGCAACCGCAATTACCGTTCCAAAGGCAAGAAGAGCAAGAGGAACAGTGATCAGAATCCACTGCAAAAGCGTGAACGCGAACGAGACTGGCGTACAGACGACGGGGACTTTAATAAGTGAGCGAGTCGAGTCATCATTTTGAGCTTCGATACTAATACCTCATATTCAAGTTGGCAACGGCGCGATGTAGCTCCTGTCCAGATGACAACAAAAAAATCCAATCGTAAACGACACCCTCGCTCTACTTCCTACTCACGTTCAAGATCACCACCTGAATCTTATTCATCCAGGCGCTACTCTCGCAGTCGAAGCCGGTCTGCGTCGCCAACTACACCCTCTACCAAGCGCCGACGACGAGCATCAAGTCCTACGCGACCCTCTCTAGCTAGTGAGCGCGGACGTACTAGTTGGAAGCAGCAGAGCGAGCGGCCGTCTCCTAGATCTACATCTCGTCGCAGTGTGGATAGCCGCCGACCTCGCAACCGAAGTGCATCTTCTGTGTCAAGTGCAACAAGGAGTTCACGAAGCCCGAGCCCGGATGGTCAACCAAAACCGGTCCATCGACTTCCCCAAGCCAGTAGTGTTCCGATCCCACCTTACGTTGTTACCAACGCTAGTCGTGCCTCGAAGAAGTCCAAATCCAAGTCGAATGGCAAATCAGTATGTTTCTTCTCTTAATTTTTTCCCTAAGCTAGATGATTCATATTGTCCTTCAGCGCAACAACACAGAGACTTTGACTCGTCATCCGCTACCTATGAACCCTTCTCACGCGGCTGAAATGCCTCCACCGTCCACCATCCCATCACCGCATAACCATATCACGGTCGCTCCTGATCCTGTACTTCCAATGGCAATTACCCCGGAGCAGAAGCAAGAACCTGTGTCCCCCAAAGCTTCTAAGCCCAAGAGCGCAGGCTTCAAGCCGATCGGCCAGACTAGCTCTGCTCTCAAACGGTTCTTCCCTGCCGATGACGACGACGACGTAATTCCTAAGGTAGTCCAACCCCAAATAACACACTGGGTCCCGGAACCGTCTGCTCAATTACCGTTGAGAAAAGACAATCTAATCATCAGTGACACTCTTCCACGAGGCCTGCCGCCCAAGCCACTTACTCCTCTACTGCCTCCCAAGCCGCCTCCACCTCTCACTCCTATTGACTTCCTACCATCGAATCCAATCCGTCGTTTCCGAACAATATCGCCACCGCATGTGGTAGAAAATGTGGTAGAGAAACAGCCGACACCCCCGCCAGTTGCATTCGAGGAGGAGCAAGTAACCCCCGTTGGGCATTCCGAGCATGATATACATCCTCCCGAACGAGTCGGTTCGCAGGATATTGACGTCCCGGAATACGCCTCTTCCGAGAAAGAGTTGTACGCTATCGTTAGTCAGGTTGGTGAGGGTACATTCGGGAAAGTATACAAGGCAAGGAATACCATCACGAAGGTCCACGTTGCTTTAAAGCGTATACGAATGGAGACCGAACGCGACGGCTTCCCGGTGACTGCCATGAGAGAGATCAAGCTCCTTCAATCTTTGCGGCACGACAACGTTGTCAGACTGTATGAAATGATGGTGTCAAACGGTGACTTCCCTTTCCCTTGATATACAAAGCTTGTATCTTATGTTCCAATAGGTTCGGTGTATATGGTCTTCGAGTACATGGACCACGACCTGACCGGTGTCCTTTCGCAAACACAGTTCAGCTTTGAGGACGCTCATCTCAAATCTCTGTGCCACCAGATGCTGGCTGGGCTCGCTTACCTTCATCACAAGGGAGTCATCCATAGGGATATCAAAGGGTCTAATATCTTGCTGAACAACCGGGGGGAG
The DNA here is from genome assembly GCA_029467805.1 of Pleurotus eryngii var. eryngii. NCBI lineage: Eukaryota > Fungi > Basidiomycota > Agaricomycetes > Agaricales > Pleurotaceae > Pleurotus > Pleurotus eryngii. The sequence goes on along the minus strand of SZVJ01000009.1, from coordinate 2,822,781 downwards.
CTGAAGCTAGCGGATTTCGGTCTGGCCCGATTCTACCACAAACGACGACGAGTTGACTACACTAACCGTGTCATCACCCTTTGGTACCGGCCTCCCGAATTGTTATTCGGTGCCACTGTATACGGTCCTGAGGTAGACATGTGGAGTGCGGGGTAAGATTCGTCTGAAAATCACTTGTCGCCATGCGTCTCATCGTTCAACAGGTGCATCATGCTTGAACTGTATACGAAGAAACCCGTATTTCAAGGAAACGATGAGATACATCAGCTGGATGTCATTTACAGAATATTCGGTACTCCAGACCCTCAACGATGGCGAGGGGTGGGGGATCTCCCGTGGTTTGAGCTGGTGAAACCCAGGGAAGCCATGCCAAATCACTTTCGTGAGCTGTTCAAGAAGTAAGTCGATTTGCCCTATTCGTTATTGAAGAGTTAATCACGCTCTGCAAGATGGATGTCTCCCGCCGCGTTAGACCTGGCGGAACGTTTGCTTGCCTATGACCCCGAACAACGCGCCACGGCCACACAAGCGATGGCTGCACCTTACTTCACCGAAGAGGAACCGGAAGCAGCTCTTCCAACTGGGTGAGTTGGTCTAAGCAGAGCCTTGCTTTATTGCTAAATACGATACAGGTTGGCAACATTGGAGGGCGAATGGCATGAGCTCGAAACAAAAAAGGAGAGGGCCCGCAAGCGCCGTAGGACTGAGGCCACAACGCAATGACTCTCTGAAGCACATTGCATCTTGAAACATGTACTTTCTGGACTACACATTCGTCGACTAATGGGACATTGTTGCTGCTACTTTGACCAGTCCTCGCTCGACTAGATGTTGGACCATGACTTCCACCTGCATGATAATTTATACCTTATTTTGTTTTTGCGATAATTGTATAGAGGAAAGCTTACATTGGCCGCTGTCGTTCGTATCTGCATGTCCCAATGCTTGGTGAACGGTGCGCCAGTGTCCTCGGCCTCCTCCACGTCTCCGAGACCACCAGCCTTACCTTGGGCATCGTCATCTTCGCGGCTACCCTCAAACCATATGATCTTGTCAACCTGGTCGATCGAGCCTCGCAATCTCCCTTGCTCAATCATCTTCCGGGCCATAGTCTCCGCAGCACCAGGGGTCAGATCCAGCAATGCTCCTAAACCTCGAAAAGTGATGTTGTTATATATCTTCGAACTCGCGAGCAAGTTATGTTCCATGACAGCGCGGTCCAGGACAGTCGAGGGACCCGTTCGGGTGCTCACAGAGCTATCCGATGTTTCTTCTTCGTTGGCCGCGGATGCAAGGCGGTCGTTGGAGGAGATGGCGATTTTGGCCAGCTGGTGAGGTTTGAGGGTTTCTTCGAACGATTTGATTTCTGCTGGTCGTAAGATATGGTCCAAGAACATCTTTGAGAGGATGTTGTAGGTCGAGAGCTCGGCTACACGTTCGTCACGATAGAGGGAACCGAGTACTCTGGATCGATTTGGGCCGGCCGGGGCAAGAACGGCGCACGTCACTGCCGCTAGGCTGTGGACGTGAAGGTGAGGATCCCAGTAAGGTAAGTCGCGAACGCTTACAGCATCTGCCGACGTTCCTCTTCGTCAATTTCACCCACCCAGCTCAATTCATGGTATCGGCTTGCTGCCTCCAGGAATTTACGGCTATAGTCACTGATTCTAGCTTGACATAGCTTGAATTGTAATACAGTTTCTTTATTGGTGGTCGAGTGCATCAGTGAAGCTGCACGGTTGTAATATGATTCGGCCTGCACAGAGTCCTCATCCTCAAGTAAGAGGCGAACTATTCGTACATAGATCTGGAGCTTGTCTTCGTCGGACATGGCGCTTTGTAAAATATTACTGCGAGGTTACCCAGCTACAGGGTAGATCTACGTACCGCTGGCTGGAATCAAGTGAAATGGACATCAACACGCGAGCAGCATCGCTCCACTCCTCTTCTCGTTCCAGTATGTCCGCGAGCTGGAAACGCAACGCATTCGCCTGCGTTCCTGGTATTCAATGCAATGGTCACGGTCCAAAAAGATGGTGATCGCGTACTGGATCCTCATAGCTGATTCTTGACCTTATCAGCTCAATGGAGTCGTTTACAACAGCTTTCCGGAGGTCATCATCCTTGATGGCGCCTCCTCCCAGTAGCTTTGCAAGCTCTGAGAGCACTTGTCGGCCTGCAACATGTGTCGAGCTATCCTGATGGACGATGTGATCGACCAACGAGTGTATGTCTTGTGCTGCCTGGTTGTCATCTTGACGCGAGAATATATCTGATAGTACTGAAATGTAAGCTTGGGCCTTGTCCTTCTGCCCCAAGGCGGCGCATTGGGCTAATCTACTTTCCATTGCAATTCTAGAAGTTAGTGGAGGGAGAAAGGGGTATCAAAGGCGACGTGTGTTGATTGACGACCAATATGGAAACTACTTTCCACCCCTGACTGCTGCCTGAACACTGCCTTGCTCGCCCTTTCTACTAGATTAAGGATGGCATCCTGCAATTAAGGGTACCTTGCTTGGTGAATAGGTGCATGTGTCTACATCACAGCGCATTGTAACAGCTCTGGAAAATAAATTACATGTGTGAAGGTAATACCATATCATATTGCTGAAGGAATCCTGTAGTGCCTTAGGTTTCATCTGATTTTACCTTCCTTGGTTGCAAGTGGAGCTTTAGGGCAAGCTGACACATAGCAGGATGGCTGAGAATGTCAGAGAATCTCATGCTCAGTAGTAACTTGACTTAGCACTGGCACCAGTATTTAGTAGAATATTCTGGTAGCTATTTCACCCATGTATTTAAGGCTGCTGTAGCTAGCCTGTAGGTAGAATAATCAAGTCCTCTATTCTACTGTGTACAACATCCTCTCCATTTACCTAGATCTGTGCTTGCCTGGACTCTTGTTTACTTACTTGCTTGTATGTATCACAATATATTCTATTTGTAAGGGCAACCTCAAGATGGCTGACAGCACAAGCCTAGCAGAGGGAGAATCCAAAGAGAACAACATAAGGATTCTCCATGCTAGGAGGTGAAGTATATACTGTAGAAGCATGAGAGAAAGGTGGGAGAACTGTATAGTACACCTGCCACAAGTCTGGAGAATATCACAAGGTATGAGCAGGCACATGTGATAGAAAGGTGGAGGGAATATGCAAGAGTCATGCCAGCGATCCAGGGAAGTGGAAATGGGAAGTAAAGAGGTGTGGGAAGAAGGTATGGGTCACCCAGACGTGCCCTGAAGTGTATACATGCATCCGGAGCACATCCGGGCATGCGCAAGTGTGGCCAGAGTGTGGCTGAGGCACGGGAAATGCATCAGATGAGTCAGATATTGCTTGGATGCATCAGATGTGTGGCTAGAGTGTGGCTGAGGCATGGGAAATGTGTTGGATGAGTTGGATGTCGCTCGGATGTGTCAGATAAGGCTCAGATGAATGGTAGGATGGAAAGGGAAGAAGAGGAAAGTAAATAAGAGTCCATGGAATGAAAAGAAAGAGAAAGAAATGAAGAGGAAGGGAGAGAGACAGGGGAGAAGGAGAAAATAGGAGTGTCTCCTTACATCACCCCCCTTTCAAGCCTGTGGCGACCCGACACGAAGATTCCTGCCTGCTGCACCACGAATTCACCAACCCTGAAACTCCGGATTGCTGTGAGAAGATATCAAAATATGACTGGACAGAGCTGGGGGCTTTCCGACTGTGCCAACGCTCCCAGGACTGATTGAGGGCCGTCAGAGTCATCTGAAGTACTTGGATCGCGTCTGGGTGGTGATTGTGGAAGTCCCTGACCTTCTGGGCAGCATGCCAGAGGTTGCTTGTGGGCTCCCAGGAGTCATGCTCAATGCCATAGCCTTGCCAGCGCACCAGATACTTTAACACTTGGCCGAACCATCTGCTATTCCAGACTTCTTCAACTTCGTGTTCCTCTTCTCCATCAACAAGCTGCAGTGGTGGTGGAGTGGCTGGGCGTCGACCCGGGATGGAATCTGGAATGAAGGGTGAGAGTTTGACAACAGGGAAGACAGGGTGAAGGCGGGATAAGCCTGGTGGGAGCTCGAGTTGGTACGCTGCCTTGCCAACCTTCCAGATGATCTTGTAGGGACCAAGATGTGCATGTCCAAGTTTACGGGAAGGTTGGGTGAGGTTAATGTCTGACAAATCCAGCCAAACCTTGTCACCTGGTTGGTACTCTGGAGTGGGAGTCTGATGTTGATTGTAGTAGTGCTTCATGTCATCCTGAGCCTTGACCAATGCGGACTGAGCTTTGTCAACCACAGACTTCATCCAGTCTACAAACTCATTTGCAAACTCCATCTGAGATGGTGGCTGATGAGGTTCAAACCCAAGGCAAGGGTGGCGGCCTGTATTCAGGAGGAATGATGACTGCTGAGTGGATGCATGGACCTGGTTGTTGTATGCAAACTCTGCCATAGGGAGAAGTCGAGCCCAGTCATTCTGACGTTTGCCAACAAAGATCCGGAGATAGGACTCAAGTTCCTGGTTTGTCCGCTCTGTCTGTCCATCTGACTGAGGGTGGTAAGCTGTGGATGCGGCCAGCTTGATCCCAAGCATCTGGTAAACTTCTCGGGTGAACTCTGTGATGAATTGCGGACCTCGATCAGACACGACAGACCAAGGGAGGCTGTGTAGCTTCCAGACATTCTGTAGGTACAAGTTGGCAGACCCAAGGGCAGATACAGTGGTGTGAGTCGGGATGAAATGGGCACATTTACTCACAGAGTCAACCACATTCATGACTGCATCAAATCCATCTGACTCCAGGAGCTCGACAATGAAGTCCACACTCAACCAGTTCCAGCGTTCATCTGGAATAAGAAGCAGATGGAGTTCACCCATTGGCGGATGCCTTTGAGCCTTCATCCAGAGACAGAGGTCGCAATGGCAGGTGTAGGATCCGATGTAGTGGGACATGTTTGGCCACCAGTAGCTGCGGGAGATGAGTTTCAGAGTTTTCCATCTACCTGCATCGCCAGCGACCTTGGTGTCGTGGTGCTGGGCTACAATCTTCCAACGCAAGTCCGGTGAGTCTGGAATGTGGATCTTGTTGGAATGATGTAATCTGGCACATGATCACCATTTGAAATGGACTGGAAAGGGGCATGAGCCCGGCCAGTATTGATTGAAATGGTTGGGTGGTCATGTGATAGGGAGAACATATTCAATGTTGTGCAACTAGTAACCAAGGCTGGATAGCTCAGTGGTAGAGCATCTGGAAAGCAACCAGAAGGTCCTTGGTTCAAACCCTTGTCTGGCCATCTTTTCTTGCCCCTGATTTTAACAGATCTTACCCTGGAACATCAGAAGTCTGTCCGATTGAGACCATTCTGCACTCCAGACTGTCTTGTGCACCTTATTCAACTCCTCTGCTGCCTTTGCCACTGCATCTTCAAACTTCGCGTCACGAACTCCGGTCTGGATAGCCATGAGAATATCCTTCTCCTCCCCTTCAAGAGTGACACCCATGGCACGGATGGCAAAGTAGGCTGGTTTGAGCAAGACCACATCCTTGTTGTCATTCTTACCATCCGAGTGGTCCAAGCAGCGCGAGAGAGCATCTAGCTTACCCATAGTCTGACCCGGATGATGTTGGAGAGTGAAGTCGAAGTGGGAGAGGTAAAGGGACCAGCAGGCTTGATGGTGGTTGAGTTTCTGAGCTTTGATGAAGTACTCGAGATTCTTGTAGTCCGTCCAGATCTCAAATGGAGTTTTGATGCCTTTGAGGTAGTGCCACCACTCTTCAAGTGCCTGGATGATTGAAAGCATCTCCTTGTTGTGTATCTTGTAGTTCTGCTCTGCAGCCTGTAGACTTTTAGAGTAGAATGTGACAGGATGCCATTTACCATCATCCAGATGCAGCTGTGACAAGACCACACCCATTGCATAGTCTGATGAGTCCGCTTCAAACCGATATGGCCTATCTTCCTTCAGAAACACTAGAACAGGTTCGGAAGTGATCAGCTCTTTGATCTGAAGAAATGCAGACTGAGCGGAGTCATTCCACTGCCATTCCTTCATGCAAGTGAGATCAAAGAGTGGCCAGGCAATATGCAAGTAGTCCTTGATGAAGTGGCAGTAGAAATTGACAAACCTGAGGAAGGATTGAAGCTCAGTCTGAGTCTGAGGCATCGGCCAGTCTGCAACACCAGATACCTTCACAGGGTCCATCTCAATCTTACCCTTGGAAATGACAACTCCAAGATATTCCACCTTTGTCTGCTCGAAATCACACTTGTCTGCTTGAAGGAAGAGCTTGTTCTTTTGGAGGATCTCTAGAACTTGCTTGAGGACCTGGCAGTGCTCCTTGCACATCTTGGTGTAGATCAGAATGTCGTCCAAATAGATAATAACCACACACCTTCTGTAATGAGCTTCCGAAATAGGTCATTCATCATGGTCTGGAAAGTAGAAGGGATATTCAGTCTGAAGAACATCACCAAGGGTTTGAAGAGTCCTCAGGTCATCCGAAATGCAGCCTTCCACTCATCACCCTCCTTAATCCAGACATTGTTGAAACCCCATCAGACATCGAGCTTGGAGAAGTAGCGAGCGTTTCGCAGCTTGTCCACCAAGTCTGAGATGAGCGGAAGTGGATACCAATTTTTTACTGTCATGTTGTTGAGCTTCCAGTAGTCCTGAACCAAGCAGAGTGATCCATCCTTCTTCTTGACAAAGAACACTGGGGCGGCCATGGGTGACTTGCTTGGGCAGATTTGGCCAGTCCAGAGGTTCTCTTCCAAAAACTCATCAAGCTGTTTCTGCTCTGCAGGGGACAGCAGATAACACTTGGTAGAAGTTGGTTCAGCTCCACTCAGCAGTTCAATGGCATGGTCCCACGGATGCGGCATGGGCAGTTCATCAAAGGACTCCTTGGCGAAGATGTCCTCAAACTTGTGAAGGAAATCTGGGACTGCACTGTTCTGAGGATTGTGGGGTTTGTTGTGCTGGAAAGCCAATGCGAGACGCTGTGAGACTGTTTCCGAAGCTTGGGTGTGTTCTTCCTGAAGACTGCAAAGATACTCTGGAGATGGCAGAGGGATGGCCACAAAGATGTGGTCGCCTTCCTCAAGATCCTCATTGGCTGAAGTGTTGTCCTCATCATCTTTGTCACACTCCAGAAGTTGCAGGTGATCATCCGAGTGGAGTTCCTCAACTGTCAGCATTGGACCTGTACGACACTCCCGGAGTTGCACAGACTCTTTGCGTCAGGCCAGCTTGTCATGGTGGAACTCCTTGTGACAGGTGTCACATCTGGATGGGCAGCGACTCATGGTGACCTCTTTGGTTTGCCAGTCGATTTCCAGGTTGTGCTTCTGAAGCCAGGTGTACCCGAGGATGACGTCCTGTCGGCCGATGTTAGTGACTGCAAAAAGCATCCACTCTGTTTGATCCTTGAACCAGAGTACAAGGTCTACGACTTCGGAGATGGATCCATTCTCGTTTGGTGATCCGTCGACATTGAAGACTGGAATTGGAGCGGACAGCTTATGTTAGGTGAAACCATGAGTGTTGGCGAAGCGCAGATGCATGAAAACTCCAAGCACCTGACAGTTCACCACGTCTTCAGTTGGACACCAACTGGATTCAGTTGGCAGTTGGTGTTCAGTTGGTGTTTAGTTGGTGTTGAACTGAACTTCCAACTTTTTTAGTTTGGCTGAGAAATGGCTGGGAAAGTTCAGTTCAACACCAGTTCAGTTCAGTTCAGCACCAGTTGGACACCAGTTGGACACCAAGTGAACTAAGTGAATAATTGGTGTTCAGTTGGTGTTCACCTGAAAATTCAGTAGAACATCAAGTGGAGACCAATTGGAGACCAAGTGAATGTCACTTGAACACCAATTGAATAATAAGAAATTGTATATACATATATATTCTCTACAATTTCTAGGAAATTTCTGTGAATTTATTTAGATTTCTTACAATTTATTGGAGGTTTTCTGAGGCAATTTCCGCTTTGGGACGTCCAAAAATGAGTTAGCAGGACTTATTCAACAATAAGTTATTATTCTCGGACAGTGCTTATGCTCGATTATTAATATTCTTTTTACTTTATTTTATTTTTCTTTGTCTTTTTTGATGCGTGCTTGGCTGGGCGCTAATCCCAGCAATTAGCACGAAGATATGTGCATGTGACTGCGGCATGCCATGCTGGCACGTCGTCTCTTTCTTCTCAACCACCACCATCCCCCATCCCCTTGCTTTGCCCCCAACACCCCCCACAACACCAGGATGCCCCCATGCAAGCCAACGTTGTGAGGATGCAGAGGAACAGCAGGGAACAAGGAGGAGACACACCTCAGGTTAGTACCCCGCCCCCCCAACTTTTTTTCTTCTCTGACGACCACCCTGCCTTCCACCACCACCACCTCCACACTCCTCACGCCTCCCAACATTCCCCCAACACCCCCAGTGTTGTTGTTGTTGACACGCGTGCCCCTCCAACGTCCACAAGCACCCACACGCCCACCAACATTGACGCGCGCCCCCCTACACCCCCACGTCATCGTCAACAATGTGTATGCCCCAAATGCCCCCAATGCTCCCCCAACATCGTCGATGCCGACGCGCACGTCCCCCAACGTTGTCGATGTCCATGCGCACTGCCCAACACCGTCGTGCACCCCCAACAATCCCCCCAATGCCATCAATGTCCATGCACGTCCCCTGATGACAACAACGCCGTCCAACATCCCCCAACATTGTTGCATGTCTGACAATGTTGTCCAATGCCCAAATGTCGATGCATGCGCCCCAACACCCCCAACACCATCACTGCCCACACGCACCCCCCATCCATGATGACCACAATGTGCACCCCCCCATCGTTGTCGCCCCCAACATTCCCCTGATGCTGTCGCACACCCCACATGCCCGTCGGATGCCACACCCCACTCAATGCCACCACACCGCCCGTCCAATGTGGCCACATGCACACCCAATGCCCTCACACCCCACCCTCATCCCCTGTCTATTCCCCTTGGTCACCACTAGCAGCACTATCAACAAACCCAGGTCCACCAGGTCTGCTACCAAGGCCTTGCAGGAGGCTCTCAAGTGAGTGAGTCCCACCATCTCTCATGCATATCAGTAGTTAGTAGCATTATTAGTGGCATAGTAATAAATTTAAATAAATTTCTTTTAAATCCAAATAAAATAACAACACCTGTTTCAAATTGACCACCTCTTGAACACAACTTGAGCATCACTTGAATATCAACTGGGCATAAGTCTATGGTTGTATATAGCTTGTATATCACTCTTCTGTGAATACTACTTGCATACCACTTGAACTCCAACTGAACACCAATTAATCCATTGGTGAACTTGTATGTATTTCTACTCCATGACATTCAACTGGTGTTCACTTGGTGGCCACTTGAATACCAACTGGTGTTCAACTGAAACATCACTTGTAACTACACTGTAAGGGCAACCTCAAGATGGCCGCACAGCGCAGGCCTAGCAGAGGGAGAATCCAAAGTATGAATAAGTCTAACTACAATACATGAGAGAGCTGCTCACCTAGCAGAGGGAGAATCCAAAGAGAACAGGATAGGGATTCTCCATGCTAGGAAGCGAAGTATATACTGTAGTAGCGTGGGAGGAATGAAGGATAACTGTACAGTACACCAGCCACAAGTCCGAACGAATATCACAAGGTACAAGGGGGCATGTGATAATGAAGTGGAAGGGGAATGTACAGGAGTCGTGCCAGCGACCTGGGGGAGTAAGAGCAAAGAGTAATGAGGTGGGGAAAGAGGATAGGGGTAGCCCGGACGAGCCCCGAAGTGTATATACGAGTCCGAGCGAGTCCGAAGCGTGGGAAGACTTCGGAGTCACCGGACGTGACTCGGATGCGAAAGGAGTGGATGGAAAGGAAAAGGGGACGAAAGGGAATGAAGGGGATGTAGGTAAGAGTCCGTGGGATGAAGGAAAGGAGAAAGGAACGAGGAGGAAGGGGACAGGGACAGGGGAATAGGAGAAAATAGGAGTGTCCCCTTACATCACCCCCCCTTTAAGGTTGCGGCGACCCGACGCGAAGATTCCTGCCTGCCACGCCATGAATTCACTAGACCCAAAACTCCGGATTGCTGCGAGAAGATGTCGAAGTACGATTGCGCAGAGCCCGGAGCCTTCCGACTGCGCCAGCGCTCCCAGGACTGGTCCAGTGCTGTAGGAGTCATCCGGAGTGGTAGAGGAGTCGTTGGAGTCATTGGACTCGTGCGGAGTAAGCGTACTGCGTCCGGATGACGATCATGGAAGTCCTTGACCTTCTGGGCAGCATGCTGGAGGTTGCTCGCGGGCTCCCAGGAGTCGTGCTCGATACCATAGCCTCGCCAGCGCACCAGATACTTCAGGACCCGACCAAAACGCCTGCTATTCCGGACCTCTTCTACCTCGTGTTCCTCTTCTCCATCAACGAGCTGCGGAGGTGGCGGAGTGACAGGGCGTCTACCCGGAATGGGGTCTGGAACGAAGGGAGAGAGTTTGACCACGGGGAAGACGGGATGGAGACGGGATAGGCCCGGAGGGAGCTGGAGTCGGTATGCTGCCTTGCCAACCTTCCGGACGACCTTGTAAGGACCAAGTCGTGCGTGTCCGAGTTTCCGGGAAGGTCGCGCAAGGTTGATGTCCGATGAGTCCAGCCAAACCTTGTCACCCGGTTGGTACTCCGGAGCAGGAGTCCGACGCTGATCGTAGTAGCGCTTCATGTCGTCCTGAGCTTTGACCAATGCGGACTGAGCTTCATCAACTGCGGACTTCATCCGGTCTACAAACTCGTTTGCGGACTCCATCCGAGACAGCGGCTGACGAGGTTCGAACCCGAGACGAGGGTGACGGCCGGTATCTAGGAGGAAGGGCGACTGCTGAGTGGACGCATGGACCCGGTTGTTGTACGCGAACTCTGCGATAGGTAGAAGTCGGGCCCAGTCATCCTGACGCTCTCCGACGAAGATCCGGAGATAAGACTCGAGTTCCTGGTTAGTCCGCTCTGTCTGTCCGTCGGACTGAGGGTGATATGCAGTGGAGGCAGCCAGCTTGATTCCGAGCATCCTGTAGACTTCTCGGGTGAACTCTGCGACGAATTGCGGACCCCGGTCGGACACTACGGACCGAGGGAGTCCGTGCAGCTTCCAGACGTTCTGCAGGTACAAGTTCGCGGATCCGAGGGCGGACACTGTGGTGTGAGTCGGAATGAAGTGGGCGCGTTTGCTTACGGAGTCGACCACATTCATGACAGCGTCAAATCCATCGGACTCCGGAAGCTCGACAATGAAGTCGACACTCAGACGATCCCAGCGTTCATCCGGAATAGGAAGCGGATGGAGTTCACCCATGGGCGGATGCCTCTGGGCCTTCGTCCGGAGACAGAGGTCGCAATGGCGGGTGTAGGATCCGACGTACCGGGACATGTTTGGCCACCAGTAGCTGCGCGAAATGAGCTCAAGGGTCTTCCATCTGCCGGCGTGTCCTGCGACCTTGGTGTCATGGTGCTGGGCTACAATAGTCCGACGCAAGTCCGGTGAGTCCGGAACGTAGATCTTACCCCGGAACATCAGGAGTCCGTCCGATTGAGACCATTCCGCACTCCGGACTGTCTTGCGACTGCCCTGGGCCTTCTTCAACTCCTCTGCCGCCTTTGCCACTGCGTCTTCGAACTTCGCATCTCGCACTCCAGTCCGGATAGCCGTGAGGATATCCTTCTCCTCCCCTTCAAGAGTGACACCCGTGGCACGGACGGCAAAGTAGGACGGCTTAAGTAAAACCACATCCTTGTTGTCGTCCTTACCGTCCGAGTGATCCGAGCGACGCGAGAGAGCATCCGGTTTACCCATAGTCCGACCCGGACGATGCAGGAGAGTGAAGTCGAAGCGGGAGAGGTATAGGGACCAGCGGGCCTGGCGACGGTTGAGTTTCTGGGCCTTGATGAAGTACTCCAGGTTCTTGTGGTCCGTCCAGATCTCGAATGGAGTCTCCGCGCCTTCAAGGTAGTGCCGCCATTCTTCGAGTGCCCGGATGATTGAAAGCATCTCCTTGTCGTGTATTTCGTAGTTCCGCTCTGCAGCCTGTAGACTTTTAGAGTAGAATGCGACAGGATGCCATTTACCATCATCCGGATCCAGCTGCGACAAGACTGCACCCGTAGCGTAGTCCGACGAGTCCGCTTCAACCCGGTACGGCCGATCCTCCTTCGGAAAGACCAGAACAGGTTCCGAAGTGATCAGCTCCTTGATCCGAAGAAATGCGGATTGAGCGGAGTCGTTCCATTGCCATTCTTTTGTGCAGGTGAGGTCGAAGAGAGGCCGAGCGATATGCGAGTAGTCCTTGATGAAGCGGCGGTAGAAGTTGACGAAGCCGAGGAAGGATTGGAGTTCAGTCCGAGTCCGAGGGGTCGGCCAGTCCGCGACTCCGGAAACCTTTACGGGGTCCATCTCGATCTTACCCTCGGAGATGACGACTCCGAGATACTCCACCTTGGTCTGTTCGAAATCGCACTTGTCTGCTCGGAGGAAGAGCTTGTTCCGCTGGAGGATCTCTAGGACTCGCTTGAGAACCCGGCGATGCTCTTCGCGTGTCTTGGTGTAGATCAGAATGTCATCCAGATAGATAATGACCACACCTTCCGTAATGAGCTCCCGGAAGAGGTCGTTCATCATGGTCTGGAAGGTAGATGGGCTGTTGGTCAGTCCGAAGAACATCACCAAGGGTTCGAAGAGTCCGCGCGTAGTCCGAAATGCGGCCTTCCACTCGTCACCCTCCTTGATCCGGACGTTGTTGAAACCCCATCGGACGTCGAGCTTGGAGAAGTATCGAGCGTTCCGGAGTTTGTCCACCAAGTCCGAGATGAGTGGGAGCGGGTACCGATTCTTGACCGTCATGTTGTTGAGCTTGCGGTAGTCCTGGACCAAGCGGAGCGATCCGTCCTTTTTCTTGACAAAGAACACTGGGGCGGCCATAGGTGACTTGCTGGGGCGGATCCGACCAGTCCGAAGATTTTCTTCCAGAAATTCGTCCAGCTGTTTCTGCTCCGCAGGGGACAGCGGGTAGCACTTGGTAGAGGTCGGTTCCGCTCCGTCCAGTAGCTCAATGGCGTGGTCCCACGGACGCGGCATGGGCAGTTCATCAAAGGACTCCTTTGCGAAGACGTCCTCGAATTCCTGAAGGAAGTCCGGGACTGCGCTGTTCCGATGATCGTGGGGTTTGTTGCGCTGGAAAGCCAATGCGAGGCGCTGCGAGACCGTCTCCGAAGCCCGGATGTGTTCTTCCTGAAGACTCCGAAGGTACTTCGGAGTCGGAGGAGGAATGGCTGCAAAGATACGGTCACCCTTCTCAAGTCCGGAGTCGTCCGGAGTTGTAGTCTCGTCATCGTCGTTGTCGTCCTCGCAGTCTTGAAGCTGTGGGAGATCATCAGAGTGCAGTTCCTCAACCCTTGGCATCGGACCCGTACGACACTCCCGGAGTCGCACGGACTCCTTGCGTCGGGCCAGCTTGTCATGGCGGAACTCCTTGCGACAGGTGTCGCATCCGGACGGACAACGGCTCATGGTCACATCCTTCGTCTGCCAGTCGATCTCGGGGTTGTGCTTCCGAAGCCAGGTGTATCCGAGGATGATGTCCTGCCGTCCGATGTTAGTGACTGCGAAAAGCATCCGTTCTGTGTGATCCTTGAACCGGAGTACAAGGTCCACGACTTCAGAGATGGATCCGTTTTCGTTTGGTGATCCGTCGACATTGAAGACCGGAATCGGAGCGGACAGCTTGCGTCGGGTGAAACCATGGGCATCAGCGAAGCGCGGATGCATGAAGACTCCGGTGGCCCCGCAGTCCACCAGGGCCTGAAGGGTGCATCTGTGTTGTGTATCCGTGCTCTGCACTTCAACGGGTATATCTAAGGAAAGCTTGCCGGGCAGCGCGGAGATCTTATAGCTACTGGGTAGCCGCCGTTCCCACTGCGGGCGAAACCTTCGGAGTGTGCGGATTGTAACCGGAGTCGCTTGCTTAACGTCGGATGAATCATCGGATTGATCGGAGTCATCATCTCGTATTTCGTCTACGCTAAGACAAGCAAATCGGTTATTTACCAACGAGGTCGCACTGATCACTCGTTGGTCCGGACAAAATCCGCCGTGCCCGATTCCTCAACCGGGGCCGTTCCCTCACCATCTATTCCTTCCGAAGTTTCCGCACTTTCTACAACATCGGCCGCGGTCAAGAGATCTTCAATGGCGGACATCCGCTCCTCGGTGGTCATGAACCGGACATCGTACCGGAGTGGGCACTCACGGGACATGTGGCCGGGCTTGCCGCATCGGTAACAGAGCTGTGAAGTGGCAGGTCGGGAGCGGGTGTGGTCGACGTCCATAGGGACGCCCGGTGAGAGAGCCTTCGGAGGAGGCGGGGGTTGGAAACGCGATTGCAGAGGTGGGAGCAGAGTCCGAGGCACGGGAAGTACACCCGCAGGAGTCCGAGCGACTCCGGAATTGGCTGCTGGTCGGACGAGGGGTCCGGAGTGTCCGGAGTTACCGGAGTGCATGCCAAAGTGGAAGGACTGGTTAGCAGCACGATTGTCAGCAACCCGCTGCGCTGCTCTGTACCATTCCTCGAAGTCATCTTCGTCCGGACAGTCTGCGGACTCGGCAACGCGGCTCTGGATGATGGAGTCCAATCCGCGGCGGAACTTCATCGTGATGTTGGAGCCCTCGGTGTATCCGGATTGGTCTACGAGATCCCGGAACTCATCGAGGTACTCTTGGAAGGTCCGACGGCCTTGGTGGTACCGGGTGGACTCCAGCTTTAGCATGGCGGCTTCGCGTTCCCGATCCGGAAGGAAGCGAGTCCGGAACTCGGTTGCGAAGGCGGCCCAGGACTCGAAGTACGGATCCTTCGGACTCCGGAGCACCATGTCCGCGTACTCCTTGGCACGATCCTTCTGAAAGAAGGAGAGACACCAGAGGATTTTGGCCTGCTCGTTCGGAAAGTGGTCCGGACAGAGCTGGAAGTAGATGGAGCACGCATTGTAGAATGCACGGCCATCCTTGCGGTTTCCGTCGAAGATTGGGGGAGAGGCAGGCTTCAGACGGGAACGCTGAGTGTTTTCGGATCGACCCGGGGCGTGCTGGGAGGCTTCGGTGCCCCTCAGCTCGGAGTCCGGAGTCGTTTTCGGAGTAGTCGGACGGGGTGTTAGGAGGAGTTCTTCGATTCGGGCAAGTGTATCATGGATGGAACGGATTTGGGTTTGGTGTTCGTACGTCTGAGCCCACAAGGTCTGCAAAGTCTCGGAGTCCGGTCCTGAGTCGGCTGGCTCGGATGGCGGGATCTGGCTAGAACCGCCCGTCATTTCGGAGTCGTCAGGGGAGCGAGGGATGGAGTTCCTTGTGTCCTCAGAGGTGGGTGGGAGTAGCAGGAGAGCGTCCGGAATGTCCGCAAAACCGGAGAGACGTCGGGAACGAGTCCGGAGTGGCGCAGGACGTTTTCCGTAGGGCTCTGGTGCCA
Organism: Pleurotus eryngii var. eryngii; assembly: GCA_029467805.1. Lineage (NCBI taxonomy): Eukaryota > Fungi > Basidiomycota > Agaricomycetes > Agaricales > Pleurotaceae > Pleurotus > Pleurotus eryngii. Next base: position 2,807,266 of record SZVJ01000009.1, on the reverse strand, counting down.
GGATGGGAGATCCTGTTCTGCTGTAAGGGCAACCTCAAGATGGCCGCACAGCGCAGGCCTAGCAGAGGGAGAATCCAAAGTATGAATAAGTCTAACTACAATACATGAGAGAGCTGCTCACCTAGCAGAGGGAGAATCCAAAGAGAACAGGATAGGGATTCTCCATGCTAGGAAGCGAAGTATATACTGTAGTAGCGTGGGAGGAATGAAGGATAACTGTACAGTACACCAGCCACAAGTCCGAACGAATATCACAAGGTACAAGGGGGCATGTGATAATGAAGTGGAAGGGGAATGTACAGGAGTCGTGCCAGCGACCTGGGGGAGTAAGAGCAAAGAGTAATGAGGTGGGGAAAGAGGATAGGGGTAGCCCGGACGAGCCCCGAAGTGTATATACGAGTCCGAGCGAGTCCGAAGCGTGGGAAGACTTCGGAGTCACCGGACGTGACTCGGATGCGAAAGGAGTGGATGGAAAGGAAAAGGGGACGAAAGGGAATGAAGGGGATGTAGGTAAGAGTCCGTGGGATGAAGGAAAGGAGAAAGGAACGAGGAGGAAGGGGACAGGGACAGGGGAATAGGAGAAAATAGGAGTGTCCCCTTACATACACCTGTAAGCACATACATACCAGTTGTCCACCAGTTGACCCCAAAGTGGAGCTCAGTTGAACAATGTTTGGACTTGTGTAAATTTTGCAAAGTCCAAAGTCCACTTGAAAACCAACTGAAAACCAACTGAACACCAGTTGGACAATCCCTTCCACCTCTACTGGCTCTGGAGAACACAATAGACCAACTACAGCACCTATGCCAAGATGTTTGAGAATGCCCAAAAGTTCCCCATTCTCCACTCTTTGTTGAATGACCCTGCCTACAATAATAACTCGAAGGAACACAAGGCTGTCTGGGGAACTCACCAGCTTACAAAGGAGAACTTGGCTGCCATAACAAAGGAGTTGCAGAATAAGCAGGACAAAGAGGAGAGGGCTGCAGAGAAGGCCAGGCTGGCCAAGGAGAAGAAGGGCAAGAATGCTTCTACTTCAAAGTAGGTAGTCTGTTTGTTGATACTAGACTGAATTCAAGTAACTTCATGTCACCATTTCTTGTTTGAACCTCATCTTGTGTTTCAACCTATACTGATTTCAACAGTTTCTCTTTACAGGCTCTGGCCATGCTGCTCTCTTTGTGGCTGCTCCTCGGACTCCTTCTGTGTGTCTCTGCTGAACTACTGGAAGATCCTTTTCCAGACATCCTTTTTGTGGACCTCCATGTTCTGGGCTGACCATGAGAGATTCAACAACCCTCCTAACGATTGTTGCCTTGCTGTTCATCTTCCAGATGCCAAATACCTCAAAGTCAGAACTCAGGTCTGGGTTGACCACCCAGTCTCCAGAGCTATTGTCAATGCCAACTACAGTTTTCACACCTCAACAGCTGTAGTGTTCTGGAACTACTCCTTTGTCCAGCCTGGTGTTGCTACATTCAAGCTCACTTGCAGACATACCTGGAAGGCTTTTGTCTTGGAGTCCATTTGGTTGCTTGCAGAGCCCAGTGGTGCTGAACTCCTCTTTGTGGACAACATGGCTGCTGTCGAGGACCTTGTTACTGCTGCCTACGAGTATCTGGGAGATGGAGGAGTCATCCACAGTGCAGAGGGGCATTCTTGCAATGAGTGCTGTCATGCATTCAAGGATGTGGCTGATGTGATCCCTAATCAGCCTGACAATCCTGCTGCTCTTGCTGGCCATGATGAAAATCATGCTGTTTCAGAGTATGCAGGCCCTGCTGTGAGGATGCTGAGGCCATGGATGTTGATGATGATGTCCCAGCCAATGATGCATCTGAACCTGCCAGGGGTGCTGCCCTTAACAATTCTGCTGATGTTCACATGATTGTTATTGATGGCATTGTCATGGGGCCTCATCACTGTGCCATGCCAGGTTGTGAGATGGGATTGCTCAATGCTTAGACTGGAGTGTTTTGCAAGGTGCATCAGGATGAGATGGGGGTCTGTTTTTACATGAAAGACTGTGTCAGAGTCAAGGTGGCTGGGACTCAGGCATGTGTTAATCACCAGGAGCAGTGGAGGGTCTACTGGGCTTGCTATGCCAATTCCTCACTCTTAGGAGTCCAGAGAATGTTGAGGAGGGCTCAGGAGGAGAGGCAGGAGTGGTTGCCTGCTGGTCAAGGAGCAGAGGCACCTGAGCATGACAACCTTGAGGAGCAGGAGGTTGAAGAGGTCAGTGGCACCAAGTATAACAATTACTTCTCTGCTCCTAGGTTCTACTGTGTGGAGACCATCTGTGCTCCATGTGGTGTGGTGATTGCCTGGCACAATTTGCTAAGGCTGAAGGGGTTGCCAAGATTCTTCAGTTCCTTGAAGACATCCATGCAGATCCCAACTCCAGTCCTAGCTATATTGCTATTGACAAGGGATGTGCCTTACTCAAGCACATTGTCAAGCAAGGGCACTGGCCTGCTTGGGAACCCACCACTTGGATCATTGTTGACTCCTACCACTACATCACTCACTGGTTTACTGACCACCTCTTCCAGACTTAATGCAATCCAGCACCACTTAATGGAGATGCCCCCAACTTGGTGGTGGTTGATGAAGATAAGGAGGGGAGACCTTACTACAAGAGGGCCTTCAACACTCAGGTAAGTGACTATACTACTCAGTTACTTGTACTTGCCTAATTTGCTCACTTGGGCTTGTGAACAACTCAATGCATGGTTGGGTGGGTTCCAGACAGTCCTCAACCAAATGACTGTCAGCAACTTTGACTTCACCATGCATGTGCTGCTCTTCTTGCACACTCAACATGTTATTGCTAGGCAGCAGGGGAGGCAGGATGAAGCAGGGGATGAATGTGAGGATGAAGAGGATGAGAATGGAGTTGTGAATAGAGAGCAAGAGGGAGAGGAAGATGATGATTGAAGGATTATAGCAAGTTCACTTGTAGTCCACCTGGCATTCAATTGTATATCACTTGAACTTCAGTTGAACAACACTTGTATACCACTTGAACATCACTTGAACCTCAGTTGAACACCATTTAAATATCACTTGAACCTCAGTTGAATACCACTTGGCTACCACTTGAACACCCCCTGAATATCACTTGAACACCAACTGGGGTTCAACTGAACACTCCCCAATATCACTTGTAGCTATGTCTGTACTCACACACATACCACTTGACCACCAGTTGACCACCAAGTGGGGCCCAGTTGAACACCATTTGGACTTGTGTAAATTTTGCAAAGTCAAAAGTCCACTTGAAACCCAACTGAACACCAACTGAACACCAGCTGGGCAACCCCTTCTACCTCTGCTAACTCTATGGTACACAGTTCACATGCACACCACTTCTTGGATATCAACTGGACACCAACTGAAACTGCTCTAACTATATGAAGTGGTGTTCAAGTGGTAGCCACTTGGAGGAGAACTGAACTGAACTGAATGTAAGTGAACTTACTTGGTTGAATTGGTGTTCAGTTGGTAGTTCAGTTGACTTGAGTTGATATCCAACTGGTTGGACCTGACCAACTGAATCCAGTTGGTGTTCAGTTGTAGATGTGGTGAACTGCCAGATATACCAAATATGTTCCCTACATTCCATGGCAGTCTGCTTTGGAAATTCACACCAAACGATGTGAACTTGTTCCCATTGCAGGAACTTGAATGACCCCCGGCTGTCATGAGCGCTGGTGAAGACAAATGGTTCGTCAAGTCTATAATCAACAAGAAGAAGGGACATTGTGGTTTGGAATATCTGGTGTGATATCGCGGATATGAAGCCAAAGAAGATTGTTGGTTGCCCCAGAAAGATGTGGAAGAACTAGAGGCTTTGGATGTATGGCTGGCAAAGAAATCTTTGAGAAAGTCCGCTCGTCTGGCTACCACTATTGTCAGTGTTCTTGCCTCCATTGTCACTCCTGAACACTCCATGCTCCTTTCTTGAAGGGTGGGCAAGTGTAAGGTATTCATACCTTACTACCCCTTTCCCCTATCCCCCCTGACACTTAGATAACAATCATGTGACAGGCACCTCCCTTTATATACAGGCAACACATATTACTTATTACTTACTTCCTCTTTTCCTATACTCTCATCTACATTATAAACACCCCCATTTGATCCTTTCACACCAATTCTCTCTGAGTGTTCTGCCCCCTCTGGGCGTGTTCCAAATTTAGCAATGTCACTAATACAATATCACACTTCCTTACTCATCACTTTGCAACCATCTCTTCACTTGCCTTCTTGTCCAGGCTTAAGGACATCCTGTCAAAGCCTGCAAACTCAAGTAGCAACATGGAGATTGAATTGAAAGAGCAAGACTGGGAAGTATATAAACAAGCTAGTGAAGGCAATGGTACTATCAAGGAAGGAAAACAAGACTGGGTACAATGATAGCTACATGTGTAGGAGAGTCCATATACACTGTACAAAGTTCTTATGGTGTATTTACTAGCCCTCTAGAGCTTGCAGAAGGCCTAATATTGATTTTCAGACATTTTGGAAGCCCCAAAAGGCCTGAACCAAAAATTTGGACAGATTATAAGGCCTGCAGGGCCTCCTCTGAAAAATAGACATTTTTTTGAAAATTGAGGAGGGCCAGGTTCAAATCAGACACTTTCAGCCCAAATCCACTTGGGGGTGTGGGCCATTGCGGTGCATGGCATGTTACAGGTCCTTATTTGTCTTTGCTTTGTCATGGTTTTGGTAATAAATAAAGTACAAGTATAAGTACAGTGTTCAAATGAAGCTGGAGAGTTATTCAAGCTTGTATACAAACTCTTGGAGAGCGTGTATATACAGCAGTGTTATGGTTTGGCTTTCTTTCCCTTTTTCTATACATCACATGACAGACACGTAGGTAGCTTACCACATCATGCTTACTCTTTACAATATCATGCTTACACATCAGCCTCCATATTTATAATCACCTTAGTCAGAACCTCGCCTTAACCTCATGGGCACAGTCCATGACATCATGCCTCACAGTGATGCACTAATCGTTCCATGGAATGCCAGCAGGATAGGGCGTGTAGTAGACATGAGGCTTATGTATGTAGTAGTAGTATATAAGGCTGAATACCACACCCAGAGACGACAACTTGTTCTCTTGGGATTACCACCTATACAGTGCCTAAGTCAATGTCTTCATTTCTTCCTCTCCTCACTCAGACTAAGCCCCTCCTCTTCATCATTAACAACCTACTTACTTGCCATCTTGTAGAGTCCACATATCGTTTATAAGTATATGTGTCACCCTAACAGAAGAACGAGTTCACCACCACACACCCGCTCTACAACACTCAACACAGGTCACATCTACCTATACTCCCTACCGCTTCTAACATTTTCTTCGTTCTTCCCACTCTTATAGTTGCGCACCCAATTTGGACAACGGATCCTATACTCTAGCAAAGTAATGTGTAAAGACGACTTTCTGAGTGGATCTCTATAGGCATTGACTGATCACTGACCTTCAGGGAGGGGTCAACATGCAAGGTGCTTGGCAAGAAAGAAGGCCTTACCTTGTTTGTCCAGCAAGTCGGTGTGCAGCCTCGCATTCTAGAAACAACCTACCTTGCCATCGTTGTCTGCTCAGGTACCGGCACATACTAGTTTGAAATTCAATGTTGGTTGACAGGAACCCCTATGCCTGCAACCCAAAACCCATCTAACCCGCTCAAATGCCTACACAGTCTTCCCGTACCTTCTTATTCCCGACCCCACCTTGAACCGCCCAAACAAGAAACTCTCTACCCAAATTCTGAGAAGCACTCCCAAGCTTTTCGAAACAATCATCATTCCAGTCACACCCACCAATCCTCGCTGCCACCCACATCAAACCGCAGCCTGATACTTCATCCACGGAAACAATGTTGTACTCAACTGTCAGGCTGATATCTGCCCAACCCTACAACAGGCTGAGGCGGCCAGTGCTTCAAGGCAGAGATACGTCAGAGGACTCCGCAGGGCCTAGTGTGTGAGCAGGACCCCTTGACCCAGTATCACCCACTCTGCAGACCCCCATGCAATACCCATGGCTGCCGCAAGGCACCAAACAACCCACCACAACTGAACAACCTGCCAACCTCCTAATGGCAATGAGACAAATGATGGCAGACATGGAAGCCAGAATGGAGGCACACATTCAACAGGCACTGGTCCCCCAGAGTCAACCAGCTAGTGTAGCAACCCAGGCAAGCTGCCCACTCCCTGGAACACCATACGGGGCACCAGCACCCCCACCATTCCCACCAACCATACCTCCACCTCTGGCACCCCTGGTAGATAATCTGACACCACCCCAAGCCAGAAATGGCCCGAAAATGGCACAACCCAAACCCTTTGATGGAGAATGGCCCAAGTGTCGAAGTTTTATCAGAAGCATCAAGGTCTATATCTATGTAAACACATACAAATTCCCCACAGAACCAACCAAGGTTCTGTATCCACTCTCCTATGTCCAAGGAAGAAAGGTGGACAACTGGAAGAACAGCATGACAACGAAGGTGTTAGAATGGGTAAGAACCTAGGTACTAGACGAGCAAGTATCAAGCTTTCGGAAAATTTGCAGAAGCCTATAGGAAGCGTTTGGAGATCCCAACCCCAGGGATACAGCAATCACATTCCTAAGCCACCTATGACAGGGATCCAACTCAGCAGAAGACTTCATCATGAAGTTTAACACGTACAAAGATGACACAGGCTACAATGACGTAGCATTAACAGAAGCCTTCAAGAGAGGGCTGAACCTGGCCTTGCTGAAAAAGGTGTACAATAGGAGGCCCCTACTGACAAACTGTGAAGGATGGCAGGAAGAGGCCATCGCAATCGATAGGCAGTGAAGAGAAGCCCAGTTGTATTCAAAATTGGCACTGGCCAAAACCACAACGACAACAGCAACACTAAACCAGTAGCGCCCATACCAAAACCAATACCAACGACAAGCACTGCCCCCTCAGGGGCAACAACAACAACAGCAAATGCAGATGAGACCACTACTCCCAGCCCCACAAATCGCAACCCGGGATCCAAACACAATGGATGTAGACCAGTTACAAAGGGCACCAATCCGCTGTTACAAGTGTGGAGGATTGGGGCACATGGCCTGAGATTGCAAGAGAAGGCTAGACGTCAGGCAGATGGCGTACAAAGACCAGCAGGAGTATTGGAGGGAGGAGTTGACCAAGAAGGGTTTTTCCAAAGGAACTCAGGAAGTGTCGATCTGAGTTCCAAGAACAAATTTTCAGCACTCGTCTTGAAGCCAGACTCCATCTTTGTTACCAAAAAACATGTACCAGTAGTAAACAAAACAATAACTATTACTTCACCATTAGACGAGACTTCTAAGATGCAAGAAAATCCAAAAAAATCAAAGGAAATTTATTTATAAAGAACCTTCTCAGATAGAAACTATGTCCCAGTCGAAATTGGCCTGAAAATACAGGATACCCTAACTATACTCACTCCAGAGTCAATGCTGGACTGCGGAGCATCAGACTCATTCATCAACCAAGGATACATAAAGAAAAATCACATAAAAACAAAAAACCTATCAAACCCCACCATCATCAGAAATGCTGATGGAACACCAAACAATGCGTAAAGGGTCATGGAGAAGGTAAATGTAAGGGTAACCTACAAGGGACACGCAGAAGTAATGACCCTCTATGTCACCAACCTGGGGAACGTCAATGTAATCCTCGGATTATCATGGCTAAAAAGACACAACCTGGAGATCAATTGGAAGACAGGAGAAGTAGTCATGTCACGATGCCCGAAAGGATGCTGGACATGGGCAAAGAAAGAATGGGAGGTGTGAATGGACGAAGGTGATGAAGAAGGTGTTGAAGAGGCTGAAGAAGTACTGAGGTATCAGCTAGGCGAGCGAAACATCTCAGTAGTGGGAGTAAGACAGTGGAATCAGCTGAGAAGCGGATACTTGCAAAACCTGGATGATTTGACCAATCAATACCATGAATCAGTTGCCCAAATGTACATTGACCAGATGTGGAAGACACACACACAGGTAGAAATGGAAGTAGGCAAAGAAGAAGAAATGCACCTGAAGGCGATAGGGAAGTACGACTACATGATTGTAAGGGCAACCTCAAGATGGCTGACAGCGCAAGCCTAGCAGAGGGAGAATCCAAAGATATGAATAAGTCTAACTACAATACATGAGAGAGCTGCTCACCTAGCAGAGGGAGAATCCAAAGAGAACAGGATAGGGATTCTCCGTGCTAGGAAGTGAAGTATATACTGTAGTAGCGTGGGAGGAATGAAGGATAACTGTACAGTACACCAGCCACAAGTCCGAATGAATATCACAAGGTACAAGGGGGCATGTGATAATGAAGTGGAAGGGGAATGTACAGGAGTCATGCCAGCGGCCTGGGGAAGTAAGAGCGAAGAGAAATGAAGTGGGGAAAGAGGATAGAGGTAGCCCGGATGAGCCCCAAAGTGTATAGACAAGTCCGAGCGAGTCCGAAGCGAGTCCGAAGTGCGGGAAGACTCCAGAGTCACCGGACGTGACTTGGATGCGAAAGGAGTGGGCAGAAAGGAAGTAGAAAGGAAAGGGGGCGAAAGGGAATGAAAGGGATGTATGTAAGAGTCTGTGGGATGAAGGAAAAGAGAAAGGAACGAGGAGGAAGGGAGAGGGACAGGGGAATAGGAGAAAATAGGAGTGTCCCCTTACAGTGATAGAGCATAACCAGGAGGAGTTGAAAAGCAAAAAAGTGAAAACGGAGGAAGAGATGGTACTGGACTACTATCACGATTTCATGAAAGTGTTCAGGAAACGCAACTCTGAAAGGATGCCGATCAAGAGGCCATGGGACCATGCTATCGAACTAGCCCCAGACTTCGAACCAAAAGCCTCGAAGGTCTACCCTTTATCACCAGTTGAACAACAAGAGCTGAATGACTTAATGGAAATCTGAAGAAAGGCTACATTTGACCATCCAAATCTCCACAAATGTCACCCGTATTCTTCATACAAAAGAAAGACAGAAAGAAGCGATTGGTACAGGACTACCGATACCTTAACAAATACACTGTTTGAAATGTGTACCCCCTACCCCTCATATCACAACTGGTGGACAGGATCTCCAAAGCAAGACTATTCATGAAGATGGACCTCCAATGGGGATACAACAATGTACAAATCAAGGACGGAGACCAATGGAAAGCTGCATTCCAGACACCAAGGGGAGTGTTCAAACTGATGGTCATGTACTTTGGACTTAGTAACTCCCCTTCTACCTTCCAAACTATGATGAACGAACTTTTTAAAGACTTAATTAACGAAGGACTAGTAGTCATATATCTAGACGATTTACTTATATTCATGGACAACAATGTGGAAAAACATAAAAAGTAGTATGAAGGGTGCTGAAGATCATGGAGGGCAACAATCTATATGTAAAACCAGAAAAATGTTCCTTCAAAGTTGAAGAGGTAGAATTCCTAGGAGTAGTGGTAAAAAATGGCAAGATCCAGATGGAGGAGGCAAAAATAGAAGTGGTAAAAAATTGGCCTGTCCTGAAGAACGTACAGCACGTACAGCAGTTCCTAGGGTTCAGCAACTACTACTGACAGTTCATCAAGGACTTCACCACTGTCACCAAACCACTGCATGAGCTTACAAAAAAAGAAGAAGAATTTGTATGGGACAAGTGGAGAGAAGAAGCTTTCGAAGGATTGAAGAAAGCATTCACGGAAGAACCGATCCTAGTCTTACCAGACATGGACCATGAGATGAAGATAGAAGCAGACTCATCAAACTATGCCTCAGGAGCAGTGCTCTCCATGCTGTGCGATGATGAAAAATGGAGACCCTGTGCATTCCTTTCAAAAGGGTTCTCAGAAACAGAGCAAAATTACGACATTCACAACAAAGAAATGCTGGCCATTATCCAGGCCCTAGAAGCGTGGCGACATTACCTTGAGGGAAATACCTGCCAATTTACCATCTGGATGGATCACAAAAACCTGAAGTACTTTATAATGGCAAGGGAACTCAACAGGCGCCAGGCGCGCTGGGCTCTGTATTTATCAAGGTTCAACTTTATTCTAAAACACAAGCTAGGCACTTCAAACATGAAGGCAGACGTCCTGTCGAGACGACCAGATTTAGACAGGGGGGAGGATGACAACACGATGGTGCTTTTGAAACCTGAGTACTTTCGAATCAAGGCTATGCAACAAGGGCATGTCTTAATTGACAGGGCAGAATCACCAATCCTGTCAAAAATTAGGAAAATAAAAAACTACAACGAATCAGTGGTGAAGGCAGTTGAAGAGCTGAAGAGGTCGCCTACCAAGGTGTTGAGGGAGGCAGAATGGTTGGAGCAGGACCTTGTATTATACCATGGAAAGGTGTATGTCCCCAAAGATGTCGACGTCAGAAGGGAAATTGTAAAGCTACACCACAACTTGGCAGTAGCAGGACACCCAGGAAGGTGGAAAACAGTGAAGCTGGTCTCACATAACTATTGGTGGCTGGAAATGAACAGGTTCATTGCAGAATATATCAAGGGATGTGACCAATGCCAAAGGAGCAAATCCTACTCACACCAACTGCAAGGGAAGCTCCAACCCAACCCCATTCCGTCCAAACCATGGACCGACATTTCCGCAGATTTTATTGTCAAACTCCCTAAGTTGTCAGGATATGACACCATTCTAATGGTGGTTGATCAATTCACTAAAATGGTCTGACTGGTACCAACAACAGAGGAGCTGTCCTCACTCAGCCTGGCCAAACTGTACTGAGGACTTCAGACTACCTAACACCATCATATCGGATCGGGGCCCCCAATTTGCATCACAGGTGATGCAGGAACTGAATAAACTATTAGGAATCCAGACACAACTATCAACTGCCACCTGCAAACTGACAGGCAAACTGAACAGGCAAACTGAGAAATCGAAACCTACCTGAGGATGTTTATCAACCACAGGCAGGATGACTGGGCAGAGTGGCTAGCCATCTGCGAATTCTTGCTAAACAATAAAAACCAAATGAGCTTCCAGCAGAGCCTGTTCTACCTAAACTATGGCAGGCACCCAAGAATGGGAGTGGAACTGAGGAGGCAGTCGAAGGTAGAAGCGGTTGACAAGTTTGCCAAGTGAATGAAACAGACCTGGGAAGAGGTGTGGTCTGCGTTAGTAAGAGCAGGAGAGGAGATGAAGAAATACGCCGATAGGAAGGTAGGAGAGATGTCTGAATACCGAGTGGGCGACAGGTGTTTATCTTCACCAATAACTTAAGCACGACCAGGCCATCACACAAACTTGAGCAAAAAAAGATTGGCCCATATGAGGTGATCGCAATTCCAACAAAAAATGCAATAACATTAAAACTCCCAAAAAATTTATCTATTCATCCCACTATCTCAACCCATCACACCGAAAAGGCGAACGTCCCCACTATCCCAGGACAACAAACACCACCACTGCCCCCAGTGTGAATCCAGGGTGAACGAGAATACGAGGTAGAGGACATCCTAGACAGCAGATTGCGAAGGGGACGGCTAGAGTATTTAGTTAGATGAAAGTGCTACACTGTGGAACACAACTCCTGGGAGCCAGAAGCTAGCCTGAAACACGCACCAGAGTGAACACAGGCATTCCACTCTCGACATGCAGCCGCCCCCAGAAGGATCGTGGTCGTGGCATTCGATCTCGTTGGCTTTAGGCCGAGATGCCTCTACACTGAGCCAACATTCGTTACAAATACGAAGATCTACAAACTGGAGGTACCAAACGGTTACGACGACGTAGCCCATTACAACAAGGGCAGTGAGAAGAAGGACCAGAACGAACAAGAAACGCCAATGAAAAGACCACAATGAGAAAAAGACACCCCCATTGACATCAGCCGTGCTCATATTGAGGAAATAGAGTTGTCAAGTGGAATTGATGAGTCGTAGAGGGGGGATGATGTTATGGTTCAGCTTTCTTTCCCTTTTTCTATACATCACATGACAGACACGTAGGTAGCTTACCACATCATGCTTACTCTTTACAATATCATGCTTACACATCAGCCTCCATATTTATAATCACCTTAGTCAGAACCTCGCCTTAACCTCATGGGCACAGTCCATGACATCATGCCTCACAGTGATGCACTAATCGTTCCATGGAATGCCAGCAGGATAGGGCGTGTAGTAGACATGAGGCTTATGTATGTAGTAGTAGTATATAAGGCTGAATACCACACCCAGAGACGACAACTTGTTCTCTTGGGATTACCACCTATACAGTGCCTAAGTCAATGTCTTCATTTCTTCCTCTCCTCACTCAGACTAAGCCCCTCCTCTTCATCATTAACAACCTACTTACTCGCCATCTTGTAGAGTCCACGTATCATTTATAAGTATATGTGTCGCCCTAACAAGCAACAATTGCAAGCATTGACCTGCAAGTAGAGAAATCACATTGTGCATGATTGCTTTCATACTCCATCAAACCAGAGTTAGACATACCATCATAGATCCATATCTTACCACTCTTGTCAATATACCTACCAATGAAATGTGACCTACCATAGTATACAACAGACTTCAGATGGTATGGTATAGCAACACCTTGTATGTCCAAAGTGATTTTCTGACTTAACTTAATACTACCTGCAGCAAAGTCAAATGCAATGAAATATGAAGGATAGGTGTAGATCTGTTTTACCATTACACATTGTGAGCAGACTACACACAACCGGCGTGTACTTGAACCTTGGCCTGAACACCAGTCTGCAGTTGAGGAGTAAGTACCATTCTCCAAAGAGACCAAGAAACTATCATGGGAGGCAGAAGATAATGAGCTGCAGTGACCATCAATACACCTATATGATAATATAACTATTCCATGTTTTGCACTAAGTAGAATATCCAGAATCAAAGATACTGAGGCATATTCTCCATACCTGAAATCATTGGGACTACACACAGTGAGAGCCTGTCTTACATACTCACATGTATCAGTGAGCCAAGCTTGGCTATGATTTACTTGATCAAAACATTTAATGATTACAGGAAAGAGGTTACTGGATATTTCAGTGAGTGTAGTGACTGAAGATGGTCTATCCAGCCATGTGTGATACAATAAAGAGACAACTGTATTGTATGCACAACTGTTATCACTCCATTGACAACCAACAGGTATAAGATGATGGATTGGTGGATGGGTAACCACACTTTCAGCAGTAGAAACCTTAGGGTGCTTTATCTTTGGACCAGATTCAGTTGTGTTTGATAAACAATCATCTGAAATTGTGTGTTTCAAGGTGTTGACTTGGTTTTTGCTGTTGAACATTCTCCACATAGTTATTGACAGTAGGAGCACTGGATGGGTTGTCAGGTTGTGGTGATTTTGTGTCAACATAACTATCAGACTTCCAAGCATCAGTTTTCTCTTTCATTTTCTGAACAAATTCACTTGGAAGAAACTTTGCAACATGCTGAGTTGGTATAACACTCCAATCCATGTCTTGAAAGTCAGGCTCAACATATGGCTGCTTTTTATTCCAACGTATTGCACTATGTACATGTTGAGGAACATATGAGTCAGACTTGTATTGCCTAAACACATGGATCAGCGTTCTTCTGGTTTCACCTGTTACTGAAGCAGGCAACTTACCTTCAAACTGCAACTGTGTTATGTCATCAAGTAGTTCAAGATCTCAGAACTCCTGACAGAGTGCACCTGAACATTTCTTATCAGAAATCACAGATGGATTAAAACCTTGCAAAATCAGTGTGCCAGCAGCAGTTGCACTTCTGGACAATGCTGTATAGTAGCCTTGATGGCTTGCTGTGTCATTGAGATGGACAACATTGTTCTCCCTGGTTTTACCTTGTGAAGCAAAATCTGTCATTGCATAATTGACAGTAACCTCAACTTGGCTTCTGGACAAGTGTAGTCTCTTTCCAGAAGGTAAATCACACCAAGTGGGGTTAATGGTTCTCAAAATAGGTACCATATTGAGTGGCAAACCCTCAGACTGAACACTTTTAGGTGGATTTTTCAGCTCAACAAACAGAACATCTAACACTAGCTGGTCATATACACCAATGGCAGACATCCAGTCATATACAGTCCCCTCTTGCCCATTTGTCATGCATAACTCTGTAGCACTGTTATCTTGTAACATAACTGGTAGACCTCTGCACAGATTGAGCTTTGCTGGTATTTTCTTCTCAACAGAACAAGCTGGCTGTTCCCATAATACCCTTTGAATTCTCTCATCCAACTTTACCTTTGCTGCATGCTTTTTCCCTTTTACCTCATCCAAATCTGCAATGGGGGCAACAGTATCCTTGCAGTAGAAAGTAGTCAAAGATGGATTGTGCTCTGCTGCAAACCGCTGCTCACCAAGAACATTGATAGTGTCTTTGTTAACATGTCTGGCTGTAATAATGGATACATTTCTGAACTTAGCATCACACACAGAAGCTCTGCCCTCAATATTAGTGGAGACTCTGCCCCTTAAGAATTGGATGTCCTCCAAAGTGCATGATCTATATCTCATGTTTTCAAGTGCAGTGCAAAAACTTTGCATCTTCTTTTGTCTGTGACCTCTGTCTCATATTTTTTTGTAAAATAACTACTGTTGTTACATGATGCCATAGTACTTTTTCAAAAGCCTCCTCTTGCTGTTTCAGTTTCTTTAAAGAATACCCAATTGAGTGACTGTAAAGTGGAACATTCTCTCCACCAATAGGAGAAGGCAATTGTGCAAAATCACCAGCAAATATCATGTTTAAGCCACCAAATGGAGTACCTGGAGGTGCATTCAGCAATAGACAAATTCGAACACTGATATTATGCAAATCTCTTGCAGAACACATTGAAATCTCGTCAAAGAACACATATAATACTCCTTCTAGCCTTTCCTTTGTGGAGGTGAGAATACTTTTAGAAACAGCAAAGTTTATACCAAAAGCCAAGTGGTAAGTCATGCCTCCTAGCAATAGGCATGCAGCACTTGCAGTTGGTGCCACAACTAGCAGCTTATGGGGTTTGTTGCAACTTTTGAAAAAATGAACAAGAGCCTTTAACATCTGAGACTTTTCCATTCCACCCATGCCACTGACATACATTTTTAATTGACCACTATTCTTAGCAACTGAATGATTGGCAACAATCACAAAGGCTCTATTTTGCTCTTCATTCAGACAAAAATCAGAGACACATTCTAACACTAGCTCACAGTGTACACTTGGAATATATGCAGCCTCAAGGTACAATTTATCCACCACTTTCACATAGTTATAGTCCTTGTTGTATGAGGTGTTCAATGTAGCAAGATCACTGGTAACTGACCCAGACTGCTTTTGGCTCTCCATGACTTGTTGACAAAGCGATAGAACAATTTGCCACCACTCTCGTGGTGATTTTTTTGGTAAGTTTGTGCCAGGTTCCAAGGTTTTATTAAGAGATACAGATTTTTGAAGTGATAAAGGTGTTGCCCAATGAGAGTTTTGCATCAGAGCCTTCATGCTTTTGATAGCCTTTTCTTGCTGAAGAGCAGATGCACACATTTTGTCAACTTCCAACTATAAGTCAAAGTTGCCATTGTTGGCCAATATACCATCTAGTTCATCATCACACTGATTTACAAACATAGTGATCGTCAGATAATGGAAGGGATAGTTCATTGCTTACATCAGTCTTCATTTGAGTTCTGAAGTCATCTTTGGCATCAAGACACTCATAACGTAGGTTGAAGTTGTTCATGATCTGAACATGTTGAGCACTGAATTCTTGACTTACAAATGCCTCGTCCCATGTCTGGTCTTTATCTTTGAGCTCTTTCCCACTACACCAAGGTAGGAATAAAGCCAGCATGACACTGCAGTAGTATTCACGATCACCTTGGTCTTGACATGGGGGTGCACTCATAAAGTTGAGGACTGTCTAGGCCACTTTTTTATTTGTCTCTAACATTAGAGCACACTTGTTAGTGGTGAAGAGTGGGCGTTCTGATTGAAAATCAAGCATCAGATTTTTGCTTCTTTTAGAACCTGACAAAAACTTCTCTGTATCTTCATCATCTTTGTCAAGCTTCTCATTGTCTGTCTTGGAGCCTTCATTGTCATCATCATTATATTCAGGGGTAGATGATCTTTTGGATTTCTCCTTTTTGGGCTTGACTCTAGTGCAACAAATTGCCCAGTCATAGAGACTTATTGACTCTAAAGAATCAGGGTGGTACACATAGTCAAACACAGGGGACAGTCCTGCTATTCTGTTATTCTTTTTCACCAGAGCCACTTTATCTGTTGACTTGTAAGCATCATCAGGATGCCAATAACTTCTGGCCTCAGACACATATGATGTCCAGTAAAAAACTTTGAAAATATGACTAGTATAGTGGTCTTGATGGCCAAGCAAATACATGCAAATCATAGGAGACCCCATTTCAAGCTTGGCACCCATTAAGTTAACCACCTTAGTCATGAGTTGGCAAGCCTTTATAGCTGAATCAATACCTGTGTCATTCAGTATGTTAGGATTTCGGGTTAGTATAGCTTGAATACATTCAAAAACCACATGTGTCTTCAAACCACATTTAGTTATATAGTCTGACACATATGCAACAACAGCTTTTACAGCAGTGCCAGAGAGCATTGATGTTACATCTGTATTTGACCTCACAACATATGATACAAGTGGAGTATATGTATTTATCCACTGCTCAAGTTTTTTCATAACAATAGAACCTGTCTCCTCATTAACTTCAGTCACTTTTACAATTTGACGTGGAAATCAGGCTTTACATTTTCCAAATTTATTGTCTTTGCAACCTTTGTACACATGGTGTTTATTTTGTGTGCCATCCTTATTGAGATACCTATCACAATCATGCACATTTGACTGCAGAACAATTTCATCAGTCACCTTTGAACACTGAGACCACCATTCTAGCAGTGTAATGCAAGAGGGACAGGATTCATCAGCACATGTGCATTTAGATGTGTATGGTGGGACCTCTGGGACTTTGAGTGTATGATCAACATATGTTGTAGAAATAACCGTTTCTTCGCGGTTACTCGGGTGTGAGATAGCAGTAGACCCTCGCAAACACGTGAGGGGTCATCTCATTCAGACTACCTATTTATCTGCATGAGAACAATCATATGTAATTTACTTCTAACTATAATGTGATTAGATAACCACATGCTCAGATTTGGCAAACACTTGAAATGTGCAACGCTAACTCCAACATATTGTAAGGGCAACCTCAAGATGGCTGACAGCGCGAGCCTAGCAGAGGGAGAATCCAAAGAGAACAAGATAAGGATTCTCCATGCTAGGAGGCGAAGTATATACTGTAGAAGCGTGAGAGAAAGGTGGGAGAACTGTATAGTACACCCGCCATAAGTCCAGAGAATATCACAAGGTATGAGCAGGCACATGTGATAGAAAGGTGGAGGGAATATGCAAGAATCGTGCCAGTGATCCAGGAAAGTGGAAATGGGAAGTAAAGAGGTGTGGGAAGAAGGTATGGATCACCCGGACATGCCCCAAAGTGTATACATGCATCTGAAGTGCATCTGGGCATGCACAAGTGCGGCCAAGTGCGGCTGAAGTGCGGCCGAGGCGCAGGAAATGCATCAGATGAGTCAGATATCGCTCGGATGCATCAGATGTGCGGCCGGAGTGCGGCTGAGGTGCGGGAAATGCATCAGATGAGTCGGATATCACTCGGATGTGTCAGATAACGCTCAGATGCATGGTAGAATGGAAAGGGAAGAAGAGGAAAGTAAATAAGAGTCTGTGGAATGAAAAAAAAGAGAAATAAATGAAGAGGAAGGGAGAGAGACAGGGGAAAAGGAGAAAATAGGAGTGTCCCCTTACACATATGTATCTTTAGCCTTTGCCTTGATTACACAGTCTTCAACTTCCTCTTGAGAACCAGTTAGAAATTCACCAACATGACATTGTTCTAGCCACTCAATAAATCTTCTACACCATTTACCATCTGAGCTGAGAATATTGGTGTGCATCTCTTGAGGAGATGGAGACCCCATTACCCACAGCATTGCATGAAGGTGCAGAGACAGTCTACCTTGTTGTTCTACTGTGCCATAATATGCTTCCACATCACCATAAACACCAGGTCCATCTGCACCAAAGCGTAATATCTCATGAATGAATACATCTACCATAAACTTGAAGAACCTTGCACACACTACAGGGTTTGATGTTACTGTGTGCATATGCTCATCTGCTGGTATGGTTGGCTGAAAGGTTTCACCTGTACTTGCATAATAAATGCTAATAGGGTGTTTGATGTCAACAGGTGACAATGTAATATACCAAATGGGGCTGCCTACATGATATATCAGTGACCAAATTTCATTCTGCTGATATTTTTTAGAGGTTGGTGACCCTTTAACACCAACAGCAATATGATCCAAATTCCATACAATGTCAAAGCAGTTGTTCTCATCTGCTGTCTCTGGTCTGACATGCTCTCCATTTGCTGTGCACTTGGCAATAGATGCAAGTGCATTCTCATTGAGATTCATGATTCACTCTGAAATTGCTTTGAACTTTGACTTCTCTGTTAATAAGAAAGCACTACTTGAACTTTTCATAATTTGTTCATGACTGAATGCAACAAATGGAAATGTGACATCAGTCTGGAACTGTTTGTCATGATACATGAGAAGCTACTTTTTGTGAGCTTCTGTTGACATGCGGTAGACAGAGCCAATCCCTCCAAATCCATATGGAAATAGCCATGGAAACATTGACAGATACAACTGAGAATTGTTCCATATTGACTTGAAACTAGGTGCTTGTCCTATTGCTAAAACCCTTCCAGACTGGCTAAAGTACTGCAATGCCAGAGTCTTAAGAGCATTGTTTGACATCTCTTCCATCTGAGCACCTGTGAGACCATGCATAATGAAAGGACATGGGCCTTCTTCAGTTCCATCTTCTTCTTCCATATCATTGACTGCAGGTGTTCCACTTGCTTTTGCAGATTCAGTCGCTTTGTACTGTATAGTAACTGAGGCTACATCATCATTGTACTGAGCAAGATTTTCCTCATCAACAACCATCTGGGCATAGTCTGAATGATTTAGGATTAGCCACTCTAAGGCTGCTCTCACCTTGTTTGCATGAACCAAAAATGATGTTCTTTTGAGATCATCTTTTTCTGGGCGCTTTGGGCCTGTAAATAAAACAACAAGGACCTTATCTAGCTCTGGTTTGGAAATTGGGAGGCATGTGTATATTTTTGGAACTGGAGACTCAAACGCTAGTGCATTTGCAATCATTTTTCTGAAACCACTAGACACTCTAACAAAGCAATTGGTATACCGAACATGTGAGATGACCAATTTCTCAATGAATCTGAGGTCTTGCAGCTCTACAGGCACCACCCCAAGCCACAGACCTTGAGCTAATGCATTCTTCGGCACTCTCTCATTTTGTAAAGCAGCCTGACAAGCTGTGCAGATCATACCAGTGGGATCAATCACTGGACCAGGTATGGATCTGATTGGGTCACTCTCCTTTTTTCTTTGTAGTTTGCTTACTCCAGGAACCTCCAATACATGAAGCAAATTCTTGACAGCCTTGAGCTTTGAGAGTTCTGTTTTGACAACCAACTGGCCACATACTGCACAGCCTGCTTCTTGAATTGTAGAGAACTCCATTCTTTTCGCACAGGCAGTCACCATATTTTTAATTGCATACTTAGAAGGTGGTGATGGAGGAAAGTTGATAGTCTCATGTTCACAGTTTATAATCTGTTTTAATCTTTGTTTCTCTTCGGCAGGCATACAAGTAAGGTGCATGGTAAATTTCTTTGTACACTGAACTTCAAACACGTAGGTAAGGGAATAACACAGGTGACATGATTCTGAGCCATACTGATTACCAGAGACTTAGTGCACTTGCTGCCACATGATATTCCATGTTTTGCAGCCACCAAAATACATTGTCAGGCAGACAACAAGGGAAGAATAACAATAATATCTGCTTTAACATGCACATATACACTAGGAGGGTTTTGCAATACCTCTACATCAGTATATACACCATGAAATACAATACCAAATTCATCAACTTCTTTCATGAGAGGACCATTAACAAATATAGTCTTTGATTTCATTATAGTGTAGAACTCGGGCAAGATGACCACCAATAAACTGGCCTTTAGAGCCTTCAGAAACATCCAACATGGTTGGAGGAACAAGAATAGATAAGAACATAGTAAACATGTATACAAATAGGACAGTCAACAATGCAGTGCACTCATGGGACAATTTCCATATAGAAGTAGGTACATCATGGGCAAAACCCAATGTAGAGATAGAACATGCATCAGACTCCACACAGCTTGCAGTGTAGGTAATGGTCACTTCGGAAAGATGGAAGACTATTTAAAGCTAGATGTGAGAAAAGGAAGCAGGTGTGATGAAAGTTCAACCTCATCTGAGCAATTATTCAGTCTGTCAAAAGGCACTCGCATGGTGGAACAATTATTCAGTCTGTTGAAAGGCACTCGCGCAGCGGAACTTGTTACTTGGAGGGAGAGTTGAGTTGAGAAATGCAGAGGTTCAGCTAAGCACTCAGATTGACAGTGGAGGCAACCTATGGAACACAGAATGTAAGAATGGGGAAAGGGCACGAGAAGTGGGCTCACATGAATAGGTATGTGCCTTGCCCACAACAACTTCATGAAACCTACTTGCTTCTTGTGCAACCAGCATGATTTGGTAGATGGATGAAGAGGCATAGGCAGGGGGGGAATGGGCATAGGAATGTTGGTAATGGTGGGCTGGGCATGTGGTACCTAGCGGGTATGAGCATGATACAAGTGCGAGAGGCTGGGGGAACATACACGATAAGTCCCAAGCCAGGGGCCGACTGCGTAGCAAGAGAGCAACCTTCTCCACTGGAGGACCATGGGACAGGGACTCAGACGGCAAGAGGGAACACACGCAATCAATATTACAACCACTTGTAGGCTGGAAGGATTCCACTAGAGGATGGTCAGTGATTGCGTGTAATCCCGAGTATGCAAAACAACGAACCTAACGAAGACCACCCAACGGCAAATATGAAAGCCAAAGCAGAGAATTGTCTGCGTGTGTGTAGAGGGTACATAATGATTGGTTGGGGATGCAGGTGGGGCTTGCGAGTCAGAGTGGAGTGAAAAAAGTGAAAACTACATGTTGAACCAACATGTGACACATGTGAGCCCATATTGCCCATGTTTGATTTGCGTGCTAAGTCAACACCAACTTGGCACAACAACTTAGTCAACAAGTCAAGTCAGTCAACTTAGCAATGCTTCATGATTCCATGTATTAATGCAACAATAGCTTACAATCTCAGTATATTGCTGTAGTGGACACAAAAATTCAATGACATTCACTCAGCTACTTTAAGACTATTCTAAGGACATGCAAGCGGGTGGTTAAGTACTAGCAGTAGCATTTGCCAGAGCATTTGCTTGGGTGGCAGCGGCAATGTGAAGAGCGCGAACCCTCTGCTCAGTAACTGCGTGGGGTTGCAGCATCTGGATCCAGGACCCCAAGAGATTTGCAAACTGTATGTTGAATGTGGCGTGGGCAGCTGTAGGATTATTAAGTGGAAAGAAGGTGCCCATGGTGAAAACCCACCAATGCGACACAGAACTTTGAGGGCTCAAAAGGCAGGATCTCGACTGCACAGCTGTAGTCTGGCTGTAGTCTGGCTGTCGCCTGGGGAGAGAAGGTGGAACACCTAGACTTGGCAAGTTCACAATGGTTTCCGAATCCCGGTCCTTGGTGCGAAAGTTCCCATATCGAGAGCAGCCATCATAGATAGGAACTGGGAAAAACTGAGTGCAAACTCAACAAACAAGAGTGAAAAACTCACTCGTATCCTCCAATCCGAGAGAATGAGGATGTCTGAGGTGAGAGAACTGCAGGGCAACTCTTGGTGCAGACTGCCTGACTTGGTTGTTCCCAGTGCGCAGAGAGGGCCTGCCAAATGCAAGTGAATGCTGGGCAGACTTCTGGGGGGTGCTAGGGGCTGAGGCAGCTGGAGCCAATGATTAGCAGAGCAGAAAAAAGAGAGGAAATATATACCTTCGACTTTGGCAGGCCTAGAGGTGAACTAGAGAGTAGATTCAGTCATGTATGTGTAGACTGTGTCTTGGTTGAGGATTGAGCTGACAAAGGTGAAGAACAGTGCGAAGACCTCATCGAAGACCCATCCAGTGAGGCAAAGGTGTTCCTCTTGAAACCTCTCACTGGTGCAAGTGAGGGCAAGGAGATCGCACTGCTGTACAACAACTGGCATGATGAAGATGGGGTATAATAGGTGTTTCACATCTGGTTTAAACATGATCTTCTTGTTGATGATGCGAAATTCGGCGGGATCGGCGGTCAAAGGGTTGACATACACCCCGTACCCACGAAAAAGGAGGCAGTCAATTATCGGGCTAAGAAACAGTGTCAGCACCGAGGAAAAAAAATAACATAGAAGAGATGTACGGCTTTGCATACTCATTGCTCATTCTGCTCAGCACCTCCATGAGCTTAGGCATGTAGCCCTCTGGTTCATCGCAGGCGGTGCACCCTGGCAGCAATTCACTAAAGCTAGACCACAGTTAGTTACACATGAAATAAATATGACATGGCTGTACTATAGGTGATTGACAATTCCACTTGATTGAAGGTATGCCACTATGTCATATAAGATGGGTGGGATCGCCGTGAATACAGCTTTGTCAAGCAGCTCGACATGACCGGTCACAGCATGGCTGCCATTGCTTTGAGAGTCAGGATTGAGAGGGTTGTCACTGAAACGGAGCTAACGTTAGCATATGGCACGTACAAAAAAGCACACACGGTGACATACAAATCACCAGAGATGGGGTTGTCAACAGGGCTGCCGAAGATGTCAGCCAAGGATCCCATCTCCCAGGCAAAGATTGAAGGCGGGATGTTGGCAAGAGGATCAGAAGAGGCCGAAGAGCTTGAAGGTTGCTGACTTGCACTCGCTGGAGGCGCTTCCACCCTCTTCGAAGGTGCCTTGGCCTTGGCCTTACCCTTGACCTTTCCCTTTGCCTGAGGCTTGTGACAGTTGGTTTTGGCAGTTACCGGCAGTGGTGAATCCTCACAAGCGCTCACGACGCTATCAGTGTCCTCCTGTTCATCCTCCTTCTGGTCCTCTTGCTCATCTTGCTCCATCTTGTTGTCCCCTTCATCGGCCTCTTCTGCCTCAACATCCAGCATGGACAACACAAGTGACTTCGAGACAAGGCTTGACTTTGGCGTGTCCAGCCAGAGCTTGTCAAGCTCATCATCAGACAAGTCACTCTCTCCAAGAGAGCCAGCAGACGAGGACATGAGCTGTGTCTCACCAACGACAACAACATCATCAGAATCAGAGTCCAGACACGCAATGGGTCGAAGGCTAGAGAGGGAATTATAAAGGTGTTACTTGAACTGGTTGGAACACTCACCGTTTCGCAGGATTTGCCTGACGCTGCCACTTGGCTTCTTTGGGGCTCAGTACTGCTTTTTTCGAAGCCTTAAGAGTTGACCTGTGAGAGAAGTCAGATGAGGGAAGCAATGAAAGCAGTGAGACGCATGCTGAAGAGGGAGAAGATGGTGGGGACTCGTGCCTGGAGAATGTAAGTTCTTGAGTAAAGGTAGGCAGGAATAACTTACTTGCGCTTTCCCTTTTTGACAGGAGTAACAGCAGTGGATTGTTCATCCCCTGCAGCAGCAGACACAAGCTTGGGAGCTCGACTCAAGATCTTTTGAGGGGAGGAGGCCTGTAGACTAAAGGGGAGTCAGTCAGGATGTCAGAAGAGAGTGAGGAAAACAAACTCACGTTTTGACTTTGTTTTGCGATGGGTTGGCCTTGTTTAGCGATGGATCAATGCCTTCACTATTGATAGTACCAAAAGAGAGTTGTCGGGAAATCACTGGAGTGGGTGGAGGTGCTCTGAAGGAGGCCATCTCAGTGTCAGTATTGTGTGAGCAGAAGTACGACACCCCCTACCTCATCTGGACGGCAGGAGTGTCTACAGGTGCCTCTCTCTTCCTAGGAGAGATGTGGGCTGGTCAGGAAGTCAGTGGGACCGAAGTTGTGCTAAAGGCGAAAGTGAGTAGAGGAGCAAGGGGAAGAAGAGGGGCTGCAGTTACACAGGCAACATAGGAGGTGTAACTTGGACACCATCGCTGTCAGCGACTTTGCCAGATGACTTGCGGGAACGAACAGAGGTGCGGGCAGAGCTGGAAAGTGAGCTGATACAGAATTAGCCTGAGATGAATGAAAGAGATACGTTAAATACCTAGCTGTGTGAGGAGGCATGGTTTTGAATGTTTGAGAAGGACTTGGGCTGTAGACAATGAGTTGGGTGGTCTGGATGACAACCTTGAATGTCAGCTGTATTTAAGTACAGTGTATACCTTGGATGAAAGTGCATGGTGGCGAGTGAATCTGGACGATAACGACATCGTTCCAGAGTGCTGAGGGGCAACACATACAAAAGCAGAAGTGACTGATACAGCGACGCAAGAAAGCAGGACAGTGGGAGAGTTCCAACACATCCCGATGCTGAGCAACAATACATTGGAGGAAGAAAACAGGAGAATGGAAGCAGGGACAGCATCAAAACAATACAATGTTTGAGCAAACATGTCAAAGTGAGTGGTAACCAACAAAAAGCAGAAAGAAAGCGGGAGAGGATATTTGGCAAATCAGCAGCAGTGATATGGCACACAGGGCATCGACAGGAAAGTAAATCACCTTGAGCATAGAGTCAAGCACAAGGCGTGTACGTTGAATTTCGAACAAAGAAGCAGGTGAGTGTCTGATGTCAAGAACAAACACTTCATCACACCATCTCATGCCTGCCTCTATCTGTATCGAAACACTATAAAAATAGCAATACTACTTGTCGACATGGGCAACCATGGACACCTTCTACAATAAGTCAAAAGCAGGTGAGTTGGCCACAGGCTCTCGCAATATCGAGTTCAAGCTAATCTTTGACCAGTTCAAACCCTTGACAAAATCATCGTGGAGCAAACTGCTGTGGCTGCAAGCCCGCAGATGTATATACTGGATTCAGTGAGTCGCAATTTGTACAGATCTACAATAGAATTCATACATCAAGTTACCAGGAGAGTACAGAGACTTTTGGCCTGAGTATATGCCAAAGAGATGGTGATGCAGTGTCACGATTGACTCAGTGCAATGAGGAGACAGGGGAGACAGAGGAAGCAACCATAGCAATTCAAGGAATTATGTCCAGTATCAACTTCCCGCCCTTCAATGTGAGATCCCAGTGAGTCATACAGCCTTTAATATTAAGCCGATCTCAACAGAATCTATCCAGTCGTTCAGACGATGTAAAATGCTTAGCACATGCCAGACAGAGCATGATGTTAACGGGATTAGGCTCACCTTACTTTGATCGGATGGTGGAGAACAGCCGCCACACATATTCAATGTTCAGCAGATATACACCCAACGCAAAATTGCTTCTGAGACCCGAGTTCTTAGCCAAATATTCAGCAGAAACTGATGGAGGTATCAACCAGCACGTCACGATCACTGCCAGCAATCAATTTTTCACCCCCAATCAAGCAGGCCAGAGCCCTTGAAGCTGTCGATATAAATGTCAAGATAGACCCTCGGGGGCTCCTAGCCAAGGTGGATCAAACAAGATATGTCCATACCAAGGATAACACCATTGATTATTATGCATTAACAGAGGTGACAACATTGACAGGTGAAGAAAATCACTCAAACAACTGTGAAAGACTAACACCACACAGATACACACCCACAACTTCAATTATTTTCCAGATTGGGGACATCGTAGAGATCCAGATGTCGATGACATGCATTCCACAGAAGGGAAGCTTCACAGTAAAGTTATTACTGAGAAGCATTATTCTTTTAGACAGCAGCTTAACTATGGTACGTTGCAACAAGCACTCAAGACAGTTTCTTATGACAAGACTGTAGGAGGCAATGAATGCACGAACACTAGTTGCTCTGACTCCCGCCCAACCACTGAAGTGCCTGAAGTGACGAAACCCATACACCAGTAGCGTACCTCGGCTGCAGAAGACCCAAGGGGGCAAGGATCATCCCAGGATTGATGTTGAGGCAAACGAAAGTGGAGGATCACATGAGGCGGGTAGCATAGGTGGGCAACAAGTTCATTTACATAACAAGATCATCTCGGAAAGTCAGACAGCCATGATAGATACTTGTATGGATGAGTAGAGTTGTATTCAGACAGATGCAAATGACCTATCAAGAAGATGGCGAATGAATGACTATTTTTGCAAATCATGGTGGATGGGTACTGCAGGAACATGAGCTTGAGCAATTATGAACAGACAGTGTAGGGAGGAATGTACCAAGGGCCACGCCAAGGACAGCGAACCGGATGGTAGCTGAGAGGGCAGCCTCTTCGAAGTGGGTCTTCGTGCAAAAAAGGAAGAAAAAAAAAGGATCAACAAGAGGGCAACAATGGACAAATCACTCACTAGGACTCGGCAATGAGTCTAGTATACAACAAACTTTGCCTGCTTGGAGTTGAGAGAATTACTCTGCCACCCAAGATGATATTCAGCAGAGCAGCAGAGTATCTCATCATTCATGGCACTGGGAGAGAGCGTTTAGATATAAAGGGGAGGAAGAAATGGCACACATGGGAGACTACCAGAGATGAACACCTCAACCAATATGTTCAAGACTGCAAACTGAATGCTGCAGAGCTAGCTGTGATCGAGAGGAGGCTGACGATAAGCCTGCCCAGTCCACATTGAGTACTGGTCGATACGCGCAGGGGAGAATAGCGCAGTGCACAGAGGGAAGAATGGTGTGTTACTTGCTGGGATAACCGGTTCTCTGATTGACGAGATGACTGGTGTGTTGCCCAGAGGGACGATTTGGTTGTTGTGCCTGGTAAAAGGACAGAAGTTGGCATGCATAGTGAGGAGAGTAGCGGGCACGTACCTTGGGTGGACAATGTAAATGTATTTTATATGGGGAGTCCTTCCTGTCCCCTGCTTGCGAACTGAATACGAAGTCAAACAGACAGGATGTTGAAGGTTAAGTGGCCATGAACCCGAATAGGCGCCTAAACCAGATCAAGCGATCAGATTCACACACCCTGATGGACCGGTTACCGGCTACTTCAATACCCACCCTCTTTTGTAGGCACCTGCGCAGTCCGCCATTGATGAAATGGCTCCTTACATTCCATTCCAGGACCTGTAATTCAGACATTTTGGGCCTTGCTGGATCAAGCCTTCACTAAACCAGGGTCCTGCCATTTCAGATGCTCAGATGCTTCTTTCAAGCCCCTATCTTCATTTGCAACTAGGAAAGGTTCGGAGACTTCGGCAGCCTCTCCTGCTGTGGCACTGCCCTCCAGGCTCAAACAGTCTCCCAACCCTTTTCCTCACTTCGTTGCCTCAGAAGCTTGAAACACTCGCAAACCAAGGCTCTCCCCCAACACATACTCACATATTAAGCATCAAATTCAAGGCTCTTTGTACCCTTTCCCTTCTCATCTCCTTGGCACACTCATCTTATCTTATCGAGTGGTTTTCAATCCCAGAGACCTAGCAAGGTAATCTAGCATGCTAGCACCATAACTTGAATTTCACCAGCACCAGAGCTTAAGAAAGCTGAGAGCAGGTCTTTCGTAAATTATTCATTCGACTGGAAGGTGTGAGTAATAATATTTGGTTGGTAACTATGCAGACTTTGAGTGTCTGATCGCATCAAGTGCTTCAGCAGAGGACGTCTATTTATTTTCCTACGCTCTCTCTTTCCTACTCCTCCACCTTAGATTTTGTATCCGCTGCTAGCCAGCAATTTGTTCCCTTTCCCCCCTTCGTTCGTTGGTTCTGGTATCCACAATGGCCCATATGGCGGCGGCGCACTTTGAGTATCCCCAGCGGCACCCACTTAGCCCTCCGGAAACCAATGCAGACTCTCCTGGTACCACCGCTATGCCCACTCCATTAACCCAGCATGTCCCACTACCATCGCGCAGCGTAGGCGATCCAGAAGAGCTCGGAGCCAAGCTCTCTGAGTCGCCCACCAGCCGCTTTAGAAGGGTTTCGACACTGGCTTACCACAACTCTCCGCTTCGAGATAACCGTGACAGATCATCTATCTCCAGACCCTCGAAGCCATTGATCATCGTCATTCCTCCTCAAGCGTTGTTGCACGAATGTGGTCAGCTCGGACACACTCTATCACAAGGACCCCCCGCACCGTTTGTCTCATGGGATTTTGATGCCGTTGTTTCCAACTGTATGAATCAATTTTCGTTGATGAATTGCTCTTGCGCTCATACGCGGTGATTGTAGATGTATGGACAACTCACTGCGATTGCGCGAGAATTCAATTTTCCAAGTACCTCAGGGTTGTGCATCTACTACCATTTCTCCGACAGCGGGCTCACTTCCACGCCTCGAGTGTCCGACGAATCATGGCAACTCATCTGGAACCATGTTTTCGACGAACGCTCTGTGGTTTCACCGCCGCGGCCACCTATCACGGGTAAAATTGAATTCGACATTGATACAAGGCAAGCGCGTTGGTACTCGGCGTGGTTAGGAACGTCTCGTCGCGACCCCCTCGAACGCATGTCGATCACGCCGTCCGCCATTCATTCTATTGACCACACGCGCCTCGAGAGCAAGACGACGTTCCAAGATGATCTCGAAGACATGAACGAGACCCCGCAGAAGCCGAAGGGTAGACACGTCCCTAGGAAACTTTCGCTTGTAGACCGTTTACGAGTCAATGTCCGCACGATCCACGCCCGCTAGTGGTGCTCTGCTCTCTCCTCCAGTTGCAGCACCAAGCCCACATCACCTGTCTCCAATCCCTCAAGCTGACGAGCCATTGACTGCCAAGTTAGACTTGGAGAAGAAAGTCACGTCGTGGCGCAATAGCGCGAGCTTGAGACCTTCGTCGCTCGCGTTAAAGGGTCAAACCAGCCTCGAACCAGCGAACATGCCTAATGCCCTACCAATAGACAACCCTCCTTCGACAGAAGATGACATGAACTTGGAAGACTTCCATTGGTCGGTTTCGTCCCAGGGACCTCCAGAATACGACGACGACACGGTATCCTCAGTTAGCGGTCTTCCTTCGGTGCACTTAGCTCACCGTGCCCAAGGCTCCGTATGCCTAACGCCTTCCGTATGCACGTCCTTCGGCCCCTTCGATTACGACAGCGCCTATTCTCCCATCTCGAACATGGACCGCCTCCCGTCCCCAGATATCGCGCGTCGCATGCTCGATGATTGTCCACCAACCCCATCAACTGCCACAAGCTGGGGCGCACCTTTGTCGTATCCCCCATCTCCTGACAGTGAGCACTCTCGGCTTTCCGTCGACATCGCGCATCGTGCTGTGTTCAGTCGTCCGATAACGCCAGCGACTGCTACGAGCTGGGGCGCGCCTTCGTGGCCTGCTTCACCTGTGTACTCGAGTAGGCCAGCTTCTGTGCATATGGACAGACGTGGGTTGGCGAGCCGGCCGCTTTCGCTTGTAGACCTCCACGAAAGCGCCCCTTGGCCTTTTGTATGGCCTTACAACCATCATCAAGAGGTGGCGGAGGCGAGTGATGCAGATATAATCGATGAAGCAGACAAAGGTGTCGAAGTGCCGCTGGCACAGTCGACCCGACTTGTGTGGCCGTGTGAACAAAACGACAGCTTTGCCGCCTTGGAGGTATCTCAAGCTGTCCCTGAAGATGTTGATGTCTTGCAAACTGGAGTCGAATTAGTGGAAGAAGATGAAGAGGTTGCCGTCCAAACGTTAGCTTCAGGTGCTGCTCCATGGAACCTTGTTTGGCCGTACACTCAACAGCAGAAGCCTGTCACCACTGAGGAAGTTCGTGAAATAGTAGATGAGGAACGCAAGGGCCCTTGGCACCATGTCTGGCCCTACGTGCGCTCCCACGAGGAGTACGAAGAGTACGACGAAGGCGAAGAAGGCGATCACTTCGAAGAGCCTCTGCAATCTGCTGCTTCCAGTCACACGTGGCCATACGATGCTGATGCTGGTGACATCCCCGTCATCTCCTTACGCGCCAACGCTCATGTTCGACTCTTCAAACCACCCCTACTCTCCGTCCGCCGAAGCCTTCTCCCAAGGATCGCAATTGGCTTCTACTCGTGATGCAGCGTATCCCTACTTCCTCCTCTGTGAGTGTTACGCGTTCTGTTTTCAACAGGTACTGATTAGATTTCAGACCCAGCCGTCTATCCTTACTTTGACCTTTACCCGACCGTCTCTGCTTCTCGTCTTGCGTTGGCCCCTGTGAGGACATCCCCTACTGTTCTACTTGGACCTTCGAAACCATATCTTTTCTCCCACTACGAGATCTACCCACCCATCGCGGTTAAGCCAAGTAGATTGCCTAGAGGACACAGCAAACCCTATCCCACAAACCTATATGCCATCTACCCACCTGTAGCCAGAGTTGCATCGGGCAGCCATAGTGTCTTGAAACCCTACCCCACAAACCTCAATGACATCTACCCTCCCGACGCCCAAAGCTGCATCGCGCAGAGATGTTGTCCCGAAACCTCACCCTATGAACCTTTATGAGATCTATCCAGGTATCAGCCTCTATCTTGGTAGCGGACAACCATATCCTATGAATCTAAATCACATCTACACCCCGGTTTCACTTGGTTCCAAGCTCTCCTCAGGTCGACAATCAAAACCGTATCCCGTGAACTTATACGAGATCTATCCAACAAACGACCTGTATCCTGGATGTCACAAACCCTACCCGGTGAATTTGGAGGACATATACGCGTCGATTCCACGTTCGACACGTAAAGAGGCTTCTTCGAAGTCTAAGGCCTCAAGGCCTTATCCTTCGAATCTCCATGAGATCTACTCATCTTTGGACCTTTATCCCGGATGTTGGAGACCTTACCCTGCCAACCTAGATGAAGTTTGTCGCTCGCTAACGCATGCTGTCCTTCCTACGTCTCTCACCCCCATCTCGTACTCGGCGCCTTATCCTTCTAATCTCTACCAGATCTATCCTTCACAGGACTTGTATCATGGATGTTGGAAAGCGTATCCCGCCAATCTGACCGAGATATATCGTCCACTCACGAGCCTTGCTCTACCTCCTTGGAAGTCCCAGGGAGCCATCGTGTCTTCGGCACCCTACCCCACAAATCTCAGTCAGATTTACCCTTCCAATGATATGTATCCCAGCATTTGGAAACCGTACCCTGCAAATCTCGTTGACATCTACCGTGCATTGGCTGGTCATGTCATAGTGCCCACTTCTCAATCCTGTACCTCTTCCCGCGGTTCGGCGCCATATCCTATGAATCTTTACCAAATCTACCCTTCATCAGACTTGTATTTCGGGTGTTGGATGCCGTATCCATTGAATCTAGGGCATACCTATCGTTCGTTCGCAACTGCCACCAGGCCCAAGTCTACCATCGGTATCGTCGGAAGCTCAAAACCATATCCCGCAAACTTGGATGATATCTATCTTGCTATCGCTATCGCCCCTCCTGTCGGTCCAAAGCCACATCCCCTCGATCTGGAAGAAATTTACCCTCCGGTAACTCCTTCGAGATCAGCTAGCCGAGTTGCTTTTGCTGGGAAGAGCAAACCGTATCCGTTCAACTTAGATGAGATCTATCCTTCTGTCGTTACCGCTAGTATTCGTAAGTACCTCTTACACACTTGGCACACCCTTTACTTATATATACCCTAGGTTCAACAACTCACCCCGTCGTCAATCGACCCCAGCCGGCCGCGCTAACAATCGACGGACGCTATGAAGTTCGCTATCCCGTTTTCAACCTCTGTGAGTATCGCTATGCTTTGCCTCTACCTTCACCTCTTATGAAGAATTCTCCTCTTCAGACCCAGCTGTGTATCCTTGGTTCGATCTATATCCCTTGCTGACCATGGGGGTTCCCGTACCAGGCCGTACAGAAACGACGAGTTCGTTGGCCAATGTTTATCCATATTTCAACTTGTGTAAGCGCTCGTCCCAACTTCTGATTTCGACATTGGTTGACCATTTTTTAGACCGTCCTATTTATCCCTACCTTGAGATATATCCCGCAGCTTACAAAGGGAAACTGCAACCTCTTCCTCCAACTCGTGTTCCCAAGTTTCAGGTGCACACTACCCTGCGTCACGCATTGCGTCCGCCCTCGGTTGTGATCCAACCGCCCACCCCTCAACACTCGTCTGATGACTTCTCTGCTTCGCCGCCTCCAACTTCACCGAATCCCCATGGCCGACATCTCCAGCTGACACATTCGGAGCTGCATGCGATTGTCATGATGGAGTCCCGATCTAAATCAATATTTAAAGACGATGACGAAAGTCCCGTTTCCCCTCCTCCGCAACCGAGGGTCGTTATAAGGGAGCCCCCGCCAGTACCATCTCTCCGCCGACCGTCATCATCACGTAGAGCGAGTATCTCGCAGGCTCCTCCGCCGTTGGCCAGCGTTAGCAACGTCGAGACGACAAGGCAGACGTCACCGTATCGAAACTCTGTGACCGCGCTCGCGCAAAGGTATTCCTCTAATACCTCGTCCACGAGCCAAAGTGGGTCGCCCCTGAGGCGATCTGTTTCTGCTACCACTCCAAGGTCGCAAGTGTCCCCTGGATTAATCAGAACGCGGTCGATTGGGCTGCCTTCTCATCCAGCGGCACACAAGAGGGAGATGAGTCCGATCGAAGGACCTGCTTCTCCTCCTTCGAGACTTCCTAAGCGCAGGGATAGTTTAGTCCTGCAGCGAGTGCGGGCGTATAGTTGTACGTATCTTCTTTATCAAGCTGATTCGAAATCCTGATCCCTTCTCTAGCGCATGGGGAGAAAGAATCCTTCCTTAATATGGATACTATCAGTGAATTCCCTCTTCCGCCCCGACCACCAACTTTACCAGGAGGCTGGAGGCCGGTGAGATAGATTTGAGAGCAGACACTCTTTCCCCTTCCTTCTTTAGCCGCGGATTACATAGGCACCTTGCAGAGTCGCCTTAATTCTTCTTGTAGATTTGTTGCCTCTGCCGTTCACGAACTTCATATATGTATGTACTCCTAATATAAAATTGCTCATTGATGGCTGTCATATGGTGGTGGTTGCAGGTTATCATCATCAGACGGTGTCGAGGACGCCGCCCGCATTACTGACACAGGGCCATCAGAACTGTCCGTACTGGCAGCTTGTGCTTTGGCGGCAGCGACAGCAGCATGAGCTTCGCGAAGCTGCCTATCCCTCTCGTCGGCCATAATCTTCGTTTTACGGTCGTCCATATACGCCAATTTCACCTGCAAAGGTCAGGACCCTAACACAACAGAAAGGTGCAACTCAGTTACCTACCTTGAGTAGTGCCGCTTCAGTCGCCTCCTTTTCTTCCTGCGTAGCACGGCTTGCACGCTCGTCTTTCTCGGACTGACGATCTAACGCCTCCTTCAGGATGGCAGCGCCAATCTGTAGATCATGCAGCTTTCGTGGGTTGAAGACGTAATACGGCTGAAAGTTCTTGACTTCTGCCCGGAAGCCCATCTTGATAATCTTAAGAACACTGTACCCTTGGAACTGGAGTGAATGTATAGCTCACTGCGATGGCATACTCCAGTGTACCCTTCGGGTCGACAAGTCGTTGCTTGATTATCGAATTCGTGGGCTTGAACTGCTGATAATGTGGATCGTCTGGTTCACGCAACAAGTTCTCTGCCAGTGTAGATAGTATCTATACGGAGATGATGAAGCAAGCTGCCATTGAGTCACAGTAGAGATCGAAGTAAGCTCAGGATGTACTTTGATTGCAGCTGTGTACACTTCTCTCGAGTTGCGTTCGAATATTCCAGGGTTTATGAGTCGCCGGAATGCCTGCCGCTTCTCGTGCTCCTCCGCCAACTGAGCCGCTGTCGGACCCGCTGCGGGGTGCTCCTGGTGTCTTCGTTCTGCCGCAGCTGCAAGAGCTTCAGGAGAGATGATACGAGGAGCTGATGTCTCGGGGGATCCAGTTCTGGGGGAGCTAGGAGTCGACATCCTGAGTTGGGTTCAATGCGGGTTCAAATCCAAATTCCAAGCCCACGCAGCAGCAGTGACTCAATGGGAAGAACGCGTTCTGACAGTCACGAGCGCTACCGCCCGAGCTAAAGTAGTCACGTGTCGTCACGGCGCCACAAGGGGGCAAAGCTTCAGGCTGGTTTGCTTCCGTCATTCGTCTGTATCATGCTACCACGATGAGACGTCGACAAGGCTCAATTTCACAAGATTCTCGACAATGGAGACGAGTTCCCGACATTGAAACGGACTATATGAACGAAGCGTAGGTATCGGGTATCGTTGATATCGTATGAGGTGGAACTGAACGTGGAACAACAATACCAGTCATATTCAGACATTCGCAGCTGCTCTCAATAGCCCGGACGATATTTGGGATGCGTCAGTACCGGGGACGCCTACCCCTCAGGCCCAATCCAGAGTGCGAAAGGTCTCTGCGCTCTCGGACTTTGCGCCAATAAACATCAGGATCAGGAAGTGCGTGGGTATCCTCGTTCAAGGGTCTCGCAGCATTTGACAATGGATATGTCCATTTAGGAGGAAGCGACGAGATAGAGTCCATGGAAAGCGGCAGGATTGGCTGTTCCTACTGCTTCGGTGGCCGCTTCTGGTATGTCGGTCGTCGTTCTGTGTACTCACTCGCCGATATTGTGTTCGTTAGTTCTTCATATTCTTATTCATCGCCGGGGAGTTCAGCTTGTACGTGCTTATCCGTCAACTTGTGAATACAAAGGAGTGGATATCTGCATGTGAGCCCGAACCAAGTTCACCTACATTATCAATGATATATCTATATTGTAGGGCGGGGGAAGAAAGGGGCAATGCGGAAACGACTACGGGCGTCAAGTAGCTACGAGGTATGGCTATGCGCACACATCCCACCGTCACTTCTCACCTTGTCGCTAGGAATGGACAGCTGGTGCGAAAACGTTAGATGAATACTTGAAATTCGACGACTGGAAGAAGGTGGATGAAGATCCTTACTATGACTGGAAACTTGTCCGCAAGGTACTTCAATCCAGACTCACTAATCATTTACGACGGTCACTTAGTTGTATCCTAGGTCAAACGTTCTTTGGCCCATCTGCGAGAGAAGAATGATGTTCGTGGGGTTCTCGGCGTCCTAGAAACCTGCATCCGGGATAATTTTGGCGGAGTAGAATCAACTAGAATATACAGTGAAGTGCGCAACCCTTCTCGTGCATAGTGCCGCTCAACTCATATCCGTGTAGACGTTCTACGGAACGAAGAACCTCGTCGAAAGTACGCTAGGAACTCACGTTCTTGGCTCTGCTAATTGTTTTTCACTCAGGCTATTTCGACGAGCTACAAACAGCACTTACGTACATCAGGGAGTCCTCCGAGCTTTCGTTGGACGAGAAGCGACGGTTCTTCAAGAGTGCTAATGCTAATCTAGGTTCGTTTATTCAGAGCATATATTCATGACATATTTACCACCCATTTATAGGCATTTCTGCCCTATGCCTGTCAGGGGGAGCATCATTTGGTTACTGTGAGTAGTTCGATGGATCTGGCTGCATCGTACCTGACAGTCTTCGAGATCACGTAGGTGTGGTCAAAGCCTTCCTAGATGCGGACTTGCTTCCACGTGTCATCACTGGAACTAGCGCAGGAGGCCTTATTGCCGCCCTAGTGTGTACAAGAACCAATGAAGAACTGAAGAAGTTGTTGGTCCCAGAACTCGCCAACAGGATTACGGCTTGCGAGGAACCATTCCCCGTTTGGTTCAAGCGCTTTTGGACGACTGGGGCGCGCTTCGACAGTATCATGTAATTACTGCTATGCCTTCTTTCACGTCATCTCGCTGACTGGCACTTAGATGGGCTCGAAAGGTTGGTCTGCTCTCTGTTGTGTATACCAGTGCGTGCTAAGCTATGTCACAGGCCACCTTCTTCACAATGGGTTCCATGACCTTCAAGGAGGCGTACCTCCGAACTGGCCGAATTCTGAACATATCAGTTATCCCGGCTGATCGTCACTCGTAAGCCCTACCAACCTAGCCAATATCTATCTCTTTTACTCAATGTGCACGACCAGTCCCACCAAACTTCTCAACTATATCACTGCACCCGACACACTCATTTGGACCGCTCTTCTGGCTTCCGCCGCGGTGCCCGGCATTCTCAACCCAGTCGTTTTATTGCACAAGCTTGCTGACGGTACTGTCGCACCCTGGAGCTGGGGCAGTAAATTCAAGGATGGCTCTCTTAGGTAACTCATCTTGTTCCTCACCATCTGACCATCATTGAAGGGCATGTAGAGTCGACATTCCATTGCAATCACTGAATCTGTACTTTAATGGTAAAATAAGTTCCTCGCTTCCACGGTAGTCTCAAACACCCGTTGCAGTCACACATCCTGTCGTTTCGCAAGTCAATCCCCATGTACATCTGTTCTTTTTTGCCCCTCGTGGATCGGCTGGAAAGCCTGTGGCCCACCGCAAAGGCAAAGGTACCTACCTAATTGCAGTTTTACATTCCTTATCTCTGAATGTTTTTCTAAGGTTGGCGAGGCAACTTCATACTTTCCGCAGCCGAACAATGGCTCAAACATGAACTAACCAAGAACTTCAAGGTAAGTTAGTCACCCCTTCCACCATCGATATGCTAACAACCGGCATATGTTTACGTAGGTCATACGAGATCTTGAGTTGTTGCCTCAGCTCCTGGGACAAGATTGGTCTAGTGTATTTTTGCAACGTTTCGACGGTTCTGTCACGTAGGTTTTCAACCCCGATATTTGAGCCTTCCATTGACTCTCGTGGTTGTTTGTTCAAGGATCTGGCCTCGAACTAGACTATGGGTACGTGGTGTCAACGGGTCCGTCTCCATCGCTCAATACCTCATCCAAAGGACTGGTTTCGCCTTCTGACTGATCCTGATCCTCCTGAGCTCGACAGAATGATACACGTGGGAGAGTTGGTCACCTGGCCGAAAGTGGATAGATCCTTGCTATGCTGCATGTTTATCTGGTGCTGATCACTGTTTGTTATAGCTCCACATGATAGCCAATAGGGCGAAAATTGAGAAGGAGATATACCTTGGGCGCAAAGCAGTGCGAACAACGATCCAAGGTGGTCGAACTTCTATTCGAACAGATAGGCCACTACGGGCTATGGACTCAGAGATTGGTCCTCCTCCCGCGTCCACCACGCCACCTCCAACGGGTTCTGATGTCCCTCTCTCCGTAGACACGGACACGGAGGCTGCCTTTGCCAATGGCTCTAGATGGTTCTTTCAACGAGGCCATCACACTGCATCCCCTAATTCGGGGACTAGTACTCCGAGGGGTGATTCTAAGGCGACGAATATCTCCGACCCACTGCGATTGCCCGTTATTCGCAGAAAGTGGGCTTCTGATCTCTTACAGTCGCGATCGAATGGACACGATCATGAAGGACGGGGAACCGATAACTCGGAGCGCGAACCATCAGACTCCAGGCCTACCACGACCGAAAACCCCACCATCACCCAGTTTCTTCTCCAGACTGCGAGCGACATCGTTCACCAAGATGGCGGCCACTCTGCCGTACCGCTTCCGCAGCTCCCCCAACTTGTTATCTGCGGATGCTCAGTCAGAGCCGAATTGGAGTAGTGACAGCTCGTCTGAGTTGGACCTTGCCGGGTCCCCTGGGGATCGCCGACAATTCTTGCGCAGCACAATTGGAAACCACGAATTTGATGAAGAGGATTCTGATGGAGGCGACTCATGAGGGCTGCGCTACCCATCGGATGTTCATCTTCTGCGTTCATCCTGTTCTTTGTATAGCATCTGTGCCTTTCCCTTACTTTACCTGCTTTATAAATAGCTCTTTGAGTTATAATTATCCTTCTATTCGCTATTCCAAGGCATGTGCGTGGTGGCACCGACATTCCCTACCCCGGAACGCCGGTTGCTAGGTGAATGTGTTCAAAAGTGAGTTCATGATGTTCATGCAAGTTAAGTTTAGACTACTGACATTGGTGTGGATTTGTCCTAGAATTCGACGATGTAGGCTAATAGGTCATTTAGACCGGTACTCAATATTCCAAATCCAAATTTCATCAATATCGCAACCAGAGAATGCATCCTTTCAGGCTAAATCTCATCCATAGATCGGTGGTGACATTGCCAAACGGCTCGAACAGTCTCCGAGATGGCGTCAGGGACTGTCAATGGGGCGCCGCTAACCTTCCTTTGCGCAACCGGTGTCATGTATTATGTG
This sequence comes from Pleurotus eryngii var. eryngii, assembly GCA_029467805.1. NCBI lineage: Eukaryota > Fungi > Basidiomycota > Agaricomycetes > Agaricales > Pleurotaceae > Pleurotus > Pleurotus eryngii. Next base: position 2,768,917 of record SZVJ01000009.1, on the reverse strand, counting down.
AGATTGTTTGGGGGTCCTGGTGACGACCACAACTATAAAAGGGAGAAGTTCAAGGTACCTATTTCTCAACACCTCACTTTCTCTCAACTTCACTACTTTCTCTATATCACCACAATGGGTTGGTTTAACGACGACTCAGATGAAGCCCAAGCCTACGACCAGGTTTGCGTCTACCCGATAAATGTTCAGGTTGCGTCCTTATGTCGATATCTTAGGTGGTCAATGCTCCTCACAAGGCAAAGCTCTCCCATGAACTCATTGCTGCCGCTGCATCGTACGAGGTACGTGTCGCAGGCCGTGGCTCCAGAGAAATGTTGACAAAGACCCGCCTGACAGGCCGCCAAGGCGTACGAGAATCATGTAAAGAAGAACGGACAGTCTGCTAGCCATGAAAAAGCCAAGGAGATTGCGTAAGTGCTGTTCTCCCTGTTGCTTGGTTTAAGAACAGTTTTAATGTGTGTCAAGTGCTGGTTTGGCGGGTGCCTTTATTGACCGCATCGTTGAAACCAAAGGCGTGGGTAATAGTGGTTGAGCATCTAGACCAAAACTGACGCCACGGTATAGTTGGATTTCCTTGACCAAGAGAAAGCTAAGCGACAGGGTGAGTGACACTGACTTTGTGCTGAAGAGCCTGGCACTGAATCGGAGTGTTCTCTACAGCTCGAGACCAGGTCCATGAATCTTACGACAGGAACAACTAAACCCTAAGCAGTCGATGTAACAATGGTGTGTAGCAGTTTGTAGTCCGTAGTCCAAATGGAAATCTAGATATCCAAGTGTTGAACGTTAAACGTTAAGCCCCTACCGGTACCCCTGAAAGCGTGCGACTAAAAGCAGGGTGAGCGCTCGAGCGCTCCGAGCCACTTACTTCCTCCTTCACACAAAACCGACCATGCGAGCTCTATTTCTGCTTCTCTTCGCAACGCATGTAATTGCTGCACCACTCTCTTTATCCGCATACCCATCCGGCCCTGCATGTCTGGCTGTTCTTCTTACTATCACTGTCACCATGACTACTCTGTTTGCCTTGAAGTTGTTATTTATGAGACGTCGTCGTCTGGTGAAGGCTTTGCCTTCGTGGTCCTCCTCGCCAAATGCTTCCACAAAGCTTGACGCGTCGTACAGCACGGGATCTCAATATCAACCAGCGTGGTCACTGTCTTCGAAAAACTCCGCCTAGGGTTCGCAACGGCGGCGTCTGGGTTGGTTTCTTTGGCTCCCCGCGATCAGAAACGCGTTTCGACATTCAAACAAACAACTGCCTAGGACAGAGCCTCTACTATGTGTGGGAATTCTCGAAGCATTCTAGGCGTTACCGGAACTCTATCAGCAGAGGTTCCATGGTCAGCATTGGGAAGTCGGGCCTACCTGTGTCTACTGTCGTCGAAAGTCGAGCTTTGTACAATCTTCGAGACGGGACAAAACATGGCCGACCGCGATCTCTTCGACTACCCTCACATCCGACCAAGGCCTACACGAAAACGCCTAAACCCCGCCGATTCTCTGCTCCAGCCGACTCTCGTTCTTCATCACGGGCAGATTCTCTCAAGAAAAGGCGGCACACCAGCTTGAAAAGTGTTCGAAGCAGCCGATCTGATACATCTGGCCTAAATTTCGGTAATTCCTCTTTACGGCTCGTCCACCCCCACTTCCATGCAGAGCCACCACTGCCATTGCCCCCCAGAGCAAGACGTACTCCGAATCTCCCTCCTTTACCCGCGCTACCAATTTCTGGACCTTTCTTTGCTCTACAACACCGATTTCCAATTTCACCGAGGTCGGGAAAGCGGCCGGCGCTCCCGGCTGATTCTCTCATCGAAGGGTTGCCTCAGACTGCCCAGATATCCCATCCGTACGCCCTCTTGCCCGTCAAGTCAGGAAACCCAAGGCGACTATCCAAGATACCTCAAATACCTTTGGATATGACGTGCCCCGATTTCAGCCCCTTCTCTTCTCCTGCGACTTTCGGCGTCCATCACTCCCCGTCTCCGGCCCAAGCGACATATGGCGCGGTGCACGGACTGCCACCAATTCCCCCCCACCCCACCCCCGGCGTTCCAATGTTTCCCTATCCCGTACCACCAGGTCCAGGAGTTGGCATCCCTCTTCAGAAACCTAGATCTATAACGCCGAGGGCACGAAAAAGCCCCGTTATTGGACCATCACCCTTGCGAGTCATGACCTTGCCTGAGGGCCCATCGTCAGATTCCGTCGGCGCCAATAAATGCCCCGATGGACGCCTCAAACTATCTCAAGAACAGAGACCCGGAGAAGACAGCTCCATTCGTCCTTTATCGTCGCTCAAGGGTGCAGACGAGGATGAGGCCGCGTTGCTGGGAATCATTCAGGAACTCATAGAGGAAACCAGCGACTGGGATCCCGACCTGTTCATGGACGCAGGGTTTAAAACACTTCTTCACGATACTTCCCTCAAGGCCAGTTCCGTTAGTTTGTGTGTGTTCGAGGAAGGGAATGTCAGTCAAGGTAGTAGCAGCGGCCCCGAGCCCTCGAGCGGGTCTTCGAACCATTCGGGATCCGATGAGATGGACCTTGGACTCTTGGGGATCGAATTCTCTCCAACACGGAAAACCAAAGCTACCCCTCCACGAGCCAAACCTGCGGCTAGTAGCGACGCTCATTCCAATAGCCTTAAGAAGGATGGTCTTGTCTCGTTCTGGGACGAGAAGGGCTGGGAGAAATCTTTTGCACCACCGTGAGTTTTGATCCTTTTCACCCCCAAGAACTTACGATGGCGATCAGAAACTATAGCGTGGATAGAGTTGGCTTGGCCGTTTAATTCAGCATTCAGCATCCGGCAATTCGAACGTTTATATCCCTCTCTGGATTGTATTTTTTATTTATTGTATTTGTATTCGTCCGTATCTCGTTGTGTGTACACTCTATTGTATCGTCGTATCTCGCCTTGGGTACATCCTACTTGACACTCGTTTATATGTCTCCTACACTCCGGCTACAACACTCTGAGTCAAATACTGGGCAAATACTGGGTAACTGAGACGAGAGGACTGGTTTGTAATGTCTTCAGCGTAAGGAGTACCCGTTATTATTCTTTCACGTCGTGCCTTCGCCACCCTTGGCCATGATGAAGGATCGTGACACCATGCGTGGCCGACCCCAATGCCCTGCCCCGCGTCAGCAGTCATCGTAATTACATGACACCCTCTCTAATAGTCTGACTTATGCGACTTATATTGATGACTGAGCGCGGTCATAGGAAGACATGACCGTTCAGAACTCCCAGACAAGTCATATCGTGGGTGTGCTAATTGTGAGAAGCAGTACTATACGCCGGGGTACGATATCCGAGCCAAACGACGGGGATTCGAACGTTGCTCAGCATTTTTTCTTCGCGTCCTTGTGGTGCACAGTCTAGAAGCTTTCGTAGGATCACGAATGCGCAAATGTAAGCAGCAAGGAAATATGAAGCCCATAAATGAAGCGGCCCGCTGGCGGCATCCCCTAGCGCTTAGCTCCCCCAACTCAGGAGTATATTCTCACAGTCAATAGCAGTTGAAACTCCGAAAGCTTTATGGTGACTTTTTCGCGCTCCGAAATTTACCAACTTACGTCCAATCATCCACCTCACATATGAAGTGGTTCACGAGTCCAAGATTTGGCTACTCTACTTGCGAATTTGGCATGTACCGAACCCGCGAATTCGATCTCTTGTATGCAACGAGTACGCGTGACCTCTCCGGAAGAAAACCTGCCATGAGGGTCGTCTCGGACTCAGAAGGCCAACGGAGAATTCGAAGATTCCCACCAGAAGTCGTGTCTCGTTAAATACGACATCTGGTAGAGCTGCTGGAATAATTCGCTTCAGTATGACTTGGGCCCCGGCCTTCGCGCTGTTCCTCTTTGCTGCTGCACTTGTTGGCCGGACATGGGGGGCAGCGACCGCAGGTGACATAATCAACTTGGGTTATGCACGTTACCTTGGGAATCGAACCTTTCCTAACACCAACGCATTTCTTGGAATACCATATGCCGAACCTCCGCTGGGTGAGCAACGCTTCAGGGCGCCGTTGCCTTTGAATACTGTTCGTGTTAGCAAAGAATCGCGTGGGCTAGTGATAGATGCGACAAAGTACCCCGAACCTTGCGTGCAAGGAACTACTGGAGGTACGCGAGTCGCTCATAACACTTGGCACTCGAATTGACATCAATCATAGGCGGCGATGCCGGTGGCGCTGGCAGTGAGGATTGCTTGAAGGTCAACATTTATGCCCCCGTTGGTGCCAAGCGAGGCAGTAAATGTAAGGATGAGTTTGTGCGCGCCACGTCAAGTGTACTCATGCAGTGCATTAGTACCTGTGTTTATTTACATCCATGGAGGAGGTATGCAAGATCCCTCTCGAATGAACGGGTTGTCAATTAACGGATAGTTAGGTTATGTCTTCGGCAACCCTCGCAATTGGCCTTTCGATCATTGGATTCGCCAGAGTCCAAATGTGGTCATCATCTCCGTGTACTACAGACTCGACTCCTTCGGCTTTCTGGCCACTCCAGAATTTCGAAACCCAGTCTTCGGCGACTTCAATGCTGGATTCAAGGACCAAATCCAAGCTTTGGCATGGGTAAAAACACATATTGATGCCTTTGGCGGCGACCCAGCCAAAGTCACGATCAATGGCGAAAGCGCGGGCGGCTCCTCCGTTGAATTGCACTTAGTTGCTAATGTACAGCGGCAGCTATTTTCTGGCGCGATTGCGCAGAGTGTCTACCGAACCCCTTTGGTCACGCCAGAGCAGCAGAGGGTGAGACCGTCGTCTTTTTCTTGAAGGAGTGCCCCTGATCCTCTCATAGCCCTTATTTGAGTTCTACTCATCACAGGCTGGTTGTGGTATGGGTAAAATAGCCCAGCGTTTATCCTGCCTCCGCGCGGCAAGTATCAGCTCCCTTGCGCGAGCGCAAGACGCAAGCGGGACAAGTGCTTTGTAAATTCACTTTCGAAAGTAATGATCCAACATTAACAAAATTCCAGCTCCGGTCCATTCAATCGCTTCCATCCCGTGCTGGACAGGAAATTGTTTACAGACCTACCGACGAAGTCTATAATCGCTGGTAAATTTCATAGAGTGCCTCTAATAGTAGGGTGAGCTTGGTATCATGTATCTGTCCGTTCATTGATCATAATCTCGTGACAGAGCAACCTCCAATGAAACGCTTTCTGGCAGTGCTGACTTCCGCACAACTCTACCCGTTTTCTTCCCACTTCTCGACAAGAAAGACCTTGATCACTATGCCAAGGTATATCCAGTGTCCGATTTCTCGAATGTTTCCCAGAGGAACGAAGTGATAACCGGTGAATCTGGGTTGATATGTGCTGTAAGTCAAAGTAGCTGAGTTACTTGGCCTTTCTTTAACTCGTAAGTGCAGAGGACGATCATGGGCAGCGCATTTTCTGAGCGAGTCGACGCCTGGACATATCGTTATAATCAGAGGAATCCGACGAGCGGAGGGGTGGGAGTTGGGCATGCGGCCGAAAACTGGATGATGTTCTTGGGAACCAACACAGGGTAAGACTACCTTCATATTTCCAGTATCGTGACACTTGTGCTTATATCTTGTTTCTGGACGCAGATTCAACGGAACCACAACATTCACCAAGATGTCGCCCATCGAAACTTCGTTCGCCGAGGAACTCATCGCGTATTGGCTTTCCTTCGTACGAGCAGGGAACCCCAACACGTTCAAATTGGCTCGCTCACCTACGTGGCCCCAATACTCAAAAAAACAGCGCAACCGAATCTCGCTACAGCAAGCGGTGGGCAGCACCACGATAAGCGGAAGTACCATAGAGCTTGAAAGCACGAAGGAAACAGAACGGTGTGCTTTCGTCGCCGGAAAGGTCGAGCATCAGCAGAATTGATCCACCATAACACATAGTTCAAATCAGAAAATGTACTACCAGGCAGGAACATAGGTGACTAAAATAACAATGACTTCCAATGAATATCCACTAGGAACGCATTCTGTCGGATTGTTGCAGGTAAATGGCATCAATACCATGCGTCGCTCGTTATTAACGTTTGTAATATATATTAGAAATGGTGGAACAGTAGGAACAACGGATAAGATTACTAGTATAGACTATTTGTACATATTATTATAATCGAAGGCGAGACTCGATTTCCAACAATATAATCATAATCTGGGAGCCCTATTGACTCTCGAGTCTCGATGTTAATAAGCGCTGGTGAAAAGGTGTTTGTTACTGTCACTCGTCACGCATCCATTTTGGGAGAATTTCCAAATAAGACAATTATCTGAGATGCTCAAAATTTGTTGAAAATATCCGTTGATAATAATTTAGTTCATGTTACAAACAGGTGTTTGATGCCTTGTTAGGAACAGATGTTGGTCTCTTGTTTTCAAAAAAACGGGTGTCCTCATTACAATACATCTACATTCTATTCGGTTGTCTAAAACTCGCTGCTTCTAAGCTCTACACTTGGCACATAAACATCGATCAGCTTAAATACATAAATTACTGCGGTTTGTTCATCCACCGCTTGAGATGTGCGTGCCCGGTCCTTGCGACAGCCTTCCGCAAATCGTCGAATTCCACTGTACAGCGATACTTAATGAACTCCTTTGAGACGATGGCTGTTGCAGGCATAACGCATACGAAGATACGAGAGGCGATGAATTCTTCGAAGGCCTAATGTGCGGAAGATAATGGTGAGTACGGCCGTCGAAAGGCGAGCAATCAACTGATACGCACTCCCATCATGACCGGTCGTGGACAGCGAACCATGCCAACGCTCCCGCCATTGACTTGTACAGGAGCGGCTGTCGATGTGCGCACTTGCCGAGTAAATCTTCCGTGCAACATCTCAAAAGTGAAGGTGTCATGTCCAGCCGTTCGAGAGTGCATACAAGCAATGAGGAGGCAAAGCGACGGATATGGTAAAGCTACAGGCACGAGGATATAAATCAAGTCATGGGGGGGGGGGGAGAGATCGTACGCACCATGCAGCTCTCCGTGTTGTAGACGGAGCCGTTGTGCAGATATAACTGCCGACAGATGCGATGCTGAAGGATAAGGCGAATCTTCGGTCAATTGAAGAACAAGGCCCATCTATCCCGTGATGGGTCAGCTTGAACGACGGGGTAGGGATATGCACTCACAAGAAGATTTCTCAATAGTCTAATGTCCTTGCTAACGGCGAACACCTCGCGAAGTAAAGTTTCCACAGCATCGTCTGAAATGAAGGCGTCGATGTTGGTTTTCCACGAGCTCTGCCAGGTCTCGACGTGTTCTTCGTTGTCTTCGTTGCCAGGCAAAGGTGTGCTGAGAACTTCCTGAACAAGACCCGTCCATGCGTTCAAAACCCGAGGATGGGCGGTTCGTAGGGTTCGCCCCGAAAAGCGGCTTTTGACACGCTTCTCCAGGAGATTGGTCGTGTCCAACCGTGATGTTATGCCAACGACAGCTAGCGCGCTACGGCCCGAGCCCGCGCGACAACTCTGTACTGTGTCGAGTAGGCAATATAGGAGCGCCTGACGTGGATGGAGAGCGAAGAGGTCAAACGAGTCGATTATAACGATGGTGGGCCTCGAAAGAGTGGGTAGTGTGGATATTAGAGCTGGAAGATGCGAAGGTGGTGGAAGTAGAAGTTGATTTTGCTCTGTCTCTATCGTATCAAGGAAAGGATTGTCTTCTCCAGCTGCATCGGTATCATCATTTTCATCGATGCTGTATGCAGTTCCTGTCTGTTGAAACAGTTGATGCGCGATTTCCCGCATAGCCAGCCTATCGTTACATTCTGTCCAGCCAGACAGGCGAATGATGATAGGTTTCTGGGGCACATTGGCTAAGCATCGTTCGACAATCTGAGCGGGCGTCGTGAGACAAGGACAACATCAAATAGATAAATGCTTACACGACTCTTCCCACTACCACGAGGACCTAACAGCAAACAACTATTTCCTTCCCCTCTCGTAACGGTTGTTTTTAGCAGGTCATCTAGTTGTTGCATGACAATCCCATTCCGAGGCTGTTCCTCGTCTTCATCCCCTTCGTCCGCTCTTGTATCTGGCAGGGATTGAAGTGCGCGGAGGATTGCACGTTTCTGCATGTTCAAACACGGTCCGACATAATGAGCAATTGACGAGGCAGAATTTGTTGCCCGTATGTTGACCCTCTTCGGCGATGGTAGACGTGGGCTTTTCTCGGGTGTCTGGCTACGCTCGGGCTGTTGAACGCTCGGCATTCGAGATGAAGAGCCTGGGGTTTCAGACAAGTTACGCAAGCCGTAGCTCGCGTAGATACGAGGTGCTCGTTTTGAAGGAGTTAGAATCTCGACGGATTCCATGACTCGCCTGGATGAAGGTGTGCCCGTGCGTGTCACCCTCGCGTTTCTCGATGGTTTTGAGGGCGAAAGCATAAGTTCATCCTCCGAGCCGCTTTCGCTGTCGATAGAATTTTCATGCGGTATTTCGCGCGACCCTTCGTCGCCTTCCAGCATATCAGCTTCGTTCTCCCTCTGTGTTTGAGCTAAGACTGTTCGCATTCTTCCAGACCCGTACGTTCTAATCAATTTAGTAGGAGTCGCTGGGAGTGAGTCCAGAGGTTCCACAACGGCGCCACTGGATCGCGTCCTTCGCTTATCTGGCCCCTCTAGCGTGCTAGCCTTTCGTTTGGCGGTCATGGGAGCTGTGTGTGGTGTGCGGAAGAAGTGTAAGTGCAGTGACCGTCAAGACTGTGACTGTGCACGACGGATCACATCACGGGGTCGTGACTGAATCACAGATGGGGCTGGATCAGCAGGATACTGACCGGCCACGCTTTAATGGGTTTTACAGGGTAATCCGACTTGCTCCCATTCGATGAACTACAATAACCACATGCAATCATCCATTTAGGCTTGCGAGATGGGTGAACGCACCAGTACATGGTAGTCTGAGTATCATTTCAAACAACATCCTAGAAAACTACAATGTGAGTCCGTAACTTCGTGGCCAATATCTAATTTCTCTTTTGCTTCCAGGGCAAAATTGTTGGCAGCTGGAACATCACTATTAAAGCATTCCGACTCCCTATGCCCCCATTTCGTGACATGCCAGTGCCGGATCGAATTATGTGCACTCTCCAAATGAACGACTCCGTTTTCGTTCTCGTTGAAGATAGTGTCTCACCTGAGCGAGCCATGGTCGTCGATCCCGCTAACTCAGGCGACAGTTTCTTGCAGAGTTGCACGCACTATCGCACAACGCTAGTAACTGTAAGACCTCCGATGGCACTCGAGCAACTCATCTCGCAGCTCAAGTCTCGGTGGGTTGCAGCCAGGCAATCAACATCAGGTGGCGCCCAAAGGAATCAAGCAATGTCAAGTCAACAATTGACGATAGAAGGCATGGTGTTTGCAATAGGGACAGACTGGTTAGTGAGAGTTGGCAATGTGATGCTGTCGACGCGAGAGATGAAGGGATTAATCATAGAGGTATGTTTCCAATCAAAACTGTCCTCCACTGTGACTACATCACCATTTGACTTCAAGGCTGAATATCTACCCGTTGGCCGTTTGCATTCACCGACCGTGGACGGGACATCTGAGTTGCTCTCGAATATGTTGACCGCACTCTTGCCCCCACGGCCGGACGCCAAAAACGCTTGCAGTAACTAGTAACGACAGCCAATGGGCCGGTGTCCTCTCTGTGCGCGAAGACGACGAAGCAGCGAGACAGCAACCACCGAAGGAAATTGATGCTCCCGTCGAGGACGACGATATCTACGCTTACGGCGACGACCCCCCTCCTCCTACCAAAGGGGACTGGTTCGGCATTGACAGAGACCGTCGATCAGCTTACTTGATTATGGGTGGATTGCGCTCGGAAGGACTACTATAAATCCATGTATATAGATTTCACAAGCTACAACAGTACATTTGATTGATTACTTTCTTATCATGTTCGGCTCGCAATTGCAGGAGACCGATGGTCAGAGTGCACCAGCATATCAATTGGCAGGAAGTACACCGTACATAATGACACGAGTCACCTCCAACCTGGCCGAGGTGATCCCGGACTCAAGCTCAAACTACATTCATGTTCAATTCCTCGCTTCGACGATGTCGCCCGCGGGCCCAAAGGCATCTCAGACCACCTCACAGCGATTCCGCCAATGAGTGCAAGCGACGCTGCCTATCTACCGCAGTCAACTTTTACCAGAATCGCCAACTCGAGCTCTATGCCTCCAAGGAAGCCAAGAGGCTCACACTACGCCAATTGGTACTGCTTTGGTTTGGGACACGTCGCCCGTAATGCTCAATAGAGGCCCAGGTCTTTTTTGGACGATCCATGGATGAGGATCGATTGATCAAGGTGTGTGCGCCAACCCCTTAAGCTCGTTTCCTGCCAATACGACTCTGCCCTCAGAGCGCCAACTACGTCCGCACTGAATTGCCTATACGGCTGGCACATAGAATACGAGACCTTCAAGCACTGCCCTATATCGTCGTGACGCAGGAGGGAGTCGCCCGAGTATACGAGGTATGAGATTGTCACATTCGCTCCCTTATCCTAATATCGTGGAAAGCTGTACTGGTTAGCGTTCGAAAGGTGAGCACTTGTGTCTCTGAACAATGCGCAGCTGCCGGAGATGATATATTGCCCCTTCAGATTCAGAAAGTATCCCCCCATTACGAACCTCTCGGAGAATGAGGAGTACTGTGACTTCCTAAGAGAAGTCTTGCAAGAACAGTGAGGCCCTCCATTGAACGGATTGTAGACTTGCTAAATCCCGGTTTATTCAAGTGCATCCGTCATCCCAAATCTCTCCCTGGGGCTCTCTCTATCGTCTCCTTACCTCCCCCCGGATCAGCTTGACTCGTTCATGCGCCGCATGCTGATATCGCGTGTATCCAGACGTGTTTTAGCCGAGCACCATCTTGCGCTGTCAGATGTGTACTCGGGTCGCACCAAGGAAGCCATGGGCGAGCCCCACGTCGGCATCATATTCACTGGGTTGGACGTGAAGAGGTCCATCGAAAAATGCTCCAGGCTGCTACGTGAACGTCCGTTTGGCTTCGAAGATGACTTCGACACGCCTGATCCGCATAATCGTAAATGGCCTGAAGTCGTGATTGAAGGGCACCTGGACACCAAGTTTTCCTATATCAAAGAACATCTTGAGTGCGACCAGATTTAATGTATCTGATCGCTTCACAAACCAATGGTCCGCAGGTATATAATATTAGAGCTACTGAAGAACGTGAGTCGTTTGCACTCCCTCGTTGAAACGACGCTCATGTGAAACATAGTCAATGCGAGCGACTGCCTTGAAGTATATCGACTCGCCGGAGTTTCCACCGATACTAGCAACCGTCGTCGGGGGAGACAAACACGTTGGTATACGGATATCGGATCAAGGTAATATTTGTGTTTACCTCCAGCTTCAGACGTCACTGAGTTGTCGAAGGCGGTGGCCTTCTGACGCCTCAGAATTTTATCAAGTTTCCGTCGGATCTGTTCTCTTTCTCTCATATCCGTAACGCGGGACGCATGGAAGACGCGAGGATTGGCGCTCTTCGTTCCGCAAGCTCAAACCCTTCCGGTGTTTGGGCGACGGTAGGAGAACAGGTGGGGCGATGGGAGTAACACGCGGGGTTCACTACCAGCCTCTGGGACACAGTCACGGATTGGCATCGGCCTCCCTATGAGCAACATCTACGCAACGTGTGTATCGTACGTCAATTCACGGCATGCCGCTGACAACCGTTCCAGGTACTTCGGAGGGGCCTTAGAATTGGTCTCCCTCGATGGTTGGGGTGATTGTTTATCATTTCGGTTCTGCACCTTCGTATTCTGACTGATGCATTCATTCAGGGACAGACGCGTACGTGCGATTACCGAGACTGGTGAGCACAATAGTTTATCGAAACTAACATGCGACTGAAGTATTGTCGTAGGGCACCAACCTAGAAGGCATCGAGGTCTAGACCTGCACCTTCCCGGTTTGCCTTCCGAGCCTATTGCCCGCTGTGGACTACTTGGCTAGTCGTGCGGTGCGGAGGCCAAGCGCGCTCATCAATGATCGTAGCTCCCTTCCTAGATGCTTGCGCTAGGCGGAGGATCTTCTGTAGTGTAGAATATCATGTAACCCTAAGGCAGGTATCTGCCTCGAAGCACGCCCACGATGCAAAATTATTTTGCGCTCTTCTCGGAATAGTAACGAAGTTTGTAAGAGGCTGTGTTACGTCTAGGGCACATCATATGTCGAACCCTTATACCCTTGTCAGTGAGCCTGAAGGCTCTGCTGCGCCAAATCTAGCGCCAAATCCTTCAAGTTGTAATTTATTGTACTCAGGCCTCGTCCAAACTCCCGTCTCCTACTGATAACATGTACGACGACACTGATTTACCTCCGCCTCCCCCAGCCTATTCAGAGCAAGAATTCGATCGCAAGGTCTCCACCGCCGTAGAGGTGTCATTGACGTTCAGTCAGCCGCCAGTTGAAGAAGAATGGGAAGTCTGGGATGAAGCGCTCTTCGAAGCAGCAGCTCACGACACGGCTCGGCATCACGATGGAAGACGGAGCGGCGATCATGCTGGCCCATCGACCGGGCACAGAGACGGATCTGTCGCTCCGCTGCGGGTGCACAAGAAGAATCCCTCCGATTCAAAGTCTCGACCGGGCTGGCAAGAAGAACTTAATTATGGTGAAGGTTCATCCTCTAGCTCGCATGGGCACGCGGGGAGTAGCTTGATCACTTCATCAACAAACGGCAGCGAAGCCAGAACTTCTGGTAAACAGCGGCCCAGTTGGTACAACGAAGCGGGTCTGGGAGAGGCTTCAAGCCCGTTGCAAAGTAACGCGGCGGGATCTGCCCAATCTCGCAATCCGACATCTTCATCACCTTCATCACTACCTCCCCCAACGGTGCCCCAGCCGTCGCCGCCGCAGGGGACAAATGCTCGGGCCGAGGTTCCAGTAGAAGTCTCGATACCACCAGACAATCAGCACGAAGTAGACGATGACCATGAGTCTGACGAAGAAGATCGCAGCGCCCCGCCCCCGCCGTTTACACCTGTAGGGCCCTCTCTAGATGGCCCCCCATTCGAGGAAGTAGCCTCTCTATCATATACTGCAAGTGGCTCGACTCCACCATCGCCTCTTGCTTCGCCCCCAACCCCCATTTCTCAATTACTACCTCACAACGGAGCGGATTACCGACAAGCGTATCAAGAATCCCCTTCTAATCTCCAACAGCAGCCGCGTACGCCGTCTCGTGCATCGGCTACTCGTATGTCTATGCCTATGCCTTCGGTAAATAATGCAGCTCCTGCACCTTGGGTCAGACCAACAACAGCCGTACCCCCTCCCCGCCGCTTGCAGCCTAACCAGGGACCTCAGATCGAGTTCAATCCACACACTGCCTATGGCAGACGGAACGACCTTATGTCAAGAACACCACCCGCTCAGGTTATAGACGCCTCGGCGTTCTACAAGTATGCGTTTCTCTTACTTGACGTGAATTTGCATTAAATTATGTGTTTTAGTTCGGCAGTCTCCGCCCATATCGCCTCCCCGCGCAGATACCCAAACCAGCGTCCTCAAACGTAAGCCACTGTTTTATCTTCCATACAACCCAATTAACCGTATACCCAGCATGGAGGGCCGCCAGTATGGTAACGATTATAATGCACCCCAGCCAAGCTATATGGGTGCACGGGTAGCTTCCAACGCTTATAATACTTGGACGCCTCAACCTGTGGCCCCGAATCCTTCCTATCCCGCTCAGTTTGCTCCTCAGTTCACTAATCAACAAACTCCACAGTACGGCCCAGCTATCTCTGGGGGGTATCAAAGAATGAAACAAGACCAGTGGGGTCATCCATACCCGGCACTTTAAGTACTAAATTCCTTCTAAATAATATACTACTAATACTTTTTTTTACAACGACCGAGGTGATGTAGCAGTACTATATGTATGACATTTAAGATGCTGGCATTATACTGTCCAGCACTAGTCTGGCATCGTATCCACATTTGGTAGATTGTATCATGGTTCAACGTTTCAACCAATTTCAAATTCCTGTAGTGTCATGGCAGGCAATCATCATCCAATTCCACTTCTTCACAGGCAGCCTGGTAGCTTTTTCTTCATAACAAACCCGAAGAACCATGTCAAATGCTCCGCACAACGCCACACAATTCAATAAACCTGCTAAGCCCACAACTTTCAACCGTTCGACTGCAGGCTTCTCTGACGATGCGGTGCCTAGGGCCAAGGCCGCCCAGATGAAGCTGGAAAACTATTACAAGCTTGCAGTTGAGGCAGCTGTGGAAAGAAAACACTCGGTACGTTATGTATGTATATCAGAGGGGGACAAAAACGTGTTGAACTCGGATCAGACGCGTCGAACTGGAACGACGATTACAGTCCGATGCACTTATGTCCGATGAACGAAAGCAGCGTCAACTATCACAATTGGGTGCAAGGGAATCTACGTTTCTTCGTCTACGACGCACGAGATTGGGCTTGGATGATTTCAGAACGGTGAAGATCATTGGAAAAGGCGCGTTCGGTGAAGTACGTCTGGACCTATGTATTTCTCCGTCCGTTCAACTATCTTTGCAGGTCAGGCTTGTTCAGAAGGTAGACACGGGAAAGATCTACGCCATGAAAACATTGAAGAAGGATGAGATGTTGAAGAAGGATCAGGTACTTCGTTTTCGCGAAAGCGTGATCAATAAAGCTCTAAAATATACGTCTAGCTCGCCCATGTACGCGCCGAGCGCGACGTTCTGGCTGAATCCGATTCCCATTGGGTAGTGCAACTCTTCTACTCATTCCAAGACCCGACGTTCCTATACCTGATCATGGAGTTCCTCCCTGGAGGAGATCTCATGACTATGTTGATCAAATACGACACCTTCTCCGAAGATGTGACTAGATTCTACCTCGCAGAATGCGTGTTAGCTATTGAAGCGGTGCACAAACTTGGCTTCATTCATCGGTGAGTCTTCCCTTTACTGTTAGTCAGGGAGGATATGTACCAATTGTTGACAGTGACATCAAACCGGACAATATCCTCATTGATAAGGATGGACATATCAAACTCTCCGACTTCGGCCTGTCTACTGGGTTCCATAATACTCACGATGCGAAGTACTACGAGCGGTTGTTTGACTCGAACAAGAAGGGTCATGTTCCCAGTGCCGCGCCCAACACGGTCAACTCCATCAACCTCACTATGACCAACAAGGAAGAAATAGCCACCTGGAAGGCTAACCGACGAAAACTTGTGTGTATAATATTCATGCTTCGCTGTTGCAGTCATCTCATATTACCCGTCCATTTCAGGCATATTCGACGGTCGGTGAGTTCACGCGACATAACCCTTTTAGCGTGCTTTGACCAATTGATGCATAGGTACTCCCGACTACATCGCCCCGGAGATTTTCCTACAACGCGGGTATGGCAACGAGTGTGATTGGTGGTCACTAGGCGCCATCATGTTCGAATGTCTCGTCGGATATCCACCGTTCTGCTCTGAGTCAACCCACGATACGTACCAGAAGATCATGCATTGGCAACGCTGTCTGGCCTTCCCCAACGATGTCCACCTAAGCCAAGAAGCAGAAAAACCTGACACGCAGGTGCGATATTTCTTTAGTTTAGCATATTCTGGTGATCTCATTTCATGGCTGTTTAGACTCATTACATCGGCCGAGAAACGACTCCAGGTGGAGCAGATCAAAGTCCATCCCTTCTTCTACGGCGTCGATTGGGATACTATTCGTACAATAGATGCTCCTTTCGTCCCCCACCTGCGGTCAATTACGGATACTTCTTATTTCCCTACTGACGAACTTGAGCAAGTACCTGAAGAGGCACCTGCTGCCACGGGCAACGCTGCCAAAGATCTCGCGTTCCTCGGGTGCGTGTCATGTCCTTGTGCCTACTCTAACATATTCTAAGATGCCCGTTATAGATACACGTTTAAACGATTCTCTGTATCTTCCCAAGCGTTCTAGTAGCATGTGTACGTATACATCTAAAACGTGATGTATGGACTCTTCATATTGGTTTCAAGCCAAACTGTTGCCAAATTCTCATGTTCATTGCTCCATCTATAACCTCCTATCGCAATGTACCTACTACATATCTCATTCTGCCCATTGCTTGCATTGTATCATCCGATTCATATCCTGATTGTACTACCAAATCGAAATTGATCGACACGTGACCTCGCAAAACTTCGCATCTCGCGTCGTCCCCTAATCTTACACCCGTTCATGGCACTAACTTCAGCATCTGCAGGGCCATGGCCAGAATCGCTAACACCTTGGATGTGAGTTTGACCCATGCCTAGACGGAGATCGCCTGTATTCATCTATATTCAAAGAGCAGATGTCGTCCAGTCGATGGGACTCACGCATATGACACCAGTCCAAGCTTCCACCATCCCACTGTTTATGAAACACAAAGATGTAGTTGTAGAGGCTGTCACAGGCTCTGGGAAGACTCTGGCATTCGTCATTCCGACATTAGAACGGCTCATTCGCCGTGAAAGTAGACTTCGCACAAATGAAGTAGGCGCACTCATTATAAGTCCCACTAGGTGTGTCCAATTCCTGTTTTGTAGAGCATGCGGACTGAATTAATGACTAGGGAGCTTGCCACGCAGATACATTCCATATTCTCCCAGTTTCTATCCTCCCAGCCAGGAATGTCTTCCTCTAATGAAGACGAAGATGAAGACGTAGCCAAGACTCGGTTCCCTGCACCTCTCTTACTGATATCTGATGCACAATCCTCCCCGGCCCAAGACATACAGCGGTTTCTTTCAACCGGTGCAGACATTGCGATCGGTACACCTGGCAGGATGGAGGAGTTTCTTCTAGGCAAGGGGAAATCGGTGGTGAATGTGAAGGAGTTGGAAGTATTGGTCCTCGACGAGGCCGATCGGTCAGTCAAGGATAATACATACACTGACCTCGCAGCTGACTCCGTGCATCAGTCTACTTGACTTGGGGTTCCAAGCGACGTTAGCACGTATCATCACCCACCTTCCTAAGCAACGTCGCACCGGTCTCTTCAGCGCGACGATGACGGACGCGCTTTCAGAGCTAGTTCGGGTTGGCCTACGTAACCCAGCCCGTATAGTTGTCAAGGTGCAGACCAAGAAGAACGTGAAAGGTCAGGAGCAACAAGTGATTGAAGAACAACGCATACCAGCGAAGTAAGTTAACTAACAAATATAAAACCACCTACCAGCTCACATTTTTACCAGTCTGCAAAACTACTACATTTCCTGTCGAACGTCGGAGAAACTCATCCAACTAACCCGCGTTATAAAGCACGAAATTACGCAACATGGCACATCTCAGCTCATCGTCTACTTTGCGACGTGCGCCTGCGTAGATTATTTCTATCGAGTAAGACTTCATCAATGATTTCCGCGGGCATGGGTGCTCATGCAGATATAGGTGCTTCCATTATTCCTCCCTTCATCTGTTACTTTATACTCTTTACATGGCCACCTCATTCCGGCTGCGCGGACCCGAACACTTGCCGCCTTCGCATCTGCATTGACCGTCTCATCCTCTCCTTCTATTTTACTTGCTACAGATGTAGCTGCCCGCGGACTCGACCTCCCTCATGTTGACGCAGTCGTCCAGTTCGATCCTCCCGCTGACCCTAAGGTGTTTTCTCACCGTTGCGGGCGTACAGCGAGGGCTGGAAGGGCTGGCAGGGCCTGGGCGTTACTTGCGGGACGAGAGGTCGAATATATCGGTGAGTTCTAACTTTGGTTTACGATATACATTGGAACTAATTTCTAAGCAGACTTCATGGCTGTGCGCAAAATTCCCTTAAAAAGCCATCCGATGTTCACAGACGACGGAAAGTCAAGAGAAATCCCTGAAGACGACGAAGCACAACCCGAGGACTCATCTGTGGATATCTATCTTGAAACCATCCGAACAATGGTACTTAAGGATCGAGCGGTTTTCGATCAGGTAACGGATTTCAAGTCCTTGCTTGAGGGTCTCTATTTATCCTTCGTAGGCCGCCAAAGCGTTCGTGTCGTTTGTGCGCGCGTATTCTAAACACGAAGCGTCGTATATATTCTGCATCAAAGACCTCGATCTTGTTGGTGCGGCGAAGAGTTTCGGGTTATTGCGTCTACCCAAAATGCCAGAGCTGCAGCAAACTAACAGGGCTCAGTGGGCGGATGCCGATGTGAACGTGAGCAGCTTCCTTACTGAGCTGAGTGATTCCCGCCATCTGAACGTCATCTTCAGTGGGATACGTATGAGTACGCAGATTCAGCTCAAGAAGCAAAACGTCTCGCTTCCCTGGTTGTCAATCTTAAACTCCCAGAGGACATCAAGAAGCAAAAGGGAAAGCGTGTTCAACAGAAGGCGCGTAACGAAGCTTGGAGTAACAAGATGTCAAAGAAAGAGGAAAGGGAGCAGAGGAAGGAGAAGCGGAACAGGAAGAGGAAGTGGTTACAGGCTCAGACCCAGACCCAGACCGACGTTGTTGGTACGGCGGAAAAGAAGGACCGGCCAGATGCCTCTGACGATGGCGAGGAGGAAGACGACTGGACTACCCTTGCGAAAGAAGAGCGCATGGCGAAGAAAGTAAAGCGAGGGGCTATGAGCCAAGCAACCTTTGACGCTGAATTTGGGGATATGGACATATGATCCGGGCTCCGATAATATTGCAAACGCCATTTCCTGATGAATGGCCTCCCCGGCGGCGGTCGTAGGCTTTCGCCTCGGTCGAAGGACAAGGAGGACTCGCACAGCACCTCTGTCAGGCTAATGGGGACCCTTCTCCTGTCTGAGCGATCATCATAGCATCACACAACTTTCAGCACCGCGCCTCATCGCTTTATTCCATCTTGCCACTGTGTGCTTCGTACGTGGGCTTGCGATCAGCTACGAACAATATCCCTCAACCATAAAATACATTTGGCACGCCGTCGTGCTATTCATCCTGCCCAATCAAACTCCATCAACCGCTCCTTCGTCCATCTCCGCCTGCACCTCTGTCCCAGCAATTGTACTTGTCCTCTCCGTACCATCCCCATTTTAATCGTTGCATGTCACCCACACTTCCACTCATGTATCCCTTAGTTCGATCCCTACTTGATCCAATGCACGCATGACATCATGCGTCATGCATCACCGTATTGTCAAGGTTAGACGCGATCCGAGCGCGGTTTAAGGTGGAGGTGGCTCGCTACCTTCTCACAGTATATATAATTTGAGACTCGACAACAACTTGTACCCCACATACCGCCCCACATATCATGCACGTAAGGGCCTTTTGTCTATCTCCGCGCCCTCGTCCTCGCTGAATTCCTTGAAGGATGCACCCTATTCACCTCTCACCAACCTGCCCTACGAGATCATCCTGAAGGTGCGCGATATGTATTTGGATCCTTAGTCGGGCTGAGCGACTAGAAACACTGTAGATCGTGGAAGTTACACACCCCCAAGGATCTACTGACCATAGCCCGTGTCAGCAAGCAGTTCCGCGGGCTCCTGATGCACCCCACTTCCGCCTCACTCCGGAAGCACTCGCTCGCCCTCCACGAGCCCTCTCTCCCAGAATGCCCCGCCAGCATGAGCGAGCCGCGCTGGGCCCATCTCGTATTCGAAGAGCAGTGTACCGTACGTGTCTACCCGCCCTTAGCCAATTAATTGCGGCGGCGATAATGATGAATTGGTAACGCCCCCACGCAGTTCTGCGGCGCGAATGATGAGGTTGCCGAGGTTAACTGGTACCTTCGCGTAAGGTCTTGTAAGCAATGCGCTAAATCATGGTACGGCCATCCATATCTCCGTCAGATGCACAAGATACCATATTAAACGTGTATCCCGTTTAGCATCAAGACGAGCCTCCAAGACGGGTTCAGACCTCTCTCGGACGGCACGACATCTTTCGAACGCCTCATCCCGTCGAAGCTCGCGCACCTTGATTCGATGTCCTTCTTCACATATGGTGCGTCTTTATCAAGCTGCGGCGCCCCTGTGGGCTAACATCCACCCCCGGAGGTTGTTTCCGATCTTGGAGTTACCTCGCCGCGGACTACGAAGCCGTCAAAGCAGAATATCTGTCGATAAGAAGCGATGCGGACAGACGCCAATTTGTGGAAGAGCGCATCGCGCTGGCGAATTCAGGCCGCGCCCATTCACATCGCTGTGAGATTTGGAGTCTTGATGCGAACTTGATTGACTCTGACAGATGTGCGACGTCGAATGTATGATGTATCACGTCTGGAGATCGGAATGGAGGCAAATAGTAATTTAAAACCAGAGTATTACACTTATTATGCACAAATTCTACAAACATATAAACAGTGGAGATTTCATCGCAGCTTGCAACATATTTTCAACTGGCCGTCTTATCTAGGAGTTGGAAGATATTTTTGCGGCGAAGCACAACTCCAGCCATTTAGTGAGGCAAGCATTGGGAGTAGTCTGAGTGGGTTGTCAGTGACATTGACCGTCGGAGTAAGGTATGTTAAATGCTTACACGGGTTGCCGACGGTGCAAGTGAAGCCAGAGACACAAGCGGTGGGTCCGGTCCATCCTTGACCTAAAGCCGGCATTCTAGTATTAATTTAGAAGATCGACAGCTTGACACATACCACCACATTGTCCATAAGCACCTGCCGTGCTAGAAGGTGCCGGCTGGCTCGTGCTTCCGGTGTTCGTGGGCGGCGAGCCGGGGTTCGAAGCACCAGCACCGAAAGTCGAGCCGATGGGGCCAAACTTGATGTTCGAGAACGTCACCTGCGAGTTCGCGCTCTGCGACTCCACGTCCATCGGGTCCCCAGAAGTAGTCGCACATTCACCGCGCGCAACACCGGGCGACGAGGCGGTCTTGTTCGTGGGGTAGTTGCTGTCTAGCCACAACATCTTCGCCTCGTGATCGTCCCAAACACTCATCACCAGCACCATCCCGCGTCCAAACGCGTTGCCCATCGCGCGGAGACCGCCCTTGTTCGCGAACGAGTTCGTGTCCCCGAACGCAGTCTTCTGCTGTGCGCAAAAGTCCGTCGTCACCGAGTCCAGGTCCGCAGACATGCCTGGGATGTTGACCTTGGAGTTCTGGATGACTTTGCCGTCTTGGACGTACACACGGCGGATCTCCGTGAGGTCACCATTGGCAGTGCCATCCGAGGTGACGAACTGAGTCACGACAGTAAACTTCTTCATCGTGTCGACGGTCTTGCCTTTGCCGAGGAACGAAGTGTCTCCCATGCGGAACGAGTTGAAGTCGCACCCGTCCTTGTCACAGACACACCGCCTGCCCTGTTGTCGCCGTCGCCACAGTCCGTGCCCGAGCAGCGTGTCAGGCCCGTGACAGTGCAGGGGTGAGGAGTAAAGGCAGAAGCCATGTTGTTGGCCTCCCAGATATCCATTTCGCTGCAGCAGGTACCGAATTGCCCCTTGCCGGCGTTCGCGTCGTTGGGCGACGGAGCCCAGCCTGCGACGTTTGCCTGTTGCCAATGATTAGCCTGATTCTCATGGATTGGGAATGGGAGCTACACACCTCTCCGTTGATGAAACTTGATGTCGTGAGGGCACTGAGAGTCACAGTAACCAGTTCCGTATTTGGCACCGGCCTTAACAGCTCCAATTTAATGGCTGGCCCGATTAATTAGACGGATTAATGACCTTGTTGGTGGAGAATTGAGCCATGCCACCATCCTCGGGCATCTCAGAGAAGTACAGAGCACCGTTCAGACCACACGGAAGCTGCGACATGTCGATGTCGAATGTGAACTCCTGGTTCTTCAGGTTGAACATTTGGTACTTAGTT
Organism: Pleurotus eryngii var. eryngii; assembly: GCA_029467805.1. NCBI lineage: Eukaryota > Fungi > Basidiomycota > Agaricomycetes > Agaricales > Pleurotaceae > Pleurotus > Pleurotus eryngii. Next base: position 2,747,099 of record SZVJ01000009.1, on the reverse strand, counting down.
TCGGACGCCATCAAGTAGACACGGGAGCCGATGTTCTTCGAGTACGGGCCGTTGGTGACGAACTTGAGCGTGAGCGCGTTTCCAGAGGTGGCGATACCATAGGTGCCGCTGTAATCTGCTCCGTCGACAGCGCAATTTGAGGCACACGTCTTGGCGTCGGGGCAGAGGGTGGTGTCCCAGGTGTTACCGTCGTAGCAGTTCTACCGGATGAATAAATGAGTATTGTATTCGATAATCGAGAGAAACTAGAACTTACGTTCGAGCCAGTGGTGGTGTGGAGCCAGCGCCAATTGGAGTCGAGCACGACAGACCGAGCCAAGTTAGAGCAGCTGCCACCGCCAGTACCAGTGCATTGCTGCACAGAGAGCGTCGGGTGGGTCTCGGCAGTGAGTGTGCCAACCTGTTGACCGAAGGCAACGGCAGCGAGAGAAAAAGCGATGAGAGCGACCTTTGGGAACATTTCCGTGTACCGGTGAAGATAGGCCTGTAACTAGCTGCTGAGCTGTTGAAATTCCAGCATGATACCGCGAGCTTTTAAGCAATTCAGCTCTGCGTCACTGCTAGAGGTGCTATCGCAATTGTTCTTCCAAAGGCCGTCACAGAGGCGCAGAGGCTCTGACGTACCTAGACGTCCAGCTAGCTTCCTTGTTTGGTACCGATGAGTGTCCGAGTATGCAACGCGCAAGAATTCGAAGCTAAAGTGGTGATCTTGGGATAAACCCCATCACAACCGCTTCTACTACCACCTAGGCGTCGATGGTGCAAATGCATATATCCGACATATCATATCGAAGCGAAAAGCGGTAATTTGTATGCCCCTCGGTGCTTGAGTTTGGATGGCAGAGCCGCTCCTTGTCCGTTCCATAGAAGGACCTTCGTAGTAATTTTGCTGTCGCCGGCCAGCATGCCTCGCGCGAGACAATCATCAATGCGAGTCTTTCGAAATAAGCCGCTGAGTGGCCGCGCGCGATGTACGTTGGATTACATCTGCCTGGGACGTCAAAATTGAAGTTTCCAAGGCCGACGCGATGGGGATAACACGAGGTCACGTGCCTACTTCCTCTGTGCAGCCCAGCGCGGCCCAGGCATTTGCCTGAGGCAAAGCCGCTAGCATAATTGATGAGTAGATTATCTTCCTTGTCTGAGTTGCTTGCTATGGAAGCACCTAATTCTGTCTTTTTAGGGGGAGCAGGGGTTAGGAGAGCCTTATACGTCCTTGCTCAGCATGTCCTTTTTCTCCGTGGCAGATATTCCTAATTTCGGTTATCTTATTGATCTAAGTACTAGCGTATCCATCCCTTTTGCAATGGAAAGCTTTATCGCTACGAAGGGATGTTGAGGAGCTCCACCGAAATCCTTCCCCAGCTCCAAGAAGGTTCTTCACTGCCATTCTTTCATTCATGTTGGCCCTGGTCAACGATAATTCGGTCCTTTGACGCCTGTCACCAGATAGCCACACAGAAATTAGTCACTACCAAAAAACATTAGGGTGATCTTCTCATACTGGGGCAGACACTCACCCCATCATAGCTGCAACTGTAAATCAAATGGCGATCCAGAGTCAGAATTCGGTTTTCATTTCAATTACCCCGTCAGCAGCATTTGAGACTCGACTCCGCCTCTAATAGGCTCAATAACTTAACTTCAAGCTACATCAAGTAGCAGTACCGTGGACATCAGCCTACACTGAGAGCCAAGGCGGTACCACGCGGTCCTGATATTCGTCGATTTAGCCTACTGGGCATTGTCACCACCTCTAACAATGCCCTCACCCAAAACTCAGCCTCCGGTCCGTCACCAGTTGTCACGGCTTGCAGAACATTGGCTCGCGAAGTCACTGTTGTAACCTGGTGCCCTCCTGTTGCTATGCCGGAATGGTGGGTCCAGGACACAGACTCCTGGAATCACCGGGGTCCTCCCACTTCTCGCATAGGTGCCTGGCTACCTGGGCTAGCGCTGAGCATCGTACCTTCTGCAATACCATGACGCGCAGCTCGTTTAGACCTGTAAAAACATTTGCATTTTCTTTCTTGATTGACATGTTTAATGTTAGCGTAGACCACCAAACATGCCCAAGCCCTCGTACCTACCACCCAACGTCTGAATGCGATCCTGGATGAGAACGACAACGTAAGTTGGGCGCTTGCGCCGCTCAGATTATCTTACCAACTTACCAAACATGGACATACCATGACAATCTCAGGGGTTCTCTCACCATTGACGGTAATGCCGCAGCCGTCCTCATCACCTGATCGTCCTCGACGACCGACTCGCTCTGTACCCCCAATACCTCCATTGCTTATGGGTACTGATACAGAGCCTCCAGGCGAAGGACAAGATGCGCTAGTAGCCAGCCCGGTCGAGGACTTCGAGTCGGGCAGTCTCCCCGCTGGCCTCACCCCGCTTCGTGCGCACTACCTCAAGAAGTCTCTAATACAGCTGCAGCTAAACCAGGAAATCGAAGCTATACTCAACGCCGCTCCTAACAATGAGTCTACGCTATCACATCTAGGGCCCCCGTTCTCGCCACCCCCGAAAGGCTCATCACCGCTTGATCTGCCCTTCCTTCGATATATATTTCGCCAGTTCGTCTTGACATTCCCGTTCATGGCTGCCGCACCCAAGGACTTCTACTCGGAGAAACTGCAGCCCTTCGTAGCATCTATGTTGTCGCGGAAACCTATCACCTAATTACGATATACTGGATGAGGGCGCGGACGTTGCGGAACAGGCTGCGCGAACGAAGATGTTAGGCAAACTGGAGCGAAGCTTGTCTACGTTCCTGGGTACATCCATCAAACTTGTGGAGCGCGAGGAAGTAGTCAGGCTCACCCAGACCGATTTGGATCGCCTCGAGATGCTGGCAAAGAAGCGCCAGGCTCGTCTGGCCAAGAATAAAGAGATTTTTGAAGTCAACATCGTGGGTGTAAGAACCGTGGTGGCTAAAGGTCGGGTGCGAAGTAGATCTCATGATGAATTCATCATTCGAACGAGACGTTCCCGGTATCGAGATGTTTTTGTGGCGCGCAGATACGGTGACTTCAAGACACTTGCTACAGAAGTACGTTGCCTCTATAGTGCATATCCATATGTTGAATTCATCGGCGAACCTAGTTACGCAAAGCACACCACGACGAAGACATTCCATCCCCTCCCGTCAAGGATCGATCCACAGTCAGCGTTCCTCCAAGTACACCATCTCCTGGTAGCCTCTACACTAGTTTCTCTGGATCTTCACAGCAGCCTCCAAACATACTCAGCTCACCATCCGATGATTCTCTTCAGTCGTTCGGTACTCCTGTATCGCCAACCATGCGCTCACCGTTATCCTCTCAGCAAGGCCTACCTTCGCGGTTATCTCGTGAAAAGAATCGACTCACGTTGAGAGCATACCTTCACACCCTGATGACTTCCAAGGACATTGCATCTTCCCCGGTACTTCGTTCATTTCTACTCAGCGGTGCGACAACCCTCACTGCGGACGAGCTTGAGGATGCCAGGAGACGAGAAGAAGCGGACCAACTGCGGGAAGAAGGACGCAAGCGGTTCGCAAAGGAAATCGCACACAGGGTTGACGGACTACGCAATGCTATCAGAAGTGTCAAAGGCGATATCATGGGCGAAAGTATGCGATATAGACACTTCTACCTTTATACGACTCTATAACTTGGATCACAGACGGACTCACGCATGTGTTCGGCACAATCAAAGTCACTCCGAATGTCCGTGACCTACCTCCCAATTACCAGGCAGTTCTAGAGTGGGCACGAATATCGTGAGTCGCACTTCACTCTCTTTCAATACCCCCACAGACGTATCCATTAAGCTAAGCGTGGATATTTTGCCTCGTTAGCCTAGCGTCGACCGTCTTCCACCAATTCAGCGCGTCGGACAGCTCTTCAGAGACGTTTGCGAGCTTGAAACGTATCCACGGGTTAATGCCGTACATGCTTATGAAGGGGGCGCTCAAAGTCAGCAACCCAATAGGAATGATCCGAGGTTTGCAAGACGGCCCTTTCTGAATCTTAGCCCATATTGACTTGGTCGTGTAGGTGTATTAGATCTGTTCCTTGCACAACCTTTTGGCGGAAAAAGCCTGCTTCAAAGGTCCGGCGTTACTTTTGATATATCTTGTGATGCATGCTAATAATAATAATAATGCACAGAATGTTTACTAGTTCATTGACTGAAGAAGTCAAGGTACTTGAAGAGCAGATAGAGGCAGTGAAGGACAAGGTAGAGGATCCGATCATATGCGAAAAGATGCGCCAGTTCGTATATGCACCCAAGGAGATCCAAGACTTGTATAGAATCGATGCAGGTCGGTGAATAGTTGGATCAGCATTCAGCTAACTCATTGCTCTTAGCTGCCGAAAAGCAGAGTCTCATTACAATCATTCTCCGGTCTGGAGAGGAACCTCTGTTAAACAGAGCACAAATGCATCGGGTAGCAAAGGCGCATCGGGCCCACGAAGCTCACTTACGCAAGAAAACCACTATTGCGGACTCTGACGACGACTTCGCGCCGGAAGACGAGGATGCTTGGCTTTACGAGGACCTGCGTATATTAACACAACTGTATGCTCGTCTTCGTGACCGCGAACAGTTGATTGCTCTCATCTTTGAGGTGAGGATACGGTTTCTGAGGGCGTCACGATCATGACGTTTTACTCATACCCTTATATATAGGGATTCACAGCAGACCTGTTGAAGGATATCATAACTATTTTCTATTCTCCCCTAGCCCAAGTGTACAAGGCCGCCAGCATCGCGGATTCGTTGAACGACTTACAGAGCTTTATTAACGACCTGATAAAGACCGTAGAAGCAGTTGAAGAGAGTGAGTGGTCTCCTCGGGTTCAGCGACTTCCGGTATCGCGAGAGTACTGATGACCCGCTTTAGTTGGGCAAGATGATCCCCAACGTACCGTCCAAACGTTCATCGACCTCATCCAACGACACGAACAAGCGTTCTACCATTTCGTCCACAAGGTTCACTCTAAAGGAGAGGGACTATTCGACAGTCTGATGCGATGGATAGAACTCTTCCTGACCATCGTGCGAGAAGGGCTGGGTCTTCCGCTGAGTCTGGAATTTTTGCTTCCTCACGCGGAACGGGAGCGCGAAGAGATATTGGTGGAAGTTGACAAGGTCGCCCTTCACCATTATAAGCTCAAGGTCATATACGAGGACAAACTCCGTCGTCGCTTCGGTCGCACACAGAATGGGGGCGACGCTGAAGCTGAAGACGAAGCAACCCAGAACTTGGTAAATGGGCTTGTTGGGGGATCAACTTCGGGGAAATAGGCCAGAGCGACGGCGAGCTAGGTGTTGACACGGATGATAGTACAGACGAAGACAGCAGCGAATACGACACTGCAAGCGATGATGACAGTAGTTCGGAGAGCTCCAACGACTCGCTTGCGGAGAGCAACGCTAGGCCAACCCCGACGAGGTCTTCCACAATTCGTCCTAATGTGTCAACACCTTTGCCGGTTGAAGTTGCGGCTGTACCCCCGAAGATGTCTCGTGTTCGTTCAATGTCCCTCAAACTATCTCGGTCTATGTCTTCTTTAAAAGGGGAAGGACCGTCGCGTAAGAGCCACGATCAGAACCTCCCACCGGTCCCCAAGAATCCACTCGTCACTGCGTTGTCTAAACCTCTTCCGCCGAGCCCGTCGCGATCCTCGATAGACAGCGTTCATCCACCCAAACCTTTACCACCCTTACTCTCCCAATCTCCTACTACATCAACTCCCTCCCCCCCTCACCCACCACCTATAAAAAAAAACAAGACTTATCAGCCCCCTCAACCTCCGAGCTTAGAGCATATACCTAAATTGTTACCAGTATTTGTCGAGATGGTGAGTTGCTTCCTTTGAAGATATTTGTCCTCCTTACATTGTAAATCCTTAGATGCGTTCTAATTTACAGCCTCGCCAGAGAACAAATAATTCATAGAAGCTGTTTCGGCCTTACATTTGCTGTCTCACCGTAATCTGTAAAACGCGGATTGTAACACACGTCGGACTTGTCGAGAATCCATCCACCTAACCCCTGTATTGTACATCCTTAGCGCTAGAGTGTCCTTAAACTTTAATCCCTACCACTTTCCGAATTCCGAATTATTCTGTCAAGCCCTGGAGAGTGTTTACGGTAAGAGCTCGTTTGGAACCGGGTACATATTCCAGGCTGTCTCAGTCAAGTGATCAGCCTCAGATGATCAGGCCTTAGGAGCCTTGCGCGGAATTCGTCCCACAACATCACGATTAAATGGTGGGATCATACTGCACCATTCACATGAAACATGTTCTCTCTCAACCAACAACTACTCAAAAACGGCTTGGTGAACCTTCCGAGGGCATCACCAGCAGTGAAAACCACCGCTGAAGAACTCCTGTCTAAGGATGCTGAAGAGCACCATTGTTACTTTCGCAGTTCAGGTGTCCACAACCACCTAAGCCACCAGTATGTCCCCTTCATCCATGTCAAATCCTTACATGGTTGAATTGCCTCCAAAGTCTTTTGGCAGCATACGATCTTGGGGCATCGGAGGGTGTCCTTAGGAAGATATACGAAGAGGAGGCAAAGATACAGAGGCCTATAATTCTTGAAGAGACTGATAAGGATGCTGTGGTCACCGATGAGAACATGGCACAATACTTAGGAAATCAAAAGTACGCATTCACCTACTAACGTACAGGTTCGTTGTTCAAACACGCCGCAGTGCCTATGCCGCATTTTGTCAGTTCTTCAAAAGACGCGTCTTTGAGCTTGGTGCCATTCAGGCGATAGAAGAATACATATTCTCACCAAAAGCGAACGAAGGAAGCAAAGCTATGCTGCATCGTTTGGTAGCGGGAGCGTGAGTACCTGCAAGAATTCGCTCTGCATCGTTGTTTATTAGGGACCCCTAGTCTTCATCCATTTATTCAGATTGGTGTAAGTAGTAATGTATATAATCTGCAGGCTGCGGCTCATCTGGCTATATTGTGCCGTAGCACGGCCTAGAGTTTGGCAATCCGGTTCTTGTTGCCACAGGTATGTCCGTTGTAGTGCTATCCAGGAATTAGTTATTTAACGTCTTTTCCCTCAATTCCTTACGCCCCAGGGCTGGCTCAAGCAGCTGTGCACACCGTTCAATTTCAACCTGCCTTTGCAACTATCACAGAACCAGGGCCATCGATGTTGGAGATATTACGTCAAGTCTACGACTCTCCCGCCCTGCATCCCGTCATGCCATACGACAACAATGCATTGATCAGTAGTCGTATGAAGGCCGCGCTAACGGAAGGACGGGCAGAGGAAATTCAACGAATCTGCTCGCAGATAAATCTGGACGGCCTATCTGACGACGACTACAACGCGAAGGTCAAAGAAATAATTTGGACGTGCACTCTCCTCATGTTTGCCACGGGTAAACCGGGAAAGAAACCTCGACTTGACTTCTTCCTCATGCACCTTGTTACATCGTCTATCTTTGTAAAGTCTTACGTCGATTCGCTTCAGGTCGCTTCGCATAAGGCCGACTTAATTCGAGCATATGTTTTTACCATGATTCTTCTCTTGCTTTCCAGAGGCAGACCCATCATCAAACCCGAACTAGTCATGACTTACACGGACAAGCCCCGGCCGCCAAACAGTCATACGTCCAGCTATTATCAAGCTGACCGGACTGCTCTGGGAAACCCACTGCAGGTCGCGGACTACAACCCGTGGCTAACATTGGTTACTTCTTCTCTTCATGCTCCGGATTCGCACGTGCTCAAAACTATGCGCACGCTTGTGTACGCCGCCCGAGAGTTTGGAGACATGCTTCCAGGTGGCGTTGATGGCGCCTTTCTCAGAGACGACGCCCACGGAGAAAGCCATCCAGGGAGTTCCCAACTGGATGGTTCATTGTTCGTAAGAGCAGCGGGGATGACGTTGGACTATATGGGATGGGTAGTCCACGGACAACCTGCTAGGGAAGATTGGGACCGAAGCGCCCTCGGATGGGATGATGCATGGCTTGACGAAAATTAGGAAATGGAATATCCATGACACAAATTGAAATTATGGTACGCTGTCCGCAATTTCTCCTGGTCCCCACCACGACTGAAATGCTCGGGCCGGGCAGCATTGTATTTATAGCTACTTGCTTTTAATCGACCTTGGAATGCACAAATGTTAACCGAGTCTACGACGACTAACCTCTGATGTATCCCAATCTTCCGAGCTTTGGAACGAGTGATACTTGGGGAAATTTCCTCGCCAGATGCTTAAATGATTGTCCCCATTTTCGCTTTTCCACTTTTGGAAGCCACAGGCTCTGTGTATACTTATTGGCAAGCCCGTCGCTGGACCTTGTGGATTTACCACTGGATAACCTCGCCAGAATTACGGTTTCTACCGTATCACCTGAACGTTGCCCAGGCTAATGGTTAAAATAGAATATGATCATCGATCATCTGCCAGACGACTCACACATGTACGCAACGAGTAAAGAATTCTTTCATAGCAAAGTGGAGCATCAGGACTTGGGCCTTCGATCTCGCAAGTCTACATACCACTCCACCTCGAACACTTCCAAAGCACTTCGGTATTCGCGAACTTGATGTCGAAAATTCAACATTTGACTCCGCGCATATAGTCAAAAAGCAGTAGTGAGAAGTAAGTGCATATCACGTGTGTACGTCTATTCTGAAATTCGTTACAAAAAGAATACCATCATCATGCTGTTTCGGAAAACATTCGGGAGCAACGTCCTGTGCTACAGCATGTCTCGTCACAGATCATAACGTGATGGATGCCAGACGACGTAAGGAAGCAAATGAGAACGGCCAGTGCCAGTACCGTCACTCAGACTCGGATGTCGCGGGGAAGAGGCTAAAGACATTTCTCCAGGTCCGCTGCTTCTAATTCTTGCGAGCTCGTAACAGGAGCTTCTGCGGAATAATTGACCGATGGGGGTCATTTCCCTCATTGTTTTATGTATTCTAACGACCCCCCGAGCTCGACGCGAAGGAATATAAAAGGCTAAGGAGATGGTTGCAAACCGCAACAGCTCAACAGCTACTTACTCAGGTCAACTGTCTTTGGCTTCTAGTCATGTTCCCAAAGGTCGCTCTCGTCGCTTTCTCTCTCGCTGCCGTTGCCTTCTGTCAGCAGGTCGGAACCCTCACTGCTGAGACCCATCCGACTCTCTCTGTGCAGCAATGCACGGGTACCAGCGGCGGAAGCTGCTCCAATCTCGCTAGGTCTGTAGTTCTCGACTCCAACTGGCGCTGGCTCCACACCACCTCTGGCTCCGACGTGAGTTCCATGACGTGAAATGTTGCGTCTCGTCATACTGACTTATTTCAACAGAACTGCTACGATGGAAACACATGGGACACTTCTCTGTGCCCGGACGCCAAGACCTGCGCGTCTAACTGTGCTCTCGACGGAGCAGACTACAGTGGCACCTACGGAATCACCACCTCCGGAAACGCGCTCACGCTCAAGTTCGTCACTAACGGTCCATACTCGAAGAACATCGGCTCCCGTGTCTACCTGCTCGAGTCCGAGTCCAAGTACCAGATGTTCAACTTGAAGAACCAGGAGTTCACATTTGACATCGACATGTCGCAGCTCCCATGTGGTCTGAACGGTGCTCTGTACTTCTCTGAGATGCCCGCAGACGGTGGTATGGCCCAATTCTCCACCAACAAGGTAATTAATCCGTCTAATCAATCGGGCCAGCCATTAAATTGGAGCTGTAAAGGCCGGCGCCAAATACGGAACTGGTTTACTGTGACTCTCAGTGCCCTCACGACATCAAGTTCATCAACGGAGAGGTACGTGTCCTTCACTGACAGGACATCATAACCACGCTAATTGTCCGTAACAGGCCAACGTCGCGGGCTGGGAACCTTCTCCTAACGATTCGAACGCCGGAAAGGGACAATTCGGTACCTGCTGCAGCGAAATGGATATATGGGAGGCCAACAACATGGCTGCTGCCTTCACCCCTCACCCCTGTACCGTGACAGGCTTGACGCGTTGCTCGGGCAATGATTGTGGCGACGGTGACAACAGAGCGGGTGGTGTCTGTGACAAGGACGGGTGCGACTTCAACTCGTTCCGCATGGGAGACACTTCGTTCCTTGGCAAAGGCAAGACCGTTGACACGATGAAGAAGTTCACCGTCGTGACTCAGTTTGTCACCTCCAATGACTCGCCCAGTGGCGACCTCACCGAGATCCGTCGTGTCTACGTGCAAGATGGCAAAATTATCCAGAACTCCAAGGTCAACATCCCGGGCATGTCATCAGACATGGACTCCATCACCACCGATTTCTGCTCCGCACAAAAGACTGCTTTTGGCGACACAAACTCGTTCGCGAATAAGGGTGGTCTCCGTGCCATGGGTGACGCCTTCGGCCGTGGAATGGTCTTGGTCATGAGTGTTTGGGATGACCACGAGGCGAAGATGTTGTGGCTCGACAGTAACTACCCCGCCGACAAGTCTGCGTCCACCCCCGGTGTTGTTCGTGGAGAGTGTGCCACTACATCCGGCAACCCCACGGACGTCGAGTCGCAGAATGCCAACTCGCAGGTGACATTCTCGAACATCAGATTCGGCCCCATCGGCTCGACGTTCGGTGCTGGCGCTTCGAACCCCGGCTCGCCGCCGCCCACCAACACTGGAAGCACGAGCCAGCCCGCTCCTTCTAGCACTGCAGGCGCTTGGGGACAATGTGGTGGTACGTATAGCGTTTTGACGAGGCATATGTATAAATGCTGACTTGCCCGTCTCAGGTCAAGGTTGGACTGGTCCCACTGCTTGCGTCTCCGGATACACTTGCACTGTCAGCAACCCATGTAAATTCTGAGCCTTCACTACGAGCTCTCAGATCTAACTTCCGCCTTTCTAGACTACTCTCAGTGCCTGCCGCACTAAACGCACTTCTTTGAAAATTATTCTCCCTAATTGAATTGAGGAGTCGAGTTCCTCTCCTATTTTTTACCCAACCCATTGTACACTGCTCCTTTGAATAATAGCTTTAATCGTGACCATATGTTTGAATGCCAACGGGCAAACAGATCGATGATTTCTCCGGATAGTATTACACAAGATAGACAAAACAGAAAAAGATGCTCAGCCAGATTGAGCGTATGCTCGCCGTACCAGCAATTAAAGCCTCCTATCACTGGGACTGGGGTCGGCGACGCATTGGATCGATGTGTACACCCTCTTTGGACCAGCGACATGTACTTTGCTAGTCGACGCGGTTAACCTGCGGGCCTCGATGCCGTCGGTCCATTCAAACGGACGGCCATCCCTAGTCACCGACTGGCGGGGAAGGGGCAACGGAAGCTGGAAGTAGGTGCGCTTGCACTTCCGGCCGTCACTGACGGAAGTCTGCGCCATCGACTCGGACAAGCCTGTAGGGTTTGGAAGGGGCCGATAATCATCGCCGCCGCGCCAATATGACGAGTCGGCTTGGTAGGTGCCGGGGAGCGTAGTGTACCGCCGCTCAGCGCCTGCGGGGCGTCCGGATGTTTCAGACTTGGAGGCGTACTCAGATAGAGCGTCGAGGAGCACGCGAACGTCGCGGTCCATGGAGGGCTTGTCGTCAGGGCGGGCGGGAGCGTTGGGGGTGGCGGGGTCTACCTGAGCGCGCGACGGAGCCATATCGGTATCAGACGACTTGTCCAACTGCTTGCGAAGGGTCTTGATCTGGGATTTCAGCAGCGTAGCGAACTCGACCTTCTCGTCGTCGTCCTCCAAGCCAGCCAAAGTGACCAGGGTGGAGACACTTTACCCAAAGAGTTACAGTGTGAGCAAAGACAGAATGACGGGATGGGACTTACAAGGCCTCCTTTAGGTACGCGAAACTGAATCTCTCGGTCAGCCCCGCAACTTCGTCGACAAGCGCATCGGGGAATTCGATTTCGTCGTTGGACTCGAGTTTCGTTTGCCAGTATTTGCAGTACAAGCTCCGTTCTTCGAGGTCGGGGTCATCGAACAGGCTACATACACATACAGGTCAGCTGGCCAAACAACCTTCTAGGTTAGGCGAAGATACTGACAATTTCCTATCGAAACGACTCGGTCTGGTGGAGAGACCAGGATCCAAGCGGTCGAAATGGTTTGTGGTTCCGATGACCAACAGGCCATCGTTGCCCTCTAAACCATCGAGTTGATTCAAGAAGAAAGATCGGTTACGGTCGTTGATCAGACTGTCGAGGTCCTCGAGTATCACTACACATGGGGATACTTGGCGCGCCTTGTCGAATACGTCAGCCATAGCGCCTTCTTCGCCTTTGTAACCTGAAATCACATGTATTAGTCGAGGGAGCAAGGGCAATCTGAAGAAGGGGTACTTTGGAAGGACTTGACGTAGAGCGGGGAGAAGCCCAAAGCGTCACAAGATTTCATGATAGCCTTTAGGGAGATCGTCTTTCCGTTGCCTATTTGTTGCTGCGTTGGATAGTAGTAACTAGACGTTAAATGAAAGACATACCAGGGGGACCATGCATGATAAGGCCTCGCTACTCGCAGAAACATAGTTGAGACACGGAAGAAACATAGAAAGGAAGGGTGCGAACTTTCCAAGGTATCGCAAGTTGCCTGTACACCTCCTGCGACGAGAAGAATCCGTACACGTCCTTCTTCAGGGCCTTCTTGAACTCTTCCTTGAGGATGACGTCCGCCCAATCGGCCTTCTGCACCTCCCCCCACAGTCCGTGGCTCTTCTGCCAGAAGCCCTGGTTGAAGACCCATATTTCATCATGCAGCTGGTCCTCCCATATGCCAACTTTCGTGAGCATTTGACGCGCGGGTTCCTCCGTACCTTCATGCAGGATGAAGTACTCGGTGCGAGTACCGAAGCCCAGGGGCCACTAACAGGTGTATATGAGTCCTGCAAGGCAATAGGACATAGCAGCCACCTTACCTGCGTGATGTATACAATGAACTCGTAGCCCTGAATAGCTCATTGTAAGTCTACCAACAGAACAACAACGACCACACTCACTTCCCAAGTCACTTTGAAAGTGCCTATTTCGACGCTGTCCGCGACAATGCCCAAGGGGCCGCCGAGGCGACGTGCCAGGGGAACGAATACCACCTCGGTAACTAGAGGTGCCGCTTCGATAGGCTCCGCCGAGACACCAGGGAAGCTGAGCAGCTGCAACCTCCAGTCGGAGGTCATCACCAAGGAGTGTTCAGGATACAGCTTCCGTAAAGCATCGGCTCTGTTGAGTATGCAATGTCACTATCTCTTAGTTGTGTTCCAGGTGCTGAGTACTCACGCGAACTGCTCGGGGGGCGCTATGTTTCGCAGAGGCTGGTCTTCGTCAACACTATGCAATAGTAGAAGTAGGAACAACAAAGGCACACCTTTATCAATCCACTCCCCGTAGAACTTGCGCTCATGTTTGCTCTCCTTTGAGGCAGTCGACTGCGAACGAAAGATCACGTCTACGAATTCTTCATTCATTATGGAGAAGTAGCTAATTGAGGACTAAGGTTAGTGCACTTGTATGAGGCGTACTTAAAGGTGTTGAGTGCGTGTGCAAGGTGTGTCTTACTGCGCAGGTACCGTGGCCAGAATTGGCGTTAGCGACGAAGGCCCCTGTGTGATCAGGGACTCCCCTTGATAACGTATTCGACATAGCAATTCCTCTGGTATCTACATAGGGTACATAATTACATACGGTGCCCTTGCGTTCCCCGAACAAAGCCCTCCGTTTGACGGAAAGAATGGATGAAGTCTTCGCTTTCAAGCATCATCTGAAAATAAAATAGATGAGACCCGTACCCACGAAACCAGCGCGAACTACCCACATCTTCTGCCATCGAGTATATGTCAGACCCGGGTCTGTTGTACATCATCGCATTCGCGAACATCAAGTAAATGTCCCGCTGGAATTCCAGCGAGTTGGATATCGCCCCGTCCTTGATTCTCGCTTTGATAGTCTTGAGGTCCATTGGCCGCTTCACGATTTCGTGGTAGTCGGGAGCTTCGGAGTTCTTGATGGGATTATGAAAGATAGTGCCGTTGCGATGTTGGGAGATTTGGGAGTGAAGAAGTCCTATGACGTTTTGGAAACGCTTGTTGGCGAGTTGTTCGTCTGTCTGACGGTTCCCTTTGCGGCGAGAGGGACCAGACGAGGACGTCCCTAGTGCATAGGTCTAGATTATGAAAGTCACCGCATACGAGGGTATTCATACCTGTTTCCTCCTCGTCGAGAGGTTCTGAACCATCACGAGGACGTTTACGGTCGCGAACAGACTCTGCGGGGGACTCTATGGAAGAAGCTTTACGTTTGCCTGGTGGTGTGTTAGCCAAGCCTTAACAGATGTCATAAGCCACCAACCTTCTCGTCGATGACTAGATGCATCGTCCTGGGCGTTGGGAGATTCAGCTGGCTCCTCATCCGCATCATCTTCCTGTGCGTCAGTGGGTTCGCTGCCCTTCGTCATTACTTCAACTTCATCAACCACCATAGGCTGAACTTCAAAGGGGCTGGTGTTTGACCGAGTGGTAGTTGACGACGGGGAGGATTCTCGCTTGGTCGTGTCTGACAACAGAACGTTGAGTAAAGAATAAGTGCGAGGAAGTTGTCGAGTTACCTTCGAGAGTGGGTTCGGGTTCGGGTTCTGATTCGTCCTCATCCCCAACCGCAACTCCAGCGTTTGGTCCAGAGGGCGGCGGCACTCGGTCCTCATCACCGTCAGTAATGTCCATGGATTGATCAATATCTTCAGGAAGGTCTTCGCCTTGAGGGCTGCACGTTGCTTCTACGTCTACGTGGTCATTTTCCATTGGAACATCTTCCTGGGGCGGTGATCCAGCGGATGCTGTGCCTGCCTCCTTTGCGTCTTGTCCCTGGGCACTAGGGGGAATAGAAGGATCTCTACCCAACTCCGGCGAGGGCGGCGACGGTGGCGACAGTGACCGTGAAGGCTCTTTTGTTAGTGCCTCTTCCACAGGTGGAGGTGGGGTGACCGCAGTGTCGGCGCCTTCTTGAACAGGGTTATAGACATCGGCGTTCTGTACAATGACTTCGTCTTCTTCTTGCTGTGCCTTCTGTTGTGTCTCGTCTTCCTGATGTACCTGCTCCCCTTGCCGTGAGTCGTCCTCCTGCTCCGTATGTAACTCATGCTGAGTGTCATCAACCTCTCCAGCAGGAGTCGATTCGGGCTGCGTGGTTGGCTCTTCGTCGTATGTACTCGGCGCAATCACCCCTACTTCTACCTCTTGTATGCTGTTGTCGTCGACCTCCTGGTGGAATGAGTAAGACGCATTACGGGCCCGAAGGGGTTGCAAAATACCTTGGGCTCAGAGAGTCTTGATTTTGTGTTGTCATTGGAGCGTATGGTATCAATCTCAGCAACCAGCAACCTAAGGGCAAACGTTAGGTTACTCCCGTAACATCAAAGGTCGATAATACTTGTATTTCGTTTCCTCGGCAAGTATTAGGTCGCGAAGTTCGTTCAGGCGTGCTTGGTAGTGTTTCTGCGCCAACTGCAGATGTATCGGAGCTTCATTTTGTTAACCCGAGCAAAAAGCAGACATTGAAGCCTCTTACCATGAATCGCATCCACAGCCCCATCACTACACCATTTGAGTTACCAGACCCATGAAGAGTGCAAAGTCGAGCTTACCCTTCCAAACCTGCTTCTTTCATGAGAGAGACGTACATAGCGTGGCATGACTGACAAAGGAGATATATTAAGCCCAACTACGGTACAGAACAAAAAATGCGCTGACTTGGGCAGTAAAGAAGGACTTGGGGTGGTGTAGAAGGGGGTGTTTGGTGAGCAATTTTGCGACTGCAGGCCAAGAGTTCGCACCCAATTCCCAAACCGCCTGGGCGAGTAGAAGACGGTCAATTGGCTGAAGCAAGGAGGCTTCGTCAAAGTCCATCGCGTTTGCAGTTGACTGACGCGTCGAGCGGCTGACCATTGATGAATGTTGGGGTTGCACTGCAAGGGCACAAGTGGCATATCCCGAATGTGGACATCAATTTCCCACAGGTGCCCATTACATCAAACTCGAGGGCGGAGCTGCGCGTCCCCTCACCTTCTTCGCCTCAACCACCATGATCTTGACTTCCACCTTGTTGGGCCTTTTGCCCTTTGTCGCAGCTGATGGCCTGCACCGTCTTCCTCTCAAGAAGATGCCGTCGACCACTAGCAATCCTTCGATGGAAGCTGCATACCTCGCGGAGAAGTACGGCGGTGTGCAGGCTCAAGTTCCCCTTATGGGAGCCGGCGGGTCTGGCCGACGTGTGCAACAGTCCGACCTCTTCAAGACTCAAGAAGATATCAACGGTGGCCACAATGTTCCCCTTAGTAGTGAGTTCTTCGCCGCATTGTTGGCGAACGAACCCAACTAGTGAAACACAGACTTTATGAATGCCCAATATTTCTCTGAGATCACTCTTGGGACTCCTCCCCAGACTGTCAGTTTGTCAGTTTGAAGCATTGACTCGTATACTGAAACTTGCAATCAGTTTAAAGTCATTCTCGACACTGGGTATATCGACTATTTATAGGCGCCGTCGTCATGCTAACGTCGCATATAGTTCGAGCAACTTATGGGTTCCTAGCACGAAGTGCACTTCGATTGCCTGCTTCTTGCACGCCAAGTATGACTCGAGCTCTTCCTCCACCTACAAAGCCAACGGAACCGAATTCTCGATTCAATACGGATCCGGTTCAATGGAGGGCTTTGTCTCTCAGGATACGCTTACTATCGGTGACCTCAAGATCCCTCATCAAGATTTCGCTGAAGCGACGAAGGAGCCGGGCCTCGCTTTCGCTTTCGGCAAGTACGTGTCTTGGTATATATGTGTACATGCGTATCGTCCGTCTTCTAATCCTCTCCTGTAGATTCGATGGGATCCTAGGCTTAGGATATGACACGATATCTGTTAACCATATCACGCCACCGTTCTACAGCATGATCAACCACGGTCTTCTGGACGACCCTGTTTTTCTCGTTCAGAATAGGTACATCGGAAGACGATGGTGGAGAGGCCATTTTCGGTGGTATCGATACGTCAGCATTTACAGGCAAGCTCGACTACGTCCCTGTTCGCCGTAAGGCCTACTGGGAGGTGGAACTCGAGAGCGTCGGCTTTGGTGATGACAACCTTGAGCTCGAGAATACTGGTGCTGCCATCGACACTGGTACGAGGTTGCGTCCCCGCGATTGAGTAGGTTCTAATAATGCGCAGGAACCTCTTTGATCGCCCTTCCCACCGACATCGCGGAGATGCTGAACACGCAAATCGGTGCCAAGAAGTCCTGGAACGGCCAATATACTGTTGATTGCAGCAAAGTTCCAGACCTTCCAGACCTTTCCTTCACATTCGGTGGCCGGAAGTACCCATTGGCAGCATCCGACTATATCCTGAACGTCCAAGGAACTTGTATTTCCGCCTTCACTGGTCTCGATATCAATGTTCCCGGCGGATCTTTGTGGATTATTGGTGTGTTCCCTCTTCTCTCCTTGACTCTGCATATCTAAACAATTATCTGCGTTTAGGCGATGTCTTCCTTCGTCGCTACTACACCGTTTACGACAAAGGTCGTGATGCCGTTGGGTTCGCCATTGCTGCATGATCAGACCGTAGCTCCTTGTCTTCGAATAAGTGAAGTCGCTCCTGAAGCTTGAAGTATGGATGTAACTCATGAGGACTCTTTGCCTATGTTTTTGAAAATTCATTGCATTTCTGCGTTCGAATCCACTATTCATCATTGACTTAAACTCCGAGACAAGCGATTGGAATGCATAATACATATATGATTCTCGATGATGACAACCTCCGACAGTAATGTGACATAAACAGGTAATTGAGGAAAGGAAGGACCATTTAATAAGGCTTATGCCTGTTCTTTTTCAAAGCTTGTTCGAGTTGCTTCGCCTTGCGATGTCCAATTTCAACAGGACGAATGGCATTGTCGTCGGCTTTCTTGAGCTTGACGGGTCGGTTGCCTACATACTTGCCTATAATCACCCATTAGCATAGGCAAACGTCTACTGGTGCACCCACATACCGTCCATCTCCTTCCAGGCCTTCAAGAAGTCCTCAGGGTCCGAGAATGCGACAAACCCATACTTTGCCTAGAGAAGAGTTGAGCGAGACAACAAAACAAAGATGATAATACCTTTTGGCTGAGTCTGTCGCGGATGACCCGAGCCTTGGTGAAGGAAGTGTACTTGTTAAAAGCGTTGGCAAGGACATCATCCGAAACATCGTTGCTGAGATCGCCGACGAAGAGCCGGAACCACGCTGCATGGAAACGCATCAGAAACAAGGACAATATAATGGAAAGATACGCACAAGGGTTCCATTCGAGAAGAGTCTGATCCTCCCAAACCTTTCCTCCGCCTTTGCGCAAGACTGTCGTCCGTTTGCCCCCCTTTGCCACTTTGCCCCCTGCCCCACCGCGCTTGTCAATCATGGCGCCTGGAACATATACACTCTGCTGGGCAAGGATTCCAACGTCGTACTCATAAGCATTAGCGGGTACCGGTGCAGAATGAGCTGAAGATGTGCCAGGAATGGGGTACGAAGGACCAGCGTACGGTTGATAGTATGGATTGACATCAGCTGGATAAAGGATCAGCACCGACTCGGAAGGGATATAGAAGTGGACCAACCTGATGCATAACCATATTGCTGCTGGGATTGAGCGTAGTAGTTAGGATCCATGGTGCGATTCGAAGTTGGTGCAGGTGTACGAAGAACAAGAGGCAAGAGGCACAGCATCGTTAGCTTGCGCAGTCGTGTGAATATATTTCCGCATGCGGATGCTAATCGGTACTAACGACAGAATTTTGAGTACTCACCACCCCCCTTCCCGTCCCCGCCCCTTCAAGGTATGTCTCAATGCTGTCGATGATAGAAATAGCCATCCTTGGATCTTTTTCTGCCTGACGCGCCGTTTCACGGAGTGTATCCGATGGATTCGAGCATGATCATCCAGATGACCCTTGCCTTTCTGACTTGGATCGCTCTTGCAGATGCCTTTCGTCAAGAAAATCAAGTCCGACGCCTACTTCTCTCGGTTCCAAGTCAAATACAGACGGCGACGGGAGGGCAAGACTGACTGTCAGTGCATCCCATATGATTTGGCAATCCACTCATACATGTCATGATCCCATAGACTACGCCCGCAAACGACTTGTAACTCAAGCTAAGAACAAGTAGTATGTACCGGAGTGCCTCTACTTGTAGGAAATGTATTGATAAGTATCCAGCAACGCGCCAAAATACCGACTTGTCGTCCGATTCACCAACAAGGACATCATCGTACAAGTTGTCTACGCCCGCCTCCAGGGTGACTTCGTCCTCTGCGCCGCTCACTCGAAGGAGCTGCCAAGATACGGCATCAACCATGGTTTGACCAACTGGACAGCCGGTCCGTCAATAATTCCATCGGATTCATATAACTCTTCCTGATACGTGACTTGCAGCATACGCTACTGGTCTCCTCTGCGCCCGTCGTGCGCTCACCAAAATCGGACTGGCTGACAAGTATGAGGGTGTTGCTGAGCCGGATGGTTCCCTCGTCCTCACTGAAGCCCTCGACGAAGAAGATGCTCCCCGGCCGTTCAAGTGCTACCTCGATGTTGGCTTGAAGCGCACATCGACTGGTTCGCGCGTCTTCGGTGCCATGAAGGGTGCCAGCGACGGCGGTATCTTCATCCCCCACTCCGACAAACGATTCCCCGGTTACGACCCGGAATCCAAGGAGCTCGATGCTGAGGTTCTCAAGAAGTACATCTACGGTGGTCACGTCGCCGAGTACATGGAGAGCTTGGAGGAGGAAGATGACGAGCGGTCAGTGCAAACGTTTTTGTTTGTTGTATCATTACTGAATACTATTATAGATTCAAGAAGCAATTCTCGACGTACCTCGCCGACGGTGTTGGATCAGAAGACATTGAGGAGATCTACACCAGCGCCTACGCGGCCATCCGTGAGGACCCCACCTTCAAACCCACGGAAAAGACGCGAGACTGGAAAGCCGAGACGCTCAAATTCAAGGTCCCAAAACTCACCCTCGAGCAAAGACAAGCACGTATCGCCGAGAAGATCGAGAAGTTCAAGGCCACTGGCGGTGCCATGGACGAGGACGAAGAGGAAGACGACGAGTAGATGCACACATTCACTATTTCTACTTGACCACATGTTGTTATGTCCTACATCTTCTATGCTGCTATGTACACGCATGAGATGCAACTGAATTTGATTGCAGAGAAAGTAAAATCCATTCAACGAGATGTGTTCAATGCTTTTTTAATTAAGTTCTCTACCCATATCAGTAGTGTCACAGCCTCTCGACCATCGTACTTCTCTGTTACGCCGACTTTACTGAGTCTGTCTATTCTGACAGCTGAACACGAAAATGAGGTCTTACGATATGTGATTTGCAAGTTCCTGTTGTGCGGTTACGGCGTGAGATGATGGAGGGGGAACACAAGTGGTTACTCACAAAGCACACCCTTCCCATTTCCCTACACACTTGCCGAAATCCACAAACCAGGTTGCGTTGGCAGGGCCGCAAAGTCGATCGCCAAGTTCACATATTTGAAGTAAAAGACAGCGTTCCAACTCGTCGGCAAGCAATCTTCCAAATTGCGGGATTGTATGGATTGCAATGGTGGCTTGGGCAAGATGAACGGTCATCGCCGCGGGGGACGTCATGGCCATTCGCAACGTATGTCTGGTAACGGGTTTCATAAGCCGAATTGTTGCGCGAAAATTGGGGTTGACTCACTGATCCTGTATTCTCAGAACCATATCGCCGCCCAGCTTTTTGTATTGGTCGTCGCTCAAGAACTTGAGCAGGTTCACGCCGGTGTCGCCCACCGGATCGCATCGGAGCGTTGTAGCAACTCCAGCGTGTCGCAAGGCCCCGACAGCAGCATCTACCTCTGCTTTGAGTCTCAAACAAAATGCTTCATATTGAAGCATGTCTAATATCGGCTGCAAGAGGCTTGTCTCTGCTTGGCTCCCTTGGGACGAAGACGTAGTCCCAGTGTTGCCCAAGCGCCGTCGTTTGAGGTGGCCATGTGCGCGTATTAAGAGAACATGCAAGGCATAAAAAATGAGGTCGCATTTCCCGACGACGAACGGGTCTTCCGTTGAACGGTTACCATGGATAGAGGTTCCAGTGTGAGCATTGACCTAGCGAAAATTTAGGCCGAGGTGACATCAAAATCCTCGTAAAATTCGACGCACAAGTTCAAATTTCAGTGACATTCCGTGAGCAGCATCCAAGACGATCAACCTCTCAGAAACTCGGGCAGTGGCCGTCGGTAAGTTGCTGGCTTCCTTCACTAGGAACGAGAATATCTCCTGTTCTATAACTTCTTGTTGGGCTGTGCGTAATGAACCATCGATCGTGGAGTAGTCTGTTTCATCCAGGATATTCTGCGCGGATACAGGGTTGCCAGTGGTGATATCCGTGAATGACAGGGAAACACGAAGTCGTAGGTGACTGAGTTGAGGGAAGACCAATACTCCTGCAGCAGGTGCGTCAGCTATTGTGGGCATACGGCCCACCGCACGCCTCTTGAACATTGGCAGAGCTGGTAATGAAATGTCAGATGAGTGGGAATAGGCGATTCATTAATGTGGGATGCGTACATTCTTCCAATCCAAACGAGATTAAGAAGTCTTTTGAAGTCCTATCGGCTCCCTTTCCAGTAGGAGCTCCGAAGGGTAGCGGAGCCGGGATTAATCCCCAGTTCGCTCGCCGAATCTTCAGTGCATCAATCCAGTATTTCTCTCCCTTCACGCGACTGCGTTCCATCCTATCAGCTGCGGCCTTAAACACATCGACAGCATTCCGTAAAGCCAAATCTTTGCTGCTGATTGTAAGTTGTGCGTTGAAGGCCTTGATGGATGGGATCGGCGGGGGCTTTGTGACGATAGTCGTTGAGAGTTTCGGAGGCGGCTTGGGTTCGGACGTGGAGGGTGCTGATGCGGATGGAATAAGGGACTGGATCACCGAAACTGGTTGATTGGAGGGCACCGAAGCCAGAATAGTCTCTAGCAGGGCTTTTCCAACTTCCATCTCTCCTTGTGCAACACTGTGCTAATTGAGTAATCTATCATTCTAGGAGAGCGTCCCCAAACATACCTTAGCTCTTGCGCAAGCTCCAGGCGCATCTTGAGCAGCTCTTCGGGTGTCATTATTTTGGAGGACGATTCCTCGTCCCCCTCCGCAACGGGTTGAACGTTGTCACTCTTGGCCTGTGGTAGCTCATAGTGGGGCAACTTTCCGGACTCCCGTATCCTGTCAAAGAAGTCGAACCCTCGTTCGAGGAACACCCTCTTCAGGTTCTCGCCTAGGGCTTTCGACGGCGGATCCTTGCTTCATAAAAGTGTGAATCAACATCGCCATTACATGGAAAGGGGCTCACATACGACTCGTATATAAATTCACCCTCTGGTGTTATGTCGAGTAGTGTTGGTATTGATTCTCCATTGTCGTTTTTATATGGCCGTTCGAGTGACAGCCTGAGGTCCCTCCAAGTGTTCTGTTGCATCCTGACCGTGGGTTGAGTTGAAATGCATCGTGGTTTGAGCTGAACGTGACTCATTTATTCTAATCGCCTGCAACCTATTAGCCACAGTGACGGCCTCGCCGACCATGGTGAAATCCAACATCGACCAGCCCCCGCTCACTCCAATCTTGACTTCTAAACGCAAGAAGGAAGAAAGTGAAGATATACCAGCGGCCAAGAAGCAGAGAACCCGAGTCAGGTTTGTCCCCTCGCGGCAATTTCAGAGTTATGCTCGACTCATTGCAGCCCGTTGGGTAGCTTCTCGTGTGGTGAATGCCACCGTCGTAAACAAAAGGTATTGTCTAGTTGTCCATATATCTATATCTCATGCTCATACCTCGGAAGTGTGATAGGAAGACACCGTGCTCTCATGTACGGCATTCTGTTAACATCTTATGAATGACCGTTGACTAGCATCGTCTAGTGCCTAGCCCGCAAAGTTCCAGAATTATGCCAGCCATACACTCCGGGCAAGACAGATCAGGACCTCAGTGCGAGACTATCCAGGTTGGAACATATCATTGAGATGGCCCTGCCTCAATATTGCACATCAAACGTTACCACCCCCTCGGCGTCCAATCATGCCGGCCACATCGAAACAAGGCGGTCTTCTTCTGTAGGCGACGACGATGTGCATTCGCAAGCTGACGAGCAAGATTCGATTGGGGGGACATTTCATAGCGGACGATGGTTTGGCAATAGTGCATCGGGCAGTCTTGCGCCGGCCCCCGTCCTTGAATTGGTATGCAAATGCACATCTGCTATAACAAGCAGTGATTGATACGCTGTGAAGCTGGATCACGTTGTAGTCCGTTCATCACAACGAGATGACCCAAATTCCAATGGGAAAATCATCCAATCCTCCGGAAATATCTCTGGGGGTGTTGCAAACGGTCCGGCCGCCATTATCGACGCACAGGCGGAACCCTCACCCGCCGATAACCTCAAGAACTTGGTCCAGGAATGTGGCGTATCCCCTCACAAGATATCCGAACTATTGCAAGAACTCCCCCCTTCACGGATATCCGACGTCCTGATAGATTTCTACTTCGACTCCATGTATGTACCCAACCTACATCACTTCTCCCATTTCTAATCCATACTCCAGAAATTGGACTCGATACCCTATATCCGAGAAAGACTTTCGAACAGCCTACGATTCCGTTCGTGCGCATGGTGCTGACGGAATTGGAGCAGCGAACCCAAACGACGTCCGATTCCTCCCCCTCCTCTTTGTCGTTCTCGCTATCTCCGTGAGGCTGGCATCCGAAAGCATTGGTGGGGACGCTCGTCATAGACGGGTGACGTCGCTGCGATATTACTGGTCTTGTAAGCTATCAACATCAGAGACTGGTTGTCTGTTGTTTATTCATAACTGGGTCGAAAGCTCGCAGATCCCTCCTTATCGCTGCTGCCATACAGCCCGACTCCCTGGATATCGTCCTAACTCGGCTACTTGTGAGTAAACAGCCCATTTGGATGATAATTAAATAACGCGAATACAGAGTGCACGATTTCTGACTTTCGACCGACGCATTACCGAATGCTGGAGTCAACTTGGTGCTGCCGTATGCACAGCACAAGCGCTGGGCCTCCATCGTGACGGGTCGACTTTTGTTAGTGGATAAAACACTTCGCAGCTATATGGCTGGTTAACCTTGATGTATAGCGTGAAATGGACTCAACGCAAGTTGAATATCGACGTCGAATATGGTGTGTATAAATGTTGGTTCGCCCCTTTCGCCCACTTAACGAGCATTGCAGGTCTTATCTGTACCATGCTGACCGTTCATATGCCCTGGTTCTTGGTCGTCCAAACAATATACAAGACGATTATACGTCTTCGAAGCCACCTTCGAACATCGATGACGTGCTTCCTGTGGCCCGTATCCTCAATGCCACTCCCTTATCGTCGCCCACCCCAATGACTTTCGTCATCCTCCGACACCAACTAGCGTCCATAATAGGACGCATGGTACACCACTTCCAGCAGGTCCGCCACCCTAGCCACTACCACGAAGTTATCACACTAGACGGCGAACTGACCAACTTCATCGAAAAATCTCCCCCCTCACTTCTCTTTCAAGCCCGATAAATCCCTGGACGCTTCCATGAAATTTATACCTGTCCATCGTTTCCTTTTGATCACGGAGGTTCTATTCGTTCGCATAAGCCTGCATAGGCCGTACCTCTTACGACGACTACGCTCAGAACGCTACAACCCATCCCGCACGGCATGTTTTGAGTCTGCTATCAAAGACTTCCAAGTGCGACAAGCGTTCCGAGAAAAAATGCCCAAGGAAACACAAAACTCGTTGAGCAATGCTTACAGGGAGTTCCAAACGGCTATGATCAGCGGGATATACTTGGTCCTGCAACCTCGAGGCCGCGATGCAGTGCAAATGCATTCCATATTAGATGGGTTCCTCAAAGACCACGAGGGCATTCCCGACATGGATGAGACCACTCGACGGGAACTGAAGACGATCGAATTCCTGAAGATCAAGGCCTCTCAAGCGGATAACCAGGAGTCTACACGTTCCCGTACGAATGGTTCCGAGCAAGCCCAAATGTTGCTGGACTTGCAGCAATCGTCGAACGGACATCCACACACGCCCAAAACAGCGTTCACAAATGCAGCGAACACATCAACGACTCCTCAAACATCACCCAACCTATCGTATTCTAGTGCTAACATAGTACATTCACCCACGTTTCAACGGCTACAGCATGCAGAATATCCTCTATCTCCTGCCGGCTCAGGCAGTCCCAGCGCAGACGACGAATCAGCTGCGCAATCCTTGCTGGACCACTGGTGTAACACAATTAGTAATGGGCCTGCGATGGATGGTTTGGGGGGTACCATGGCTTGGCCCACGCCCGGCCCCGTAGATTTCACTGCTTGGAGTGGAACACCTCAAAGTTTGGTTGGCACGCCCGATTCGAGAGGGTTGGATGCGTCGGATTGGACCTATTGGGAAACACTGGTCAATCAGATTCGCGCTCCTGGTTCGTAGCTTTAGATGAGTTCTCCTTATTTGATTATGTACGTCGATAGTGTATACCATAAGTTAAATTCGCTTCAATCTGTACTGGGTTTCTTCACTTCCTCTCTGCAAGGAAAGCCATCCGCCACGGTGCTGCAGAAGCGGCACCAGGCAGTTGGCCAGGACAATTTCTCTTGGTTCAGATGATAGCACGATGTAGGCGGTAGACACATTACAGTACACACCCTCCCACACATGGCTTTGCCACTCCGGAGGTCAAACGAGGACTAAAAAAAAAGGAAAGCCATGAATGCTGCATTGATGGATAGTGCCTAAAGGCGGACATATATCGATCGACATCTGGCGTAAAGATTACTCTCTTGGGGCACCACGACCAACACCAAACTGAGGCCTGAACTCGCCGGGAGCACCTCCCTCCTTCTTGCGGTAGTCATCACGGTCTCCACGGGGTGCACGATAGGCACCTTCGGCGCCAGGGCGGACCTGTGCTGGACGAGGAGCGCGAACGGCCTTTTTGTGGGTGGCGGGTACAATTTCAGTGGGGAGGTGTAGCCTAGCGGAACGATAAGATATAACTATAACAAGTGGAGATCATGCATACCATTCACGGAGGTATTCGACGCCCTCGGGGGTCAGGGTGTAGTAGTACCATTGCCAGGAGAATTGTGTCTTGACGTATCCCTTAGATGTCAGGCTTTGGAGAGCCTTGATGACCTGAAGGTTGGGGACCTCGAGTTCTTCATGCTTCGGGGCGTTGTAGTCCTTCTTGGCTACCATGACACCCTCTGCGAGCGTGTACCCATCATTAGACCCACATCCTCCCTTCAGCCGTTAGGACGAACCTTTAAAGAGGTTCTCGTAGATGACACGCTTGTTTTCTTTTGAGATGATCATATTGGTGGAGATCTGTGATGAAGTTCCCTTCTGTGAGCCTGGTTCACCGTGAACGCAGGGGTATATGGACGTACTGAGGGGTCGTGCTATCGGGAAGGAGTGTATCAGCGTTTGTACATCCAATATTACATCCAATATTCCAAGTTGCCATCCAACGATTCTGAACGTCACCGAGTCATAGTTTCGACACCATGGGACATTCCGCAACGTCTGGCAGCATAATGGACACTCACTGGCTTGAGGTTGGCGGGGTTCAAGGCTTCGTCGACGGACCCTTCGTTGACGACAAATCTATTGGTGGACTGGGAGATGCTTACATAACGTGCCTCCATTTCCGTATCAAGCCATTTCCTTTTTGGGTCATGGTCGTCCCTAATTCCACTAGGCGCCGGCTGCTTGGCACCGTCGCTCAACACCATTATGCAGTCTATCAACCGTTTCTTCTATGGACCAACCCCAGAGGAACGAGTGAAGGCATGGCAGGCAAAATTGCGCGCGGAGCAGCGTGTTTTGGATAGGGAAATGAGGCAGGTTTGCACGTTACGCCAACTGCAAGATATAGGAGTTTGACTCATGTCCTTCACAGCTTGATATTGCTACGAACAAGGCCCGGCAGACCGTGAAACAGCTGGCGAACAAGGGCGATGTAAAGTCTGCCCGCATATTAGCAAGAGAAGTGGTCAGAAGCAACAAGCAGAAGGACAGGCTTTCAGTCAGCAAGGCCCGCTTGGGCTCAATCGGCAACCAGCTGTCGCAGCAGTTGGGTAAGCGTCAAGAATTCCTTCTCAGACAACCCCGCTGACATGCATGAAGCCCTCTTGAAGGTCACCGGAGCATTGCAGAAATCCACTGACATCATGAAGCTGTCCAATTCGTTGATCAAGCTTCCGCAAATCAGCCAGACTATGCGCGAGATGTCGATGGAGATGACAAAGGTGTGGAATGCGTGACGCCTTAGTTGTGAGTGAATAATCTAACTATCGGATAGGCTGGCATCCTGGAAGAAATGCTGGAGGATATCCTTGACATGGATGAAGACGAAGAAATAGAAGACGAAGCCGACGCAGAAGTAGATAAAGTTCTGTATGAGCTGACGGAAGGCAAACTCGGTTTGGCCAGCACGACTGCGGGTCTTCCAGTAAGTTTACCTCTTTGTCCTGCGAAACGCACTCTGAGCTTTCGTCTCCAGGTGTTGGAGGATCAACTAGAGGATGAGGAGACGGAGAGGAACATGGAGAAGTATAGGCAGCAGCTGAACGGTCTCCTCAGTGGTTAATATTTGTCGTTGTCGCTGTACATTATCGTAGATTTGATGTCGCTGCTTCCCTGTCCTTCTTTATCTTATCTTATCGTTTCACGTGGTGATAGCACCTGACAACAAAATTCGTGACATCAGGTCGGGTTGACCGCTTCGATAATTTCAGTCTCTTGCTTCCGTTCTCCGCCTTTCCGAAATCTTCAAAATGCTAAGGTCGCGGTTCGCTTCTTCCATCCCGCAGAACCTCTTCAGGCATGCACAGGTGGGTTGTTAGTATACTGGGAGGGCACTCGGGGTATTCAAACATGATAGGCGGCGCGCCAATACGCTTCCGCCGCTCCGACAGCTGCCTTCGCTGGTCAGAAGGGAGCCAATGTAAGAGACTCGAACTACAGCAAAGACGTCCATCTTATGTCATACGTGCAGGGCAAATACACAGTGACCCTCATTCCTGGTGATGGTGAGCTCGCTTCTAGAGGATCGTGTCGTACGCGATAACCATTTCTGTTCACAGGAATCGGTCCAGAAATTAGCGAGTCCATTAAGGACATCTACGCTGCTGCTAACGTATGCCCCAACGGTGCTTCAGCTTCAAGCTGTCTCAGGTAGCTGACAACCTGTGCTGACAGGTACCAATACAATGGGAGGAAGTTAGCGTCACGCCGATCTTGAAAGGTGGAAAGACTGTGATACCAGACGCTGCCATTCAGTCCGTGAAGCGAAACACTGTCGCACTGAAGGGTGGGTTACTCTACTGCATCGTTGAATAGCTTTCTAAAGCGCGTCCATAGGTCCTCTTGCTACCCCAAGTTAGTATATCCACGTTCACCCATATAATATTGCTCACTAATCAACTTCATACAGTTGGAAAGGGTCACGTATCGTTGAACTTGACGCTGCGACGAACATTCAACCTTTTCGCCAACGTACGACCCTGTGTGTCCATCCAAGGCTACAAAACTCCTTACGATGACGTGAACACGGTTCTAATTCGGGAGAACACCGAGGGAGAGTACTCTGGTATCGAGCATGAGGTATCTTACTAACGTTGGACATACTACGTTTACTTACTGACACATTCAAGATCATCGACGGTGTAGTGCAGTCGATCAAACTCATTACATGGGACGCTTCGGAGCGCGTCGCTCGCTACGCTTTCAATTACGCGCAATCAAGCGGCCGGAAGCGCGTTACTGCGGTGCACAAGGCGAACATCATGTGCGTACCCCGATGTTTAATGACAACTCGGTTATTCAATCGGATGCGTGTATAGGAAAATGTCGGACGGGATGTTTTTGTCCGCGTGTCGGGAAGTCTCGAAGGAATTCCCCGATGTAGCCTATGATGAAGATCTTCTCGACCGAGTATGCCTTCAGGTACGGTTTGATTGACCTAAGCTTCCATCACAATATTGACTTTGGAGTAGGTTGTCCAAAACCCGAAGCCGTACGCGGACCGGGTGATGGTTATGCCAAATCTTTACGGAGACATTCTGTCCGACATGTGTGCTGGTCTTATTGGCGGACTGGGTCTCACACCCTCCGGTAATATAGGACGTGTAAGTGAAACATCGATTATAGTATATGAATAGCACGTTGCTGACCTGCATGATGAAGGATGCCTCCATCTTCGAGGCTGTTCATGGCTCTGCTCCAGACATTGCAGGTGGGTAATAGCGTCTTGTGATGGCTCAGCCTACTTAACATCACCGCGTTGCTCAGGGAAAGGCTTGGCTAACCCGACTGCGTTATTGTTATCATCACTCATGATGCTGAGGTCAGTATGCAGCATTGATCAGGCGTTGTGTTCGCTAATTGCTCGCAATAGACACATGAACCTCAATGAGTACGCAGACAAGATCGAAAAGGCCGCTTTGACCGTTAGTTGGAATTTTCTGACATGCAGCGTGGCATGTTACTCATTTCTTATTTGACAGACAATTGCGGAGGGCAAAACCATCACTGGAGACCTTGGAGGCAAATCCTCCACCAAGGAGTACACCAGCGCCATCATTGCCAAGCTTCGCGCTTGATCCATTATAGACTATTACCCATAGAGTCCATAGATCTGTTGAGCTTTGTTCAGTTGCTCTTCGTGCCCATACCTACGTAATAGATCCTATATTTACTGCCATCATCAGCCGGCGTTGATGTTATGGTCGTGGGATTACGCTAAGCGCCCAGCCCGAGTGACCATCAAGTCAAGGAGAACCGAGACCAAAACCTCCTCCAACCTTTCGATAAGCCCCCCATTCGCATTCTTTCCCCTCACTCGCCCCGCAGGGCAAAGCCTTACAACAAGAAAACCATTCCCACTTCAGGTATGTTCAACATCATTTTCTTTCTTTTACTCCATGATGACCTGAGCGTTCATATTGCCGCAGTCAAGACTGTACGATTGCTAGAAATTCCAAAATCCCAAAAACATTCCAAAACCAACTAAACACGCTCTCGCAACCTACAACTACGTTATACGAACGACATGACAGATGAAATAAACCCTCAAACCCAACAGCAGCTCCCTAGAAAGGACGAGAGGAAACCGTCAGGTACTGGGAACGGCCGCAACATGAAGCGGAGCGTGTCTAACCCTCGACCGAACAATAGTGGAGGATCCAGCCAAGGAGGTACGAGACCTTCATCTAGGTCTGGTGGCAAGAAGGTATCAACGAATGCGCCTGAATCAGGTTCAGATACCAATTCTAGACGAGGGTCCGATACTGGGAGGAAACCCGATGCGCGCAACAGGAGTCAGGGTAACAATCGTGGGGTCCCCAATCGTAGGCCTTCGCAAGGAGGTGCGCGCGGCGGCAGCAACAGCAACAGCACGACAAGAGAGCAGCCCGCCAAGCCCACCAATGCAGCCTCTCCTCCCACCGAGGGTAGCGATGCCCTATCTTCACTGCAACGAGTCATTGCTGATTTGAAGACCACCTCACCAGTTCCGCCAGCGCCTGCAAGCAATCCGCTGACCAGTGTTGCCCAACAGTCTACGTTACCCGCCAATGCGCCCGTCTTCACACCTGGTGCTTCCGCTTACCCTGGCAATCCGAATCATCGCAAAGCTGCATCTATGGGCGCCGGCGGATATTCTGGCATGAATAACTTCTCCCCCAACCTTGGCTCAATGATGGAAGACGCGGAGGATGGCACAGGTAATGCAACATTTGAAGAGGGCGAGATTCAGGACAACTATGCGCCTCAGCAACCCACACATCAGCCCCGTTCGCAATCTCAAAGTTTTGTCCCTCCTCGATTCGCCGCTCTCGCTGCTGCACAACAAGATCACGACAATGTTGGCCCTACTGGTCGACCGCAACTCGCTCCTGGTTTTATGTTTGGAATGCGTAAGCGCGGAATCCCTATGGGACCTCCCATCAGCGAAGAGGATACCGGTTTCCAATTCCCTCAACAGCAGCCACAGCAACAATATCAACAGGAGCCTTCTCCCCAAGAACAACAAAGGAAGGGCGAAAATGGCGAAATCACTGGTATCATGGCTGAGCAGGTTGGTGCATAGTTACATCGTATGTTTGAATGTTCTGACATTGCTTGTTTTAGATTGCTATCCAGAATCAAATTGAAGCTTTGCAGCAACACCAGCAAGCTTTGTATCAACAACAACTTGCCTCTGGTCACGTACTTTCCCTTGGGACCCCAGGCCTTGCACCGAATCGAGGAAACGCCCACCGACGCGTTCAAAGCACTTTGCCTGCTGGACTCGGCGTCGGTAACGCCTTTGGTGCGCTGCAGAGCAACATGGGCCAGTTCGGTAATATGCCTTCGCTCCCTCTTGGTCTTGACAATCAACAAGGCGTTCCCCGTGGACATGGGCGACGACACAGCGTAAATGTGGTAAACAAGACGCCTTCTCAGAACGCGCAAGGGATTAACATCGGCGGGTTCAACGGCCAAGAAGGCTTCGATGATGGCTTTGCCCCTTCCTCTTTCGGCGGCCACTCTCGCCAGGCATCCCGTGCCGACTCGAGCTGGCGCATCAGTACGTTTCGTTTGCATTGCCAGCTGAGCATCTTATTGAACTAAGTTTTGTAGATGGTGGTGTTGGTGGCATGCAACCCAACACCGCTTTTGCTTCCGATCTTGCTCAGGCGCAAGCCCAACTCCAAAGTTTGCAACAGTTCCGCGCCGCCGCCGGAGGCCATCATCACAAGATGCCCTCTTTCAGCTTCCCCAACATGCTGCCCAATATGATGGCCGCAAATATGATGGGATTGGGTCTCGGCGGTTTCAATCTCGTCCAGCAACAACAGCAGTTCCAGTCCCAGTTGCAACAGCAACCTCAGCGCAAATCCTTATTCGCGCCTTACCTTCCCCAGGCATCCCTGCCTCCCCTTCTTGCTGCCGGCAAATTGGTCGTTGGTATCTTGCGGGTCAACAAGCGCAACCGATCTGATGCCTATGTAGCTACAGAAGTCTTAGACGCCGACATTTACATCTGTGGCTCCAAAGACCGAAATCGCGCCTTGGAAGGTGACATCGTCGCTGTTGAATTGTTGGACGTTGACGAAGTATGGGGTACTAAGAAGGAGAAAGAGGAGAAGAAGCGCAAGAAGGAAGAGAACTCTGCCTACGACATCAAGTCTTTCTCCGGTCGCAAAGACGACAAGAAGAAGGACGACGTGGAAGTTGAAGGGCAAGGTCTCATGCTTTTTGAGGACGAGGAGTAAGCAACAATGTTTGGGCATGAGTCCATTTGCTAACGGCTCTGTTGCAGGGTGACCGACGAAATCAAACCCCAGTTCGCTGGTCACGTCGTAGCTGTCGTCGAGCGTATGCCCGGACAACTCTTCTCAGGAACCTTGGGTCTCCTTCGACCTTCCTCTGCAGCGACTAAGGAGAAGCAAGAGGCTGAGCGCCGAGAGCGCGAGGGTGATCGTGGAGACGAACCTCGTCGTGCCCCGATTGAGCGCCCTAAGATTGTTTGGTTCAAGCCTACCGACAAACGAGTGCCGTTAATCGCTATTCCCACCGAACAAGCCCCCCCAGACTTCGTCCAGAACTCGGACGATTATGTGAACAAGCTCTTCGTTGCCTGCATCAAGCGCCACGTAAGTGTTGTTTTATTGTGTTGATCTCTGAGCTTTACTTACTCTGTCACAGCCTATCAGTTCACTTCATCCGTTTGGAACTTTGGTCGAAGAACTTGGGCCTATTGGTGATATTGAAGTTGAGACAAGCGCCCTGTTGAAAGATTGCAACTTCCCCACGGAGGACTTCACTGATAACGTCCTCAAATGCTTGCCACCCGTGCCATGGACGTAAGTCGCAGTACCGGCCCTTTTGCTTTCCCCTCTGATTCAATGTATCTTTAGGATCTCCGATCATGAGCTGGGTGTTCGCAAGGATCTGAGAGCCGAGAGGATATTCACGATTGATCCCCAGACGGCCAAAGATCTTGACGATGCATTGTCTGTGAAGGTGAACGAAGATGGTACATACGACGTTGGCGTCCACATCGCCGATGTTTCGTACTTCGTAAAACCTAACACCGCATTGGATCGCGATGCCCGCAAGCGTGCCACCAGTGTTTACCTTGTCCAGCGAGCGGTTCCTATGCTCCCTCCTGCATTGAGCGAACGACTATGCAGTCTTGTGCCTGGTCAAGACCGACTAGCATTCTCTGTGGTTCTAACCTTCACCAAGGACGGCCGAGTTGTCAAGAAGTGGTTTGGCAAGACTGTAATCAAGTCGGCCGCTCAGCTCTCCTATGCTGACGCGCAAAACGTTATCGAAGGCAAGACGCTTGGTAACGTGGCCGTTATCCCAGAGCACAATGCTGCGGATATCGCGCACGACATCAAGGTCTTGGAAGACATTGCTAAACACCTTCGAGCCCAGCGTATCGACAATGGCGCTCTTAGCTTGGAATCCCTGAAGCTGTCTTTCTCTCTCGACGTCAATGGCTTCCCTACAGATTGTGGCCCAGTGGAATACACAGACGCGAACAGGCTCGTCGCCGAGGTGCGTTACTTGCTTTATGTACTGATATATGCATTAAAAATCAATACAGTTCATGCTTGCTACCAACATTGCCGTTGCTCAACACATTGCCGTCCATCTACCGGAGCAAGCACTTCTCCGCCGTCACGATCATCCATTAGAGCGAAGGCTGGTGCGTTAGCTCCCTCCCTCCCTGATGATACCATGGCGCTAACTTATCCACAGAAAACCTTTGTCGAGCGTGCGGCAAGACTTGGCTACACCATGGATGTGTCGTCGTCTGGTGCTCTGATGCGATCATTCGAAGCTGTCAAGGATCCTTCCTCGCGTCGCCTCTTGGAGCTCCTCTGCTTCAAGGCTACCCAGCGTGCTAAGTACTTCTGTGCCGGCATGTTGGACATTGCCAAGTACCACCACTTCGCGCTTAACTCCCCCCTTTACACTCATTTCACGTCGCCAATTCGCCGATACGCTGACGTCTTGGTACACCGAGAACTGGAAGCCATCCTTCAACAGAGTGCTTGTAAGTTGATTTGTCTTCCGCAGTGACTATTTCTCACAATATCCCAATGATTTCTGAGCAGCCGACATCAAGTTCAGCATGGATCGCGACGCCGTGGCCAAAGTCGCCCAGCAGTGCAACATGTGCGTACTTCGATGAACTCTGAGAACCTTTTACTGATCTATACTCTCGCAGCAAACGCGATTCCGCTCGCCTCGCTCAGGAACAATCCGCTCATCTCTTCCTCTGCGTCCTCATCGCCGATCTCACCCAACGCTACGGACCTGTTGTTCGTCAGGCTAAAGTTGTTGGTGTCTTGGATGCAGCATTTGATGTACTCGTCCCCGAGTTTGGCATCGAGAAGAGAGTTCACGCCGATCAAATGCCCATTGATGTAAGCGGCCCTCGTTCTATGACAATAAGTTCATCGGACTGACAAGGCATCTTAGAACCACGTTTACGACGAACATACTCATACTCTTCAGATATACTGGTCTAACCGTGATGTGATCACATGGTTGGCCGAGAACAGCGATGATGAGCATTTGAAGAAGGTCAAGCAGAATGCGGAGCAGCACGCCCTGAAAATGGAGGTCGCCTCGCGTTCCGTCCACGACGAGAAAGCTCTTTTCGACGAAGATGATGCGGATGAGGACGAAATCGTTCTAGGCCGCAGCAATCCAGCGGAGGACCTCAAGGAGACCTCGAAGCAACGCCTCTTGTCCATCGCTAAGGTCAAGCCTGAGTTTGAGGGTTTACGACAGACCAACGTTGGTCACAAAATCCAGGATATCCGTGAACTCATGACGGTTCCCGTACGTTTCCTTACCTCCCTTTTTGGCTCCAAGCTCACCTCCTTCTAGGTCATCGTCACCGCCGACCTCACCAAGAGCCCACCGGTTATCAAGGTCTACAGCGTCAACCCTTACGCTGAGAACCAGAACTGACCCCAACGGATAAATAATTCCATGACCAACTCCCCCTGTATTTGTATTCCGACATTTCACGACCATATGCTTTCCTTTTCTTTGCCATTCCTTAAGACCAAACGGAAGCCGTCTTCATAGCCACTTTCGATGCCTATCGCTCAGGAAACAATCCTATATGGTCTGTAGTCTGTTACGTTCATGTATAACTTCAACTACGCGAGGAATAATTACGTCTATGCTTGGATCCCAAACCTGTTTCCTGAGTGTTCGAGTGTATTCAGTGGCAAGCTCAAAGGATCTACAACGGTACAATGCTCAACCTGATATATTGATGCTACATAAACGAGATATAAGAACGACTGTAGCTACTTAGCTTTGTGCGAATTAGATATCAACTTGAATGTAAAACTCTGGTACAAGAATGCGTAACAATAAATGAGACAACGCACTGACGAAATACAAGTGCTATTACAGTATAAACGAAGTGAGTGTGATCATAAATGAGTATGGCTACGAGTTGAGTATGAATGAGTATGAGAACAAATATCAGTACCAAATTTGCTAGATCCAGCCAGCGGGAGGTGTTTGCTCCGGTAATCGACGAATGGAGTCGTTGCTACTTTGGCTTCGGCTTCGTTGGCTACCGAGCCATGATTGTGGGGTAGGGGGAGAGCGGGCGTTGTGTGGGGTGGAACCTGCTGAAGTAGGTGGGGTCTGTGGGTGTTCCTCGGGTAGCGGGGGCCGAGAAGCGACAACTTTCTTCGCTGAAACTTGAGTGGTTTCGTGTTCTTTATCCTTGATGCTAGCATCCAGCGACTCCGGTATGCTGTGCACCGACGCCTGCATACTATGTATTGAACCCGTTCTCGAGATCGAGAACGAACTCGACGACGACGACGGGGTACCGCTTTTCTGTCGGTGGCGGAGCTGTGACTTTACTGTCCGAGGCGATACGCTGCGCACGAAGAGAGATGGGTTGGGGCGGGAATCGAGGCGAGAGTAGCGTGTGAGTTCCTTCGTGCAGAGCTCGACGAGGGCGTCGAGGCCCAGGAAGTGGGCTTCGTCTCGGAGCTCGAGGAGAGACTCGAAGCGCGTGGAGTTGGAGGTGAGGTAGGCGTTTGTGGAGGGGAGTCTCACGGTGTGAGGGAGGACTTCGGGGTGTTCATTTAAGCCGAGAGGGGAGCGGAGGTAGTGGAGGATGTGAGCATATCTGCGAAAGTAACAGATGAGTAATCAGACAATTGAGCATGGAGAGGAAAAACTTGCGGAGCACTCGGTCTGTCCAGGAAGAGGTGCATGCTGAACGAACTCTGGGAGAGCAGTCCCAACCCAGTGAGGTGATGCTGGTACGTTGACATATCATCACTCTGGTTCGAATATATCGACGCCGCGTCGTTCTCTTTTCTCCTCTGTGTGCAGGAGGGAAGTGAGGTAGGATGCGAGATGTGATGTACGGGAGCACAACGTATCAACAGTTGTGCGATAGCTCGAGGTTGATGTTTCCAACGTAATGATAATTTTGGAGAGGTCAATTGCACTACTTGGTATCTCGGAGAGTAGGATTGCACGGAAAGCTGGGGGAGGGGCGGGTGGTGGCACGCCAGCGTCTGCGTTAGGGATTGCTGAGGTAGAAGGGAGAGGTGGCACAGGGAAGTCTTCACCACTGTAAGACGGTGTTGACCTTTCAATGGCGATTGCCTGCGGGGCAGGCCTTGGTCCCATTGGGGGAATCTGTGGCGTGTTCTCTCCTGGAGGCGGAGGCGGAGTGCGGCGTAATTCCCTGGGTGGCATTGAGAATGACAATGAAGATGCTTCTGAAATGAAGGAGTTCGGGTCTGATAAAGGAAGGGCTGGCAGGGGAGGGCTGTACGGGGGCGAAGGCAATTCGCCGTGAATGCTCGCCTGATCTACCTGGGGGCGCTCGGAGATTCCGGTGATCAGCTCACGCTCTACACGACCAACAGTCCCTTCGACCTCGTCCACTTCAGCAAGTGACTCTTGTGAGACCGGTGCGCCGAATCTCTGTTGCCTAGCTGCGAGCTGGCGCTCCTGTAACCTTCCACGCAGAGAATCCGTCGATGGGAGGCGGTGATGTTTAGGCTTCGATATAGTTGTTGATGATGATGCTGAGACCTCTGGTTCTGATTTGGGCACAAGCGAAGATGGCTCGAATGATTGCTCTCCGTACGTGAGGCGGACACTGGAGTCTCTCAGGGCCTCATCTGGGGTGCGTACTACGGTGGCGCCGGCGCCGAGAACACCTCGCCTCTGGGGGCTGAGAATTTCAATGGATCGAATAGACTTGTCCTGTCGTCCTGACACGGAGCCGCTGTTGTTCCTGCTCAACCAATGCATTGGATTTGAGATAGAAGGTCGATTCCGATGGTGCCCACCGGGGGTCGTCGTCGGTGGCGAAAACTTGAGTGTAGACGCAGCTGCAGCAGCAGACGAGGAGGCAGAAGAAAAGTCGTGCTGCATTGGATGGGATATAGAGACGGGGGTGCGATTCCTGCGTGGTGGTGGTTGAGGAGAAGAAGCAGCAAGCATGATGGATGGATGTGGGCTTTGGCTGCGAAGCTGGGAAGTCGCGATAATATATAATACAAGCGACAACAATAGCCCTTTCAGCACAACAATAGACTTCGCGTTGTTTGGCGCGTTGTTTGGATCTGATGCCGCCGACCCTGAAAGGCACCCCCTGTTCACATAGGAGGCCTTCCTCGTCCACTCAGCTTCAAGCGATCATATACTTGCAGTCAACTTGGACTGCTCTCTTTTATAAATGGGGCAACTGTATAGATAGGAAGCTATTGCCGGTGCCTCATTGATAGCACCATAAGACGACGTCAAAGCTGCTTGGACCGCGAAACCATGCATATTCCTCATGTCAACCACCAGTCAGTGTCTCCTTGCGGGCTCGTATCTTTGAGATAGCGCTATTGACCCCGAGGAGGGTACCACCAGATGTAATCCCCCTTCACAGATGGACCGCAAGGTGTTTCACCGGCATAAAGCTTTTGCTCATGGTCATGCTAGAGCTTGTGCCCGTCCACATGTCCGGTAAAAAAATATTCAGTGCTTACGATTGGTTTTTAGTTCCGTACTCTCACGTATTCGCCGTTACGTCCTACGGTAGGACATATATCCCGGACCCCAAATCCAAATTTCCACTTGGTGCGGACCAAATTAATGGAAGTGGACGGCATGAGACTGCAACACTGCAGTCGTGTCACTGACCAGATGAACCACATTCCGAGAATAGCCCTACCACGCCGAAGCAGCACGTCGCCAGCTTACTTCCAAGATCGACCCACTCTAAATTCGGTTTCTCGGACTCACTACGATCAACAGGCGCCCATAACTCGGACTGCATGGTACCCTCACCCTCAGCTATGGACGACGTCGACCCAATAACGCTCAAATACCAGCAATCCATTCCATTAGTCCTCCTTCTCGCGTCGAGCCACCTCGCTGCCTTCCACGTCGCACGTCTACGCCCTCTCGCCAATCCCTCTATTCAATTGGCTTCCCTGCAAGATTCTGACTCGCCCTTCTGCCTGAAATGCGGCTCGTTGTACACGCACGCCGGAAACACCCGCATCGTCCGTGTTCGCCACAAGATCTCACCTTCGAAGAGGGAACGAGGCCTCCAAGAACAGCAAGAACAGCACAATGGACGTGTCAAAGTAAAAGGAAAAGATAACTACGAAGGCAATGTGGGAAACAAGGACTCGGTGGAGCGTGGATACTCAACAGCAGAAGAAGTGCTTGCGACAGAACGTGTTTCGAGGGTTCTCCAACGTAGTTGTGACGCGTGTGGCTGGGTGTCGAGGATTCCGATTCCGCCACGACGAAAGGACAAGGCGACATCCCTCCCGAAGAAGCTTAAAGTTCCTGCCACCGAGCTGCCTGTCTCATCGCTCCCATCTCCCATACAATCAGACTCAGCCACATCTGCATCATTATCCAAAGCATCAATAAAATCTTCGATCAAACCCAAGGAGGCTCCCGCGCCTACCGCGATGCTCACCCCAACATCAGCATCAATGAGTCGCAGCAAATCGCGCTCAAAGAGAAGCACACTTCAAGACATGCTCGCCCGGAATCGCAAGCAGGAAGCTAATCGCTCCCAACCATCGGAATCAAATGATCTTGCGGCGTTCTTGACCGGTCTCCAATGATGTCCATTACAGTTTGGATAATCATTGAATGTCTCGAGCGCTGGTCTAATGTATACTACTTTTACGAGTGGAACGAACGAACAAGCAGCAAACGAACAAGTGAACGAACGAACGGGTCCAATACACTCAACCACTGTCCGGTTGCTTGCCATGTCCCAGCTCTATCGAAGCCTGCTGCGATCTTTCCTTCGTTATCGGTGTTGAAGCGATGAAGCGCCCTGGCCAGAATGGAATGAAGACGGAGATGGCGATGAAAAGGGGCAGCGTATCAAGGCAGTAGAACAATTTCTCTGATGTGGCGAGGGGTCCCACGAACCCTTCTGATAGCTCGACAGTTCGGAAGACGGATCGAATCTAAAATTATACGCCGACGGTGAGACACAAATGCATGACGCACGGAAGGGGAGTGGGGCTTGGGTGGAAATGTAGAAGACGCACCAGGATACCAATGCAACTAATGACCAACACACACCCTAGAGCGCGCCAGTCATTGTACCACGCCTTGTTTGAGTCGATGTTCCAGATTTCCTGTCGGCGGGTATACACTCGATATAGGAACGAGAGAAGTATAATCGTGAAAACGGTGAACGAGAGTAACTGCGCGGCCAAGCCAGCAAGGAAGATCTGTGTGTTTATACTTCAGTCATTTATCTGTCTGAGATGATAAGACAAGTGCAATGTACATTAGAACCAATTTCGTTTGTGTGGAGGTCGCGACTTGAGGCTGACACGCCTCCGCCGGCAGCCTGGACAAGGAATGTAACGACATCTGATGTGACGAAGGCAATGGTGATTTGTCGAGGTCTGACAACCAAGTATTCATCGCAATCTATGTATGCGGCCAAACGACCTAGTAGGACGTATGTCGCCGCAATAAATGCGCATGGCTGTAATGGGGTGGTTGGTAATCTCGATGATCCAGCCGAAGGCGCCACTCACCGAAAGCACGACGAATAGATATTCTGCGATGTACAGCCCCGTCCCCTGCGGCTGGAAATGCAGGCCGATTCGTAGGGCAATTCCAAGTGCAAATGCTACCAATTAACGCGTTTAAACACACACACATATATTATTTATGGATAAGAAAGGTGCATTCGACGTACTGTAGCACCCGATCACCATTGCGAGCATATATTTCGCCCCTCGTTTGTATGTCAGCCATGTCTGAATGAGTCCAACAGCGAGAACAAGAGCTAACACCTCAATTTAGTATTCCGGTGAGACCAAAACGATGATAGTCACTCACCGAAAGCAATTCCTGAAATTGTGGTGTTCGAGATATATCGTAGGGGGTTACAGAAATCATTCCGGGGATCAAGGTATGGGTCCGGACATGGAAAGTCCCCTCGAGCTGCTAAAACGAAAGTGGGGTGGAGGGAGAGGGAGAATGCGGCAATAATGGCGAACCACCGCAAAACGGTGCTGCACAGAGTCATGATGGTCTTAGAGGTACAGTGAAGAGAGGGCTCAAAGTCAAATCTGAAATCCCAGCAAGGTGTCGATATAAGTATGCGGGGCCGACGATGCCGACGGAAGCACAAAGTATGACCGCGTCCGACCTCGATCAATACATTTCTTCAAAAAAGGATCAAAGCCTGCATGACGACTGTGTAATAGCGACTAGCGACTTCTTATCAGACGTCTGCCCTCCGAGATGACCTGCTCGAGCCTGTGCGCTGGTGGCAACGGCGCCAGAACCCGTTGAAAGCAGAGATTGCCGCGGAAGCATCCCAACGGAACGCAATCTCCCAAGCCAAAAGCTCCAAGCGCATAGGGTGAGGTCCAATTTTGGCACTGAAGTAGGCAATTTACCGAAGATTGCAGGTATTATAAATCAACGGTCGTGTGGCAAGCTTGGGCGGTATAAGATGAATCCAGGTCCCAGTATCGTTACGGGGATAAAGACAGAGTGAATGGGGCGATCAGACCAATGTGCAGCAGGCTGCAACAGGCCTGTTCCGTAGGGAAGGGTATCGATAAGCCGACATGAAATTTGACTTTGACATACGGCGTGTACAAGAAACAGGAAACTACCCCTTCGGTGCCCAGAGGTCATACAGGTCCTTCTCCGTCACAGGATTGAAGCACGATATCATCGCAGGATCCGAGCGCACGACAATTTTTCGTGTCGTAGAAGGATTGGCTGTGACCGCGGTGCGGAAGGACGATCGAGCCATCGAATCGCTCAGCTGGAGCTTCGGGGAAGTGCCGTGTTGCGGGGAAGTTTCTGAAGAGGAGGTCAGGGTCGGAGATCCAGCACCTCCCGCGGGAATAGAAGGCTATTTGCGATATTTTCAGTAGGACCGTATGCCTGGCGCATTAGCCCGTAGAGTACACACCTCCCCAAGCCCAGTATTGTTACGGTTTCTCAACCCTGTACTAGGGTTTGCGGGAGAGCCTGTGAGGAAGTAAAGTGGATTTGGTACCCATGTCGACCTTACAGAGCTCAAGCTCACCTGTCGTTGAATTCATGAAGAGTGCTGAACGAGGCTGAACGACTCAACATGCCTCAGGGTTCGTAGACGTGACACACAGTCCCGTGACTCCGTTACACCGCGCCATTTGATGATTCGCTAAAGGAGGCCTTTATGTTCAATCCACCACCATAACTCTTGCCTTCATAACTCTCTTCTCATCAGTGTCGATATCCTGTGATGAACATATTCAGAAGTCGTACGTGTCGAACCCGGATGTCTTCCCTGGTTGCCCGTTGCTTATCTTATCTGAAACAGTGATTGGCAAAGTTTGGCGTATGTAATTTCCATCCAAGTTGGCAAGAAGGTCGCCTGACTCTTTGGCGTCGCCAGATGACCCAAATGCTGCTGAAGTGGTGAAGATATCTACGGGTCAGCTGTATCTTGTCCGCCCTGGCAATATTCGCTCGTCCCGAGAATGCATGTTGGTTATACACCCAACTGCCTTTGGATCGCCACCGCTCATCTCTATGTAGATTCAACGATGCGATGATCACTATCAGGCGCGTTCCCACCGTGGAACACAATTTCCAACTTGTTGTAACGCGCGTGTACGAGGAGGGCGATGAGGATTTGCTAGAGGATGAAGACGAAAGTGAGTTCATCCCTCCCAACTGCAATGACTTGACTTATCCAAATGCAGCGGATGCCGAACGAGTGTGTCTCATAAGCGGGGAACTGGAGTTTCATACCGGGGTGACAGACGGCGAGCCGACCTTCATTTGGAGGGATCTGCAAGGAGACATCGACGAACTCTACGAGTTTGTAGCTATCGGTACTAACGCACCGACGCGAGCGTTCTTCGAAATGTGTATGTATCGCGCCATGTTCGAGCGGAAGTACAAACGAGCCGGAGACAACGCTGTTGATAAAGAGCTCGAAGAGTTTATCTGGCAGTACGTCGTTGCTCAGTTCACTAACTGCTTGTGTGCATTGACATCATACTAGGCTGCCTACGCCTACCAAGAAACACACGAATCCAAAGAAGGCCTCAAGGGGATCGCCACCTGGGAAACAGACTTCCGCCGTGAAATCGGAAGACGACCTACCGAAAGTCGAACCTACCCCGGAGTCTCCCGGTGCCAGCAGAGCATCTGCTGAATACGAGGTGAACCCTATAGCCACATACTCGGCGCTTTTGTCGGTTCCCGCCGGCCTGCACCAATGGAACACCGACACCGAGAACTTCGAGCCTTGGGGTGACGCCGTGGCGCGTATTGTACAAGATCCAGATGATCAATACAGCTTCTATTTGGCAGCTACTCTCAATGATTCTCGGTTCATTGGACACAAGGTAACGACGGACATGAACCAGAAGTACTCGAAGAAGATCTTTACGGTGACATGGAATAACATTGATCGCGATGGCTCGCAGGCGAGTTGGGTTCTGCAATTCCAGAACCTTGAGGACTTCGAGGC
Source organism: Pleurotus eryngii var. eryngii (assembly GCA_029467805.1). Taxonomy (NCBI): domain Eukaryota; kingdom Fungi; phylum Basidiomycota; class Agaricomycetes; order Agaricales; family Pleurotaceae; genus Pleurotus; species Pleurotus eryngii. Next base: position 2,703,909 of record SZVJ01000009.1, on the reverse strand, counting down.
GTTCCAGAAGTTGCTTGGTCAATGTATGTGGGAATCTCTCAACCGTTTGCCCTACGCGAAAGTCAAGGTGCGTTGAATTGACAATTGTTGTAATGTTGGTTCTTATATGTCCATCTGATGTACTTAATGATAGTCTGAAGAACAACGTTACATTGAGAGTGCCAATGAAGACGTTGAGATGGCCGATCCCGAGTACGAAGATGAAGACGACGAAGAGGAGGTACTCGACGAACTGGACCCCGACGCAGGTTAGCGACCCATAGCTTGTCCTTCCGTTTCCTATACCGATTGTTTGTGCACCTTCGTACTAGGCGGGTCAGATGAAGAGTCGGGCCCCGAAGAGGACGAGGACGATGTTCCCGAGATGTTCACTAATGGAGACTTCAATTCCCAATTGACGGTTGGTTATAAGAACGATCGCTCATACGTCCTACGCGGGAACACCCTTGGGGTTTTCAGCCACACAAACGACGATCAGGTCAAGTATTACAACTCCATCAAGAAGATCGGCACTCCAAAGGGCAAGGAGTTCAAGCCCAAGCATGTAATTATAGTGTTTCTCACCCCGAACGATTCTTAAACTTAAGTTCCTGGCTATATAGATCATGTTGCACGATCAGGACAGCAAGATGGTGCTGATGAACCCATCCGAACCCAATTCTCTGTATTCCCTCGATCTCACGGTTGGGAAAGTAGTCGAAGAATGGAAGGTTCACGACGATATTTCCGTTAATGCTGTCGCGCCAGACAGTAAATACGCCCCAACTACCCGCGAACAAACGCTGATTGGCGTCTCCCACAATGCACTTTTCCGCATTGACCCTCGTGTCTCTGGCACGAAGCTCGTCGAGTCACAGTTCAAGAATTACGCAACCAAGAATGCTTTCTCGGGCGTCGCCACCACGGATTCTGGCAAGGTTGCTGTCGCCAGTTCGAAGGGTGATATACGGCTGTATGACTCCATTGGGAAGAACGCCAAGACAGCGTTACCGCCACTTGGTGATCCAATCGTTGGTGTTGATGTTACTGCTGATGGGCGCTGGATTATTGCGACAACGAAGACATACCTGCTCCTCATTGATACCCTTATTGGCGAAGGCAAATACCAAGGATCATTGGGTTTTGATCGAAGCTTCCCGGCTACGGCAAAGCCCATGCCTCGTCGCTTGCAACTGCGTGGCGAGCACGTCGCGTATATGAAAGACGAAATTAACTTCAGTCCCGCACGGTTAGTCCTTCACTCTGTGCTCCATTGATAGTTATCTCTAACCGCCGTTCAGGTTTAACCAGGGTGAAGGCCAGCAAGAGAATGCTATTGTCACTTCAACGGGCAAATTCGTTGTAGCTTGGGACTTCACGAAGGTGAAGCGGGGGCAACTCGATAAGTACGAGATCAAGAAATACGAGGACCATGTCGTCCAGGATAATTTCAAATTTGGTGATGACAAGAACATCGTGAGTTCCATCTTCGCTAGCGTCCCTATCATTCGAATTTATCACATCGAATCAATCAGATTGTTGCGCTGTCTAACAATGTTCTGGCATTGAATAAGAAAGGCCTTACTAGACCCACCCGTAAATCTTTGGGAGGGGGTTTGGCGGGCTCATCAACCATTGTCAACAGCCCGTGGTAAGTGGTGGTTTCGATATACCCCTAGGTGTACACGGTTTCTGTCTAGCGTTGTATCCATCTTTGTATATACTCTATGTACCCTGGTATGTAAAACACTGTAATACGAGAGCCTCGGCGGTTAAATAGTCAGCCGCCAGAGTCGTTGAAGTAAGAGTGTGTCCGAAAGGTAGTCTAAGGGCGGGAAGGAGTGACAGCGGATGTAAGTACAAGAAATATATAGGTATGACGGAGGGTCGTGATTAGCGATCCTTCATGGATTGCTAGCTCTTCCGCGGTGCGGGAGAATCGCGGGAGTCTACGTAGCGGCCTATTCCAAAGTTCCAGCAGATTCTCGGGATCATCAAGGTGAACCCGAGCAACAGTGTTGTCCAGAGCATGGGGCTCCAGTTCCAAGGCTCCCATTTCTGATCGCCCAAAGCCCACAGGGTGACATAGGCATGCAAGATATCACCGATAAGGAGTGGTATGAGCAGGGAGCCGACTATCTTCTCTTGTAGTGCTGGGTTCGAGGAGAGATGTCGCCGAGCGGTGGTCAAAACGAAAATGTTTATGACACCGATCAGGCCACAGACGTTGGCCAACTGCACTACCGTAACGAATGTTGCGCGGGGAAGAGGGCCTGATGGGGGTCCTCTCGAGCCCCAGGGTGCCTGTGCATCATGAGTCTGCAGTTCGAAAAATCATTAGCGTTGATAAATGCCTCAGTGAGCAAGATGAATTCACGATCTTGGGGTCACTATTCATCCAACATTAGCCAACCCAAATATTTATAATAAGCATCGAGACGGAGAAGACTTACAAAAGCGTGCCAATGAACCCCATGGTCGTCAGAAATGGCTCGTATATGCCAAAGATGGCGTAATATACATCTGGGAGTGCAGAGATGGGGGTCATTTCGCAAGCAGCTGCGAGAACGGACGATGGGTATGTTTTATGCAAGTAGATATGAAATCTCGGCTCCGGAGGTGACGAAACCCAATGATGGCCCAGGTGATTGTGGTGAATAAAGTAGAATGAGTTCCTTCACTCCTGGGACGTATCTACGAAGAAAACAAGATTAGGAGGAGAAGGGCCGAGGAATATCAGAAAAGAAGGAGAATTGCTGGAATATTGAACGCTTGGATGATTGAGCGCATCTGAGTGGCCTCTCATTGAATCCATGTTTCACGTAAGCAAGATGTGTGGCCGGAGGGGTTGAACGTGAGTGTCCCTGGACCGGCCCTAACTCGGAATCCCTACTTCAGCGTGACGCCACAAGGTTTTTTCTTCATTCTTACACCACGATCCTCTATAAACCATGGTGGGCAATGAGACGCTCGACGCTGCCAAACCTAATGGCGGGGACCAAGAATGCTCTCCTGAATGGAGATGGTAGATAAAATGCTTGTTATTGCTTGGTTTTTCCACTTGGAGTGAGCTTCGCTTCTACCTGACATTCACGTATCATACGTTCTAGTTCCGAGTTGTGCATGCAACATGTTGTAATGATTGGTATGGGAAAATAAATAGTGCATCGGATAAATACTTGTGGGGGGAAACATCTTACTCGGGGGTTTGCTGAGGCTCGCCAAAGAACTTGAGGGCCGAAAGATATTCTTCGTGCTCCTTACGGTGGTTCACAACGGCCTTGTCCACTCCGCGACGCCAGTCAGCGAGCCCAATCTGTGGAAATTTTCAGTACCGAGGATGGAAGCAATATACTTCGTGGTGGGTACGTACCCATCCAATGGTACCATATACGATGTCCAAGAGCACATTATTGTGAGGGGTAGCACCCCGTGTGCTCGAACGCATCAAATTTCCAATGAGGTCTACAGCAATGTGGAAATGTCCTTTTTGAACACCTGGAAAAGAAACGATGGGTAAACATGAGGATGGAGTGCCCGAGCGTAAGCATACCATCGAGTAGTCTCTCAGCTACTTGCTCTGGTTGAAGGCCACCGTCATCTTCCTCTATTTTGAGTGTGATTTTGGGCTTCGTTTCATTCTCCTTGGCATATCCGGGGCTGAATATAGTGCCGGGGAAGAGAATGTGCACGCCGATGTCGTATAACAACAACTCGGAGCGCAGGGTCTCAGCCAATCCTACACACCGAGCGGTGAGACCAGCCGATGGAATGAAAAGGACGAGTTCACACCTCGTAACGCGTGCTTGGCGGGTGAGTACGTGGAGTACCCGACTATGGACATATATCCCAGGACGGATGATATGAAGACAAGTTTCCCGCGAGAGCGCGATTTAACCATTCGCTTAGCTGCTGCCTTCCAATCGGTCTAGCGAACGCCATGAAGCTAGGCAGAGGGACTTACATGAGCTGTCCAAGCTTGCACCCAGTAGCCATTATCCATGCCCTCCCTCATTGAGCACTCGTCTTGTTCCACGAAAAATCCCGGAGTCGATGCACCCGCACACATGAAGACTACATCCGGACAGCGTCCACCATGTGGTTGACAAGCGGCTTCGAGGGCCAGCGCGGAGCTTGTGGCATCATTGAGTGAGAATGAGTATGACTTCAGTATTTGATTCGGGTTCTGTCGTTCCTTCTAAAATTACAGTATACGCGTGGTCACAAATTATAAACATAGCGAATGAACGTAACTAACCTCCATCAATTCCACAGCCTTTCGCAAACGCTCTTCATTGCGAGCAACTATAGAAACGTCCGCACCTTTCTGGGTCAACAGGATCGCGAGAGAAAGCCCCAGGCCTGTCGAGCCACCTGTAACATAACAATGCTGCGACGCGAGTTGATGTTTGTCAGAGACAGGCCAAGTTTAGGACATACCTTTCCACGGGGATCCCACTTCTTCGAGTTCGAGAACATCGAATACCCCAACACGACGCAGATAGACAAAGTAAGGATGGCCAGGTAGAGCAGATGGACCATTGGCATCTGTGCAGAAGCAACAAACGCGACTGGACAGGGGCTTGCCTCAGCAAGCAGAGGTAAATACGTCCCAAAGAAAATCGATCATGGCAATTGCCGATCACTTCTTGCCCTGTGCCTATATCTCCAGTTCACGACAGCCTCGATATGGGCTGGGGTAATCATGTGGAGTGTTTCACGTTCCGTTTCCTTGACAAGCGTGTCTCCCAGCTGCTTGTGGCAGAGCCAGAAGCTGATGTTCACTAAGATATGGAACTTGGGATTGGCTCTCGTCTCAGCTTCTCTGAATTCCGCCTTTCAATCTGTCATGGACACATTCAACCGTATGATGAGTATGCAATCTCTGGATCGTATCACTCCATGTCGAAGATGGAAGCATACGCAGTGGGATCCTGAGTTGTTGTATACTAGACGGACGTCAAATTCTTGATGGAGTCGTGTGCCAATGCTCGATGGCAGATATTAAATACTGCGAGTGTGCTAGTCATCTACAGCCCAAGCCATACGGTGCGCCCGACAAGTTCATTGCGATGGTATCATACCCTCCTGACGAGCCGGCTTCCACGATCCTCCTGGAACAAACGTTCGTAGCAGGCGACTTCATATGCGGCATAGGATACGGTATCAGCTCAGCACAATGTACACCTGGTGGGGGCTGACTCGAGCATTGTTGTCACAGGAATCCAGATTGTACTCTTCTTCTCATGTGCGGTCTACCTCTGGAAGCAGCGCAAGAGCAAACCGCAAACCATGTTCCTCCTGGTGTACATCATCGTCTTGTTCTGCGTCGAAACGATCTTCGAGGCTGTCCAAGCCCGCACGGTACAAGTCATCTATATTGACAATCGTGCCTATCCTGGAGGGCCGTGGCAATACTTTCTGGACACCCAGAACCTGGCCATCAACGTTATTTTCTACGCGACTACTTTCGTATTGACTTTCCTGTCGGACTTCCTGGTGGTAAATAGTTCTTGGTTTATCCTTGGCGGATGATCGCTGACCGATTCTCCTTATAGCTTTGGAGGTGCTGGGTTATATGGACCGCATCTGGTAGGCTGGCGGCGTACTTAGCTACGGCATTCCCAGCTCTCCTGCTGTTGGCTTCTTTTGGTAAGTGCCACCATCAAGTCCTTAACGCCGCCTAACGTTGATCATCACCAGTCATGGGCACGCTGTGGACGTTGCAGTCCAGTCAGCCTGGCTTATCGTTATACAGCAAGTTACCACTTGCGTATGGTACATCATATTACGCCATCTCACTCAGCGTCAACATTACCTTGACCATCCTCATTACTTTCCGCCTCCTGCTGTACCGCCACAGGATCAAGGAATCGCTTCCCGAGGAACATGCCAAACACTATGTGTCTCTCCTCACCATCATCATCGAATCGGCTGCCCTGTACTCGTTGTTCTCCATCCTGTTCCTCATCACGTACGCCGTGAACAACCCTACCAACCAAATCTTCCTTGGAATGGCGTCCTCAGCTCAAGTAAGTCTTTTGTCGTAGTAAATTTGCACGTTCTGACTGACGATATCCACCCTACAGCAAATCGCTGGTTATCTTATCATATACAGAGTCGCGGAGGGTAGGGCTTGGAAGAAGGACACGCTGACGCAATCGACGCTCCCCACGATGAACTTCCAGCCGGGCAAGAAAGAAAACTCGGGAACGGACAGCTCAACGACACAGACACAGATGTTCGGTGTATCCACACATGGTGTATCCTTAACGCCAGCGGCTTCTATTAGCAATTAGCATCGTTGTTCTTCCTCGTTGTCCATAGGGATTTCCCAAACATCGGACTGAGCCATATATTATATCTGTTGTAATAAATAGTAGTTCTATGTACTTAGCCTTCTTGTACCTCTCTAGCTGGCGGTGCTTGAGAGTTGTGAATTGGTCCCTGGAACCAGTATGTACGACCGATTGAGGTATTAAGAAGCAAACAAGGACAATCTACCAAAAGAGTAGGGGACTGACTCGGAATCACACATGCCACCTCCACACATCGTCCCTAACCACCAGCCCTCTCCCGACGATGATGTTGCCTCAATCGACGAGCCGCCCAGCGTACACGAGGGAATCCCCACTAGCAAAATATATCACCCTCTAGCCTTCCCTGTCCTCGCTTCATTGGCGCCAGCCTCTATCTTTGGTGTTCTCCTCAGGCTTGGGCTGCAGGCCTTGGCGACATATGATGGGCAATGTATATTCTCATTAGCATACGCACAGGCCCTTGGGTGCTTCATTATGGGATTCTGCCTTCAACTGAAGGGCCCTATTGGGAACTAGTGCGTTTTCGCTTGTGTTATTATTTGGTGAGTTTTAACGACTCTTGTTTCTTAACGTCGTAGTTATGGACCACTGTATACTGCAGTAGGAACAGGTACGATGTTGCCCTATCCCCTGGTTGGAGATTCCAATGCTAGTCACCCCTAGGATTTTGTGGTTCTCTAACAACGTTTTCCGGCTGGGAGCTGGACGTGTTCAATTGTTGGCTCAACGCTGATAGAAACAGTCGAGCAGGTCTCCGCGACGTAGGTCGTTTTAATGATATATACACTAGCTCCTAGAGTTTCACCGTCTCATAGTCCATGGATGGACTTGGCAAAACCGTCTTCACACTCACCCTAGCTTTGGGTTCATTTACCTTTGGATCCAAGCTTGCAACCGTCGCATTGCGCCACTTCAGGTTTCCTAGAACGCCCTCTAGAACGACGCGATACTTCATGACCGCGATTTCCGTGTTGATCTGGGCTGCTACTTTCCCTACGTACTTTCGACTTCCGCCATCATATCGACATCAAGCAACTGCGGCCTTGCTATTTGCCTACCCTGGCACACTCACGCGGTATCTCTTATCAATACGTCTCAATCCTGCCCTCAAATCATTCCCCCTCGGCACCTTTGCCGCCAACATGCTCGGAACGGCGTTATTAGCGACTTTTCATGTCCTACAGAACCTCGGTGCTCCGCGATCGTCGAATGCTTGCGCGCTGCTACAGGGGTTAGCAGATGGGTACTGCGGTTGCTTGACAACTGTAAGCACATTTGCTGCCGAAGTAGCCAACTTGCGATTCAGCAAGTCGGTGCGATACGTGCTTGTAAGTTGGGGAGTGGGGCAGCTAATATTATTGGTGATATTGGGACCGTCATTTTGGGCAGGAAATGTCAGTGAACAGCGTACATGTATTTTCCCTTAGACTTCCTGGATGCCATGTACTTCATAACGAAAGCGAATATTTTGCAAGATGATCACCCCGCAAATGGAGATCTGAGTTTGAATTCGCATAGCTTCCTTGTACCACATCGGTCCACTAAAACATACCGTCAGAAAACGAGGCAATCGCTCTCCCATCGGCCGCCTCGCAGATGTCTCGCCAGGCTCCTTCAAACGAGCCTTCCCAGGCTGAACTAGAAGAGGAAGAACGAATGGCTCCTGGCGAGGGCGATGAAATCATGGAAGAAGACGAAATCGAGGAACAGGAGGATGGATACAGTACGCTTCATTCGACTTCGTTTCACAGCCGATGTCACGGCGCTGACACTGTGTCTGATTCCTACCATGAACTCAGCCTCGTCGACCCCGACCTCGACGCTCACTTGGATCAGCTGGTTCTGTTCACTGCCTGGACACGAGTATTTCTGCGAGGTGACGGAGGACTTCATCGAGGATGACTTCAACCTCACGGGCTTGAACGGAATGGTGCCATTTTGGAAGGAGGCGATGGAGATGGTCCTGGATGTCGAGCCAGGTGCGTATCTGAATCCCGCTAGCTGTTCGTTCGATGTTGTTGAACAAGAGCATCAGACGAGGACGCTTCCAAGATTCCAGATGTATCAATTGTTGAATCGTCGGCGGAATTGCTTTACGGGCTTGTGCACCAACGATTCATACTAACCCGCGCCGGATTGCAAGCGATGGTACGCTTCATTCCCTTCCACTACTCAAATACTTGGCATTAAGGTCTCGCTAGGTTGAAAAGTACGAGAGCGGGATATTCGGCTCGTGCCCTCGTGTCTACTGCGTAGGCACGAAGGTGGTGCCATGCGGGAAATCAGATATGCCCGGCTTCGACACCGTCAAGTTATTCTGTCCAAACTGTAACGATATCTACGTCCCCCCTAGCAGCCGATTCCAAGGTGTTGATGGTACGTTCGGTCTTGTCCTACAAACAGGATATTGACGGTGTCAACTTCTATTACCCTCCCAGGTGCCTTCTTCGGAACCACGTTCGCTCATCTCTTCTTCCAAAGCTATCGCGAACTCGCGCCGGCTCCCTTCTGGAAAGCTCCTCCCCCAGGCTCTTCCCCTCGAAGCGGTGGCAGCAATGGTGCTCGGGGATCCCCTTTCGTCAACCCCAACCCTCATGGCGGTCAAAAACGTGCCGCCGGCTACGTCTATGTCCCCCGTATATATGGGTTCAAGGTTAGCGAACGCGCGAAGAGTGGACCAAGAATGCAATGGCTGAGATTGCGACCTGAGAGTCCGAGTGAACTGGATATGGTGGATTGGAGGGGAAGGTGGCTAGACGAGGACGACGATTTCGATGATGATGACGACGATGTGCACGGAGGGGAGAGGCAATTGGAGGACTTTGATAATGTGAGTGTTGGTCATGGTTATCTGTTGCGTGGGTTAACTTGATGTTCATTGTTATCCCCATGGATATAGGAACCAGCAGAAGGCGACGACGATGAAGAAGAGGAAGAAGAGGAAGAGGATGCACCACAATCTCGACATATGGGTGGCGGACGTCAACGTAGACTTGCCGATCCTTCTGACGCTCTCTCCAGCACGACAGGGTCAACCCTCCCATCTCTGACCACCACCCAAGTTTCTGCTTCGTCTGCGCGTACATCACCTACGTCCAGCGTGGCTCTGCGAACTCCCATCGAGCGGTCGGTTGCAAGCCCGATGCTCTACACAACGTCTCCGTCGCCGAGTTCTGCTCTGGGAAAAGTGCGAGTCATCAGGCAATGGCAAACCGGAGCAGCTCAGGTATAGCGTTGTGAGTACTGGGGGTTGCACGTAGAAGTAGGTAGGGCTGATCTGCTGTGTTGATATTATACAGGGTTTATTGACTGCTGGGCTGTGGTGTATGTTATTCTTTTCATTTCTTCCATGTTCTTGCTTCCTCCATTTGTTTGCCATTGTCTTCCATTGCATCGTCTCAGGCCGTTATGCATGTTATGCCTTACATTCCATCCATGCTCCAAGCTCTAGTTAGCACAGGGATCTCTCGATCCTTTTTTTTTACCCTATACGCTTCGCCAGTTGACACTACACTACACATTTGCGCCAACGAGCATTCAATATATACGCATTTCTATGACCTCTTTATCTAATCAATCTAATCTTATCCATAATACCCTGATCTGGAGATCCCTGTGCAACTTGGGGCGTGAGAATGCCGCTGTACAGTTCCAAGCCACCTTTCTGTCACGTGCGCTACTGCTGAATCGCCGTCGTACTAGTCAACGCCCAAGGTCCAAAAAGCTAAGCAAGAGCGAGAAGAAGACATGGCACGAACAAGTGAGCCGGTCCCGCCGCACCTTTATGCTACGGAAAGACATACTGACTGACTATCGTTTTTCCTTTCCCCCTCAAATCTCTGCCTCTCCCTTGTTTCCATAGATCTCAGCATCGGTGCTAACAAAGGCCACCCCACCACCCCCCTCGAGCGCCCCGCCCGCCCATCCACCCGCAAGGGTGTCTCCTCCCAAAAAACACAATTCGTCCGATCGGTCATCAGAGAGGTCGCTGGGTTCTCTCCATACGAGAGGAGAGTCATGGAGTTGTTGAGGAACTCAAAGGATAAGAGGGCGAGAAAGTTGACCAAGAAGAGAGTGGGTGTCCTATTCGCCTGTCGTTTCTCTATCTGGCCGAATTGATTGGGTTCGCTGGTTGCTGAGTGGGCTTTTATGTGGGCCCAGCAGCTGATGCAAAGTCTGGATGCGCTGCGAACCAAAAGAGAACTATGCGCAACAACCAGAGAATTTCGCTTGTTTATCTTCGCGATACCTGATTCCCCGTGGCTTCATTTTCAATCCTCCGAACTCTCACTGACATAAGATCATCTATTTAGCTCGGCACACTCCTCCGCTCGAAGCGCAAGCTCGAAGAGCTCGGCAACATCATCCAAGAGAGCAGGAGAGCCCACTAAACGCCTCTCTTCCTCCTTCACCCTCTTACATACGTCGGTACTCGCTGTATCGAACATGGAACGTAAATCATAATCCGACCACATCTATCCATCGTTCTCCATGCACTTTCCATTACTCTCTTGTACGTTATGCGATGAATATGGATATGAATACGAAATTATGCATTTCTTGTGCATCTTGAAGATTTTGAAGGCGTTCGGGCGTTGTATTGCTTTCTAATGACGTCGGGCTACTGGAGGTATCTCCGGTAATTTCTTTTCTCTCCCATCATGGAACGCGTGGAACGAGGCGTGCTGAATAGATCCTTCCCATAAGGTACGCTCAGCAAGAGACCAGCCAAATACCTGGGGGGGGCGCTATCTGCTTTGAATAACTGTACCATCCCGATCCGTGCTTGAGGCTACTTTGTATATGCTTTGTATCATTATATCTCGGTTTGCGCTGCTTCCTGCTTCATCCTTGTCGCCCCTTCAAGTCCCCCTAGCTCTGAGTCGTGACCGTGAACCCAGTGGGAGTGCTTGATCGAGATTCACCAGCGCTTAAGCGCCCAATATCTATACCGAACCCTCACCATCACCATGAACGCGCCGGCCAACCAGCTCAATGCGACGGCGGGGCCTAGCTCCAACGGGGTTGCCAGTAATTCTTTCAGCATCCCACCTCCCAGTACACCCCTCCCGCGACCCATCTTTGCGACATCTCCCAACGCGCACAACGGGTTATTTGCGAGCCCGAATGTCCAGAATCAAGCAGCCGCGTGGAATGCGATAGCTTCGCAGATGAGCGCGACGCAGAACCCGATCTCCAACACAAACTTGAATGGTCGCGCAAGCGGGGAGCCTATTGTACAGGTGAAGGCCGACTCGGATGGTGAGGATGAACTCGACGAGTCGGACGACGGGAACGTCTCGGAGTCATCCGACTCATTCAAAATACGGGATGGCGTACCCCCACCACGGCAAATGTCATACACCACCAAAGAGCTGCACGGTGAGGACCTGCTTTCTGGTTCCGTGATGAGTCGTAGCTAATGATATTCATATTAGCCAGCATACATCAGGGTGATATTGACCTTGAGCCTCCCTATCAAAGAGGTAGGCCTTCTTATTTATGTCGTTTACAACATTATCACAGCCTCTAGACGTCGTATGGCCGAACGCAAAACAAGTCAAACTCGTCGACTCGCTATTTCGAAATTTCTACATTCCCCCGATTGTGTTTGCGCAGAGCGAAGATGAGGATGGGAATATCACGAAAGTTTGTGTCGACGGAAAGCAACGCTTAACGTCTATACAGAAGTTCATGGACGGACATGTGCGTGTTTCGATTTCATTGATTTCTAGTTATTTACTTACACGCATCTATGAACTCCCCCTTCTTAGATCGCACGTGAGTTACCCGTCTCATCTCGAACTTAGTCCAAGAACATGCCCTCTACAGACCGAGATGTCGTAACAAAGAAGAACTGGTGGTACACATGCCTCGGACAATCCACCGCGAAATCTCAACAGCTCGAAATTCCCATGAAGTACAAGCAAATGTTCGACAACATCAAGATCCATTGCAGTATGTTCAAACCCTCCCTTTCCCCTTTGGTATTGAGTACTCATCCTGTCGATAGTTGAATATCAAGTGCTAGGACAGGAGATGGAACGAGAAATCTTCCAGCGTGTCCAGTTGGGTGTCGCCCTCACGGCTGCTGGTGCGTCTCTGTGTTCCTATAACTTCGCCTCGCCTCTCATTCTCCCGCAGAGAAACTCCAAGCTATATCTTCACCATGGGGCGCCTGGATTTCATCTCTCGAGTCGAAGCATGTCCACATCGAGAACGGACTTCGCGAACTCTTTCAATGGGACGTTTGCCCGAGGCCGTGACTTCCAAAATATTGTCCACCTCATTTATTGTTGTGACAAGCTTGAGAACGAGGATCGACAGGAGTTACCTACCGCTTCGAAGATTGATGTATGGCTGCGTCGTACAGATGAACCAGATCCAAGGTTTCAGAAGCGGATAAATGATGTCCTCGATTTCATGACGTACTTGGCAGGAAGGGACGCGAGGAGAGATGGGTTGGTGAATGGGTTCATGGCGGTGGGCAAGAGGGTTGCTCCGGTGGAGTTTGTATTCATCGGTGGGTTGTCTTCGATTCAGGTTGTCATCCCTAGACTGACAACGGGCACCTGTTAACTAGGTGTCTTACTCTTTGTTATGGCCCATGCTTCGAAAGATGACCGTGCACGGGCTGTTCTCGACCTTCGGAAAAATGTGCGCAGCAAGCACAAAGACGTTCGCATGAACACCAATTGTGTAAAGACCATCTGGACCTTCATTATGAACATTCAAGAAGGGCTATCCTCTGCGGAAGACTCCGAGACACCCTCTCCGAGATCATGTTCGAAACGGAGGAAGGGGAAGGGGAAGGGGAAGGGGAAGGGGAAGGGGAAAGCTGTCAATGGCAGCGGGAATAGGTCGCTGAAGCGGGGGAGGGAGAGCGAAGATGATTTTGACGAAGCAGACGCGGACGGGGAGGATGATCCGTCGTACAAACCCGTTTCGAAGACCTCTCGAGGACGGAAGGTTAATAAGCCTCGGAAGTAATGTTTGGATCATATAGATTGCTGCAATCTGCTGCGCGCCGCCATTCCTGTCAATAGTCGTTGCTATCACCGCTCTACTCATTTCTTCCATTGCTTATCACGTTTTCTAACTAGTACATCCGGAATTAAGCAAATCTCCACTGTGCTGTCTCTAAATCCCTCTGCCATTCAACTTCACGGGACTTGAAACACATACCATCGTACTTCTAATTTATCTCTATTACGATGGCAATAAAGGACCCCATTCAGGCTGTTTACCTCCTTACATCGTATAGATCCCTGGCTCATGTCCACTCTGTGTAAGCGTAAGCAGATTCACGTCATCCATCGAACAGCGCTCGAATAGTGTCATCGTTAGATGACAAAGTCATCAGCTTATTAGGTCAGCTACCGCAGACTATGATAAAGTGTCAGCAGTTGTCAAGCTAGTGACTACATCCATGGCCGCCGATGGTATAAAGTACGATGAAGTTGCGTCTAGCATGAACAGCATCTATCCCTCATTCACCTCCTACTCTAAGTCGCGTTTCTGAGACCGTTGGATTAAGTGCCCACCGTTGATAACGATGTCTTCAACCATTTCGTCGACTCCCAGACTTTTCCAGCCTATCAAAGTTGGGCGCATGAGCCTCAAGCACCGTATCGCCCTTGCCCCACTCACGCGCAACCGTGTCGACGCCGACCACGTCCCTATCCTCCCCATTGTCAGCGATTACTACACCCAGCGTGCGAGCGAGCCGGGAACGTTCTTGGTGACGGAGGCAACCGTTATCGTGCCCAAAGCCGGGGGCTATAACCACGTACCAGGGATCTGGTCCGACGAGCAGATCGCTAACTGGAAGAAGGTAAGTTTCTTTGATTATAAATCTTGTTATCGAACTTGGATGTAATGTCTAATCCTGCTGACGATGATGCTGATCAACCTTGTTCTATAACCGCAGATCACCGAGTCTGTACACGCACGTGGCTCGTACATCTACCTCCAGCTTTGGGCGCTGGGTCGCGCAGCCCTCGTAGACTTCATGACCGCCAAGGGCTTCGAGTACGTAGCACCCTCCCCCATCAAGATCTCCTATGTCCCCGCCACACCCCGTGGGCTCACCGTCGCCGAGATCCACGAGTACATAGCCTTCTTTGCCGAAGCCGCCAAGAAAGCCGTGCACCTGGCTGGGTTCGACGGGGTAGAGATCCACGGAGCCAATGGATACCTTGTCGACGAGTTCCTCCAGGACGTGTCGAACCAACGCACGGATCAGTATGGAGGAAGCCCCGAGAACCGCGCAAGGTTTGGGCTGGAGGTGTTGGAGGCAATTGCGAAGGAGATAGGGGCGGACAGGACAGGCATTCGGATTAGCCCGTGGAGCAAATACCAGGACATGAGGATGGCCGATCCCAAACCCACCTTCGCGCATTTAGTGAAGGAAATCAAGAAGCGTCTCCCTGACCTAGCGTATATTCACGTCGTAGAGCCGCGCGTTGCCAACGAACAGCGCGAGGAAGAAGGGGCTGTCCCAGATGAAGAGGAGAACGACTTCCTTCGGAAGATTTGGGCGCCGAAGCCCTTCATCAGCGCAGGAGGATACACAAGGGACGTTGCCCTCCAAGACGCGGAGGAGAAGGGGGATATCATCGCCATGGGCAGGCATTTCCTGGCCAACCCGGATTTGCCGAGGAGGTGGAGAGAGGATTTGCCTTTGAACAAGTATGATAGGGCGACGTTCTATGGTGCGGGCGACGAGACTGGGAAGGGGTATACGGATTATCCGTTTGTGGATGGGACGACGTCGATTCCTCCTGTGCCGAAGGCTCCGGTCGGGCAAGACACAAGCGGCTCCGGCCCTCGCCCCGTCGTTGTTTCTGGCGGTGTTGCTATCAAGTCGCAGGCATGAGCATTGATTCTCGACTGACTCCAAACCTTAGACGTAAGTTCAGTTTTAGTTTTTAGTTGATCCGAAGATAGAGGAACTTATAGCCATTAAGTGTTGTGCGCAGTATATGGGAATATGAATGTATATTGATTGTAGTACTATGGCGTTCGTTTTGCACTTTTAATCTCCGCGCAACATTTTGTGACTTAGCGCGCAAATAGTCACAAACTTTGCATGAGCGCAACTTTTTTTGCAGTGCAACTTTTCTAAAACAATTTGTAGATGGTCAGGAAGTAGATAAATAAATTAAAACATCGTTTATCGTTGACTTTGGCACTTGAGAACGAGGAAGTACGCTGATACGCACACCGTGGAGTATCACCGAGATGCCCGCTCTTTGAAAGGGGTATTCTCACGGTCATAAAATTGATGATCACTTATACAAGATGGTATTCCGGGCTGGAGCCTCGTCCTGAGGTAGCTACAACATTATCTATCATTGTAGAGACTATGGAGAACTCTTAATACATTCAATAAACCCTGTAGATTGTCTAGAAACTTGTAATTAGCTTGATCAACTACAAGTGAAAGGTATCCTGTACTGAGTGTCTGTACATAATTGACGTACACTCACTTCTATTCCCCATTAAATTAGACTAGCTGTTGGAAGACCTGGGATACAGTCCCGCCATCCCAGCGGAGTGTATAAACAATCTGACCGTGAGAGTAAATCAAAACTTGATCACATTGCAATAGTGACCGTGAGAACACCCCTTTAAGGAGGTGGGTACCTCGGTAACACTCTACACTGACCCCACCAGTGTACCTCCTCATCTTTCAGCGTTTAAAGGATTATTCGACTCTGTGATGGTTTACCGAGTCATTTCCGGAGATTCTAGCAAGAAAGGTGGAAAGATTGCGCTGCAAAAAATTGTTGCGCTCCAAAGAATTTGTGACTATTTGCGCGCTAAGTCACAAAATGTTGCGCGGAGATTAAAAGTGCATAACGAACGCCATAGTTAGGCCTTTAGATGGCGCCTAACGTGGAGCCATAACGAGCCGCACTCACACTCACCCGCTCCCCACCTCGCTGAATATATCAGAGTCCTGCTCCTGTGGCGGAACCGCAATCACCCTGACCTCTGCGACTGCGCGTCGAACATGGACTGGTTCCCATTGTGTTTTGCCCGGCTGACGAACCTGCAAGAACTGTACCTCGAGCAGCGGAACGGGCGCTGGGTGATGTCGCCTGGAGTAGCGTCCATGCTCGGTGCGCCGCTTCACAAGCTCGTTTTGCGGGGCTGGGATTTCAGTGGCAAAGGCTCCGCACACACCCTCGAGGTCCTGCGCCTCGACAACACTGTCTCGGAGGAGATCGAATTCTCGGCCGGAGCAGCTCCGTTTGGAGTCGCTCCGAAACCTTGAAATTGCGCGATATCGACCACCCGACGCTCAGATGCCCAAACTTCATTGGGTGTCCGAACCTCAAACGCTTTACCGCCTGATGGACGCGTTTCGAGCCGTGGTGTGTACCAATGTAGGTTCCTGCGAATCTGCCCGAGCTCGTGCTGGAAGGTACGTATACGTCTTTCACCTGTTGAATGATATCTGGAGTCGATTGATAAATCCTGTGGGTCTCCTCTAGCTATGGCTGAATGCCCTGTCCCCGAATTTCGTTCCGCCGTACGGCCTTCTACAGTGACGCTCGAGCTGTCTGGGTATATCATTTTCGCCGACGCCTTCGCTTGGATCAGAGACTGCATCAACCGCCTTCCATTCCCAAACCTCGTTGAGGAGCTCACAATTAACATCACCACTATCTCGGATCTCTACTTCCCCGGCGGTCCTGCAGGGGGGCTCTGTCCCCAGATATCAGACTACGAAGTGCTCTCTCATTGCCTCCAACAGCTGCCTTGAAGGCGGTCATCCTGGACGTCTGGATGGAGGTCGACTTCTCTGAGATCAACGTCAACATCTAGGGCGATTCGAATCTAGTGGATGAGCCCAGGGAGAAGGCGAAACTAGAAGCAGGGTTCAAGCCGTTAGTTCAAGTGAATGTGCTCAATGCTGGCTTTACGTTGAGTGTGATGATGAGGACAAGATCACATCGCGAGTAGTGATGCATTGTAGCATCCGAAGAGTATGAATGCATGCGTTCGCTTAGCTCGGAGCTGTAGGCGAGCAATCGTCAATCGTTGCATGTACATGTACGTGGGATTGACACGAGCCCGGTGACAACAATACAGATCCCGTGCTACCCATACTCCCATTGTAAATTTGTACGGCCCACCGCATCCCCTAATACCACTTATTGTGCTGCCTACGGAGGGGCTAGCATTGGCAGAGCAGAGTTGGTACAGCCGAGCATGCACACGGGCATGCCTCAATGTGCCACCCCCTCATCACCTCGTTCATTCCCCGGGACCAAATTGTGGGTGTCAACCCTTGAGCCCAGGTGATTTCGCCCAGTATGACGGAAGCTCACCCTGTAGAGGCTGAGCGTCCAGGTTACTCGCAGGAAGGAAGTGAGAGGACGGCGACCCACACCGTATGCGTTCAGCTGGACTCAGTAGCTCCCACTGCGGAGGCTGAGGGGCCAGATTACTAGCGGTAGCGGGTGAAGAACACATGGGGTGATAGGATAGCCAACATATATACTCGAGTACCGGGCTCTCACGTGTTGAACACGCAGCGCAACATGCAATGTACATGAGGTGAGTTGTCCGTGTTCATTTTAATCAGTGAATCTTGGACTTCCAATAATGTTATGTGTTGTATCTTGCGATTCTACAAGCATTTTTCAATACGCTTTATCAATACCCCTTTAATGAAGGGCCCGGGGAATTCGTCTTGTGTGGGGCATCCATTTCATGTACACCGTGCATTCCAAGTAGTTTACTTGCAATTACATTAGTTGTCGTTGATGTAGAGGATTAATCAAGCCAGGACCCGATACAACCGCTGCTATCATCTCGCCATCATCATATACAGCTATAGCTATAGCTATAACCTATAATTGTATGTATCTATATCCTTGTAACTGGTAACTGGTAAACGCGGAAGACACAGACACGGGCTGTATGCGTATGCGTAATCAAGATTGAGCTCGACTCCAAAAAACCGGAAAATTGGAAAATTGGAACATTCGACGCATCATCAGCTTGCTTGCTCGGTTACTCATGTCAATTCAGGTTTCGGATATGTACTAGGCAACACTCGCGCATTGACATCTACGCATCTGCACGTCTACGCGGATATGCATGTGTGTGTAAAGGTTATACATTCCCGTAATGCGCGTCGTACCCTCTGTTCAATATTAATGGCCAGGCTCCTAGGATGTGGGATGGCCTGGCAAGTTGGCACTTCTGTATGTCCGTGTCAGGTGTTGACCGACGTCGGACGTGTCGATGATTGATGATTGATGATGGGTGTATCGATAATGGCGAGGATGGCGAGGATAGAGGATAGAAGGGGATATCTCGAGAGATAAGAGATGTCGCCAATAGGCGATGGGCGATTGGCAAATGAGAGAAGGTACGATGGTATCGATGATGTGGTCTAGGACTGGGACTCTGAGCTCTAGGGGCCCTAGGAGTCTAGGAGACATAGGGGCAGGGGCAAGGCTCGAACGTTCGAACGTTTGACCGTGAACGCATTGGCGACACGCAGGCCGTGACAGGCCGAGAGAACCTGCTCGATTTACTCAACCCGCTCAACCTAGACAAGAATAGTCAGCAAGGCTGGATTCCAGAGTGTCGGGCGTTCTCGCAGGTTATGCGGTATACGGTATACGGCAAATTGTAGTTGTAGTCTGATAGCCCGGGACTCAAGCACATGTACACAGGCGGTGGATTGTGGATTGTGGAAGAATTTGAATGGTGGAAGGAGGACCACAGCTAGCAGTGTATTTATGCATTTACGCTCGAGCCTAGGCAGAAGGAGAAGTGTAAGTATAGACGCATAGGAGAGTAGAGATAATACACAATACAACGTGATCATGCATCAGCGATTATCGTCGCTAATCAGAATACAGAAAGCGTGATCGGAGGATCAAGGACTGAGTCAGCCAGGCTGTCAACGCCGAGAACGCAGGAGAATGCAGGCTTACGAAGCTGATGATAGTGATCATGGTACTCAGGCAACCCCCACACGAGCAAGGGACGGAGAGGAAAGACGAGGAGAGGTGGTGGATGAGTTTAATACCCAAGGCGAGTCGGGAGAGGGTTCCGAGGGCGTGGGAGGATGGTGAGGGAGATCGAGCCGGGAGAGGGGCTTGTAGTCATTGTGGATTTGTGATGAATTCTTAAGAAAACCGGCTTGTCCGAGTCGGAGCTCTCTCCAATCCATGGCAGCCTCATCCACCTCCACCTCCCTCCAGCCTCTGCCAGCCTCGACTGGGCGGAGGCGCTCCAACTCGAACCTGCCGCAGCTGCAGCTCCTCTCGTCAGCCTCCGCCTCGTCCAGCAGCAGCAGCAGTGCCCCGCCGCCCTTGTCCCCCGTCGACTCGACCTGCTCCGACTCGTCCTCTCCCACCATCTCCACCCCCGCAGACGACGTGCCCCTCACGCACTCCTCCGCAAAGCAGCAGTCCAACATGCTCTTCATCGTCGCCGCCCGCCTCTTCGACTGGGCAAACCCCGCTCAGCCAAACTCCGTCCCCCCGTTCGACGACGACCTCGTCCTCCCGCTCTCGGCCTCCCACCACCACACTGCTTTTTGACATCCCCGAAAAACAGTCGGTCAGGCATGCGTGGTCGGCGTGGTATCACGGCATTCCTCCTGTACGCCCAATCTTCCTCGCACTGTCGCACGACCCTTGTACTCACTGTTTTTAGGTCAACACACCCTTAATAATCGTCATCCTCTCCTTCCCCGCGTCCACCCTCCTCGTCCTCCTCGTCCTCACGTCCCTGCCCATCTCCCTCTCGTGGCCCCGCACCCTCACAGACCTCTCCCAGCTCGGCCGCCAGCTCCACGGCTACTCACAGGCAGGCTGGATCCCCTTCCTCCATGTCATCGCAGCCATGTCCGTCACCGCCGTCTGGAAGCACGCGTGGTCAATACCTGGCGCTGTCATCTGGGTGCGCTATCACTTCCGTTATTTCTTTTTAGCGATATCATTTTCTAATATTCTTTTGGTTATGCACGCGCGTAGAACGTCCTCGCAGGCGCACTCTTCTCCCCCTTGTACGCAACCATCCTCCTCACCCTCCTCACCACCCTCGGCTCCGTCCTCGCATCCCAGCTCGCAAAGCCCCTCGCGCCCTTCCTCACATACGCATTCCCAAAGGCCCTCGCCATGACCCGCACCGCGCTTGCCCTGGAGCCACCGCCACCCGCGGACGCTTCTGTTCCTCTAACCCCGATCGCAGCCCCGATCACCCGAAGCCGAGGACAGGGGGCGGGGCGATCGGCGCTGTACCCACCACTTACGACGCCCGCTTTCTCGCTCTCGGTGTCCCCGCCCACGCCCTCCTCCCTTCCCTCCACGCCCTCCTCCCTTCCCTCCACGCCCTCCTCCCTTCCCTCCACGCCCTCCACCCCAAATCACTCCAAACCCGCCCAAGCAAACGCAAAGCACCAGAAGCAGAAATCAGCAGCGTGGGTGCGCCTCTCCGTCCTGCGCCTCATCGGCATCGTCCCCTGGTCGGGCATCAACATCGCCTGCGGCGTCACCGCCGTCCCCGTCAAAGACTCGGCTCTAGGCGCGTTTATTGGGAGCTTGCCGTGGACGGCTGTTACGTGCCAGGTTAGTTTTTGGCTTAACTTGTTTTGGCATTTGTTTTTTTTGTACTGCTTTGGGGGGTTTGATATGCGCGACATGACTCACGACGCGTATATGTGTATGTTAGGGCATGCTCCCGCCCAATCTCCATCCCCTGTGTTCTGTTTATTTCTGTTCGTGTCTTTTCCCCTAAATCTAATGTTGGATTCGGAGGGAGAAGATGTTCTATTTTCGTAGCCACTAGACCCGATTTTGGGTTTGGGTTTTGGCATAGCGTGGCACGATCGCGTCCTCGGGCTCCAGCGCTCCACCGTGGCGTGGTGCGAAGGATCCTGTCGATTTGGCTTTCGGTTTCTCGGTCTGCTTGCACTGTTTCGATGTCTCTACGTCCCGATGTCTCTTTTCTCGTGACATTTCGGTTTACTAACGCATCATCCCACCACAGATCGGCGACATCCTGCAAACGCTCGCATCCTCCACATCCTCCCTGTCTTCCTCCTCCTCCCCCGGCTCTGCCGCCGACCTCGTGTCCTCTCTACCCTCTGCCTCCTCCGCTTCCGCCGCCGTAGCAGCCGCAGCCGCAGCCGCCTCCGCCGCGCTCCTCTCCTCCATCAACTCCACCGTCCCCTCCTCCCCCCTCGACGCAACAACCACAGCGTCACTACACAATACCCTCCATTCCTCCTCTCTAACATCAGGAGCCCAGGGAGCGGTGTACACGCACACGACGTCGTCGCAGACGATCCAGACGATATTGCTGTCCCCGGAGATTCTGTTCAAGCTGGTGTTTCTGACCGTGCTGTCCCTCGCACCGATATTGGGCCGCGAGCGGCTGAGGGCGTTCGTGGAGGGGAAGACGGCGTCGTCGTCTTCGGCTTCTTCCGTAGATGACGCCGAAGAGCAGGAAGTTGGGGACCAGGGGAATGTAGGCAACGACGTGCAGGGGAGTCCGAGCGCCGGCGGGAACGCATGCGTAGCGAACGCAAACGCGTGTATCAGCAACGCGCGCCGCAAGCTAGGTGCAGGTGTGAACGGAGGAGGGGGCAGCCTGAACGGCCTGGGGAACGGGCATGTCAAGAAAAGGGGCAGGCATTATAAACGCTTCTCGTCATTCTCGATGCCCCATTTCCCCAACCTCCCGACGATAAACCTGCCGCACCTGCCGCACCTCCCCAACCTCCCGCATATCTCCCACAATACCCACGACACCCATAGCACCCATAAGAGTTTGACGGATCTGCCGCAGACGAGTGCTACGACGCCGAGCCAGGATGTGAAGAGCTGGCGGGAACACTTGCGTGCGACGCTCAGCTCGGTGGGCGGCGCGATCGGCGGTGTGGGCGCGGGCGTTGCGGAGGTCGTGGGCGGGCCGGAGTGGAGGCGCAGGGAGCGGGAGCGGGAGCTCGAGGTGCTTGTGAGGGAGAAGCACGGTATGGAGCGCGAGGTATGAGTGCTGCGTCTTTCTGTTCAACGGTGCTTGATTGCTTGGTTGCTCCATTTTCGCGTTTTCGCATGTCCGCACTTTCGCGCATTGTTGATTAGTTATACTTGTTGTTCGTTTCTACCCTCATTTGCAGTGCTTCATATATCCGTCTTTCGTTTTGTTCATATTTTGTTTTGGTTACATACATACATCGTACACACAAGTTTGCAAGTTCAATTTCCTTCGTGTTCGCTAGTCCAAGCATATTCATATATGATGCATGCATGCCCATCCATCTACCCACCGTATCAGTATTTTACGTCCCAACTATTCTCTCACCGCCCATCTCACCTACCTCTATTTCGCATCTTCGCACGTTCCAATCATCTTTCAATATAATACGCAGCGATACATCTATCCATCAGCAATATAACTTTGTGTCCTCTCTCGACCCTCCAATTATGGATGTGAGAACAATGAGAGACAATGAAGGACAATGAGAGATGCTCGTCGGCATCACTAATAACAGGCTAGGATATAGATTAAGGAGAGACACTCTAGCCTAATACGAAGAAGTGACCCCGCGCGAGGATGAACTGGCAATACACTTGCGCTTCGCAGGTAAGTGTAACAAGCGTATAGCCATAATGCATAAAGGTCTACTGCCTCTACGGACGTACGGGCGTCTTGAGCGACGTCGCTTTGTATTGCGCGCAATCGTCCGTGATTTGCGTTCAATAAATCAAACGGCGCGATGAAAATGGTCGTGAACGCACCTTCGCTGAGAAATTGCAGCACACGCGTAATGCCGTCCCCTATAAAGTCTGATGTTGCTCCGCGCCCTGAAGATCCGCGCCAGAGGCAGCAGGGTGAGGTCCCTTTGCTTCTTAGCTATATGTTTAGGTCTTTGTACGAGCACTTGAGTGGAGGCGATGTGATATGGTCGAAGATGCATAGGTCTTTGATATCGATATGTTCTAGGTACGGGAGTCGGACTTGCAGATCCGCAGGGTGTTCGTCTGCAAATATACGGGTACACTCGAGAGAGCCAAGTTGAGGCATGGCCTTAAGATCACTATCTGATCATCCACTTCCTTACGAGGATGACTATAATCTGTACCAAATCCTTCACCATTCTGTTCAAACGTTCGATTTATGGTCGGCGTTTACTACACCGATAGCAACATCAACTATTACGCTTCCTACAAGTACACTATGTATACAAATACATGAAATGGTGTACATGCTCTGTATATACTAGAGTCCTAGATATGCGAATGATGGTACAGCGTACAACAGAATCGGCCCCAGCCTTCGCTACTCAGCCAAATCAGCGCCGGCGCGCTGCGCCAATCACTTGCGCCACCCCCGATTGATTATCCTATCCCTCGACCGCTTCGCCTCCTTAGGTTTACCGGACGATCCGGGTCGTAGTACACCGGACGCTCGTCGTCCTCAACGCCATTGTCACATTCCCCATTACCCCCATTCTCCATGTCAATATCCCCTTCACCCCATCCTCTGTTCCCCCCGTCTTCGTTCCCGCTCTCATCCCCGTCCGCGTCACGCGCACCACGCTTGCGTTTTAGTGACGACGTCGGTGTCGGCAGTTGCCTCTGCGACTGAGTTCGTTTCGGCGTTTGGGTGATGGCTATGCGCTGGGTCCTGGGCTTTACTACAACGTTACTGTTCATGACGATCGAGTTGTTGGGTCGCGCTTGAATTGGGAGGGCTTGGGATTAGAGACTGCTTCGCTTAGATACGCTTTCGTTTGATTCTTGGTTTTCGCTGGTATCTTGGATGTAGAGGGGCGGTTGGGTTTGTTATCGGGAGGGGCTTTAGACTCGCTTTCCCTTACTTGTTCGAGATCCTCTTCGAGATCTTCTATAAACCTCCAGAAAGTACGCGCACAGGATGGGTTCATACGGATGTCGGCGTGCTCTCCACGTACGCGTTTACGGAGGTTGAGGATAGAGAGTGCGCGCCACTCGTCGTCTTCAACGTCCCGGGTGACGTATAATAGTACACCTAGAAAGTATCATAAATCCATGTCAGAATGTTGATTGAGGATTAGGTGAACAGAGAAACAGGGAAACACGAAATACGAAGAGAAAAGTCCACTCACCAATAAACACAAACTCCACTGGGGCGACCCTCTTCCCATCCATTTCAAACCCATTCACCAGTCTGCGCCTCTTCTTCTTCCTATATCCATATCCATTACCACCCCCGCTAGCCCCGCTAGCCACCTCCGTCATGAAGCACAGCACATCATCAATGTCCTGTCTGAACACACGGGATGGCTCGTCCGTGCGCTGGAGCCACCGCTCGATTTTGTGCGGGGTGGGCACTTCGCGTTTACGCGCTGAGGAGGGTAGAACTCTCGCTTTAGCTTTCGAGGTGGAGTGATTAGATTTCGATTTGGAAAGAGGAAGGAGTCGGTGTAGACACCGAAGACGCGAGTTTTATCGCAACAATACACGATCTGCGCGATATTCTGGAAGTCGCGGGCTCGCGCGGTGTCCCAGGAGAGGAGCACGGATAGACCGTTGTCGATAAGGATGTGCTTGTTCCTTAGGGAGTTTATCCATTCGCTCCAAGGGGAGGCGATAGCTTGGAGCTTTTCTATGCGAGAGGTGGGTTGAGTAAGAGGGTCAAAGGATCAGAGGAGAGAAGGGGATTGGACAAGTGTGCACACTGAGGGGTGGCGGGGAGGTTGGGAGATGAGACGCACCCGCGGCTGTAAGCGCAAACGCCCAACTGGACCCGTTGGAATATCTCGCGTTCCGTCATTGGTCCAGGTGCTCGTATTCGACTAGAAATTGCACACGAAATATCATAATCAGTGTCGTCCCCGTCAACCCATCTCTGACGATGAATCGTTAACCAACGGGAGGACTAACCACAATGGATCTTGATCTTCTCGAATATATCCTTCTCCGCCCTCGGAGAATTTTGCGAGACTCGGGTTTGATCCCGCTCTTCCACCACCATTTCTTTTTGGTCATCTCGTTACGATCTGAATCCGAAATGACCGTTAGTTTGCATAATTACAGGCGACGAGGGAAGGCACTCACATGGAATCTGCAGCACGTAAGAGTGAAATTATCAACACTCAATGAGGAGGAGAAACGAACATATCCATCCAAAAAGTGAAATATAGATCTGAGCCTCTGCTGCCCGTCGACGCAGACTCTTGTACGTCCTCCTTCGCGGTCGTTGTGTACGGCGAACACCACGGGTGGGATGTAAAAGTTACGAAAAAGGGAGTCGATGAGTTTAATTTGCTTGGGGGTTGACCAGACGAGGGCTGGCGGAGTGAACGTAGAGGAAAAGCGGGGAAATGGCGACATGAGAACGGAGCGTTGAGCGAGACGGTAGGGGGTACTCACCTCTCTGGTACGGAGGGTCGAGATCAATGTCTCCTTGAATTATCATATCTATGAAATCACACATTATATATCAGCGGTCAGCTTCAAACGTCGACGACTCGACGCGTCCAACGACCAGTCCAGTCGACCGGCGGCCACGTACCATACAGATGCTTCGTAGTATACTCGATCCGTTTCGGGGGGTTCAACAGATCACTCCCGAGCACAGAAGAGGAGTCGTCCTCGTCGTCTTCCGACTCGTCTAGCTGATCGTGCTCCACTTCTCCATCTGCGTCCCGCGTCTGATAGATCGGACAACTGCTCCGTTGAAGTTGTCATGATTGGGGGGGTGCAAACGAAGAGGAGGGGCCCGGACCCGCTTCTGCTAGTGTGCCCATGGTGATAGTTTAAATTATAACTTGCTGAACAGCATATCTGATCCTATCCCGATAGCACTAGAATATGTATTGCTGGCAATGTAGAATCCAGAGATTCCGGCTCAGTGACCGTGAGAGCGCCCAGGCAAAAGGGTCAGTTCAGGGGGCGAGAACTCGTTACCACTCCCACCACCACACATTCAGAAGACAAATGGATCGCGATGTTCCAGTACCGCTACCCCAGATTCCTTAGGTTGTTGACAGAAGGTAATATACCGATGAACAAGGCAATAGAGATAGCGAGGAAAACTGTGAGTCGCCTAGGCTACTATTATCTGAGTCATCTGTACTCATTGCCGAATATTATCTTCCACCCAACATTTCGCGCATTATTGACGCCACAACGTCCGCATTCTCCAGATACAAGCAATGTAACACGGAGGAGAAACTGAACCACCTAGACGAGGCCAAAATGGTCGGCGCGCGGGGGTCGACAGCAAGGATACCCGCAGACTCGTGATGGTTGCTCTGCGCAAAGCAGGATACGCCAAACCGCGGCGTAAGAGTATCAATGGCAACGCAGAAGCGGGACCTTCTACCCCAACCCCAGTTCAAGTATGGTAAGTACCACATATGTTAACCATGATTACGATTTCCCATCATAAGGAAATATACGTGCAAACCTACGGTAGAACTACTCCGGTGAAGAAACGCAAACGCAGACGTTCAGTAGGAGAACCCGAGAACACACTTCTACCGAACGGTCCTTCCGACGACGCCGCACTGGTTCGGGCTCTCGATTTTGGACCAGTACTGGACGAGCAGGTTTGTTGTACCTGTAGCTCGCTGCCGACTGCTAGCTTTGTTATTGAATTATTCATTTAGGTTTTAAAGGGAAAGTCGGTCGTCGTGAATAGAGCACCTGTGATGTCCGCTTGGGCGACAGTAGTCGCAGAACGCATGGGTTTCAAGCGGGAGGAAGCGTTGAGCATTGGTGAGCAAAATACACTCTCCTCAAGCCAGGTAATTAATGGGTCGACTGACGGTTTTTGACTACATCCATTCATACCCACGAAACCACGTCAAAATCACGCACGCACGATACGATACGGATACCACTCGGATAGCTTCCGTATACACCGAAATGAACGCAATCTCGAAAGGCGTGGCCCTTGGCATATTTGACAAGAGCCGAGCTAACGATGCGAGTGCCTCACGGAATGGCTCCCAACCTTATGTGGATTTCATTGGACGAAGGTGAGCACTGACACTCAGGTCCCGACGTAGATACATGGGGAGACCAGATCATCTCACCTTAACATCTCTTACCGAAACCCTTCGACAGAGTGTATGCACGACTTCCTTTGATCCTGTCAAACTTACCGAGATTAATCAATGGCCACCCACCCTCTAGATCGTTATACGAAACCCAAAATGGTCAATGGCGTGCTATTCTCAACGGCTCACCCGCAAGCCCAGGAACAGCCTTCGGCTACATCTCCCGTTCATTCAAGCATCTGACGCCCTTCGTCCTCGGTTCGCTGCAACTCCTGGCGGAGAGCTACAGTCAGAAGGAGATTAATGAGAAGGCATGGGGTTTGTACGCTGAATTCCGCCCTACTGTCGATGGGTGGGGGCAGCGGTCTGTAATGAAATGTGTGGATATCTTGGCCCTTCGGAAGCCATCAGACACAACTGCTGGCAAAGATCCAGACGCACTAGCAGACGTCTCGCTGGATGCTGTCAAATACTCTCTAAACTCCTCGGCGGAGACGAACAGCGTGGAACCAACAGGCGGGGAAGAGGCCAAGGAACCTGACAAGAAAAGAGTCCGAGAAATGTCATTGGAGGAATACGAGGACATGCTGAACCAAGACACGACTTTCGATAACATTAACCTCGACATTAACGTTTAACCCGATATCAGTGATCATTAAGCGCTTGTCAATATCTAGGTCTATATGAAATCCAAACGTAAACCAGAGTCTATATGAGACGAGTGTCATGATCATCACAACTTCTTGATGACGGCGTTGGTGAAGTCGGAGGTAGTGGAAGAGCCTGAAGGTAGTAAGAATAATCAATCACTACGGATACTTCTGGCGGAGATAAACTCAAGACGTACCACCCATATCAGCGGTTCTGACCTTGGCCTCGTTTATAACGTCGAAGGTGGCTTTTGCAATGCTGTTGGCAGTGTGGTCGAGACTAGGAGGTGGTTAGACCGTTATTCCCTTCCCTTAGAATGCGGACCGTACCCAAGATGTCGCAGCATCATAGTGGCGCTCAGGATCATGGCCGTAGGGTTGGCTCGGTTAGTGCCCATGAGGTCTTTAGCCACATGTCGGCATCCGGGTTCGAACAACGCGTATTCCTGCAACATTTATCAGGATCAACGAGGCGAGTGAGATGGAAGGGAGATAGAGCGACGCACTGTTCCAACGTTGCATCCAGGAACGATGCCAGGTCCACCGACGAGGGCAGCACCGATGTTCGAGACGATGGCGCCGTAAAGATTTGGCATGACCATGACATCGAATTGACCCGGCTTCGCAACAAGTTGCATGGATCTATACGCGCGGTGTTGGGTCAAAGAACTTCCGTGGAGAATGTTACAACATACGTGTTGTCAACAATCATATCATTGTGCTCAATCCCTGAAGACCTGTAGTCCTCGGCTACGCGTCGGAATGTGTTGAGGAACAGACCGTCACCGAGTTTCATGATGTTGGCTTTGTGTACACATGTAACTTTCTGTATAAGGCGATGATGATGAATTAAAGTTTCGGGCGAAAGACAGCCCGGTAGTGCCTTACTTTGCGGTTGTTCTTGAGGGCGAAATCGAACGCGAAGCGAGCGATGCGCTCGGCCTTGGCGCGTGTGGAGACTTTCAAACTCTCAACAACACCAGGATAACTCTGGTGCTCCAAACCCGAGTATTCACCTTCCGTGTTCTCTCTGATGATGGCAAAATCTACGTTCGCGTGGCGAGTGGGGAAACCGGGGAGGGACTTGCAAAGAACAACTGAAGCATAAATGTCGAGCTGTTGGCGCATGGCGACGTTCCATGAGATGTGGCCAGACTGGGAGATGGGGGTGAAGAGGATACCTATCCGACATTGAGTCCAACAGAACAACAGAACAGGAAGTTCAAGTGCACGAACCCTTGAGCCCGACTCGGTTGCGCTTCAAGCTCTCCATTGCTTGTCTGAACAGGGCCTCACCGGCGGAAGACATGCCGGACACGTCGTATTGCTCCCACTCAATAGGAGCGTTGACATGCTCAAAAATCTCCTTCACCGAGTCCGTAATCTCAGCACCGACACCATCACCGGGAATGAGGGTGACCTTAGTGAAGGGTCAGTTACTTTGCATTGCTTGCGAAGATAAGATAAACACTCACCGTGTAAACTCCCCCGTACTTCGTCGGTTGCTACAGGCGCTGTCAGATACTAGAGTCGGCTTTGTTGCGCGCATTTGTACTCACGACTTTATGGGAAACTTTTGGGAAACTGGCGGCCAAAGTCGTCGCGAGTCTCTGCAACTTGAAATGAGAACTAGAATCGACAAGATACACTGGATCTCACCGACTGAGACGCAACGGGCCTGGTAGCAGAGGAGAGTGCGTTGCGCAACATCACAGACGTTGAGCTTTTGGAGACGAAAACTTCGGGAACGGAAGGGCGATGATGGTGTTTGAAAGGAGAGAATATCCGATGCCTCCGCCCCGTTGCCATGATTGATCGGCCCCACGCGAGCTGTCGGCGTTTGCCGAGGAGGCAGATTATGGCTGACTTTTACGCTGAGCCGATTTGTTTCTAGGCCCTGGGTGTACAATACGCGACGACACCAACGGGACACTGAGCAGCCTTTCGACCGGCGCACCTTACCTTGCTCTCGAAGTCCGCGACGACGACTGCTCTCCCCGACGTGTACATGGCAGACTCGACCCCCGCAACGACCCGAACAACGACGGGACCTTTCGTTCTACTTCGTCCTTTTGTTTCTCGTCGGACCGTTATGGTTCGCGGTGCCACTTTCCTGGGCATTTGTACTCTACTCTCTACACACCGGAAGAATATGGCTCTATGCTTGGCGGGGCAGGACCGTCTTCGCCGTTGCACTGTGTGAGGTGAGCATCGTTCAAGCACGTGTTGAGAACGGAATGCTAAAACACGCTCCACGTAGGTGTTCTTCAGTGTATATCACTATAATTTGTCGAGATATGTAGCCTCGACACCACCGCAACCTCCAGGGAATCCCGAAGAAGTTAGAGCGGCGTATACTCGTGCGGTAAAGGCGGGCTTGTTCGTCTTCCCGGAGGATGCATTCGACGGTGAAAACCTTGACGTCAGCCGACCTGGAAGCCCAGCAGAAGACATCGTCCAGCTCGAACACGATGATTCTCGAGCAGAAGAGTATCGTAACGTTCTTCGTACTTGGTTCCGGCATGCGCCCTGGTCAGCAATCCGGTTGTACGAGATCAAGAAGTGGCTATATTGGTGTATCTTTAATTCACATCTGCCCCCGGATCATGAAATACCAGACACTCATCGCAGCGTCTTGGATGAGGCCCTCGATCTCTTGCGGAAACGCACTGGCACAAACAGTCTTCCAGGAATCACCTTCGAAAACACCAGCCTTTACTCTTGACACTCGATTCTGTCAGGATTCATTGGCGTCCATTCGCTTTCTACGCGCTCGTTGGAACTTTCAGTAGATTACTCAAGCTATATCTCATACGCAACCGCCGCGTCCGGTTCGGTAGCTATGATGGCCTTGAGTAAGCTTCTTCACCGAAGTCAACCTTCCATTCGTTACTGACGCAGAATGGTAGATACTTGATCCGTATACCGTCTCAATGGGATTCACACCACGCTCCCCGCCCGATCGTCTTCGTTCATGGGCTTGGACTAGGGCTGCTTCAATACCACAGCTTCGTTTTACGCCTCCTAGATGAATTCCCCGACCGCCCAGTATTCATACTACTTCAATCGCATATTAGCCAAGACTTCTTTCACAAGGATTACTTACGACCCATGAACCGACATGATACCACCCAGCGCTTGGCAGCCTTGTTCCTCCACCTTGGCTGGGTTCGACCCATCCGTGATACCTCCTCGGATTGAAGAGGAAGATATAGACACTCAAAAATGTTGCCTCGTCCTTACTATCTAATCAGAAAGGTGTTACATTCGTCAGTCACTCAAAGTGAGCTTTATTCTTCTTTACGTTGAGTGATTTGTGACATTTGTGCAATATAGCGGGTCCTACTGCCATGCCTGGATGCTCAAGAACTACCCACACATGGTGACTCGCTCATGTTTCGTCGATCCTGTGACATTCTGTTCTTGGGAAGGCGGTCAGTACATTGCTTTTGGGGCTTCCTCCGTGGACTCACACGAATTGTCGTAGATGTGTGCTACAACTTTATTTATCGGCCGTGTACCACGGTAAGAGTGTATTACCTTATTGTCACCTTCAAAGATACTCACCACGATTCAGGGCATACATTTGCTCATGCGTTACTTCGTCAGCTCTGAGCTGGGCACAGCCAACCTCTTGCAGAGGCACTTTGACTGGTCCTCGAATTCGTTATGGTACGAGGAGATCCCTCATGCAAGAGACCCATCGAAATCCTTCTTCCTTGTGGGCTGCAAAGACGAAATCGTGCACGCTGAGGTACTTGTCCAATCTCCTCTTAGCTGTGTCTTGGTCTGAATTTCATTGTCTAGCGCGTCGCCCGGTATCTGCGCGGACATGGCATACGTAAAGGATTCTGGATGGATCCAGAGGGCCGACACGGTAGCGCCCTCGCCTCTGGCGGAGAAGGGCATCAAGCAATTCTCGAGTGGCTTCGCGAAGAATAACAAGGACCCGAAAATTACATCGAACGACATTAGAAGACACTTGCTATCTCACAATGCTTGGAATCTATCACTATTATGGATGCATATATAGCTTATACCCAACTGTTTTATACTTCGGCTTATAGGGATTCTTTATAAACAAACGACCTAATTAACGTACACAACATCGCTCTTTTCGAATAGAATTACAATCAGTCACAATCGGGCCTGGGGATGGGGATGTTCCACGGTTTCTCTGAGACGGGGGAAGAGGCGAAGGGCGTTGCCTGCCATGATGGCGTGCAAGCTGTGAGGATCATTGGCGTAGAAGCTTTCGAGGTTGTCGGTATACCACTTCGACATCTGCGGGCTGACGGCTATTGCAATATTAAAGGGTAAACGATCTACGTAAACAGGGGAAGAGGATAATAAGGTTAGCTTCACCTGGGCAATCCGTGCCGAAGAGAAGTCGATCTGGTTTGACGAATTTGAGCATGGCGGTAAGATTCGTGTCATACGCACTGAGAGCCGTGTCGAAGTAGAAACTCTTGAAATCGTCAAGGATTTGGGACGGTGTTAGAGGACACCCCATGTGGGTGGAGAGCACTGCGACGCGAGGAGCAAGCCAAGGAGTGCTGCCTCCTAAATGAGCCAATATTATCTTCACATTGGGATATTTGCGCTTCATGCCCGTCACGACGAGGTGAGAGGCGGCTTTGAACGTTTCATTTGGGACCTTCGCCCCAGTCAGCATACTCAACGAAAGTCGAGGACTAATGAATACATACTTCGGTGATAGGTAAGCCCAGATATTCATGCGGGTATGGTGTAGAAGAGGGTGTCTGGCAGCCGTGGAGGAAGACAACGGCGCGCCGCCTGTCCAGCTCCTTCCATATGGGCTCAAAGCGCTGATCTCCAACATACTCTACCTCATGTCAAACAAAGTCAGCCCTGATGGACAGAAAGTAGTCACCAGTCTCCACTCACTCGCGTCCTGCCCCTCGCCGTAAGAGGAGGAAAGGGATATGCCGTCAGCCCTGAGCCCGTCGAGCGCGTAGTCGATTTCTGCCAAGGCACCTATGTGTGAAGTGAGGTAAGTCTGGAACGCGGGGATATGGTGCGGTGGGGGAGGAGCGGCGAGCTTACCTAGGACGTCGTAAAGGAAAGGCAAAGCAGCAAAAAAGCCAAATCGCGAGGGATATGCGGCGCACGTTGCTGCTGCTTGGATATTATGATTCCGTGTAATGGCTCGGTTCTCGAGACCAGGCAATCCGTGTGAGGCCGCAGGCGTAGAGAGTATGGCCACATCTACATTGCATTTCTCCATCGCTCGTAAGCTGACTTGGGGGCTCCATGGGAGACTCTCGGAAGGTGTTCTCCAGCCGGCATTTGCAGAGGCCTTGGACTTGTCTACACCCTGAGGGAAAAGGTGGTGATGGATGTCAACGCGTTTGACTACCTGAAGAGCGTTTGTCAGTTGGACTTGGGTAGCAGAACTCGACAGTGATAACTTACAGGATGCATTATGAGGTGTTCAGTGACCTGCCCTGTCGGGGACAGAGTAAATATACATACCTATCTTCCCAAAGGGGCACGTCACATCGTATCTGGAGCGTTCGTAAGAATTCGCAGTATGATTGACGGGCTAAGACAAGCGACCCACGAGTTAGGGGAGCGTTCTCTGCGCAAGAAAAGCTAGAAGGTACAATGCCACGAGCCCCAGAGTGCGGCGGGGCGAAAGGAAGTTGATGAGAAAGAACCAAACACCAGCAATAGTCCAAGCAAGTCTTGTCAATCCTATAATGAGCGAGATAGAGCACCAACCATTAAGGGAACTCTGAAACCCATTGGCGGTGTGCTATATGGGTGTTTGCCACACGGGTGTGCCATCATAAACTGATGAGATTCTGAGGATGTATACAATTGCTCAATGTCTTCTGTATGGCTTGCATTCTTCCTCGTTCCACCCCACAAATTGGCCGGACAGGTCCTTCGTGGCCTTGAGTGCCAAGGCAGCAATGACGTACCCAGAGTCTTCAGGTCGAACCAGCTTGCCTTCAGAATGCACGCGTACGAACCCAGCATGAGTGTCCGCCCCGAGTATAGACGGGTCAGAGTCACGGATAGTAGTTTGCATCTAAGTACAATGAGATGAGAACAAAAAAGCAGGGTCGCAAACATAACCTGAACGCACACCAGTATCCACCATGCCAGGACGAAGAGCAACCGCAGTGACATCCGGTTCCTCTTCAGCCAAAGTCCTCGATGGAACAATTATCAGACCCAATAACACAAGGGATGCGATTGTGCATACCGGCAAAGACTGTTCATGGCAGCCTTGGAGGCGCAATAAGGAGCCCAGCCGGCGTACCCCTTGAACGCGGCACCAGAGCTCACGAATACGACCCTACCACCGAATGGACTCGAACGCAAGTCAGGAAGGGTAGCTTTCAGAGCCGTGACCAAGGAGAAGAATCCAATGTCGAAATGAAGCTTCCAGGTGTCAATAGGAGTATCATCTCCAATACGACACATTGGGGCGAGTATTGCAGCGTTTAAAACAAGGCCATCGAAGCGTTGATGAACCTTTTTAGCTTCATCGATAGCTTTATTGAACGCGGCTTCATTAGCTCTGTTGGGGGGAATTCAGGAAAAGAGGGGGGCAAGAATTGGAGATTTTACAAACACGTCGCATTCAATAAACGTGAAATCATCCGACACCAGCGCGTCCACTTCTGGAGTCCTGGAACGAGCAAGGCCTACAACTCTGGCATGGAAATCCTGCAACAGGATCTTAGTGGTGGCAAAGCCAATTCCCCTGTAAATACAGCATCAATCGGGGAACAATGATAGAAAATCAGGACTAACTTTGAAGCACCGGTCACTAGAACGACTGGTTTCCGTGTAGAGGCCATGGAATCAGTTATGATCAATCCTTATCAACCCGTATAACGATGCCAGGGGCGCTTATACATCGGGTGGTCAGCTGGAGAATTGTTACTTCGTCGGTTCAGTGTACATGTGCGAGTATCTACGCCTCGAGTCGAGATATAAAAATAATTGAAGTTTTACTCTGGCTCGTTTGTCAACGAGAGGGGATGGGTGGCGATCAAAACGGAGGTGGACTTAGAGTAGGATATTTATCGCTGAAGCGCTGACTGTCGTTGTTTACGTCAATTTTCCTACGCCCCAAAAGTTGGGTCTCGGAAGAAACAAGACTCTGCCAACACAACACCTCACCTTCCTCTTCTTCTTCTCGACCATCTTCACGATGCACGCCCGTCTGGCCTTTTCGCGCATGGCCCCTGCATTGGCCAATGCAAGAGCCTCATCGTCTGTGACCGCTCGCGGGGCTCTGAACGGTATCCGACGATACGCAACGGAGACTGAGCAACACACGGTGAGGTCCTTCATGTACCCCGACGGGCGCAAACTATATTCTTGTCTTGTAGATGACCGTGCGTGAGGCCTTGAACGCTGCAATGGAGGAGGAAATGATACGCGACGAGTCCGTCTACGTTCTCGGAGAAGAGGTCGCGCGGTACAATGGGGCATACAAGGTTGGTTTTCAAAATTTAAACGTGTCACAGATATGGCGGCCGTGAGCCTAATTTTCTACAAAGGTCACGAAAGGACTTCTGGACAAGTTTGGTGAGAAGCGCGTCGTCGACACACCTATAACGGAGATGGGCTTCGCTGGTATTGCCGTTGGCTCTGCGCTGGCTGGCCTCCGACCCATGTAAGTTCAAAGTACCTTTCCGGCATTGCTGCGTCTCATTAATATCTCGCAGTTGTGAATTCATGACATTCAACTTTGCTATGCAGGCCATTGACCAGATTGTCAATTCCGCTGGCAAGACGTATTATATGTCGGGCGGTAACGTCCCATGTCCGGTTGTCTTCCGTGGCCCGAACGGTGCTGCAGCTGGTGTTGGTGCTCAACATTCGCAAGACTACGCAGCTTGGTACGGTTCAGTACCAGGTCTCAAGGTTGTCAGCCCGTGGAGCGCTGAAGACTGCAAGGGTCTGTTGAAAGTACGCTCTCGGGTTGCAGCCCCCGTGTCTCGTGTTGATCAGCGATTATTATCATTTTAGTCTGCCATCCGGGACCCCAACCCTGTCGTCTTCTTGGAAAATGAAATGCTCTATGGCGTTTCTTTCCCAATGTCATCGGAGGCCATGTCCGACAACTTTGTACTCCCCATAGGGAAGTGCAAGGTCGAACGGGAAGGCAGTGACATCACCATCGTCGCCCACAGCAAGATGGTCACACACAGTCTCGAGGCGGCAGATGCCCTCGCTAAGGAAGGTGTCAAGGCCGAGGTCATCAACCTACGAAGTATCCGTCCTTTGGATATTGACACCATCAAAAAGTCGGTTAAGAAGACAAACCGGTTAGTCCTCAGAGCTTCTCTTCCTCGACAACGTCCTTACAAATACACTGCTTAGCCTCGTCATCGTCGAAGGTGGCTTCCCAGCCTTCGGTGTTGGCAGTGAGATCTGCGCTCAGATAATTGAGAGTGAAGCTTTCGACTATCTCGATGCCCCCGTTGAACGAGTCACTGGTGCTGACGTCCCAACACCAGTAAGACACCGTCCTTTGTCATCTTGGGGGTCCATATCTCATTAGCATTTTACCAGTACGCCACCAACCTCGAGAACCTTGCCTTCCCCGACACACCGCTTATCGTCAAGGTCGCCAAGCGCGCCCTCTACCGGACCACCTAGTTTTGTGATCGTCCCATATCTTTGTTTTAGCTGTCGTTATTCTAGACCTCACAGTACCTTTCAGTGGCATATTTGGCTTCATAGATTCCTTAATCATTGTCTTGCTTCATCTCGGAGATGCTTATCATTTTCAAGAGACAAATCTACGTGCCCATGTGCAAGCCTTAAACGCAACCTCACTGCATCTCGCGCAACCGTATACGGACAGCGTTTGCATGTGCAGCGAGGCCCTCACAATCGGCCAACGTTGCGACCACTGGTCCGAGTTCTTTTAGGCCCGCAGCCGTGATCTCCTGCGAGGTGATGTGTTTTTGGAAGGATTGGGTGTTAACACCGCTGAACTGGCGTGCATATCCATTTGTTGGGAGGGTATGATTTGTACCGGATGCGTAATCGCCGCAACTAACCAATCTCAGTTCAGTTACTCGATAATAAAAATAGAAAAAGGAGGACGGACCTTTCTGGAGTGAACGGGCCTACGAACACGCTGCCCGCATTATCGATCTGGGCGACGCAGTCTGACGCTTTTTCCAGGTGCATGATCAAGTGCTCTGGAGCGTAATCGTTGGAAAAGTCGATTGCTTCGTCGACCGTCTTGGTTTTCACTATGATACTCTTTGCAATCGACTGACGCATAATGTCGACACGAGGTAATGCTTTCGCTTGTTTATCTACTTCCTGTTCGATGGCTTCGAGTCGTTCGGCCGGCAGGTCGACAGCCAGGAGCACCACTTGAGAGTCGACGCCGTGCTCAGCTTGAGATAGTAAGTCAGCTGCTACGAACGCGGGATTCGCGGTGTGATCGGCGATGACCTAGTCGCAATCTCATCAAGCCATGAACAAAGAACGGGTAGGACAGTGCATCGCACCAAGACCTCAGATGGGCCAGCGGGCATGTCTATGCTAACCAGCGCATCCGTATCATTTTGCACTAACATTTTTGCTGCGGTTACCCATTGATTGCCCGGCCCAAACAGCTTGTCTACCTTGGGCACGGTCTCCGTCCCGTAGGCAAGGGCTGCAATTGCTTGAGCGCCGCCAGCCTTGACGATGGCAGTTGCGCCGACTAGGTGGGCGACGTACATCACTTCCAGAGATATACTTCCATCGGGCCTGGGAGGCGTGGCAAAGACCACCTCCTTGCACCCGGCCACCTGCGCCGGAATTCCGAGCATCAGCGCCGTCGAAGGTAAGATAGCGGTACCGCCGGGGATGTAAAGACCAACACGAGCCACCGGACGAGCAAAGCGAGAACATATTACGCCCGGCGTGGTTTCTACTACCAGGGTGGACCGATCGGCTTGCGCGTCGTGAAATTTGTGGATGTTGTGATACGCTTTGTCTATGGCCACCCGCACTTCGTCGTCGAGTTCCATGGACGACGGAGAAAATGGGGGAAAGATAACGGTGGCATCGAGAGTAACTTTGTCGAATTTCGCGGTCAGCTCGAGGAGGGCGGCGTCACCGCGGATGCGGACGTCCTCGACGATAGGCCGGACCTTGGCCATCATTTCGTCAGATTTGAGGACGGGGCGTCGAAGTAGCTGTGACCGCTCCTCTGGCTCGATCGCGGCGAGGTCGAACGTTCGCATGCTGATTGTCTCGTCATTAGCAAAGGGCGGTTCGGAAGATATTGGCGGTTTAGACGACGATGCTACTGCACTGGTCGACCATTGTGGCTTGGCATTTCCTGGTCGTCGTACAACCTTCTTGGCTTTATGATCCAACGACCGCTCGATTTCTGCAAAGCTTACGCCCGCTGCGACGCATTTCGTGAGTGCAAAGTAGAACAAGTCTGCGGCTTCGAACGCGATATCTTCGGGGCTCTCCGCCTGACAGAGTTCATCGGCTTCCTCCATGATTTTCGAACGAAGAAGATCGGGGTCGTTGAAAAGACGACTAGTGTACGATCCTTCGGGAGCGGACTCGAGTCGTGATAGAAGGGTGTTTTCCAGTGCTGCGATGCCACCGACGGCACCAAAACATGATGGTCGTTCGAGGTGACAGAACCCTGCGCCATGTTGAACGACTTTGAATTCGAGGCTGTCCGAATCACAGTCTTGTCGGATGCTAACAACATCTTGGGTGGCACCAGACGTTTCGCCCTTTCTCCACAGACCATGCTTTCGGGATTGGTAGACTCCCTTCCCAGTGACGATACTTTCCTTAATCGAGTTCACCGAGGAATAAACGAGTCCTAGCGAGTGACCGGTTTCATCACAAACAACGGTAGGGAAGAGTCCGTCTTTGCGATCCGAGGTAATTGGAGCAGTGAATGCATCTGAAATATTTATCTGGGATCCGGATGATGGTCCGATTGTAAGCTGCGAGCTTGGGATGACGAAGGACGCGCCAGCAGTCCGTAGCTGGCGAATACTGGCCGTCGTTGGCGGTGTATGGGCAGCAGAAAGGACGTAGACGGTGCACGACGCGAAGAAGCGTGCCACCGAGGTGATGAAGTCTGTGTCTGCAGTCGGCATCTTCAGAATAACTCCTGTGACGGCATTCCGAACGGTGTCGCTCACTGCACTGAAATTACTGGCGTCTAGGAGCAAAACAAGACGTTGGGCTGGAACATGGTTCAACAGTTCCTTTGCTAGTTTTGGGGATACAATGACCTTCTCTACCCCGGCATCGAGTTCGGACAGAATTTCTTCCGACGATATGGGCGTGTTAGGGTCGATAAGGAGGTAAGTCCGGGAAGGTAAAGGGTCGGATGAGTGAGGTTGGTACGGAATCACCACTGGTCCGATGCGCAACAAAGGTTCTACCAACTCCTCGCTTGATTGCTCGACGAGCGGCAAGAAGGTAGACATAGTTGAATTGTGAAAAAACAACAAACCCGAGTCACTGCACATCGATTGTCGGAT
The DNA here is from genome assembly GCA_029467805.1 of Pleurotus eryngii var. eryngii. Taxonomy (NCBI): domain Eukaryota; kingdom Fungi; phylum Basidiomycota; class Agaricomycetes; order Agaricales; family Pleurotaceae; genus Pleurotus; species Pleurotus eryngii. The sequence goes on along the minus strand of SZVJ01000009.1, from coordinate 2,664,410 downwards.
TTTCGGAGGATGGAGGCTTTGCGGTCACATGGATCATTGTGAGACCACAACTCTTGAATAAGGCCTTGTAGTGTAGCGGTTATCACATCGGATTCTGATGCTCAGAATATTCCGGTAACCCAGGTTCGATTCCTGGCATGGCCTCATTTGCTCTACGATGATTTTTATTTTTATTTTAAAAAGCTCCCATAAAGGTCATTGCGACCAAACATCACGCCTGTTCTCTCAGGACGACCGTTTGCTTCACACAACAAGTTGATAACTATTTTACACAAGTGCGACGAGAACAAAATCTGAGATGACAAGTACAAAGCGATTGTTCAAATCAATTTCGTCAAAATGTCATCAGTCCGTTACTGTTTAGGATCATCGTCAATCCGGCTGTAGTATCAAGTATCAAGTAATATATACATACCGAGAAGTACATTAGGGTTCGTTGCGCATTGTGCAATGGCCGGAAAGCTTGTCGGAAAGCTACTACTGACGCATCAGCCTGCCCAGCGGACAACTGGGTCGCAGAGTCGGACAAGTGCATATTTCCCTGAGGGTCGTAGTGATTTTTTCGCTCGGGCGCAAACGATGTCGGCGTCTAGCAAGGTATTGTTAGCTTCTGAGGGGTCACAGAGGTAAGCGAGGCGCACAGTAAACGGGGGCAGGAATCGATACTGAGCGTGTCGCTCGGGCGTATACATGACACAGCGCAAACGATAGCGCCTGAAGTGCATCGGGGCTGCATAGGATTGAACATGAGAGATAGGACAGACTGATAGCGACGAAAGGACCCACGAAAATGCGTTGTCCTATAGTACAGTCGGAGGTTAGAAATCCCAAATGCTATAAGAAGAACTACGTACATCGTGGAGCACCTGAGTATCAATAGTCAGCAACATTATTCAAAATCAATGGTCGTGTTCACATACCGAGTAGTGGGAGGGGCGGCTGGTCCCGAGCAACCCCCCATGACTCAAGAGGTACCAGTCAAACTCAGACGGATGTGCGATGTCGCGGTCGACAACCATTCCGGCGGGGCAATTGCCCGACCTGTCAGCGTCGCGAGGGTCGATAGTATTGAACCTAATATGGTGTCGTTTCCCGACGACAATAATCGTGATCTTCGGTCGAATTTTCAATTCGACGCAAGCCGCCCTGATTCGAGGCAGTTCTGAGCGATCAAAGAGCATTTGTTCAGCAACTGCGCAGAAAGGAGAATTTGTAGTATATGCACCTTTCTCTAGGACTTGCGCAAATTCACCTTCCGATACACCATCTGCAATGAAGTTTAATTTAATCTCACTCGGCGCACACAACTTTGAGAACGGCTAAGCAAGGGCATACGTACCCCGGTAGAAGATGAGCCTCTTGGGCGCTATGGAAGCCGATCCCACCTTCTCCTTCTTCTCCCGGTATGACATGTACATGGTCAATACATGCTAGAAAGAGATACTTATCAGCCACGCAAGGAGAGAATAGATCTAAGTCACTGACTTTGACCATAGCTTGTAGGTCTTCGATCATTTCGGTACGCCCTGCCTGGACCCTTGTATCTGCGACATATTTAGCCGCATTGGAATCAACACTCCCGACAAGGGATGTGAACGACGGCCGTCCCTCAGACCCCGGTGCGGGGTGGATGACATCGGCACCTACAAGTCTCGCCCTTTAATTTCGAAGGTCACTGGAACGACTGACTACGCACCCATGATGATAGTTGGATTATGTGGGTCAGTCAGGACTGCCGCTGACTGAGGATCCGGGATAGCATTGATGCCGCCAAGCTTGACATTGATCCTACGGCCAATGTGAGTATCCAAAGCTCCACGAGAACTTCATGATCATACTCACTTAAGACATACGTTTGCGTAATATTGCATCTTCGCGCGAGAGCATTTCGACGATATGAGGCACTGTGTCGCGACTCCTTGCTGTGGTCTAGTGTAAGGAACAGAGGAAAACGGCAGCAACGTGCGTAAGGCAACATACCATGATATCACCAAAGCTAAGGAAGCAACATTAGTCGTTGCGATACTGCGATGTCAGGGAAACCCTTACTGTTTTACGGCTGTATATATCTCTGTGTTATTGTCCGGGAGGACGACAACGATGAGATTGGGCGGCCCCTTGTATTTCTTGACACATTCGCCGCCGGCAGCCTTTAGTTGCTGAAGTAAAAGCAGGCGTCAACGATAATACTTCGACTTGCACAACACTGGACCTACGTTGGCGATATTCCCCTGTCCGTTTTCATACTTCACGATAGGGACATCGTTCGTGATTTTCATCCCTAGGTTCGTAGCATGTTAGTACTCGCCGACCCATCGACAAAGGCCCTGCTTGTACGAACCAACGCTGCGACAGGCGTCCTTTAGCCCGTTGATCAAGCCGTCAACGTTCTGTTGGCCGAATCGCCTTTGCTGCTCGTATATGACGATGACCCATCGTTCGATCTCCGTTGGCTCGAAGAACCTCTTATCGACACTATAACGAATGTCAGCCAAGACCACATCTATATCATGCCCACGCACAGGTTCCATGCTCCATTAGAAGGTTGCTACACGTAGCGTCAGTATCCCTTCTATTGTCGCTTCTAGCTCACTTACAATCGTGGGCTGTTTACTCGAAGCTCCATATTTCAACCTTGTCGCTTGCAAAACCCTTGCGTTCACGTTAAGCGGAGTTTGCGATATCCCCGTCATTTCGAAGGCATCCAAGTACTCATTCCCCGTATATGATAATGCCTGTGCGTACCGGGATGAGTAAGGAAGAGCATCAGCAGAGCGAAACATTACCTCAAATCCAGAGCGAATACTTTGGAACCGTTCTGCGGGCTTCATCGTTGAGAATGCCAGGACATCCTTGATTTTATCGCTGGGCACTTGCTTCCGCATTATTTGCCCAGGAGGAACGTCGCACAGTTCCAGAGGGATAAGTGCGCCATTGCCTACCTATCAAAACATTAGCAGAAGTTAGAGTCGACGTGGGTGTCTTCTAGACAAACCTCAATGCAAAGTACGTCCGGGTACTGCAAGGGGCGGTTGACAGTCTTGGCGAAGTAATCAGCGACCGTGCTCGAGCCACCCTCCCTCAGGGTAAATGTGCAGTCGCGAGCACCAGCGGTACTCAATTTCTTGACGACGCGGGTGATACGGCGAGTACCGCCGTGAGTATGTGAAGTCGTGATACGCAGCCCAGAGAGGAAGCGTTGCAATCGCAGACGTTCGCGATCCGGTAGGCCTCGTTTTGGCGACAGTATGTTCGGGTCTTGCCTCCCAAAGAAATCCAAGCAGAGACCTATGAGGGAGCCTCTTTTGTACATGAATCCCGTGGAAATGTCGACATTGACTATCATCCGCCCAACAACGGGACGGACAGACTGGAAATAGCCACGCCAGATCTCGATACCCGCTCCAAGATCGCGTCTTTCACGGTCGGTGAAGAACGATCTGACGTTGAAAGGATGGCATTGATTAGGTTTCATCCTAACAGCGACGTTGAGTGCCTGCAAAGACAAGTTAGTAGCCTTGATGTCTTTTGGCGAGAAACATACTGTAATTGCGATGAGCACGTCGTTTCCGTGGCTCTGTTGACCGTGGATAAACTGATCAAGCACTCTGGAATGTCGACCGTTCAGCACCTATCGAAATGAGAAAGAGTGAATACTTACTCCGGATTGATTTCTTGCGCCAGTGTTAGGGTGACCTTATACACCTTCGGAGGCCTCGTGCCTACGTTGCCGCCGTTGGTGAGCGTGACATCGAACTAGGGTGATGGGTTAAGACTATGTGACGCATCAAGAAGGAATGGCGTACCGTCTTCGAGTGGTTTGGACCGAAGGCAAGTTCCTGCGTGAAGAAGATATTCTTTCGACCATCATAAACACCTGACGAGGAAATCGCGTTTAACCCATCGCGGCTAGATGCTATGTAGATAAAGGCGTACCTTTCGGCGTGAAGACCTCTGGCGCGACAGTATTCTGAAGTTGTTTGATGATGTCGTTGTTAACCCTTGCTGGTAGCACCTTCTCCGACGGTTCGATGACTAGGTCGCATGTGTCAACTTCTGAAGAAGACGGTCGAATGAGAATGGTGCTTACCCACTAATAGACAGAAGGCACAGTGATAAAGTGTCAAACGCAATGGTTTACCGATCAGTGAATCAAAACTGACCATCGTAGTGTCGGATTATCTTGCCCGGGATGGGCGTTTCGAACGCATTCGCGATTACAGTGATAGGACGACCTGCAGTCCCGTAGCTCGGTCGTTTGACCCCAACCGTCTGAACATGCGACGCGATGTTAAGTGACCCAGTTGCTGCACCGACCCCGCCGCCGCCGGCGCCCCGCCCACCTCTCACACCGCCGCCCCTCCCGGCACCGCCCCCACCGCCTCTCGCGCCCCTACCACCTCCCCTGCCTCTGGGTGCTGGACTGGCCATAGTGTGCGCGTTACGGGTTGGTCGTGAAGATAAGGTATGGTAGTTGAAATGTTGATTGTCGATGAAGGGAAGGAGAAGCGCACTGCAGTGAGTGGTAGGCACTCAACTCAATACACAGGGTTGTATATATATATATATCCAGTGGGTGACCTGCCCGTTCAAACGTTCACTACAGTGCGAATAGAAGCGCAGTTAATCATAACCCTCCATCGATGTGATATGATAAGTGAAGGTTAATGAAGAAGCCATTCGTTCGGACTCCTTTCTACAACTATAGAAGATTTCTTTGACGCAAGATATACAGAACCCGCAGTCATTGCGGCAAGCTCGCTGCCCGAACTGCCAGATCGGACTGTGCCAGTGGTTCAGCTCGATTCCTGGGACTCACCACTCACTTATTCACTTATCGCCCCTGCCTTGTGGTTCATCAATGCATCATTGCAGTCAAACACGTTTTACCCCAGACCCTGTGTCGACCACGAAGCCGACATCCAGAATCCATGTACATAGACCATGAGAACCACAGCATGACTTCGGGATGACTCGAGCTCTGAAGGTATAAATGCAACTTCCCTGGAAGCAATCCGCAGCGGTATGATGTGATGTGGTTCGCATTTATTGGTTCTCTGAGAATACACATTTTTGAAATCTCAGGCCTCAGGCGTGGAAGGAAATCGCGGCGTGGCGTTCGACACCGCAGCTTCTGCAGCTCTGCAGACTTCTCCGAGCATCGTCGAAAGTGGCACGCACCCTTCGATACGTCTTCAAGAATCAGCGTTTCACCGACCTGCGGAGATCCTATTAACTGGGGAACCCGGAACTCCGATTGCTCCACGGATTTCGGCCTCGTTTTCAAAGGATCTCTATGTGAACTGGAGCAAGACACGATTATACTACAAATCGCCATAGGTCTAGACATATTTATTGACTATCCTTCCATAGCTGAAACTTGACGGGCAATGGGCCCTGTCCCAATCAAACCCGCCCCATTGACGCGCTTCGAATGGCGACTCACCCTCCCTGTACGTGCTATATCATAGAAGCACGAAAACCAGCTGATGATCTGATCTCAAGGAAACTGCTTGTCCCAATGACAGAATTAGCTTCTGGGCCCTGGCTACCGTAGGCGTGTAACTTTCGTTAAGACGTGCTGGCGGTCGAGTTGTGTATCTTTCTGAGCATGAGTATTCGTAAAGGTTATTTCTAAAGGCAATATATTTGGTAGTGGCTTTGCAGTACGTTGTCGCTGCGACCGGACGGGGACTCAAATTCACTGGGTGCAGGATAAGATATTATCTACGGTAGTATTTGATTGTTAATAGTTATTTAGAGAATATCTTAATTAAGCATTTCATACTGAGTTATCTGGATTGTGACAAATACTGTGGCCAATCACAATCTCAGTCGGACTTTGAAACAGGTCAGCCCCTCTCTTAACATTGATTGTGGATTCAGTTTGGTAGATTATACTGTAAAAATAGCCTTTGGAGAAAGGTGTAAGGGGACACTCCTATTTCCTCCTATTTCACTGTCTCCTGCCCTCCCTCTTCTTTCCTTTCTCCTTTCCTTCATTCCACAGACTCTTATTTACTTTTTCTTTCTTCCCTTTCCATCCTACCTCTCATACAGCCACTTCCTGTGCATCCAAGCTGTATCTGATGCATCTAATGCATTTCCACAGTTCAGAATCACTCTGAAATCACTCTGGACTCATTCAGACATGCTTGGATGCACATATACACTTCAGAGCATGCCTATGTAAGCTTATGCTTACAACACCCCTGTTTCTCCTATATCACATGTTGTGCTGTATATATGTGTGTGACCCTGACTTAGATTACTTACTTCCTGCTTGTCTTTGTACCACCACCTTTCACCAATTCACCCCTGTGCTTTGATCCTCTCATTCTCGTCTCACTTCATTTAAGTGTTGTGACCACCTTCGGGTGTCCCCTTCCACTTTTTTTTTTGAGACCCATCAAGCACTACTGCTTGCAAAGATAAGGAAAGTCTCATGCTGTCACTGAGCATGAACATTTTCCCTCACCAGCCCAACCTGCCTATAAGGGGACACTCCTATTTTCTCCTTTTTCCCTGTCTCTCTCCCTCCCTCTTCATTCCTTTCTCTTTCTTTTCATTCCATAGACTCTTATTTACTTTCCTCTTCTTCCTTTTCCATCCTATCATCCATCCAAGCCTTATCTGACACATCTGAGCAACATCTGACTCATCTGATGCATTTCCTGCACCTCGGCTGCACTCCGGCCGCACACATCTGATGCATCCAAGCAATATCTGACTCATCTGATGCATTTCCTGCGCCTTGGCTGCACTTCGGCCACACATCTGATGCATTTCCCACACCTCGGCCGCACTTGGCCACACTTGCGCATGCCCAGATGCGCTTCAGATGCACGTATACACTTCGGAGCACATCTGGGTGACCCATACCTTCTTCCCACACCTCTTTACTTCCCATTTCCACTTCACTGGGTCGCTGGCACAACTCTTGCATATTCCCTCCACCTTTCTATCACATGTGCCTGCTCGTACCTTGTGATATTCTCTGGACTTGTGGCAGGTGTACTATACAGTTCTCCCACCTTTCTCTCATGCTTCTACAGTATATACTTCACCTCCTAGCATGGAGAATCCTTATCTTGTTCTCTTTGGATTCTCCCTCTGCTAGGTGAGCAGCCTCTCATGTACTGTAGTAGCTCTATTCATCTCTTTGGATTCTCCCTCTGCTAGGCTTGCACTGTCAGCCATCTTGAGGTTGCCCTTACAGCAGAACAAGATCTCCCATCCTGGCACCAGAGTCCTACGGAAAATGTCCCGTGCCCCTCTGGACTCACTTCTGATGTCTTTCTGGTTTTGCAGACATTCCAGACGCTCTCCTGCTACTCCCACCCACCTCTGACGACACAAGCGAAGCACCCCCACTCTCTCCTGCTGACTCCGACATGATGGGCGCATCTACGCAGATCCTGCCATCTGAGCAGCCAGTAATGGACTCCAAGATGTTGCAGACCTTGTGGGCTCAGATGCACGAACACCAAAATCAAATCAGCACTATCCATGACACACTCGCCTGCATCAAACAACTCCTTATAACATCCTGTCCCTCTACTCCCAAAATGACTCCAGATTTCAGCCTGCAGGGCACCACAGCCTCTCAGCATGCCCCAGGTTGATCTGACACCACCCCACATTCCTAATTGAAGCCTGCATCTCCCCTGATCTTCGACGGAAACTGCAAAGATGGTTGCATGTTCTACAATGCATGCTCCATCTACTTCCAGCTCTGCCTAGGTCACTTTCCCACAGAGCAAGCTAAAATCCTCTGGTGTCTCTCCTTCTTCCAGAAGGATCGAGCTAAGGAGTATGCAGACATGGTGCTTCGGAGCAAGAAGGATCCATACTTTGAGTTCTGGGCTGCCTTCACAACCGAATTCCAGACACGCTTCCTTCCAGATCAGGAACGTGAAGCTGCCGTGCTCAAACTGGAGACCATCCAATACCACCAAGGCTGTTGGACTTTCCAGGAGTACCTCGACAAGTTCTGGGACCTCATAGACCAATCCGGATACACTGAGGGCTCCAACATCACAATGAAGTTCCATTGCAGGTTGGACTCTGTCATCCAGAGCTGAGTCGCTGAGTCCGCAGACTGTCTTGGTGAGGATGATTTCGAAGAATGGTACAAGGTGGTGCAGCGGGTTGCCGACAACCATGCTGCCAATCACTCCTTCCACTTTGGTGTCAACTCCAGCACATCTGGTTCGCTTAGCTGACCATCTGTCACTTCTGGATCTGCTCGGCTGCCTGCGGGTATACTTCCTGTGCCTTGGACTCACTTCTTGCCTTCGCAATCCTGCTTCCAGCCTCTTGTCAGAGTCTGATCCTCACTCCCTTAGAGGTCCCCCCCCTACGCCCCTTTCGGATACTCGGACCTTTGGAATCCCTTGGGCTCCGCCCTCGAGGCTTATGCATGGTGCACAGTACTAGGATTACTTTGTTACATGTTTCATGTACATGTGTACTTACATACTAGCCTCACTACATACATGTGTTAGTTAGTATTTATAGTAGCACTAGTACACATGTATTCTACACTTTGAATCTTAGTTCCCTTTCGCCACTTGGCTACCTCTTGTCTTCGCTGCGGGCTCCTCCACAGAGCCCGCCTCTCATCTTGCTCTCTCTGAAATTGGGACACCGCAGGGCTAGGAGGGCGCAGCATCAAAGCTGAAGCTGAGTCCCGTACGCTCCTCTCGTCCGCATGTCCGCGCTCCCATGCTCCCTGCGCATTCCCGCGCCCCCTAAACGGACGAGCCAGGAGGCCCCTTGATACGGTTCTTAACACCTCTGCCTTCACCAAAGGCTCTCTCGCCTGGCGTCCCTATGAATGTTGATCATACCTACTCCTGGCCTGCCACTTTGCAGCTCTGTTACTGATGCGGTGTCATGAACCAAGTCTGTACGACATGGTATTCATGTCAGAATGGGTTTATTATACTCAATTGAACTGCAAAAGTCAATACCACCCAGTCCATCCATCTCTCCTATCAGTTCCCCTACCCTCCTGTCTGCCCCTATTCTCCCTGCACTCTGGAAATGCAGTCACCACTGTTGCCCCTATTCATTCCGCTCTTTTACCCTATTCCCCTATTGCCTCCTTTATTTTTTCCACTCTCCATACCCTCCCAACCTTCCTTACCATCAGAATTCCCCTGTCCTCTATCTGATGCCTCCTATCTTCCATCAGAAGCTTCTGTCTTCCATCGGAAACCTCCCGTCTTCCATCGGAAAACTCCTATCTTCCCTCAGGAGCCCCTTTCTTCCTCCTTTCCATTTTATATTCCTTTTCCTTCCATCGGAAGCCTATTTCTTCTGTTTTCAAGCTTCTGTTTCCATCAGACAAGGGATTCAGCACTGAGTGCTGTCTAACCCTCATCTGATTGTACACCATTCGTTTCTCCTTGACATGTGCTGCACGGTGGCCCGTGTGCTGTCCCATCTAGATAAGATAGATAAGAGATAAGCGTAGCTATAAATTGGCATGTACTCACTTACAATATTAATCTTTTCCCCCCCAACGGAAGGTTCAATCCACTCATTTTCAGTCAAGTCAAGTCATTCTAGTCATCAGTCATCAGTCATCAGTCATCAGTCATCAGTCATTCATCATCAGTCAATCAGTCAGTCATTCAGTCGGTCAAGTCCAGTCAGTAATTGGTCAAGTCAATCAGTCCAGTCACTCCATCAGCATAATCCTCAGATAACCTCGATCTCCGCTAATCACCCACCAATCAGTCCTATAACCAGTCACCGCTAACCCTCCTATAGCCTTTTGAGCTCAGAGCTCTGGTAATTATTTCCTTAACTTTTAACATCCCCAAAAACATTTCAACTTCTTGGCTCAGCATTCATTACTTTCAACTTCTAACAACCCTTTTGCACTAACCTTTCATTTCTACCACAACTCTTGCACTTTGTTCTTATTTTCTTCATCCTTGATTTGCTAACCTTCCCATACAGTCATCATCCGCTCGCCTTCGTGGTCACTCACACTCGCGGCACTATACCAAGACCCCTATCTTCATTTGGATTCGTTGTTCACACCCCTGTGCATACCCCTATACCCCTGTCTTCTCCTAAAAACAACATACCTTGGCCTAACTAGTGTACTCCTGATAAACAAATAAGTGCACGAACAACCGGGCTATCACTCGATCTACCAGAAAGACCCAGTGCTCCCCGGACACCCTCCTGATCTCGGGAGAGTGTGACAGCAGCAAGCCCAGACACATGTCCCATGAGTGCCAACTCCAGTTTGATGTCCAGTTTATGATGGCTGAAGAGCGGATGTCTGCTATCGAAGATCTCTTGACCGCAGCTGATGTTGTAGAAAGTGCTGGGACTTTGGAAGGAATAGACGCAGAGGGAACAGCCACAGCCAAGGAATCGGATACGGCAGATTTTACCTGGGCCAACAAGTGACCTGTGCAGCCTTGTTGGTAAACAACTGATTTGCTTGTCTTAGTGTAGACACAATACACGATGATGAACCCAAATCATCTGATGATTCATCCAACGCTAAGGCACCCAACCTGGTTACAATCCACACAATCTGAAGGTTTCGCCCGCAGTGGGAATGGCGGCTACCCAGTAGCTATAAGATTTCTGCTTTGCCTGGCAGGCCTTCGCTAGATATATCTGTTGAAGTGCTGAGCACAGATACACAACTCTGCAAGCCCTGGTGGACTGTGGAGCCACTGGAGTTTTCATGCATCCACGCTTTGCTGACTCTCATGGTTTCACCCGATGTAAGCTGTCTGCTCCAATTCCAGTCTTCAATGTTGACGGATTACCAAACAAGAACGGATCCATCTCTGAAGTCGTGGACCTTGTACTCCGGTTCAAGGATCACACAGAGCGGATGCTTTTTGCAGTCACTAACATTGGCCGACAAGATGTCATCCTCAGGTACACCTGGCTTTGGAAGCACAACCCAGAAATCGACTGGCAAACCAAAGAGGTCACCATGAGTCACTGCCCATCCAGATGTGACACCTGTCGCAAGGAGTTCTGCCATGACAAGTTGGCCTGACGCAAAGAGTCTGTGCGACTCCGGGAGTGTTGTACAGGCCTGATGCCAACAGTTTGAGAAACTCCACTCGGATGATCACCTGCAACTTCTGGAGTGTGATGATGATGATGAGGATGACACTTTGGGCGATGACAATCTTGAGGAAGGCAACTGCATCTTTGCAGCCATCCCTCTGCTGTCTCTGGAGTATCTTTGCAGTCTTCGGGAAGAACACATCCGAGCTTCGGAAACAGTCTTGCAGCATCTCGCATTGGCTTTCCAGTGCAACAAACCCCACGATCCTCAGAACAGTGCAGTCCCAGATTTCCTTTATGAGTTTGAGGACATCTTCACCAAGGAGTCCTTTGATGAACTGCCCATGCCGCGTCTGTGGGACCATGCTATTGAACTGCTGAGTGGAGCTGAACCAACTTCTACCAAGTGTTATCTGCTGTCCTCCGCAAAGCAGAAACAGCTTGATGAGTTTTTGGAAGAGAACCTCCAGACTGGCTGAATCCACCCAAGCAAGTCACCCATGGCTGCCCCAGTGTTCTTTGTCAAAAAGAAGGATAGATCACTCTGCTTGGTTCAGGATTACTGGAAGCTCAACAACATGACCATAAAAAATTGGTATCTGCTTCTGCTCATCTCGGACTTGGTGGACAAGCTGCGAAACACTCGCTACTTCTCCAAGCTTGATGTCTGATGGGGTTTCAACAATGTCTGGATTAAGGAGGGTGATGAGTGGAAGGCTGCATTTTGGATGACCTGAGGACTCTTTGAACCCTTGGTGATGTTCTTCAGACTGACAAATAGCCCTTCTACTTTCCAGACCATTTTGGGAGCTCATTACAGAAGGTGTGGTTATTATCTATTTGGATGACATTCTGATCTACACCAAGATGCGTGAGGAGCACCACCAGGTCCTCAAGCAAGTTCTAGAGATCCTCCAAAAGAACAAGCTCTTCCTTCAAGCAGACAAGTGCAATTTCAAGCAGACAAAGGTGGAATATCTTGGAGTTGTCATTTCCGAGGGTAAGATCAAGATGGACCCCGTGAAGGTATCCAGTGTCGCAGACTGGCTGACACCTTGGACTCGGACTGAACTTCAATCCTTCCTCAGGTTCATCAATTTCTACCGCCGCTTCATCAAGGACTACTCACATATTGCCTGGCTGCTCTTCGATCTCACTTGTGCGAAGGAATGGCAGTGGAATGACTCCGCTCAGTCCGCATTTCTTCAGATCAAAGAGCTAATCACTTCCGAACCTGTTCTAGTGTTTCCAAAGGAAGATAGGCCATATCGGGTTGAAGCGGACTTGTTGGACTATGTGATGGGTGCAGTCTTGTCACAGCTGGAACCGGATGATGGTAAATGGCATCCTGTCACATTCTACTCTAAAAGTCTACAGGCTGCAGAGCGGAACTACAAGATACACAACAAGGAGATGCTTTCAATCATCCGGGCACTCAAAGAGTGGCAGCACTACCTCGAAGGCACTGAAACTCCATTTGAGATCTGAACGGACCACAAGAACCTCAATTACTTCATCAAAGCTTAGAAACTCAACCGCCGTCAAGCCCGCTTGTCCCTCTACCTCTCCTGCTTCAGCTTCACTCTCCAACATTGTCCAGGTCGGACTATGGGTAAGCCGGATGCTCTCTCGCACTGCTTGGACCACTCAGATGGTAAGGACGACAACAAGGATGTGGTCTTGCTCAAACCAGCCTACTTTGCTGTCCGTGCCACAGGTGTCACTCTTGAAGGGGAGGAGAAGGATATTCTCATGGCTATCTGGACTGGAGTTTATGACACGAAGTTTGAAGATGCAGTGGCAAAGGCAGCAGAGGAGTTGAAGAAGGCGCAGGGCAGTCGCAAGACAGTCCGGAGTGCAGAATGGTCTCAATCAGATGGACTTCTGATGTTCCAGGGTAAGATCTATGTTCCAGACTCACCAGACTTGCATCAGACAATTGTAGCCCAGCATCATGACACCAAGGTTGCTGGCCACGCAGGTAGATGGAAAACTCTGGAACTCATCTCCCGCAGCTACTGGTGGCCGAACATGTCCCACTACGTCGGATCCTACACCTGCCATTGCGACCTCTGTCTCCAGACGAAGGCTCAGAGGCATTCACCAATGGGTGAACTCCATCTGCTTCCTATTCTGGATGAATGCTGGGACCAGTTGAGCATGGACTTCATTGTCAAGCTCCCGGAGTCAGATGGATTTGATGCAGTCATGAATGTGGTTGACTCCATGAGTAAATGTGCCCATTTCATCCTGACTCACACTACTATATCTGCTCTCAGGTCTGCAAACTTGTACCTACAGAATGTCTGGAAGCTACACAGCCTCCCTCGTCTGTCGTGTCTGATTGAGGTCTGCAATTCATTGCAAAGTTCACCCAAGAAGTTTACTGGATGCTTGGGATCAAGCTGGCTGCATCCACAGCTTACCACCCTCAGTCGGATGGACAGACAGAGTGGATGAACCAGGAACTTGAGTCCTATCTCTGGATCTTTGTTGGCAAATGTCAGAACAACTGGGCTTGACTTCTTCCTATGGCAGAGTTCGTGTACAACAACTGGGTCCATGCATCCACTCAGCAGTCACCATTCCTTCTAAATACAGGCTGTCACCCTCATCTCAGGTTTGAACCTCATCAGCCGCCATCTTGGATGGAGTCTACAAATGAGTTTGTAGACTAGATGAAGTCTGCAGTTGACAAAGCTCAGTCCGCATTGGTCAAGGCTTAGGATGACATGAAGCGCTACTATGATCAACATCGGACTCCCGCTCCAGAGTACCAACCAGGTGACAAGGTTTGGCTGGATTCGTCAGATATTAACCTTGCCCGACCTTCCCAGAAACTCGGACATGCACGTCTTGGTCCCTACAAGATCATCTGGAAGGTCAGCAAGGCAGCATACTGACTCAAGCTCCTGCTGGGCTTATTCCACCTTCACCCTGTCTTCCCTGTTGTCAAACTCTCACCCTTCATTCCGGATCCCATCCCGGGTTGACACCCAGCTGCTCCACCACCACCGCAGCTTGTTGATGGAGAAGAGGAACATGAAGTTGAAGAAGTCTGGAATAGCAGACAGTTCAGCTAAGTGTCAAAGTATCTGGTGTGCTGGCAAGGCTATGGCATTGAGCATGACTTCTGGAAGCCCGCGAGCAACCTCCAGCATGCTGCCCAGAAGGTCAGGAACTTCCATGATCACCACCCAGACGCAATCTGAGTACTTCGGCAGGCATAGAGGCTTGTCTCATATATCAACCCTTGTAATCACCAGTCACTGTGATACATCAACCCCACTAATCAGTGTTCCTTGAGGGTAATACATCAGGGCATAAGTGCACGTGAAAGAAGCTTGAGGTGATGTATCACCTGGTCTGAGCGCAGCCCACCACTTACCTGTGTGTCAGCGTCGAGCAGTGCGCACCTTTTGCTAGATATGGTAGGGCGACACAATGCCTATTGGAGCTATAGACTGATGCATGAACGAAGCTTTGAGAAGCCACATCGTGAATCTGACGATGGCAGATGCCTTCGATGGATAGGCACATCTAGGAACAGATCAGGTGGTATGGAGGACTTAGAGAGACATACCATGGAATAGAACATACACCACAGAGGCCATCCCCAGGGCCTTGAGGGCCTGGAAAGGCGCATCCTATGGAGGGTGTGTAGTGGTCTAGCAGAGTGCAGTGTAGCATGGAGTCAAGGCTGTGTGCTCAATAGGAGGAACATAGAATGTGGGAGAAACATGCCAGATGACATACAAATCTTGAAAATGGCTGGGGAGGTGTACATTATTACCCCTTGAGTTGTGAGCTACCTGAACGCCGTAAACGCAGACCCTGGTGCTTTACTGGTTAGAGGTAACACACAATTTCAGAGAAACATACCCTAAAACATGTACTACGGAGGGCGCTTTGGAGGTCGTTTCAGGCTGTGGAGTATTGGATCACTGCGAATGCACTTGACTTGGAATTCCAATGTGGTTAGCATGCAAGGATGCAAAGAAAAAGTATTATGGGAGAAACATACTTCGTCATACTGAGAAGTGATGTGATAGATGCCGAAATAGAGAGGGCAAACACTGGGCGCTACGGACTTAGAGCAATTTCGTCACCTTACAATGATATATCATCCAAACGTGGGCAAGCAGGCAGGTGATATATGATATATCACATCTGTAATCAATGGGCAACCAGCGGGTATGATATATCACATCTGTAATAAAACACAGGCAAGCAACAGGTATAATATATCACATCTGTAACTACACATGTAGGAAGCACTAGACATGTACAAGTAATATAGGTAAAGACAGTAGGTACAGGACCAACAATCAAGAAGGTGGCACTCTAGAAAAGAGAACAAGGGTGAGATACTGTTCACAAGACTGTGGGCATGATGTGCTGATTCTCCTTTTCCTTCAACTCCCTTTCCTTTTGAATTTTATCAGTGATTGCCTCCACCTTGGTGTGCTGTTGGCATTTACGAGCACACTTGGTTGTCATGATGAGCTTGGGGTCAGTCCCGTCATTCCTTGATCGCTTTCTCTTGTGGGTACTGACAGAATCCTCAGCTGCATCTACAGGCTGGTCATTGGGAGTGGTAGGCACAGGTGGGACATTGGGAGTGGCAGGCACAGGCAGGACATTGGGAGGTGAGTCATTGGGAGTGGCAGGCACAGGCGACCTTTTGCTCACTCTCATCCTTGATGCTTGTGTCCTCCTGCTCCAGCCAAAGCTTGAACCACTCTTGGTAAGCCATTGCCCAAAACTTTGTGAAGCCTCCATTCTTCTTAGTTTCTAGATATGAATCCATGAGGTTCACGAGATAAGTCTTCTGGTCAGTTGTTACTTTCTCTCGTGGAGCCATTGTAATGCTTGTAGGTCGCGGTAAGCTTGTTGGTCGATAGCAGGTGAGTAGCCCTTCTTTTTTGCCGCAATGTATCACCTCCCCATTTTTTAAGCTTTCCACAGCATCCACTGTTGGCCCATACATCATCTATTTAACTCGGCTTCGTGCTTCCTCTCCTCAACCCCCTCCACACTCATACAGCAATGCAAACCGCCCTTGCAGACCTCCTAGAGATGCTCTTGCAACTCAACTTGAGTACAGTTGTTGATGTCCCACCCGGCGTCTCTGTCCTTGTTGCTGGCCTCAACGCTGCGACATCTGCTCTGGCTCAAGCAGCCACCCCTGCCATGATGTCTGCTCCGGCTCAAGCAGCCACCCCCGCTGCGATGTCTGCTCTGGCTGCGGTAGCTACAACAACTGGGGCCGCTGATTTGCCAATGCCAACCACAGGTATGTCTCATGAGTTTTACCTACCTACATGGTGGCATCACTCACATCCATTTTGTAGTGTTCTCTGCTGTGTTTAGGTGCCCTGGTTGTGACTCTGTCCATTTCATGGGTCCGGTCAACTCCACTGTAGCACCAGTGCCTGCCAGTTCAGATGCTCCCCCTCCCCCAGGCACCCCTGCTCAAATGACTCCCTGCCTTGCAGCTCCAAGCATGCCCTCTGCTGAGAGCACCATGAGCAGCAGCTGCGGCTGTGGTAGCTTCATTTCCCCTCCTGGAAGCCCCTCTGGTAACACCATAGCATCTTCATCATCAGCCAGCACCAACAGCCATTGGTACTCAGTCACCTATGGCCAGCAGATAGGCATGTTTCGTGACTGGTAAATGCTCCACCTCTCGTTGAATCCTTCACAGCTGACTTGACATACAGGTATGGCATTGTTGAGCCCCTCGTCAATGGTGTCCCTGGCTGGAAGTGCAAGTCCTTCAGCACTCTAGCTGTGGTGACCACCCACTTCAATGCCTGTGCTGCTGCCAGTATTACAGGAGTGCACGTAGATTAGTTGTACCTATTGCCTCATGTATAACACTGCCTCATGTCAATTTATTGCATTGTGTTAGAAATATAGATTGATCAGAGCACTAGTAAGAGATGGATTGATACATAAGTTCACGGCTACACTGCATCCCAATCACCTCTGCTTTGCCAATTGTGGCACAGCACTCAAGCTCCTCTAGGCATTTCAGGGTCTCTTCAATGACCCTTCCTAGCTCCTCTGCCGCCCTTAGTTCCTTCCCAATGCCAGCCAATTGGAGTATTTCAGTGTTACATCACTTCAATACAACGTAGAAGGCCCTTATCTCCACGATGTCATCCAAAAATATTTCAGTTCAGTAGTTTTCAGTGTACCGTTTGTACAATAAATCAAAGTAGCATTGTGGGGTGTTTTGGATGAATGCGTGGAAGTCGTTGCTAGTGCGAGTGACAAGCAATACCCAGCCCTTGATATCCATAGGGTCTCTTGAGGGATCACCTATCATTATTTAAACTCTTGGGTAACATTCAATTACCACTAACCTAGATAGTACTTCTTTATCCATCGCAGCCTCGTTCAGCAAGCTGGACCTATTCCATGTAAGCTACAAGCTAGAGATAGAATATGTGATCTTGTACTTTGATGTCTCGGCACGATACTGGCGGTTACTGGATTTGTGGCTAGGTGCTAGTTCTGCCTTCCGTCTGACCAAAATTAAGAATGTTCATTGCAGCATCCATAACAGCATAATGATCCCTGAACTCACTTATAATAGCTGTGCCTGCTCTTGGTGCAGTTAGCCATGGCTTTCTCTTCAGTAGTTTTGTAGAGGCGAGGCTGTCCGCAAGCCATGACCCAAGTGGGTGGTTGAGTTAGGTTGAGTTTAAGCGTGAGATGAGAGTTCTTGAAGAACGCTCCCTGACCTTTATTCAAGATTTTCTGACTTTTATTTCTAGAGCTCAGTGGAGAGGGTTTCACTGACAGCTAATGTCATTATATACTGTGGTATGCATCCCTTACACTTACCATCCACAAATATCTGCAGATACCATGGCATAGCGGCCTACATTGTGAATTGAAGGTTTGCCCCCCTATGTAAGTGGGACCACGTGAGTATTGTTCAACTCTGAATTGAACTCAATCCTGGTCGCTTACTTTTCTTCATCATAGCTTTCCTGACTTGGTGAGTAAACATAACCCTTAAGGGACTTGGCTAATTGATCTAGATAACTGATTGTGCACCGAGATCATAAGTGTTCAAGGGGGAAAACCATGCTACTTAAACTACCAGGAGGTTGCCTTTGCGCAATCTGTCTTGCCCTATTACCTGCAGGCGAAGGAAGCCAACCAAGAAACCCAGTTTCTCCAAGCTGTGCACCAACTACTATTTGATCGCTTCCCCATTTCACGCAAGGGAATTGCTCCTGTTCTCTATCGCTCGACAATACAGAGGGCGAAGAGGGTGTGTTCATCTGTTCTCCTGTCTATTTATGCTTCGTTCAAGTTTAATATCCCCCTGAATAGAGCTTCAACAAGCAGCCTCAGATGACTGCACTATTCCATGCAGGGCTCTCTGCTGTGTATTGGGACAAAATGTGGAAGGAGTTCATGACCATTTCAGTGGATAGACAACGCCGGGTAAGCCTCGTTCCATTCTTGCACCTCATAATTATATTATTAATGAAACAAAGCGACAGGAGTGGAAATCTATTGGTGGTGTTCCCCGGCACCACCAGTACATGGTAGCATTTGCGCTATAGTAATTGAGTATACAATGACAATAATGTTTCTCTTCTTACTGTGGGAACTATGGTTGAAAGGTCAGTCAGTCTTGTACTGACCATGGGAGCTTGAACTTGAAAGTAACCACCTTTACTGTGACACGACTCCCACCGTTTCAGTAATGTGTCTGGCTCGAGCTTCTGTCCAACTGCTACCACTGATAAAAGGACTCGAAGGAATACCAGATGAGCATTGTTCACAAATGCACCACCATCGTAAACGATCCAAGATTGAAGTCGAGTGCCATGCAGATTGGGCAAGGGACACCCTTCCTCCCGCTGCTGCTGTCCACCATCATGTCGAATTTGTCTCTGGACCCTTGGGGTACTGATCATCGCGCTCAGTGTACACCTCCATCCTCCCATCTATGCTCGTGTCACTGGCACCAAACCCTGTGAATGTTAGCAAGTCTGAACCCTCTGGAGCTGACTTAAACCCCCTAGATCATGATATTGTCATGAGTATTGGTGAGGTGAATGTAATACGGAGGTGCTTGGCTGGGGTATGTCTTCCTCTAGCCTGTAACAAGATCTCTGCTGCTCAATTGCACTAGAAAGCCCCTCTATTAGCTTGGATTGAACACCGGAACACCTATGTTCGTGAGTTCCTATGTCTTGAAGCTTCCTACAAAACTTCTACCATTTGCCCAGAATGCAAGACACTGACTGATGTCTCTTACTGATGTACACAGTGCTTCGATGAACATTTATTCTGCCAGGCATGTACTATCAAGCACCACTCTACACACCCATTCCACCAAGTAGAGGTAAGCCTAACTGCAGCGCAACCTTCCCAGTACATACTGACAACCATTTTAGCAGTGGAATACCTTGTTCTTTGAGCAGTGCACTCTTCAATCTTTGGGTCTTCGCGTACAACTGGGGCACCCAACCGGCGAATGATGCTTCAAACCAGCACTGTCATATGGTGATACTTTCATTGTAATCACTTTGCATGGCCTCATACCTGTCAGCATTGACTTCTGTGATTGCACGAGAGTAGATCATGACGTACAATTACTTGAATCGCGCTTGTTCCTAGTGACTATCTTAAACCCTTGAACCACAGCCACTTTCGAAGTCCTATGGCTTTTCCAGTTACTCACGTTCAGCTCCAAAGTGTCCGGATATGAGTTTTATCAATCGCTGGCAAGGCTCACCAACAATCTTGGTGAACCTGTTATGGTAATCTCTCCTTTTACAACTAGCGTGATCATTATTTAATTTGGCTGTCACTGTTCAAGGACTGTTATAGTGCGTTCATGCATATTGTGCAAGAATGGCGCCATGTGCGACTCATGAAACGATCTGGGTGCAGCCATGATCCCTCAGGCGTTGCTGGTACGAGCACTGGTGAATGTGCTGTTATGTGTCCTGCATGCCCTCACCCTGGGAAAAACTTACCCTCGGATTGGGAGAAGGCCAAGAAGCCCAAAGCGTAAGTCCTACTGTCATAGAGGATGACAGGTGCTGACTCACGTTGTAGGTGTATTTATGCTTTGTTCCTAGCGATCAACGCCAACTTCTGTCTGAAATGATTATCGGCATCAAGCGACACCCACAATCCAAGTCTCAACCAGGGCAGCGCCTACTTCATTGAAGAAGCCTGCTACAAAGAGTTTCTGAATGTGCATACCTGTACAAACATTGAAGAAGCAAGTACCTGCAATAACTATGACACCGTTAAATCTGCTAGCATCCACAGGGGTAAAGGAACAATGGCCAGTGGCATGGGTATGATTGAATGCAGCCAGCACGACATGAAGCGACCAGTTTCTGTGGGTGATCTACAGAAAGGTGAACGGTATGTAGCTCGTTTGTATGACATCTACTCCGATTCTGATCCCATGGCTAGATATGACAACATGGACTATTTGTATTTCTCAAGCATCAATAATCATTCTCCCATGTCGTTAGTTGTTTCATATGACATCGCCTGTCAGTGGTTACAGAATCTACTATGGCAATTAGATTCCTATCCATCTGATTTCGTGGGCACACATGCAAAACCGCTGAATGTCAGATATCTCGTCCCCAAATTTCATCTCTACATGCATCGCACTCACTGCCAGATTAACTACTCTTTCAACCTTACACCTGGAGTTGGATGCACTGATGGAGAAGCACCTGAGTGAGGCTGGGCTGCCATGAATCCAGTCTCTAGTAGCACAAAAGAGATGGGTCCAGGGTCCTGATGCGACACTTTGGACAATCACTTCAGAGACTATAATTGGTGGAAGGTAATAGTCCTATGTATGTTATTCTGTGACAAACAAGAAGACTAGTTGAATGAGACTCTGAACAGATAATACAATGCTAAAAAAGGTGCAAGAAGCTGTGGCCATGCGTGCTGAACATGTTGAACACTTCAAGGCCCTTAACAACTCTGTAAGGGGACACTCCTATTTTCTCCTATTCCCCTGTCCCTGTCCCTTCCTCCTTGTTCCTTTCTCCTTTCCTTCATCCCACGGACTCTTATCTACATCCCCTTCATTCCCTTTCGTCCCCTTTTCCTTTCCATCCACTCCTTTCGCATCCGAGTCACGTCCGGTGACTCCGAAGTCTTCCCGCGCTTCGGACTCGCTCGGACTCGTATATACACTTCGGGGCTCGTCCGGGCTACCCCTATCCTCTTTCCCCACTTCATTACTCTTTGCTCTTACTCCCCCAGGTCGCTGGCATGACTCCTGTACATTCCCCTTCCACTTCATTATCACATGCCCCCTCGTACCTTGTGATATTCGTTCGGACTTGTGGCTGGTGTACTGTACAGTTATCCTTCATTCCTCCCACGCTACTACAGTATATACTTCGCTTCCTAGCATGGAGAATCCCTATCCTGTTCTCTTTGGATTCTCCCTCTGCTAGGTGAGCAGCTCTCTCATGTATTGTAGTTAGACTTATTCATATCTTTGGATTCTCCCTCTGCTAGGCCTGCGCTGTGCGGCCATCTTGAGGTTGCCCTTACAGCAGAACAGGATCTCCCATCCTGGCACCAGAGCCCTACGGAAAACGTCCTGCGCCACTCCGGACTCGTTCCCGACGTCTCTCCAGTTTTGCGGACATTCCGGACGCTCTCCTGCTACTCCCACCCACCTCTGAGGACACAAGGAACTCCATCCCTCGCTCCCCTGACGACTCCGAAATGACGGGCGGTTCTAGCCAGATCCCGCCATCCGAGCCAGCCGACTCAGGACCGGACTCCGAGACTTTGCAGACCTTGTGGGCTCAGACGTACGAACACCAAACCCAAATCCGTTCCATCCATGATACACTTGCCCGAATCGAAGAACTCCTCCTAACACCCCGTCCGACTACTCCGAAAACGACTCCGGACTCCGAGCTGAGGGGCACCGAAGCCTCCCAGCACGCCCCAGGTCGATCCGAAAACACTCAGCGTTCCCGTCTGAAGCCTGCCTCTCCCCCAATCTTCGACGGAAACCGCAAGGATGGCCGTGCATTCTACAATGCGTGCTCCATCTACTTCCAGCTCTGTCCGGACCACTTTCCGAACGAGCAGGCCAAAATCCTCTGGTGTCTCTCCTTCTTTCAGAAGGATCGCGCCAAGGAGTACGCGGACATGGTGCTCCGGAGTCCGAAGGATCCGTACTTCGAGTCCTGGGCCGCCTTCGCAACCGAGTTCCGGACTCGCTTCCTTCCGGATCGGGAACGCGAAGCCGCCATGCTAAAACTGGAGTCCACCCGGTACCACCAAGGCCGTCGGACTTTCCAGAAGTACCTCGACGAGTTCCGGGACCTTGTAGACCAATCCGGATACAGCGAGGGCTCCAACATCACGATGAAGTTCCGCCGCGGATTGGACTCCATTATCCAGAGCCGCGTTGCTGAGTCCGCAGACTGTCCGGACGAAGATGACTTTGAGGAATGGTACAGAGCAGCGCAGCGGGTTGCTGACAATCGTGCTGCTAACCAGTCCTTCCACTTTGGCATGCACTCCGGTAACCCCGGACAGCTCGTCCGACCAGCAGCCAATTCCGGAGTCGCTCGGACTCCTGCGGGTGTACTTCCCGCGCCTCGGACTCCGCTCCCACCTCTGCAACCTCGTTTCCAACCCCCGCCTCCTCCGAAGGCTCTCTCACCGGGCGTCCCTATGGACGTCGACCACACCCGCTCCCGACCTGCCACTTCACAGCTCTGTTACCGATGCGGCAAGCCCGGCCACATGTCCCGCGAGTGCCCACTCCGGTATGATGTCCGGTTCATGACCACCGAGGAGCGGATGTCCGCCATTGAAGATCTCTTGACCGCGGCCGATGTTGTAGAAAGTGCGGAAACTTCGGAAGGAATAGATGGTGAGGGAACGGCCCCGGTTGAGGAATCGGGCACGGCGGATTTTGTCCGGACCAACGAGTGATCAGTGCGACCTCGTTGGTAAATAACCGATTTGCTTGTCTTAGCGTAGACGAAATACGAGATGATGACTCCGATCAATCCGATGATTCGTCCGACGTTAAGCAAGCGACTCCGATTACAATCCGCACACTCCGAAGGTTTCGCCCGCAGTGGGAACGGCGGCTACCCAGTAGCTATAAGATCTCCGCGCTGCCCGGCAAGCTTTCCTTAGATATACCCGTTGAAGTGCAGAGCACGGATACACAACACAGATGCACCCTTCAGGCCCTGGTGGACTGCGGGGCCACCGGAGTCTTCATGCATCCGCGCTTCGCTGATGCCCATGGTTTCACCCGACGCAAGCTGTCCGCTCCGATTCCGGTCTTCAATGTCGACGGATCACCGAACGAAAACGGATCCATCTCTGAAGTCGTGGACCTTGTACTCCGGTTCAAGGATCACACGGAACGGATGCTTTTCGCAGTCACTAACATCGGACGCCAGGACATCATCCTCGGATACACCTGGCTTCGGAAGCACAACCCCAAGATCGACTGGCAGACGAAGGATGTGACCATGAGCCGTTGTCCGTCCGGATGCGACACCTGTCGCAAGGAGTTCTGCCATGACAAGCTGGCCCGACGCAAGGAGTCCGTGCGACTCCGGGAGTGTCGTACGGGTCCGATGCCAAGGGTCGAGGAACTGCACTCGGATGATCTCCCGCAGCTTCAGGACTGCGAGGACGACAACGATGATGATGAGACTACAACTCCGGACGACTCCGGACTTGAGAAGGGTGACCGTATCTTTGCAGCCATTCCTCCTCTGACTCCGGAGTACCTTCGGAGTCTTCAGGAAGAACACATCCGGGCTTCGGAGACGGTCTCGCAGCGCCTCGCATTGGCTTTCCAGCGCAACAAACCCCACGATCATCGGAACAGCGCAGTCCCGGACTTCCTTCAGGAATTCGAGGACGTCTTCGCAAAGGAGTCCTTTGATGAACTGCCCATGCCGCGTCCGTGGGACCACGCCATTGAGCTACTGGACGGAGCGGAACCGACCTCTACCAAGTGCTACCCGCTGTCCCCTGCGGAGCAGAAACAGCTGGACGAATTTCTGGAAGAAAATCTTCGGACTGGTCGGATCCGCCCCAGCAAGTCACCTATGGCCACCCCAGTGTTCTTTGTCAAGAAAAAGGACGGATCACTCCGCTTGGTCCAGGACTACCGGAAGCTCAACAACATGACGGTCAAGAATCGGTACCCGCTCCCACTCATCTCGGACTTGGTGGACAAACTCCGGAACGCTCGATACTTCTCCAAGCTTGATGTCCGATGGGGTTTCAACAACGTCCGGATCAAGGAGGGTGACGAGTGGAAGGCCGCATTTCGGACTACGCGCGGACTCTTCGAACCCTTGGTGATGTTCTTCGGACTGACCAACAGCCCATCTACCTTCCAGACCATGATGAACGACCTCTTCCGGGAGCTCATTACGGAAGGTGTGGTCATTATCTATCTGGATGACATTCTGATCTACACCAAGACACGCGAAGAGCATCGCCGGGTTCTCAAGCGAGTCCTAGAGATCCTCCAGCGGAACAAGCTCTTCCTCCGAGCAGACAAGTGCGATTTCGAACAGACCAAGGTGGAGTATCTCGGAGTCGTCATCTCCGAGGGTAAGATCGAGATGGACCCCGTAAAGGTTTCCGGAGTCGCGGACTGGCCGACCCCTCGGACTCGGACTGAACTCCAATCCTTCCTCGGGTTCGTCAACTTCTACCGCCGCTTCATCAAGGACTACTCGCATATCGCTCGGCCTCTCTTCGACCTCACCTGCACAAAAGAATGGCAATGGAACGACTCCGCTCAATCCGCATTTCTTCGGATCAAGGAGCTGATCACTTCGGAACCTGTTCTGGTCTTTCCGAAGGAGGATCGGCCGTACCGGGTTGAAGCGGACTTGTCGGACTACGCTACGGGTGCAGTCTTGTCGCAGCTGGATCCGGATGATGGTAAATGGCATCCTGTCGCATTCTACTCTAAAAGTCTACAGGCTGCAGAGCGGAACTACGAAATACACGACAAGGAGATGCTTTCAATCATCCGGGCACTCGAAGAATGGCGGCACTACCTTGAAGGCGCGGAGACTCCATTCGAGATCTGGACAGACCACAAGAACCTGGAGTACTTCATCAAGGCCCAGAAACTCAACCGTCGCCAGGCCCGCTGGTCCCTATACCTCTCCCGCTTCGACTTCACTCTCCTGCATCGTCCGGGTCGGACTATGGGTAAACCGGATGCTCTCTCGCGTCGCTCGGATCACTCGGACGGTAAGGACGACAACAAGGATGTGGTTTTACTTAAGCCGTCCTACTTTGCCGTCCGTGCCACGGGTGTCACTCTTGAAGGGGAGGAGAAGGATATCCTCACGGCTATCCGGACTGGAGTGCGAGATGCGAAGTTCGAAGACGCAGTGGCAAAGGCGGCAGAGGAGTTGAAAAAGGCCCAGGGCAGTCGCAAGACAGTCCGGAGTGCGGAATGGTCTCAATCGGACGGACTCCTGATGTTCCGGGGTAAGATCTACGTTCCGGACTCACCGGACTTGCGTCGGACTATTGTAGCCCAGCACCATGACACCAAGGTCGCAGGACACGCCGGCAGATGGAAGACCCTTGAGCTCATTTCGCGCAGCTACTGGTGGCCCAACATGTCCCGGTACGTCGGATCCTACACCCGCCATTGCGACCTCTGTCTCCGGACGAAGGCCCAGAGGCATCCGCCCATGGGTGAACTCCATCCGCTTCCTATTCCGGATGAACGCTGGGATCGTCTGAGTGTCGACTTCATTGTCGAGCTTCCGGAGTCCGATGGATTTGACGCTGTCATGAATGTGGTCGACTCCGTAAGCAAACGCGCCCACTTCATTCCGACTCACACCACAGTGTCCGCCCTCGGATCCGCAAACTTGTACCTGCAGAACGTCTGGAAGCTGCACGGACTCCCTCGGTCCGTAGTGTCCGACCGGGGTCCGCAATTCGTCGCAGAGTTCACCCGAGAAGTCTACAGGATGCTCGGAATCAAGCTGGCTGCCTCCACTGCATATCACCCTCAGTCCGACGGACAGACAGAGCGGACTAACCAGGAACTCGAGTCTTATCTCCGGATCTTCGTCGGAGAGCGTCAGGATGACTGGGCCCGACTCCTACCTATCGCAGAGTTCGCGTACAACAACCGGGTCCATGCGTCCACTCAGCAGTCGCCCTTCCTCCTAGATACCGGCCGTCACCCTCGTCTCGGGTTCGAACCTCATCAGCCGCCGTCTCAGATGGAGTCCGCAAACGAGTTTGTAGACCGGATGAAGTCCGCAGTTGATGAAGCTCAGTCCGCATTGGTCAAAGCTCAGGACGACATGAAGCGCTACTACGATCAGCGTCGGACTCCTGCTCCGGAGTACCAACCGGGTGACAAGGTTTGGCTGGACTCGTCGGACATCAACCTTGCGCGACCTTCCCGGAAACTCGGACACGCACGACTTGGTCCTTACAAGGTCGTCCAGAAGGTTGGCAAGGCAGCATACCGACTCCAGCTCCCTCCGGGCCTATCCCGTCTCCACCCCGTCTTCCCCGTGGTCAAACTCTCTCCCTTCGTTCCGGACCCCATTCCGGGTAGACGCCCTGTCACTCCGCCACCTCCGCAGCTCGTTGATGGAGAAGAGGAACACGAGGTAGAAGAGGTCCGGAATAGCAGACGGTTTGGTCGGGTCCTGAAGTATCTGGTGCGCTGGCGAGGCTATGGTATCGAGCACGACTCCTGGGAACCCGCGAGCAACCTCCAGCATGCTGCCCAGAAGGTCAAGGACTTCCATGATCGTCATCCGGACGCAGTGCGCTTACTCCGGACGAGTCCGATGACTCCGACGACTCCTCTACCACTCCGGATGACTCCTACAGCACTGGACCAGTCCTGGGAGCGCTGGCGCAGTCGGAAGGCTCCGGGCTCTGCGCAATCGTACTTCGACATCTTCTCACAGCAATCCGGAGTTTCGGGTCTAGTGAATTCATGGCGTGGCAGGCAGGAATCTTCGCGTCGGGTCGCCGCAACCTTAAAGGGGGGGTGATGTAAGGGGACACTCCTATTTTCTCCTATTCCCCTGTCCCTGTCCCTTCCTCCTTGTTCCTTTCTCCTTTCCTTCATCCCACGGACTCTTATCTACATCCCCTTCATTCCCTTTCGTCCCCTTTTCCTTTCCATCCACTCCTTTCGCATCCGAGTCACGTCCGGTGACTCCGAAGTCTTCCCGCGCTTCGGACTCGCTCGGACTCGTATATACACTTCGGGGCTCGTCCGGGCTACCCCTATCCTCTTTCCCCACTTCATTACTCTTTGCTCTTACTCCCCCAGGTCGCTGGCATGACTCCTGTACATTCCCCTTCCACTTCATTATCACATGCCCCCTCGTACCTTGTGATATTCGTTCGGACTTGTGGCTGGTGTACTGTACAGTTATCCTTCATTCCTCCCACGCTACTACAGTATATACTTCGCTTCCTAGCATGGAGAATCCCTATCCTGTTCTCTTTGGATTCTCCCTCTGCTAGGTGAGCAGCTCTCTCATGTATTGTAGTTAGACTTATTCATATCTTTGGATTCTCCCTCTGCTAGGCCTGCGCTGTGCGGCCATCTTGAGGTTGCCCTTACAGTAACGTAGAGTCGAGATGGAGCCATCCAGTTCGGAAAGGACGTAGGATCCGCCATGAGTGCGTCGGACAACAACCATAGGTCCCATGTAGCGAGGCAGATGCTTGAGAGAGTGGTCTCCTTCTATCTTTTTGTCACGAACGAGAACAAGCTGCCCGGGAAGAAAGTTGAAGTCCTTGATTGTCCGGGCGAACCGACATTCGAATTCTTCAAGGGAGGCAATCCGACTCCGAATAACTTTCTCGCGCATACGTTCGATATCGTCCGGACGCTTTTGGAGTTGTCGGGCGCGCATGGAGATGAGTTGTTCTGTGGTGAGAGTGGTATCAGGAGGAGGGGCGAGATAGGTAGCTTCGTGGAGGTCGAATGGAAAGAGAGGCTCGATGCCATGTACCATGTAGTAAGGAGACATTCCGGAGTTTTTGGAGATGGTGACACGCTCGGCCCAGAAGACAGATGGTGCGACTTCAACCCACTTCTTCTCGTTGCCATCTGCAGTCTTCAGGAGTGAACCCTGAACGTCCCGGTGTCTCCGCTCGACGAGTCCGTTGGCTGGGGAGTTGTATGGAGAGATTTGGATGTGTCAGATGCCATACTTCTCTGCGAGATATTCGACTGCCTTCACAAACGGGGTACCGTTATCCGTCACAAGTTCTTCGATGGCGCCCCAGCAGCATAGAATCTCCTGAAAAATAAACAAGCCAAGCGTCTCCGTGGTCTCCCGGCGAAGAGCGCGCCATTCCGGATAAGAAGTAAGAGCACACCGTGCGTGGACGATTTTGTTGAATTTGTTGGCGGAAGGCATAACCATGGAGTCTATGTGGACACGGTGGAAAAGGGAAAGGGGGATAGTCGGACTTAGCGGAATATGCAGTTTGAAACTGGAGCGGATCTGGCACTGATGACAAGTCTTAACGAACCAGTGGACGTCTTGGTCGAGGAAGGGCCACCAGAATCGTTCAAGGAGGCGAGTCCGGATGACGAAGATACCCTTGTGTCCGAGAGAGTCGTGAGCAGCCCGGATAAGATAGAGTCGGCGGCCCGGATGGATGTAGACCTTATGCTTCCCGTGGTTATCCTTGCGCCAGAGCTTGCCATCACGGTAGAAAAAGTTGAGCGCTTGGCGGACAAAGTTGCGCATGGCGGGTTCAGTGAGTCCGACGGGGGCCTTGCTAGTCCAAAGGAAAGTCTCTATCTCCAGCGCCCGCGCGTCTTTATCTGCGGCCTTCGCAGTAATACCCCATACTCTAGTATACTAATATACTGACCTATCAATGAAACTGTGTTGCAGTAACGGTTGTTAATGACAGCCTCATTTTGTTAACTAAAATGCTGAGAATGTCAGTCTAGTTTTAGCTATGGGTGGTGGAATGATAGCTGGTTGTTAGTTGACAATTTAACTGAGATGCTAGTGGACGAATTCACTAATATATAGTGTGGCTTGTAGTGAATAAAGATTGTTAGTGTCAGTGTGGGTCTGGGGCAATCACTGGCTGCACCGGGGGGTCAGGGGACATTTACTGCACTAAAGACTGTTATTGTCAGTTCAGGATCATAGTGAATAAAACCGTGGCTATTAGCATCAACTGGATAATTCACTGAAATATCAGCATCATGTAGTTGATTTTTGTTGATAATGTCAATAGCTAGCAGCCACTTTGGGTCATTAATGGATTGGGACTGAGTGCACTATGTAGTTAACTAATCTTGCAAGCAACAGGCTGCCGTGCACAATTCTTCGTGGGACAAGTCAATTGGGACTGAGTGCACTATGTAGTTAACTAATCCATTAGGTGCAGGCTGCCGTGCACAATTCTTCATGGGACAAGTCAATTGGGACTGAGTGCACTATGTAGTTAACTAATCCATTAGGTATTTCAGCCGCTCATTCATGCCATTGATAGCTACCATTACTACTTGTCTTGTACATCATCTAAATTGCCAGCCAACAAGCTACTTAATATGTTGCAAACTAGTGTTCCTACTCTATGTCAGACAAGGTGGTACCTTGCTTTGTTATTCTGTCAACTTAGTACATCAAGTAAACGTCAGAAAACAGTGCATATTTCTAATCTACATTGTTGAGAGAGCCATCGGGTTCGATTGCCGTGAAAGACGGGGGAGGCGGAGCGATCGCACCAACGGAGGGCAAGACTAGGCTTGCATCTTTGAACCAATCAGCAGTAAGGTGAAAGGCTTGAAGGCGAGGATGCCACATGCATGCAAATCGTTGGCGTATACCACGGAGGATGTTCGCCTGCTTGGCGGCGTATGCCTGGAGACCGTCTTGCAGCTCGGGCGTAACTGAGCCTGAGCGACGCTCTCCTTGCGTAATCCACCAACTTGCGCGCCAGTCCAGGTATGCGATCACTCAGCGCATCTCTTCTTGGATAAGCTGTTCCTCTTCGAGCCATCGCATTTGACGTGCCCTAGACCTGGCCCATTCTGCCTTTAGACCTATGAATCGTCAATAATGCGAACTAAAAAGCAGAGACCACGTACTGTCATTGATGTCCCTGATTGAGACAGGTTCCATAGCGCTTAGTTCGCGCTCCATACCCTCAGAACCGGTGGCCACTAAGAGCCAAATCCAAGATATTTCCCTTCTACTCTCACCTGGACGGAGTTCCTTCTCCTCTCGTTGCGGACAGCGTACGTCGTCAGTGGCTAGGGCCTTGAGTTGTGTTAAGGCATCGTTACTAGGATCTAGGGCGAGCAGGGCTCGCCGTGCTGCACGGTAACGTTTGGCTGCATGATAGACTTTTGTTCGAAATCGATCAATCGCGGATCTTGATTTGATGAAAGTCAACCCTGGAAGAAGGCACAATGGGACACTCTTACCTAGCACGGGTGTTACCCTTCTGACTGAATCCAATGTCGGTGAATTTGAAATCCCACATGCCAGTGGTAATGCGTAGCAAACGCCGAAGCTCAACGAGAGCATCGTCCGCTTGGCCGACTCGAAAGCGTGCCTCCTTCATACACAGCGGCTCTAGAGATTCTAGAGGTATGGGCAGCTGAAGTGCAGAACGTTAGTGAAGGGATCAGCAACAAGAGGCGAGACTAACCTGTGATGGTAAAAAACAAGGGCTGTAACTCAGGTTTCTCCGCAGATAGATGGGCATCAGGCAGGATATCAGATACGACAGTTGGCATGTACACCTGCTGAAGTTCTCGCCACGCGAGGATGCGACGAAGTAGTGTGTTTCTCTGCTCTTGCAAGTCCGCAGTGCGATTTGGCGTCTGATCGTCAGCCGTAGAAGTAGCAATCGAACGCCTATATCTTTGATTAGTACATATTCTAGCACAAGGAACAGGCACCCATACTGTTTTTCTTCAATTTCTAGCCCTGCACAAAGAAATCCCACTGGTCCCGAGCCAGCCGAATCTGCGGTGACTTGCGCAACTTCTTCTTTAGCAATTTCCAGCCGTATCATTGCCATGTTGTTGCCTAGTAAAGGAAATTAGTAGGAGAAAATGATTTATCACAGTTGAGCCAGCCATTGCTCACGTTGAGACTCGCCGTCATCGTATGGATTCGGCTTTGAGGGGTCCCGCTCCCAAGCTACAACCTCGGCCTCCCACGCCTGTATCACTTCTTGAGGGAAGGTCACAGTAAACTTCATATGCAGGGCAGAGTGGCGCGCCAACATCTCTGCAGCCTCTTCGAGGCCCCGCAGAAGGCTTGGTCCTGACCAAAACAAAAATGTCCAGAGTTAGTTAACTTTACAACTCGGTGAGTTACTTACCCATTTGAGTAATTTTCCTCCAGTTCCAGCCCCTGGCATGGTCGTCGATGGTTTCACGCCGCGCCCATGGCGTCATGAGCTTAGTGGACATACTTACAGGGTTGATGTGAGCCCACCACCTCTCCGGATCTTCTAGATCACTGTGTGCGCAACCCGGCAGGAGGTTGATCGAGTAATGAAGTTGGCAGCTTGAACCATGCCCAAATAGGTGAAACTTGGGGATGACGTAGTCCACACACTTGGCAAGGTCTTCCGGCAGCTGTAGATGTTCAGGCAGCTCTTTCATTCGGCGAAGCAGATGCTGCGAGTATTGGCACGCAATATCATATGACAGTAGAAGTCGGCGAAAGACAGCGCCAGCCAGGGTCTGGAAGAGGATGAAATCCATATTGGCATACCTGAGACCAATTCAGTAATGGTGGAGCATTGAAGGTAAATCAACGAATCACTGTTCTCCTTTCTGTAGATCGCCAAAACCATTCTTGCGCACGAGTCCATGTCGGCCGCAAACGATACCTCCGACCCCCGTTGAAGCATATCCCAGGGATCGCTTCGAGTTAGCTTGGTTGATTGCGCGGAATTGACTGTCACAGAGATTGGGCTGCCAAGGCGGTAAGTCAGATACATAGTTGAGTTGACCAGGAGTTTTTTCACCTCTGGATCTTCTGAGTGAGCATGTATGTGCACGAGAAACGGACCTTGAGGTACCCAATGACCCCAGCCATCAGCCAATGAGACATCATGTTTTGTGAGGCGCTCTCTATTTTTGAGCCGAAAATTGGCATCCATTGTAAGTATCAGCGAGTAGATCCACCTGTGACGTCGCAAATGAGACTCTCGCGGACTTTGTAAGGGAAGCGCCACTTGCCTCTGTTGAGGGGGAGCACTGGCCCAATCGTGCGGGAGATTGACATCAGGATGAGGACATGCCGGGCATTCAACAGCGCACTGCCCGGGGGTAGTCTCTGCCATGCCTCGAGGATCATGCCCACGTCCCGAACGTTTGGTGCTCATGAGATTGCGCCACACCCGCATTACATCCAGGAATCGTTCGTAATAGTCCTGAAATTGCCATATTAGTAGTGCTTTAGGGGTCGGATAAAGGAGTAGCACTGGTAATGCTTTTACACCTGCATTGTCAGTTTGCTGTTCAGTAGCACGATAAAAGTCGTAGGCTGCGATTTTGGACTGCAGGGTAAGTAGATGAAATGTATTGAGGAAGTTGAACGTGAAGGCGGCCCGTGGAATTTTCAAAGTAGCGGGAAAGAGCTGGTGTCGTAGCAGTTGGTCATGCAGAGTCGAAGGCAGACCCGTCTGGTAGCATTTACAAACCGAGAGGTCTAAGATATGAACCCCCGTAGTGTCGATGATTACGAAGTCGCGTACATTCTCCGCGGCCCCAGGGCATCGGTCACCACCATGATTGAGTGATATTACCATCCCGAGTGATCGCAAGCTGCACTCAGTGAAGTATCCATCGTCCCAACGCTATCAGCAGAGCTGTCAGCATTGCAACTAATTAAAAAGAAAAGCCCGTACAAGCAAACAGTGTAAAGGTAGGTGAGGATGTGCCTCTAGTATACACGACCTGCAACGTAGCCTAGGATGGAAGCAATCTTGGCATTGGTATAGCATATCTGAGGCTAGACACTCAGAACAAGCACTCGCACCCATACGACCGTCCTGGAGGATTAGCTCGTCGAGTATACTCTGCCGATATATAAGGTAATCTTCGAGGAATGAGGTCGCTGTACCATGGGGGCCTGATTGTGTGTGCAATACACCAGTCAGATCATTGGATATGAACGCCTCGTTGGCAAAGAAATCGTCACTCCAAGGAGGTTCTGCAGGAGGTTCCTCTGTCGATGCTGTACTGCTTGTGCTGGGTTCGTTCCCGTTTCCAGGACTAAGATCGGGCTCTGCAATGTCCTCGCTGACTCGGACTCTCTGTGAGAAGCGGCCTCTTGAAGTACGATGGAACTGGATTGATGTTGATTGGACTGGCGACACTGTGTCAGGATAAGACATTCGCATCTGAGATGCCTTCCGCTTCCCCATCTTTATCATAGCAACGTTAGAGATAATCCGGACTCTACTTAGTGTATGTACATACCCCAAAAGTTGCAACCACGAATAAGACAAGAACGACGCTTAGGGAACTTGCTAGCGAGAGGAGTCCCTGGGAATACAAACATCAAAGTGGCTTCCTTGTAATCTCAATCGTGCGCACCATTGTATAGTGATAGGCTCCAGGGCTCGACTCTAATGGATACAAACACTGAGAACGACAGCTTGCTAGATTGATCTATCTTGATCGTACCGATATAATTGACACTCTGCCTGCGCGTACTAAATGTTGACCTAAGTTGCTTGCTGCCAATATCAGGACCTTCTGGTGCTAGTACTAACGGAACTTGCAAGTGATAGCACATACCTATTGCTTCCTCTTCTCACTGATCTCTCGTCAGGCTGTGGCCGCTGTTGCGATCGTTGAGGAGGCAGGCTGAAGGCAGACTTAGGTTAGGGTCAAGACTTTAGAGCGGCACTAAAACACGGCACAACATTCAACTTCCACATATATCAACGACAGCGACATTGTTGCTACTACTGACTACGAATATGCAACAGAGGAGGTACACATTAACGAGGGAAAGGGTAAGCCTGTCGTCTAACGGGACTGCGGTGCCAGGCTTCCATAGCATTATTCCAGCTCGCATAGCTGTGGTACTTGGCATCTGCGTAACCCGACGACTCAAAGGGAAGACAGGCCAACGGCTGCACGTGGTCCCTACAAAAGCGTAAGCTAGGATTGAGACATCGACAGTAGAGACCTACCAAGAGTCAAAGAAAACACCAATTTCAAAACCAATAAACACGACGTGCCATTTCTTGCCGACCTTCGGCTTACGAGCCCAGGGGCGATACAGAGAAACCCAACGTTGGGGCACTGCCCACTCCAACGGGATAAACGTGCTGCGGCCATCATAGGATGCTGTCGGGTGAGGGGGAGGATCCGGGACTGGCACTGCGAGGGTTGCTGGGGAATCCAAAACTGGGGTGAAGATCATGGGAGAGAGCGTAGAGTCAGTCAGGGTCGATGGACTCGAGACGAAGGATGTAGGACTATTCGGTGGCGTCCGCAAGTGCAACGTGATGGGGCTCAATAACTGAGCTGGGTGAGTGCCTGTCGGAGTAGGACTTGCGGGACGAGCCATGGCCGGGGTGCAAGAGACGGGGGTATCACGGCGAGCCTTTCGCGCAGACGAACGGGGGGTGACGGCCGTGAATGCGAGGGTCCTTGAGGGTTTTTGCGGCGTTCGGGGTTCAACTGGGGGAATAGGGCAACCTTGGGGTTCGTCATCGTCGTCTGACTCAACTACGACAACTCGATGACTTCTATCATCTTCACTCCTGTATGAATATGATGAATAAAACTCCAATAGTGTGGATAGAACTCACCGATCCAATGAGAGGCGACCTAGCATATTGTTCAGTTGCTCTTGACTGCTGAAACTCAGAGTGCAGCGACCGCCCCTCTCAATGAGCACACCACATTGACCGCGTACACCGTTCACGGTGAACTTGGCACCGTCAGGATTGTCTGGATCTACGCAAAGATGAGTGAAGAAAGTGCGGGGGAGGACTGAATGACTACCTACCACAGGTTACGAGGGGCATTGGGAGAAAACTTTGGCCTGATTCCACATCTAGTGGGATCTTGTTATATGGTAGGGGGAGTCAGGTTCCAACAAGCTAAGGCGAAACTGGGAATAGTGACCGGTCGCTATTGTAGTAGAGCAAACATGCACCAATAAGGGTTCAGGGGCCTCAGGAAACTCGGCCAAAAAATGGATATAAAATGGGCACAGTGAACTAAGAAAATTTAGTTGAAGCACACCTGCAAATTTTCCATGTCTAATCCTACTGCCGCTATTTCTTCAGAGCCTGAATCCTCATCGTCGGACAGCTTCATGGTGTTGTGGTCCATTACAGCACCTCAGAAGACCTTCCTCGCCGATAGGTTGCCCGACTACAAGGCTGCATTGGGGAAGAAGTCTCTGCCAGAGTTCTGGGATACACTTTTTGAAGATTGGTTCAAACGCTGGCCGAGTAAAGATGATGGGAGGGCATTGGTGGAGGAGGTAAGTGACTACCCCTGTCCTATGGGCCATGCTCTCACGCCTCCTATTTAGCAACTGAAGTCGTGGATGGTCACCAACAACAGATGGCATATCACTACTAAGCAGCGCAAGTTCCTCACCGACAGGATTCCTGACTATAAATCAGCACAAGCAAAGAAGAAGTTGATCGACTTCTGGCCCTTCCTTTATATGCACTGGTTTGACCGCTGGCCTGCGACGGAAGTTGCGCCTCAAGGTTTAGTTGAAAAGGTCAGTGATTATCTTATCTCCAAAACGAGCGCTCACCTTCCTCATCGGGTTGTTAGAAACTGAAAGCTTGGTACAATAACAATGCGCGTGTTACTGCAAGCGCCCGCCAAGTCCTCAACCTGAACAAGCCCGCAAAACGAACCCGACGACCCGCCGCTGCTCAGACTTTCTGCAAAGTCTACTGGAGCAAGCCTCTCCCCGATGGCACTGTCCTACAAAACACCATTGCCGCTGAGTGGGTGGCTGCCTGGCAGAAGTCAAAGAAATTCGACCCCCAGATCGATGTCCCTCGTGTCGCCGTCAATTTTATCAACAAGGTCGCCCGCCGCATCTTCCTAAAGCAATTACCCCCGATTCACGAGGAGATTGAGCAACATCCCAATCAACTGAAGCATGACAACAGTGAGGGGAGCCCTGATCCAGGTGATGAGGCTGAGGATGACGAAGTCAAGCGTGCTCTCGAGTACCAGGCGTGAGTCAATGCCCTCTGTATTGCGCAACATCTTATCTCATTTTTACCAGTGCAATCGATGCCATTCCTTTCTCTATTGAACAGGCTGGTGCCCAAATCTTCAAGCAAAGCGGCCTGATTTCACTCACCATGGTTGCTGGCCCCGATCCAAAGCAGGGTGGCAATCTGCTCATCTATAGGTACACCGCCTGCGCTAAAACAGTGGCTTGGTACTTACCTCCCACAGTTATCCCTATGGGCTCACGCCATCTGGTCAGAGCTTCATCCACCACACTGAGGACTTCAAGGCAAATTTTGAGGACAAATTCCATCAGTTCGCAAAAATGGTATTCCGTACGTCGTCCCAGCAATTCTACAGTCACCTCACAGCTCACTTGTTGTTTAGCTCCATCCGAACACGCCAAACGCTCCCTCCCCGGCACAGAAAAATACAGGAACTACCAGTTACCACCCGCTGCTCACGAGGCTGCCACGACCCCGGTGCTTGATAGTGAAAAAGCGAAAGGTACTGCCACCGTCAGCCCCTCCGTCTCCCAGGTACAAGACGAGCCCGACGAGTCATCTGACTCCGATTCAGACATTGATGTCGACCTTGACATTACGTTCATCTCCCCCCCTGGCGAGCCTTCTCGTCGTGTGTCTGACTACGAGCGCATCAGAGACGAAAATATCGCCCGCAATCAAGAACTCCTCAAGAGCCTAGGGCTTGACAAGCCCACGTTTGGCCCAAGCACGAAGACCAAGAAGGCTTGTGGTGCTCGGAAGCCGAAGGTCACAGGGCAGCCATCATCGCGACGCTCAACTCGTTTAGCCAGCGCAAACGCAGACACCAACGTAGAGGGAGACGCCAACGCCAACGCCGAGGGAGATGCAGACGCCAACGCCAACGCCAAGGGAGATGCAGAAGCCAACGCCAACGTCAACACAGAGGGAGACACAGACGCCAACGCCAACGCCAACGTGGAGGGAGACACAGACGCAGATGCCAACGCCAATGCCAACGCCAATGCCGACATAGACGTAGAGGGAGACGCAGACAGCAACGCCAATGCCAACGCAGAGGGAGACGCAGAAGCCAACGCCAACGTCAACACAGAGGGAGACACAGACACCAACGCCAACGCCAACGTGGAGGGAGACACAGATGCAGATGCCAATGCCAATGCCAATGCCAATGCCGACATAGACGTAGAGGGAGACGCAGACGCCAACACCAACGCCAACGCAGAGGGAGATGCGGACGCCAATGCAGAGGGATGCGTCAACGTGGAGGGAGACGCAGGCGCAGAGGGAGACGCAGACGGCAATGTAGACGTAGACGCAGACGCAATGGAGGACATAGGTGATGAGGCAGATGCAGACGGCGAACCAGACCCTGAGTTGGCTGGTGTCGATAACGGCCTGGTGAACGCCCCCGAGTGGCTGCAGGAAGCTGTCAAAGACCTCAAGAAACAGAGCACCGATGCAAGTTGGAGGGAAGTTATCAGCAAGTTCGTGGATTTCGAGCGCAGTCTTGGTTTCCTCGATGGGTTTGTGAGTATCTAACCCTTACATCCCATGTAAGACACTGACTTAACTCTCATAGATTCCTTCGCAGAGGCTCGCCGTTGGGAAGCATCAACCCAAAGAAATAGCACCGTGGGTGAAGGCAGCGCGCGTGGCAAGCCCCACCATCAAGAACCCGTTGGCCTTCGGTCGACAGTGGCTGCAGTGGTACACTGAACTCCAGCCTGATAGCCGAAAGCTAGACGATGGCTCTCTCCTGCGTGCGATCCCAGCAGACCGTCTTTGGCCCGAACTTGCGAAAGGAAGCATCAATGGCTTCTACAGCCTTCTTGCAAGCTTCGGATGGTGGCTCCATGCTACCGAGGTCAACAAGGGCAACAAGGATGAGGTTTACAAGGCAATGGATGACGTCTCCTGGTTACTCGAGGTAATGGTTGATGGCACCACATTGAAGCGCGCCTCCATTGGGCCTGCAGATGAGGAGGCCAGGCCATCTAAGAAGGCGCGCATATCTTAAATACGTAGTCATTAGTCATTAGTATAGTTAGTGCAAGCATGTTCCCCCACTCTCAATAAATTGTTTCCGAAGTATCTTGTAGTGTGAAGTTTCAAATGTGCACACAAACTTCAAGAAGTAAGTTGACTACGATGAACATTAAACGGTTGCAAAGTTTGTGACAAGTCCAAATTCATGTCCCGCACTGATCCGCAGAGTTTGAGAATTGAGTTAACTACAACAGGCGTTAAATGGTCGTAAAGTTCGCTATAAGTCCAAATCCATTAATGACCCAAAGTGGCTGCTAGCTATTGACATTATCAACAAAAATCAACTACATGATGCTGATATTTCAGTGAATTATCCAGTTGATGCTAATAGCCACGGTTTTATTCACTATGATCCTGAACTGACAATAACAGTCTTTAGTGCAGTAAATGTCCCCTGACCCCCCGGTGCAGCCAGTGATTGCCCCAGACCCACACTGACACTAACAATCTTTATTCACTACAAGCCACACTATATATTAGTGAATTCATCCACTAGCATCTCAGTTAAATTGTCAACTAACAACCAGCTATCATTCCACCACCCATAGCTAAAACTAGACTGACATTCTCAGCATTTTAGTTAACAAAATGAGGCTGTCATTAACAACCGTTACTGCAACACAGTTTCATTGATAGGTCAGTATATTAGTATACTAGAGTATGGGGTATTACTGGCCTTCGGAGTCCGTGGAATGTCGTCAGAGTCATCGGAGTCGTGGAATCTGGCAGAGTCTTCGTCATAGATGAAGGTGCGCACGAGGGATCCAAGATGACCCCGGAGACGGTTTTGAGCAACCCGAGAGATGGAGGCATCAGCGT
This sequence comes from Pleurotus eryngii var. eryngii, assembly GCA_029467805.1. Taxonomy (NCBI): domain Eukaryota; kingdom Fungi; phylum Basidiomycota; class Agaricomycetes; order Agaricales; family Pleurotaceae; genus Pleurotus; species Pleurotus eryngii. Next base: position 2,625,206 of record SZVJ01000009.1, on the reverse strand, counting down.
CCGAATGAACCTGTAAAGTAAAGCCACAAGCTTCGTCTATCCAACCCTCAACATCTTCTACGAGTACCGGGTCTTCTTCGGCTCTTCTTCGTCGTGAAAGGCCATCAGCCGGAGTGTGATCCTGAGCGGGAACGTGTTTGAGTTTGAAGGAAAAGGTAAGGATGGCGGCGATCCAGCAGTTCATTGCAGCGTTCGGGATGATGTCAGGATTGTTGATCATGCCCTTTATATATTTTGCGTCGACTTCGACAGTGAGATTGCGAGCTCCGACGAGCCAAAGCTTCGTGGCCTGAAGCGCCCGGAAGAGCCCGTAGAGCTCGATTTTGGATTGGGAATAGCGGGATTCGCGGTCGTTCCAAGTGATAGACCCGAAACGGGACAGATAGCGTTTGTTGTCGGCGCCCATCTGGGAGAGAATGAATCCGACGGCAATGGTGGAGGAGTCGACAGCCAGTATGACTTCGTGATCGGATGAATGGTCAATAGCTCGGAGTGCGGGGGAAGTGATGGCGAGGTTCTTCAAAGTGTTGATGGCAGCAAGTTCGTCCGGGCCCATGACAAAGTCAATGTCCTTCTTGGTTAACTGAACAAGTGGTTTAGCATGCTTTGCAAAGTCTCAGATGAAGATACGCATGACTCCAATGGTGCCCAGGAAACCCTGGACGTCGGTGACGTTCTCGGGTACAGGCCAATCACGAATCTTTTGGACCCTGTCTTCATCGGGTTCTCTACCATCATAAGTGCACATGTGTCAAACTTCTTCATCTGGTGAGCGATCCGATGCATGTTTGCGATATGTTCATAGACGAAGCGCCGGATGTTTGGATTATCGGAGAGGGTTTCGTAGGAACTGTCGGGTTGTTCGTATCGGGTACGCGGACCCTTGACAGGGCAATCGTCGATGTACGGATCGGTGACGTGGGGAATTTCGTCTCGCATAATGAAGGTGAGGTCTTCATGCTGTATCTGAACAGAGTTGGTGAATCCCATAGGAATGACGGTGAGACGCTTGGCTCTGAGAGGTGTCTGGAATGTTGTGAGATCGCGCGAGCTCTCGGAGAGCTTCCGTTGATCGAATCCGACGAACAAGTCATAGATACCGTAGCAAGATCGGCCTCCGAAAGCTTCGGCATAAGTCTTGACCCGAGGCGGAATAGAGGCGTCCTTGATAGTAGCAGCATTGAGGGGCTGAAGATCATGGACCAGACAGAGAGACTTTCCATCCTTCTTGAGAACGCAGAACCAGCGAGACTGGTAAGAAGAACTGGATTCCTCGTAGACTCCGGACTTGATTTTGTCTCGGATGACATGGACGACTTCGTCATAGATGCCCGGAGGAATGGGAATGTTCCGGAGTGCCCAGGGAACGTGCTCGATAGTAGGCATCACTACAGGATCAAACCATTCATCTGAGAACTTGCCTCGTTCATCCTCGGACCATGCGAAAGCGTCCTTGTCAGTCCAGATGAACCAGTGCGCCAGTTTGATTTCTTCGGGAGAAAGCCAGTTATCCGGGTCGACAGCCTGCTTGTCGGCGTGTTCCTGAGTGTACCGGAGTCCCGGAGTGAAGTCGGGTGGTTGAGTAGGAAGAGGTAGAAGGTCGGCTAAGATGTCCGGTGGTTCGCGTCGAACAATCCAATACTGTTCCAGAAGCGTAGTGGAGACAGGTACTGTGCGATTGGCGACCTTTCGATAGGGCTTCTTTCCGTATGTCAGCATCCGGGCAGTTGTTGCGAAGACTCCTGCGGCCGGAGTCGGAGCGGAGTCATTGGACGAGGGAGGAGGGGCGTTGGAGTCGGAAGGGTTAAACCAAGATGTAAAGGTAGAGTAGGACGTAGTGGTGGGAAGGGGAATATCAAAATAAGAAGCACTCCGAGTAATGCCATCCTCGATGATATCAACAAGACCTGTAGAGATCCGTTGTGTATCAGGCAAATCATCATACGTGCGAGAAGAATGAGTATTAGGTACGGGCGCGTGGTCACAAGTATACACCGGAGTCATCGGATCGGGGACGGAGTCATGCGGAACATTATATGTACTTTTTCGGTTCATGGAAGGGGGGACAGACAGAAGAGGAAGTGATGGATCGGACACGGAAGGAGATGTATCATATAAAAGTGTTTTTGGATAAGTAAAGCAGTGGAACGGAACGGAGGGAGGAACGGAATCGGACAATGATATCATAAGAGAGGAATATAACAGGGGTATAAAGGATTCGTCTCGCCACGCGGGTTCCTCAACGGCATCTAAAAATGCTCCTTAGGCTCTCGGGAACGGTGAAGTCTTTTGAAAGTGGGGATGAGGAAACGGCGGCTGGAGTTCGGATCGTGTATGGTCAAGTCCTGACAACCATCGGGGTAGTCGCAGGTGACTGCGGACGTGAGAAAGAAGAAGGGGCATCCAAGGAGTACTTCATAGGGTGCGTCGTTCACGATCTGAGCCTGGACGTAGAGATCGACGGGTCCGAGAGACATCTTCACGTTGTGGGCAAGTCCGATGGTCTGGTTCGAGGATAGGTTCGCGGATTCCATGGTGATGAACTTGTCGATGTCGATGAGCAGTCCAAGATTGTCGAAGACATCGCGGCGCATGGCGATGATCTGGGACCCGGTGTCCAGGATGCATTCGACCTCGTACCGATTGTTGAAGATAGGCCAGATGATCCTGAGTGACTGAGTCGGAGCTGCGACAATGCATTCTTTGTTCGGATCGCAGGTTGCGGACATCAGAACTTCCACAACGTCGTCGGGGCCATCGTAGCATGCGGCCATGTTCACAGATGCGTAGTTAGATTCCATAGAGACCCGTTTTGAAGAAATGAGATCCCGAAGTCCTTTCCGAGCATCGAACGAGAGTGCGAAGAGTTCCCGTTGCGTGATAGTGACTGTGGTGTTGAGGGCGTGTTCCAGGACATCAGAGGCTACCTTCAGATTCTCGATGTTCGACTGAACTCAATAGTTCGGACGGTATGTCGTGCGGCCGGTCTCGATGGCTTCCACTAGCTGAGATGGGGCTGAGGAGGAAGGGAAGGGAACCGGAATTGGAGGAGGTAGGGGTGCTTCGGACGGGGACTTTGCTGGAGTGCTCGGAGTCGTTTCAAGCGGCTCGGAGAAACGGACGTCCTTCTTCTTCTGAGCTGAAGTGTACTTCTTCGCGACTTCGGGCATCCGCTGCATGAGGACCTGTAAGAAGATCTCCTCTTTTTCTTCTTCCTCCAGATCGAACGGGCTCGGAAGCTCCTCAATGAATGCTCGAGACTCGGACTCATCTGACTCGGTATAGTGGAAGGTGCTAACTTCAACCATGTTCGCCGATGCTACTCCAGAACTCGTGGCAGTGGGAGTGACGGTCAGGTGAGGAGGCGCATCCCGATCCTGCGATCTATTGTTGGCTCTCATCCAGTTGTCGACTTGATCCTTGAAGGAGTCTCTGGGGAAAGAACGATTAATGGTTTCCCTGCTCGGAAGGACCATCCATCGACCTTCTTCGTTCCGACCAATCCATCCGTTCCGTTCGTATCGGACAGCATCCAGACACGAACCCATCGTGTGGTAGAGGGAATGACAGAAGTGGCATTTTCGGGGAGGTCTCGGGTCCGTCCCTTGTGGCGCAGGAGGAGGAGGAGGACGCAATTGCTGAGTTTGGGAAGGCTGAGGTGGCTGAGATGGATACTGATAGTTTTGTTGGGGAGGGACGGGCTGATAAGCGTATGCTTGGGCGGTCGGAGGCGGGGGATACAGATAGAATGAGTTCGGATTATACGGATATTGCGGAGGAGGGGGAGGATACTGCGGATGCAATTGCTGAATCGTCATGAACTGCTGCATCATAGCTTGCAGGGCACGGATGTCAGCGGATTCGGTCTTGACCGGAGCCGTAGTTGTCGGACTCACAGTCGGAGATGTCGAAGACGTAGTGAGAGTTGCTGGAGTCGAAGTCCCGAGAATGAAGTTTGCTTCCGTATAGATCTCCGTGATCGTGTAAGGATCGTCCGGATGATGCTGCATGTGGACCATCGCCAATCTGTCCTTGATCTTTTGACGGGTGCTCGGATCGAATCCTGCGAGATAGTCGCGTCCGACATCCTGGGTGGAGACGCTATTTTTGGAGAGAAGCCAGTTGGCAGGGACGAGGAACTTTCTGTGATAGACTCCGAGATCGTCCTTTGTGAGCATTGGGGTCTGAGACTGGAGAGCAGCGATAGTGGACAGATCGGACAGACGCCATCGTCGTTCGTTATCCGATCCGGGGTAAAGCTTCCCGATACATGTTTTGAAAGCTTCCCAGTTGTCTCCGTCAGCTGCGTCGCCGCTGCTGCGCCAGATCTCCCAGTCGGAGTCGTCGAGATATCCGATTGTAGCTCGGATGAGATCCCGGCCTTCGACCTGAGCACGGGCAGCGAGGTACTCCACTTCAGAGAAGAAGCGATGGAGTCCTTCGGGCTTTCCGTTGAACTTCGGAGCGGTATGGTGACCGCGGACAGGCATAGTTGTGGCCATCATAGGAGGAGGAGTAGGGGAAGGTGAAGGAGTGGGCGGAAGGTTTTCGGATGAGTCGGTGAGCAATGAGGGTGTCCCGGACGTAGTGTCATTTGACTCCAGAGTGGTTCGGTGAAAGGCTGTAGCGGGATTATAGAATAGGCTGTGTCGGAGTGACGGAGGATTAGGGCGTGACAGGATACTCAGATGTTCGGATTCTGGGCGTCCGGTAAGTGCGAACTGCCAAACAACAGTGTCTGGATCGGGGACCCAAGAGCAGACTATTTTGAATGGGAAATATGTGGATGTCTTCTCGAAGAGGAAGTTGATAGCCCGCTGTGTCAGACCTTCCAGAAATATGTCATGGAGAGGATCAGGAGGGAATTCGAATTCAATGATGGAAGAGATGGATTAGGTGACGGTGAAACAGGGGGGGGTGTCTTGAACTTTAAAACCCTCACGGTGGGCTCCAGAATGTAGTAGTGAATATACGTGTAGACCTGTAGATGGGTCTAATAAGAATGCGAGGGTCCGCCTCCAGCAGGACAAGTCCGTGTGACACCCGAGTGAACTAATGTGAGAACGATGAGTCCGAGAGTGATAACAAAGGGATAGGAACTTCAGATGCTTCGGGTAGCTTCGGATGCACTTGCACTTCGAACAGATGACTCGGCTTCGGATAGTACGACGAGGATGGCAGGAGAATGATAAGGACGGCAGGAGAAACTGGCTTCGGATCGGACTCGGACTCGACAACGGCGAACTCTGACAACGGATGAGGGGAAAGCTTCGGACTTCTTAGATTCTGACTCTGACTCGATGTGGGGGGGAAAGCAAGCTGATTTTACTAACTACGAGTACAGGAGTATTTGTAGCTAAGTGATAATCAAATGTATGAAAGGTCTGAGACAACAAGGCACTAAGAACGAATAATGGGGATAAGAAAATTAGAGAATTAGAGTACGAGACAAAAGAGATACGAAGAGTCAGTCCGAAGTGTTTGATCCGTTATCACGTGTGTCCGATGCGGGTCCGTGACGTCCGAGTCATGTGCGAGCGAGTCCGAGGAGTTGGAGAGGAGTCGATAGGAGATAGGGGCAGCCGGAATACACGGAACGAAAGGGTTCCACCCTTACACTACTCACACCAACCACAGGGGAAGCTTCAACCAAACCCCATTCCGTCTGAGCCATGGACCGACATTTCCGCAGATTTCATTGTCAAGCTACCCAAGTCGTCAGGCTATGACGCCATCCTAACAGTGGTCGACTGATTCACCAAAATGGTCCGACTAGTACCAACGACAGAGGAACTATCCTCACTTGGTCTTGCCAAGCTATACTGAGACCATGTCTGGAAGGACTTTGGACTACCTAATACCATCATATCAGACCGAGGCCCCCAGTTTGCATCACAAGTAATGCAGGAACTGAATAAACTACTAGGAATCCAGACTCGCCTATCAACTGCCTTTCACCCACAGACTGACGGACAAACTGAACGGGCAAACCGAGAAATCGAAACCTACCTGAGGATGTTTATCAACCACAGGCAGGACGACTGGGCAGAATGGCTGGCCATCTGCAAATTCTTCCTAAACAACAAAAGCCAAACGAGCTCCCAGCAGAGCCCATTCTACTTAAACTATGGCAGACACCCGAGGATGGGAGTAGAACCGAGGAGGCAGTCGAAGGTAGAAGCGGTTGACAAGTTCGCTGTGCGAATGAAACAAACCTGGGAGGAAGCGCGATCTGCACTAGTAAGGGCAGGGGAGAAGATGAAGAAGTACGCAGACAGAAAAGTAGGAGAGACCCCTGAGTACCAGGTGGAAGATAAAGCATTTATATTCACCGATAACTTAAGCATGACCAGGTCGTCACGCAAGCTCGAGCAAAAGAAAATCGGACCGTACAAGGTAATTGCGGTGCCAACAAAAAACGTGATAACGCTAAAACTACTCAAAAAACTATCTATCCACCCCACCATTTCAACTCATCGCACCGAGAAAGCGAACATTCCCACCATCCCTGGCCAGCGGATACCACCACCACCACCAGTGCAGATCCAAGGGGAGCAGGAGTATGAAGTCCAAGAAGTGTTAGACAGCCGCTTGAGGAGGGGGCAGCTAGAATATCTCGTCAGATGGAAAGGTTACATCCCTGAGCATGACTCATGGAAACTGGAGGATAATTTGGAAAACGCACCAGAACAGACAAAGGCATTCCATGCTCGTTGCGGGGCAGCGCCCAGGAGGATCGCTGTTGTGGCCTTCGATCTGGTAGGCTTCAGACCATGACACATCTATACTGAGCCAATGTACACCACCAAAACCAAAATTTACAAACTGGAAATACCAGATGAGGACGATAGTGTACCCCACCACCACTGCAGCGGCGAAGAGAAGGATCAGCACAAGTAAGACGCGCCGATGGATGGGCCACGACATGAAAAAAGCACCCAAATTATTATCAACAGTACTCATGGTGAAAAGGCGCGGTCGTCAAACAGAGTTGACAGGTTGTAAAGGGGGGGTGATGTTATGGTTCGCTTTTCTTTTCTATTCTTTTCCTTTTCCCATGCATCACATGACGAACATGTAGTAGCTTACTACATCATGCTTACCATTTACGATATTATGCTTATGCATCGGCCCCCGTATTTATAATCACGTTAGTCAGAACCTCGCCGCAACCTCATGGGTGCAGTCCATGACATCACGCCTCAAGGTGATGTGCTAATCATTCCATGGAATACCAGCAGGATATGGCATGTAGCAGGCATGAGGATTGTAGTATATAAAGACCAATACCATACCCAGAGACATTAACTCGTTCTCTTGGGATTTCCACTCATACAGTGCCCTAGTCAGCATCTTCACTCTTGCATTCCTCTTTCCCCTCAAACTAAGCCCCATATTACTTCCTTATAACAATCTACTCACTCGTCGACTTGTAGAGCCCATGCTTACCCTTTTGGTATTTGTGTTGCCCTAACACGTAGGTGTGGGCACCACTCGTGACTTCTGATCTGTCTGTGCGTTCCTTCCAGATCTGTGCCTGCCACCTATGGAACTGGAGTATTTGACACATTTCCTCTTTCAGCAATATACTTTCCTCTTGCCATCTATGTGCTCGTGCCCTCGACTTACACCACTCTATTCAAAGTGCTAAAACATATGTTAGTTCCAGTGAAACAACAGATCAACGGAAGCAAGAAAAAAACAAACCCTCACTCATTGTCTCTGACATCTCCTGATCATTTGTTCACTTGACTGTCCATATCCAAGAAAGTGTTTGCTGGCCTTCGGAACTACTTGTGTCATCGCCAGCTCTGAGACTTTGTATGTCGGAGTCCTCCAAGGGTAATAGAGTGGTCGCCCACCTGGACTTCCCCAGAACACCACTGAGTACGAGAAGCGCAGCATGATTTGCCCGATACCTGCTTTTGGAGAAGTTGATCTGTGCCTGGATATTACTGATGAGAGTTGCACTCCTTGTATTGTGCTGCTGGCCACGAATAAATCAGTCCTTCAATTGATACATTGAGCTGAGGATGAGTAGTTGCCATCGAATGTCAGTGAGATTGTCGTGAGCTTGCCCAGTATGCAGGCACCATTTGTAATTGTGAAATTTATTATCAATGCAAGTATTGGAGGGAAGAGTTGAAGGAAGCATCAAGTCGATGTCCTCAGGAAAAGAAGCAGTAGTAGATTCACTGTTCATGTGGCACCTATGTAGGGTGACACCAGGCATGAGAAGCTCCTGGGTGCTTTGCCAGGCTGTGATGCGACACATTAGTCATGTCCAACGATCCATGATCTGAGGCAGTTGGGTTTCAGTAGGACTTATTGGGAGTGCCTTGACGTCGAGCTGGAGGTGCGCTTGATGTTCCTCAAGATCCAGTCCTTGAGCAAGCAAAAGACTGGGACTGATAGTCTCTCCAGTCAGTGAGGCATCGTCCGTGCCAGTTATTGCCACATCTTCTTGCATGAGTTGAAGTCTGACCTTCGCAGCAGACACGGCTATGAGCATAGGTGATATATCAAGTCAGTAAGGTTTATGTGTTAAACTTTAGGCTATTATAGTGTGATCAGAAGCTTGTTTAAGCGTTCTAATGACTTCTAATTGCCTTGGTAACAATCACTAATGATGTGTTGATGCAATCAATCAATAATATGTAATGAATTCGCTCTATTGACTCTTTGTGTCTAGTACTCTAGACATGTAAGGAAAATGACCTCCTAAGGTTCCCACAGGTACTGTTCTGTGCGAGGCGTGAATATAGGTGTCCACTAAATCGCGTCCGAATTTGTTTAGCTCTGGAGCAGCTTGGGAACATGCCAGACATCATTCCAATGATGGCTCCATGTTTTATTTTTGCTCCTTTTGCTTCCCTGCTGAGACCGAAGCATTCTGGGGTCTATTCCGGCTGTTACAATAGAGGTCAATAGACCTACTAATGGGGCACTGAATGTGGGAACATTGCATTGACTGTGGGAGTCGAGCACTTCGAATTTATTTACAGATTGCTAAAGAGTGCTTTTGCACTTTTAGCAATACTGTCAACACCAGTCATCCCATGATGACCTGGGTTATCCCAATGGGTGTTGGCAGTGTCTATGGGTGGTCCCCAATGCGTGGGAACCATGTGCTTAATATGCGAACATACAGCACAACTTTGTTATACATTTGTACAACAAGTGTGTGCATCACTTCAACATTATGATACATCAAGAAAGGATGATATATCATGCCAAAGCCCTAACGACGATGATACATCATCCCAGTGCTTACCTTCTACCATTGCTTCATAGGAATTGTCCTGCGATTTGCCTGCTTCCCAGGCTTGTGTGAGGGACGTAAACTTGCCGATCATAGCCAATGGCAGGGAGTTTGTAAGGGCAACCTCAAGATGGCCGCACAGCGCAGGCCTAGCAGAGGGAGAATCCAAAGATATGAATAAGTCTAACTACAATACATGAGAGAGCTGCTCACCTAGCAGAGGGAGAATCCAAAGAGAACAGGATAGGGATTCTCCATGCTAGGAAGCGAAGTATATACTGTAGTAGCGTGGGAGGAATGAAGGATAACTGTACAGTACACCAGCCACAAGTCCGAACGAATATCACAAGGTACGAGGGGGCATGTGATAATGAAGTGGAAGGGGAATGTACAGGAGTCATGCCAGCGACCTGGGGGAGTAAGAGCAAAGAGTAATGAAGTGGGGAAAGAGGATAGGGGTAGCCCGGACGAGCCCCGAAGTGTATATACGAGTCCGAGCGAGTCCGAAGCGCGGGAAGACTTCGGAGTCACCGGACGTGACTCGGATGCGAAAGGAGTGGATGGAAAGGAAAAGGGGACGAAAGGGAATGAAGGGGATGTAGATAAGAGTCCGTGGGATGAAGGAAAGGAGAAAGGAACAAGGAGGAAGGGACAGGGACAGGGGAATAGGAGAAAATAGGAGTGTCCCCTTACATCACCCCCCCTTTAAGGTTGCGGCGACCCGACGCGAAGATTCCTGCCTGCCACGCCATGAATTCACTAGACCCGAAACTCCGGATTGCTGCGAGAAGATGTCGAAGTACGATTGCGCAGAGCCCGGAGCCTTCCGACTGCGCCAGCGCTCCCAGGACTGGTCCAGTGCTGTAGGAGTCATCCGGAGTGGTAGAGGAGTCGTCGGAGTCATCGGACTCGTCCGGAGTAAGCGCACTGCGTCCGGATGACGATCATGGAAGTCCTTGACCTTCTGGGCAGCATGCTGGAGGTTGCTCGCGGGTTCCCAGGAGTCGTGCTCGATACCATAGCCTCGCCAGCGCACCAGATACTTCAGGACCCGACCAAACCGTCTGCTATTCCGGACCTCTTCTACCTCGTGTTCCTCTTCTCCATCAACGAGCTGCGGAGGTGGCGGAGTGACAGGGCGTCTACCCGGAATGGGGTCCGGAACGAAGGGAGAGAGTTTGACCACGGGGAAGACGGGGTGGAGACGGGATAGGCCCGGAGGGAGCTGGAGTCGGTATGCTGCCTTGCCAACCTTCTGGACGACCTTGTAAGGACCAAGTCGTGCGTGTCCGAGTTTCCGGGAAGGTCGCGCAAGGTTGATGTCCGACGAGTCCAGCCAAACCTTGTCACCCGGTTGGTACTCCGGAGCAGGAGTCCGACGCTGATCGTAGTAGCGCTTCATGTCGTCCTGAGCTTTGACCAATGCGGACTGAGCTTCATCAACTGCGGACTTCATCCGGTCTACAAACTCGTTTGCGGACTCCATCTGAGACGGCGGCTGATGAGGTTCGAACCCGAGACGAGGGTGACGGCCGGTATCTAGGAGGAAGGGCGACTGCTGAGTGGACGCATGGACCCGGTTGTTGTACGCGAACTCTGCGATAGGTAGGAGTCGGGCCCAGTCATCCTGACGCTCTCCGACGAAGATCCGGAGATAAGACTCGAGTTCCTGGTTAGTCCGCTCTGTCTGTCCGTCGGACTGAGGGTGATATGCAGTGGAGGCAGCCAGCTTGATTCCGAGCATCCTGTAGACTTCTCGGGTGAACTCTGCGACGAATTGCGGACCCCGGTCGGACACTACGGACCGAGGGAGTCCGTGCAGCTTCCAGACGTTCTGCAGGTACAAGTTTGCGGATCCGAGGGCGGACACTGTGGTGTGAGTCGGAATGAAGTGGGCGCGTTTGCTTACGGAGTCGACCACATTCATGACAGCGTCAAATCCATCGGACTCCGGAAGCTCGACAATGAAGTCGACACTCAGACGATCCCAGCGTTCATCCGGAATAGGAAGCGGATGGAGTTCACCCATGGGCGGATGCCTCTGGGCCTTCGTCCGGAGACAGAGGTCGCAATGGCGGGTGTAGGATCCGACGTACCGGGACATGTTGGGCCACCAGTAGCTGCGCGAAATGAGCTCAAGGGTCTTCCATCTGCCGGCGTGTCCTGCGACCTTGGTGTCATGGTGCTGGGCTACAATAGTCCGACGCAAGTCCGGTGAGTCCGGAACGTAGATCTTACCCCGGAACATCAGGAGTCCGTCCGATTGAGACCATTCCGCACTCCGGACTGTCTTGCGACTGCCCTGGGCCTTTTTCAACTCCTCTGCCGCCTTTGCCACTGCGTCTTCGAACTTCGCATCTCGCACTCCAGTCCGGATAGCCGTGAGGATATCCTTCTCCTCCCCTTCAAGAGTGACACCCGTGGCACGGACGGCAAAGTAGGACGGCTTAAGTAAAACCACATCCTTGTTGTCGTCCTTACCGTCCGAGTGATCCGAGCGACGCGAGAGAGCATCCGGTTTACCCATAGTCCGACCCGGACGATGCAGGAGAGTGAAGTCGAAGCGGGAGAGGTATAGGGACCAGCGGGCCTGGCGACGGTTGAGTTTCTGGGCCTTGATGAAGTACTCCAGGTTCTTGTGGTCTGTCCAGATCTCGAATGGAGTCTCCGCGCCTTCAAGGTAGTGCCGCCATTCTTCGAGTGCCCGGATGATTGAAAGCATCTCCTTGTCGTGTATTTCGTAGTTCCGCTCTGCAGCCTGTAGACTTTTAGAGTAGAATGCGACAGGATGCCATTTACCATCATCCGGATCCAGCTGCGACAAGACTGCACCCGTAGCGTAGTCCGACAAGTCCGCTTCAACCCGGTACGGCCGATCCTCCTTCGGAAAGACCAGAACAGGTTCCGAAGTGATCAGCTCCTTGATCCGAAGAAATGCGGATTGAGCGGAGTCGTTCCATTGCCATTCTTTTGTGCAGGTGAGGTCGAAGAGAGGCCGAGCGATATGCGAGTAGTCCTTGATGAAGCGGCGGTAGAAGTTGACGAACCCGAGGAAGGATTGGAGTTCAGTCCGAGTCTGAGGGGTCGGCCAGTCCGCGACTCCGGAAACCTTTACGGGGTCCATCTCGATCTTACCCTCGGAGATGACGACTCCGAGATACTCCACCTTGGTCTGTTCGAAATCGCACTTGTCTGCTCGGAGGAAGAGCTTGTTCCGCTGGAGGATCTCTAGGACTCGCTTGAGAACCCGGCGATGCTCTTCGCGTGTCTTGGTGTAGATCAGAATGTCATCCAGATAGATAATGACCACACCTTCCGTAATGAGCTCCCGGAAGAGGTCGTTCATCATGGTCTGGAAGGTAGATGGGCTGTTGGTCAGTCCGAAGAACATCACCAAGGGTTCGAAGAGTCCGCGCGTAGTCCGAAATGCGGCCTTCCACTCGTCACCCTCCTTGATCCGGACGTTGTTGAAACCCCATCGGACATCAAGCTTGGAGAAGTATCGAGCGTTCCGGAGTTTGTCCACCAAGTCCGAGATGAGTGGGAGCGGGTACCGATTCTTGACCGTCATGTTGTTGAGCTTCCGGTAGTCCTGGACCAAGCGGAGTGATCCGTCCTTTTTCTTGACAAAGAACACTGGGGTGGCCATAGGTGACTTGCTGGGGCGGATCCGACCAGTCCGAAGATTTTCTTCCAGAAATTCGTCCAGCTGTTTCTGCTCCGCAGGGGACAGCGGGTAGCACTTGGTAGAGGTCGGTTCCGCTCCGTCCAGTAGCTCAATGGCGTGGTCCCACGGACGCGGCATGGGCAGTTCATCAAAGGACTCCTTTGCGAAGACGTCCTCGAATTCCTGAAGGAAGTCCGGGACTGCGCTGTTCCGATGATCGTGGGGTTTGTTGCGCTGGAAAGCCAATGCGAGGCGCTGCGAGACCGTCTCCGAAGCCCGGATGTGTTCTTCCTGAAGACTCCGAAGGTACTCCGGAGTCAGAGGAGGAATGGCTGCAAAGATACGGTCACCCTTCTCAAGTCCGGAGTCGTCCGGAGTTGTAGTCTCATCATCATCGTTGTCGTCCTCGCAGTCCTGAAGCTGCGGGAGATCATCCGAGTGCAGTTCCTCGACCCTTGGCATCGGACCCGTACGACACTCCCGGAGTCGCACGGACTCCTTGCGTCGGGCCAGCTTGTCATGGCGGAACTCCTTGCGACAGGTGTCGCATCCGGACGGACAACGGCTCATGGTCACATCCTTCGTCTGCCAGTCGATCTTGGGGTTGTGCTTCCGAAGCCAGGTGTATCCGAGGATGATGTCCTGGCGTCCGATGTTAGTGACTGCGAAAAGCATCCGTTCCGTGTGATCCTTGAACCGGAGTACAAGGTCCACGACTTCAGAGATGGATCCGTTTTCGTTCGGTGATCCGTCGACATTGAAGACCGGAATCGGAGCGGACAGCTTGCGTCGGGTGAAACCATGGGCATCAGCGAAGCGCGGATGCATGAAGACTCCGGTGGCCCCGCAGTCCACCAGGGCCTGAAGGGTGCATCTGTGTTGTGTATCCGTGCTCTGCACTTCAACGGGTATATCTAAGGAAAGCTTGCCGGGCAGCGCGGAGATCTTATAGCTACTGGGTAGCCGCCGTTCCCACTGCGGGCGAAACCTTCGGAGTGTGCGGATTGTAATCGGAGTCGCTTGCTTAACGTCGGACGAATCATCGGATTGATCGGAGTCATCATCTCGTATTTCGTCTACGCTAAGACAAGCAAATCGGTTATTTACCAACGAGGTCGCACTGATCACTCGTTGGTCCGGACAAAATCCGCCGTGCCCGATTCCTCAACCGGGGCCGTTCCCTCACCATCTATTCCTTCCGAAGTTTCCGCACTTTCTACAACATCGGCCGCGGTCAAGAGATCTTCAATGGCGGACATCCGCTCCTCGGTGGTCATGAACCGGACATCATACCGGAGTGGGCACTCGCGGGACATGTGGCCGGGCTTGCCGCATCGGTAACAGAGCTGTGAAGTGGCAGGTCGGGAGCGGGTGTGGTCGACGTCCATAGGGACGCCCGGTGAGAGAGCCTTCGGAGGAGGCGGGGGTTGGAAACGAGGTTGCAGAGGTGGGAGCGGAGTCCGAGGCGCGGGAAGTACACCCGCAGGAGTCCGAGCGACTCCGGAATTGGCTGCTGGTCGGACGAGCTGTCCGGGGTTACCGGAGTGCATGCCAAAGTGGAAGGACTGGTTAGCAGCACGATTGTCAGCAACCCGCTGCGCTGCTCTGTACCATTCCTCAAAGTCATCTTCGTCCGGACAGTCTGCGGACTCAGCAACGCGGCTCTGGATAATGGAGTCCAATCCGCGGCGGAACTTCATCGTGATGTTGGAGCCCTCGCTGTATCCGGATTGGTCTACAAGGTCCCGGAACTCGTCGAGGTACTTCTGGAAAGTCCGACGGCCTTGGTGGTACCGGGTGGACTCCAGTTTTAGCATGGCGGCTTCGCGTTCCCGATCCGGAAGGAAGCGAGTCCGGAACTCGGTTGCGAAGGCGGCCCAGGACTCGAAGTACGGATCCTTCGGACTCCGGAGCACCATGTCCGCGTACTCCTTGGCGCGATCCTTCTGAAAGAAGGAGAGACACCAGAGGATTTTGGCCTGCTCGTTCGGAAAGTGGTCCGGACAGAGCTGGAAGTAGATGGAGCACGCATTGTAGAATGCACGGCCATCCTTGCGGTTTCCGTCGAAGATTGGGGGAGAGGCAGGCTTCAGACGGGAACGCTGAGTGTTTTCGGATCGACCTGGGGCGTGCTGGGAGGCTTCGGTGCCCCTCAGCTCGGAGTCCGGAGTCGTTTTCGGAGTAGTCGGACGGGGTGTTAGGAGGAGTTCTTCGATTCGGGCAAGTGTATCATGGATGGAACGGATTTGGGTTTGGTGTTCGTACGTCTGAGCCCACAAGGTCTGCAAAGTCTCGGAGTCCGGTCCTGAGTCGGCTGGCTCGGATGGCGGGATCTGGCTAGAACCGCCCGTCATTTCGGAGTCGTCAGGGGAGCGAGGGATGGAGTTCCTTGTGTCCTCAGAGGTGGGTGGGAGTAGCAGGAGAGCGTCCGGAATGTCCGCAAAACTGGAGAGACGTCGGGAACGAGTCCGGAGTGGCGCAGGACGTTTTCCGTAGGGCTCTGGTGCCAGGATGGGAGATCCTGTTCTGCTGTAAGGGCAACCTCAAGATGGCCGCACAGCGCAGGCCTAGCAGAGGGAGAATCCAAAGATATGAATAAGTCTAACTACAATACATGAGAGAGCTGCTCACCTAGCAGAGGGAGAATCCAAAGAGAACAGGATAGGGATTCTCCATGCTAGGAAGCGAAGTATATACTGTAGTAGCGTGGGAGGAATGAAGGATAACTGTACAGTACACCAGCCACAAGTCCGAACGAATATCACAAGGTACGAGGGGGCATGTGATAATGAAGTGGAAGGGGAATGTACAGGAGTCATGCCAGCGACCTGGGGGAGTAAGAGCAAAGAGTAATGAAGTGGGGAAAGAGGATAGGGGTAGCCCGGACGAGCCCCGAAGTGTATATACGAGTCCGAGCGAGTCCGAAGCGCGGGAAGACTTCGGAGTCACCGGACGTGACTCGGATGCGAAAGGAGTGGATGGAAAGGAAAAGGGGACGAAAGGGAATGAAGGGGATGTAGATAAGAGTCCGTGGGATGAAGGAAAGGAGAAAGGAACAAGGAGGAAGGGACAGGGACAGGGGAATAGGAGAAAATAGGAGTGTCCCCTTACAACTTCATTACTCTTTGCTCTTACTTCTCCAGGGCACTGGCATGACTCCTGTTCATTCCCCTTCCACTTCATTATCACATGCCCCCTCGTACCTTGTGATATTTGTTCGGACTTGTGGCTGGTGTACTGTACAGTTATCCTTCATTCCTCCCACGCTACTACAGTATATACTTCGCTTCCTAGCATGGAGAATCCCTATCCTGTTCTCTTTGGATTCTCCCTCTGCTAGGTGAGCAGCTCTCTCATGTATTGTAGTTAGACTTATTCATCTCTTTGGATTCTCCCTCTGCTAGGCCTGCACTGTGCGGCCATCTTGAGGTTGCCCTTACACACGATACCCTAACCACGCTTTCCCTGGAATCAATGCTGGATTGCGGAGCATCAGATTCATTCATCAACCAGAGATACGTAAGAAAAAACAACATAAAAACAAAAACCCTATCAAACCCTGCCATCATCAGAAATGCTGACGGAACACCCAACAACACAGGGAGAGTCACAGAGAAGGTAGATGTGAGGGTAACCTACAAGGGACACACAGAAGTAATGACTCTTTACATCACCAACCTGGGAAATGTCGATGTAATCCTCAGATTATCATGGCTAAAATGACACAACCCGGAGATCAATTGGAAGACAGGAGAAGTAGTCCATGTCGCGATGCCCGAAAGGATGCCGGACATGGGCAAAGAAGGAATGGGAGGTGTGCATGGACGAAGGCGATGAGGAAGGTGCCGAAGAAGCAGAAGAAGTACTGAGGTATCAACTAGGCAAACGAAACATCTCAGTAGCAGGAGTAAGGCAGTGGAACCGCCTGAGAAGCGGATACTTGCGAAGTTTGGACAACTTGACCAACCAATACCACGAGTCAGTCGCCCGAATGTACATCGACCAAATGTGGAAGACACGCATGCAAGTAGAAGTAGAAGTAGGCAAGGAAGAAGAGATGCACCTGAAGGTGATGGGAAAGTATGACTATGTGATAGAACATAACCAAGAGGAGCTGAAAAAACAAAAAGAGAAAACAGAGGAAGAGATGGTACTGGATTACTATCACAAATTCATGAAGGTGTTCAGAAAACACAACTCAGAAAGGATGCCGATCGAGAGGCCATGGGACCATGCTATCGAACTGGCCCCAGACTTTGAACCAAAAGCCTCGAAGGTCTACTGTATCCCTTATCACCGGTCAAACAACAGGAGCTGAATGACTTCCTCAATGGGAATCTGAAAAAAGGCTACATCTGACCATCAAAGTCTCCGCAAACGTCACCTGTATTCTTTGTACAAAAGAAGGACAGCAAGAAGTGATTGGTACAGGACTACCGATACCTTAACAAATATACCGTTTGAAACACATACCCCCTACCCCTCATATCACAGCTGGTAGACAGGATCTCCAAAGCAAGGCTGTTTACAAAGATGGACCTCCGATGGGGATACAACAATGTACGAATCAAGGACAGAGACCAATGGAAAGCCGCCTTCCAAACACCAAGAGGAGCATTCGAACCAATGGTTATGTACTTTGGACTTAGTAACTCCCCTTCCACTTTCCAAACCATGATGAACGAACTTTTCAAAGACTTGATTGACGAAGGACTAGTAGTAATATACCTGGACGACTTACTTATATTCACAGACAATAATGTGGAGAAGCACAGAGAAGTAGTACGAAGGGCGCTGAAGATCATGGAGGACAATGACCTATACGTAAAACCAGAAAAATGTTCCTTCGAAGTCGAAGAGGTAGAATTCCTGGGAGTAGTGGTAAAAGATGGAAAGGTTCAGATGGAAGAGGCGAAAATAGAGGTGGTAAAAAACTGGCCCATCCCGAAGAACATACAGCATGTACAACAGTTCCTAGGGTTCAGCAATTACTATCAACGGTTCATAAAGGACTTCGCCACTGTCGCTAAACCATTGCATGAGCTTACAAAAAAAGAAGAAGAATTTGTATGGGACAAGCGTAGAGAGGGAGCTTTCGAAGGGTTGAAGAAAGCATTTACGGAAGAACTGATCCTAGTCTTACCAGACACGGATCAGGAAATGAAGATAGAAGCAGACTTGTCAAACTATGCCTCGGGAGCAGTGCTCTCCATGCTTTGCGACGATGAGAAATGGAGACCCTGCGCATTCCTGTAAGGGCAGCCTCAAGATGGCCGCACAGCGCAGGCCTAGCAGAGGGAGAATCCAAAGAGATGAATAAGTCTAACTACAATACATGAGAGAGCTGCTCACCTAGCAGAGGGAGAATCCAAAGAGAACAGGATAGGGATTCTCCATGCTAGGAAGCGAAGTATATACTGTAGTAGCGTGGGAGGAATGAAGGATAACTGTACAGTACACCAGCCACAAGTCCGAACAAATATCACAAGGTACGAGGGGGCATGTGATAATGAAGTGGAAGGGGAATGAACAGGAGTCATGCCAGTGACCTGGAGAAGTAAGAGCAAAGAGTAATGAAGTGGGGAAAGAGGATAGGGGTAGCCCAGACGAGCCCCGAAGTGTATATACTAGTCCGAGCGAGTCCGAAGCGAGTCCGAAGTAAGTCCGAAGTGCGGGAAGACTCCGGAGTCACTGGACGTGACTCCGATGCGAAAGGAGTGGACGGAAAGGAAGTGGAAAGGAAAGGGGATGAAAGGGAATGACGGGGATGTAGGTAAGAGTCTGTGGGGTGAAGGAAAGGGGAAAGGAATGAGGAGGAAGGGAGAGGGACAGGGGAATAGGAGAAAATAGGAGTGTCCCCTTACATCGTGCGTTTTCAGGCCAATTTCTACTGGAACATAGTTTTTATCTGAGAAGGTTCTTCACAGATAAATTTCCTTTGATTTTTTTGGGGGTTTTGTGTCTTAGGGGTCTCGTCTGATGGTGAAGTGATAGATATTGTGTCGGTTACTACTGGTACATGATTTTTGGAAACAAAAATGGAGTCTGGCTCTGGGACGAGTGCTGAAAACTTATTCTTGGAACTCAAGTCGACGCTTCCTGAGTTCCTTCAGAAAAACCCTTTTTGGTCAATTCCTCCCTCCAATACTCTTGTTGGTCTTCGTACGTCATCTGCCTGACGTCCAATCTCCTCTTGCAATCTTGGGCCATGTGCCCTAGTCCTCCACACTTGTAACAACAAATCAGCGCCCTTTGCAACCGATCTACATCCATGGTGTTCAGATCTCTGGCTGCGATCTGTGGGGCGGGGGGTGTCAGTTTTGCCTGCTGTTGTGGCTGCTGCTGTTGTTGTTGTTGTTGCCCTTGCGGGGGCGGTGCCTGTTGTTGATATGCATATGGACGCCACTGGTTTTGTGTCGTTGTTGTCATGTTCTTGGCCATGGGTTTGGCTGGTGCTGACCTTGCGTAAGCCTGTGACTCCCTCCATTGTCTGTCCATGGCAATGGCTTCGTCCTGCCATTCTTCCAACTTTGCTGGTAGGGGCCTCCTACCGTATACCTTACCCAGCAGTTCCAGGTTTAGTCCTCTCTTGAATGCTTCGGTTAGAGCTATGTCGTTGTAGCCCATATCATCCTTGTATGTGTTGAATTTCATAATGAAATCCTCCGCACTGTCTGATCCTTGGTGCAGGTGGTTTAGGATCGATATTGCCGTGTCTCTTGGGTTGGAATCTCCAAACGCCTCCTGCAGGCTTCGGCATATCTTTCTAAAACTTGATACCTGCTCATCTGGTTCCTGGGTGTTAAGGACCGTATCGTGGGGCCTCCTGGCTCGTCCGTTTAGGGGGCGCGGGAATGCGCGGGGGAGCGCGGGAGCGCGGACGCGCGGACGAGAGGAGCGTACAGGACTTGGCTTTAGCTTTGATGCTGCGCCCTCCTAGCCCTGTGGTGTCCCGATTTTGGAGAGAGCATGGGGACAGGCAGGCTCCGTGGAGGAGCCCGCAGCAGAGACAAGAGTGGAGCAAGTGTTGAAGAGGAACTAAGATTCAAAGTGAAGTCTACATGTGTACTAGTGCTACTATAAATACTAACTAACACATGTATGTAGTGAGGCTAGTATGTAAGTACACATGTACATGAAACATGTAACAAAGTAATCATAGTACTTTGCACCATGCATAAGCCTTGAGGGCGGAGCCCGAGGGATTCCAAAGGTCCGAGTATCCGAAAGGGGCGTAAGGGGGGACCCCTAAGGGGGTGAGGATCGGACTCTGACACTGGGTCCTTACCCATTCTAATACCTTTGTCATCATGGTATTTTTCCAATTATCCACCTTTTTCCCTTGTACGTAGGATAGAAGATATAGAACCTTGGTTGGTTCAGTAGGAAACTCATAGGCGTTTATGTAGATATATACCTCGATGCTTCAGATGAAGCTCCAGCATTTGGACTGTTCCCCATCAAAGGGTTTGGGTCGCACCATTTTCAGGCCATTTCTGGCTTGGGGCAGTGCCAGGTATTCTGCTATGGGTGCTAGGGGAATAGTCGGTGGGAAGGGTGGTGGAGCTGGTGCTCTGTAGGGTGTGTGTGGAAGTGGGCAGCTTGCCCAGGTCATGACACTGGCTGGTCAACTCTGTGGAACCAGTGCTTGTTGAATGTGTGCTTCCATTCGTGCTTCCATGACCATCATCATTTGTCTCATGGCAGCCAGGATGTCGTTGGTGTTGGTAGGTGCAGTGGATTGTTCAGTTGGGGCAGGGTTTTCGGTGCCTTGTGGTGGCCATGGGTATGAAGCGGGGTTTTGTGGGGTAGGCGATGCGGTATCAAGGGCTCCCGCCCAGACACCGGGTTCTGCGCTAGTGTCAAGGGCTCCTGCCCAGTCACTAGGTCCTGCATTGTCTGTTGACATATTTCTGCCTTGAAGAGCCAGCTGCCTCAGCCTGTCGTAAGGTTGTGCGGATGTTGGCCTGGCAGTTGAGTATGACATTATTGCCATGAATGAAGTATTGAGCTGGTGTTTGACGTGGGTGGCGACGGGGGTTCTCGGGCGTTACTGGGATAATAATTGTCTCAAAAAGCTGGGGAGTGCTTTTCAAGATTTGGGTAGCGAGTTTCTTGTTTCAGCAGTTGAGGGTAGGGTCAGGGATAAGGAGATATGGAAAGATGGTGTAGAAGTTTGAGCGGGTTAGATGTGAGCAGGTTGGAGGCATGCGGATTTCCTGTCAACCAACATTGAACTTCAAGCTAGTGCACGCCGGCACCTGAGCAGACAACAATGGCAAGGTAGGTTTCTTTGGCAAAAGGTTTGATGGATGTAAATCATGTTGAACATGAGAAACGGTGTAGAGTGGGCATTGAGTGGGGAACTTGTTCTTCTGTTAGGGCAACACAAATACCAAAAGGGTAAGTGTGGGCTCTACAAGTCGACGAGTGAGTAGATTGTTATAAGGAAGTAATATGGGGCTTAGTTTGAGGGGAAAGAGGAATGCAAGAGTGAAGACGCTGACTAGGGCACTGTATGAGTGGAAATCCCAAGAGAACGAGTTAACGTCTCTGGGTATGGTATTGGTCTTTATATACTACAATCCTCATGCCTGCTACATGACATATCCTGCTGGTATTCCATGGAATGATTAGCACATCACCTTGAGGCATGATGTCATGGACTGCGCCCATGAGGTTGCAGTGAGGTTCTGACTAATGTGATTATAAATACGGGGGCCGATGCGTAAGCATAATATCATAAATGGTAAGCTACTACGTGTTCGTCATGTGATGCATGGGAAAAGGAAAAGAATAGAAAAGAAAAGCGAACCGTAACACTACACCATGCAGCAGAGACACTTGTGTGAAACATTGGTGTCAAGTTGTGTTGATGCCTGGAAAGATGTTGATCAGTATATGTCACTGGGAGATGGAGTAGCAGCAGCAGGCGAACCATTGGTCAAAGCGAGTCTTAGCCGTATGGTGGCAAGAGAGGAGGATGTAGTACTGACTCCATCATAGACACAAGGAATAGGAATAGTTAGTAGTACAGGTAGAGTAATTCATTCACTCTTTATGGATTGATTGAGTGATTACAAGGTGTGACAGATAATGCCAGATTCAATATGTGATCTCTTCCTTACTGGGACAAAGGTGCAGACTGAATATATAAGGTAATATGGCAGTATTGTGCCCAACAATGAGGACGACCCAGGATGACCTGCGTGTTCGAATGAGGGTCACATGGTCTGGCACATGACTAGCAGAAGATGATACATCACCTTCCACCTGTGATATATCACCCTGGGACACCCCCGACTAGTGGGGTTGATATATCACAATCACCTGGTGATTACAGTATATTATATATTATCTCTACTGCTACAGGTGACTTCGGATGACTCCAACAGCCCTTGATCAGTCCTGGGAGCGTTGGCGCAGTTGGAAAGCCCCCAGCTCTGTCCAGTCGTATTTTGATGTCTTCTTGCAGCAATCCAGAGTTTCAGGGTTGGTGAATTTGTAGCGTGGCAGGCAGGAATCTTCACATAAGGTTGCCGCAGGCTTGAAAGAGGGGTGATGTAAGGGGACACTCCTATTTTCTCCTTTTCCCCTGTCTCTCTCCCTCCCTCTTCATTCCTTTCTCTTTCTTTTCATTCCATGGACTCTTATTTACTTTCCTCTTCTTTCCTTTCCATCCTACCATTCATCTGAGCCTTATCTGACTCATCTGATGCATTTTCCACGCCTCGGCTGCACTTCGGCCACACATCTGATGCATCCAAGCCACATCTGACACATCTAATGCATTTCCCATGCCTCGGCCACACTTGGCCACACTTGTGCATGCCCAGATGCACTTCAGATGCATGTATACACTTCGGGGCATGTCCAGGTGACCCATACCTTCTTCTCACACCTCTTTACTTCCCATTCCCACTTCCCTGGGTCGCCAGCACAACTCTTGCATATTCCCTCCACCTTTCTATCACATGTGCCTGCTCGTACCTTGTGATATTCTCTGGACTTGTGGTGGGTGTACTATACAGTTCTCCCACCTTTCTCTCATGCTTCTACAGTATATACTTCGCCTCCTAGCATGGAGAATCCTTATCTTGTTCTCTTTGGATTCTCCCTCTGCTAGGCTTGCACTGTCAGCCATCTTGAGATTGCCTCCCAGACTCCAGTGATCCCTATTCAAATTAATCTCCAACCCTAAATCCTTTCAAGTCACTCAATACACACCATTTCCAGCAAGTCAGAAAAATTGCTGTTTCAAACCAACAAAGATGCCACAAAATCTCTAAATGTACCCTATAGGCTTTTTCATAAACATATATTCATGCTCCTGTTAGGGAAATACAGTGACATGCACTTGGACATTGTAGGGCTGATTTCTAAGAGGCAATTTTACTGGAGTGGGATATTACTGGATGAGTTGTAAGCTTTTGCCCCACCAACACATCCGCGACATCACTTACTGAGAAGTACATGACAGTGGATTGCAACTTATGCAAGGGCTTAAATCCGCGTTTATACGCAGCGAGGGAATTGTCAGCCTCTGCATCATCGAGCTGGGTTGCAGAGTCAGAGAAGTCAACCGTGCCTTGTGGATCATAGTGATTCTTCGCACGAGAACAAACTATGTCGGCATCTAGAAGGATCTGTTAGAACTAATTTCACATTTGAAATAGAACGCGTACAGTATACTGGCGCAGGAATAGACACAGATCGTGTTGAACGTGCGTAGACATGACAGAGGGCGAAAGAGAGGGACTGCAACGCATCGGCGCTAGAGGGCAGGGTGAATTTGGGAACAGACTTGGAGATAAGAGAAACACTCACGTAAAGTTGTTCTCCTGTTCGCGGTGCAAGGCATCAGATCCTAGCTAGGTCTAAAGGTTCAAGACTTACATCGTAGAGAACCTATAGTGATATATTGAGAACCTAAAGGTAGCTTATACAGCAAAGGCACTCACGGAGTAATGCGCTGGGCGACTGGTACCAAGAAGGCCTCCGTGACTTTGAAGGTAGAAGTCAAATTCAGTTGGGTGTGCGATCTCTCGGTCCACGACGGTACCAGCAGGGCAATTGCCAGACCGATCACCGTCGCGCTCATTTTGTGGGAAGAGTCGAACATGGTGTCGCTTGCCTACCACGATGATGGTGATCTTCGGACTGATTTTGAGTTCCTTGCATGCCTCTGAGACTAGCAGTTAGGAAAAGCCTTTGTCACGGTCCAGGAAACTAACTTTGGAGAAGTGGCAATTCTTCAAAACACAAAATCGTCAGACCATCAGTGGTGACAAAAATCATGGTTTGCACCTTTATCGAGAACTTGAGAAAACTGCCCTTCAGAAACACCATCTTCACAACCGAGGATGAGAAGTGCATCAAATTTAGGACTTTGCCACCTTACCGCGATAGAAAATGATCCGTTTTGGTGCCGCGTTGGCTGCACCCTTGCCTTCCACCCTCTCCCTGTACGATATATACATAGAGAGGATATGCTGGCGAGGAACGACCATTAGCTCGATAATTGAAACACATGTGCATACGAACTTTGGCCATGTCTTGCAGGTCATCGATCATCTCTTGCCTAGATGTCTGCACACGACTGTCTGCAATGTATTTGGCGCTGTCTGTATCGACATTGGCTACCAATGCTGTAAACGAGGGCCTTCCCTCGGATCCGGGAGCTGGGTGGATAACATCGGCCCCTAGAACACAATATTAGTCGGGAAATATTTAATCCCAACAGGACGCACCCATAACAATGGTCGGATTGTGAGGGTCAGTGAGAGCCGATACAGATGCTGGGTCTGGGATCATATTGATACCACCAAGCTTGACATTGATCCTACGAATCGTTAACACGTGCACAACAATGAAGCAACAAGACAAACTTCAGGCAGACATTAGCATAGTACTGAGGTTTTGCACGGAAACACTTCGTTGCTTTCAGACATTGCGTCGCAACGCCTACCTTTAGAGAATCTTAGGTAGGAAAAGGTATACAAGAACACCCGACTTACTAGCACGTCCCCAAAACTGTACAAAAGTAAGGCACATTAAACTGCGGTGACGGAAATCTATTACTCACTGCTTGACGGCGGTGTAAATATCATTTCCACCTTCCGGCAAAATAACGACCAAGAGGTTAGGCGGCGCCTTCGTCCGTGCAACAACTTCTTGGCCAGCAGCACGTAGTTGCTGTGGAACATGGGTTGAACATGGAATAACAAGTAAGGGAAGCAAATCACTCACTTCGGCAATGCGGCCCTGTCCATTTTCCCATTTGATCAGTGGGGCGGTATCATTGACTTTGATTCCTGGTGAAGGGAGCTTGAGCCCCAAGCCACTCGGCCAGGGTATTACGAAGCGCACCAACGTCGCGACAGCTCACGATGAGGCCCGCAACCATGTCGCGTGCTGCCTGTTCTCCGAAACGTCTCTGTTGTTCATAAACGATGACAACCCATCTGTCAATGGAGACAGGCTTGACGAATCGTTTGTCAACCCTAGATGTCGTGTTAGAAGGGGTCGTCAACCGGACAAACGACATACATATTCCAGGATCCATTGCTTGGAGTCTGTGAAGAGATTTTAATAGACCCCCCACACGACGACGAAGAGGCATACTATGGTGGCTTGCTTACTACCCGCGCCGTACCTGAGTTTAGGTGGGGGAAGAACCCGTGCTTGCATTCGAAGGGGGCCTTGAGCTGAATCAACTGACATGCCGAATTGGCGAATGTATTCCGATTGCCCGTAGTCCAGTACCTTCGTAACTTAAGAAAGACGTGGCTTATTTTATCAAGAGGGACTCACCGCAAGACCCTTCCGAATACTGTCCAGCCTAGCGGCTGGTCTCTTTGTGGCAAAGTCGATGACGGCCTTAGTCTTTTCGGGAGGGACTTGCTTCCTCATAATCTGGCCCGGGGGCACGGTGCACAATTCAAGCGGAATTAAAGCTCCTGAACCAACCTAAAGGAGTAGCGATGTGAAACTAACGTTGTGGAATACACAGAAAGCGAGCATACTTCAACGCAAACGACATCAGGAAATTGGAGGGGTCGGTTTTGCGTCTTATGGAAGTACTCTGCGACAGTCATGGAGTTGCCTTCACGCATGGTAAACGTGAGGTCGCGAGCGCCGGCGGCACTGAGTTTTTTAATGACGCGGGGGATCTCCCGAATAGTACCTTCCTGACTGGGATGTTTGGTATTGACACGAAGATTGGTGATGAAACGCTGAAGTCGAAGTCGTTCTCGGTCTGGGAGACCACGCCGGGGAGCAAGGGCATTAGGATCGCGTTTGCCAACATATTCAAGGCAAAGATCCAAAAGTGCACCGCTTTTATACATCGTGCCCGTTGATATGTCGACATTGATGAGCATTTTGTTGATGCCGGGTCGCACAGATTGAAAGTAGCCTCGCCACAGTTCAAGACCAGAACCAATGTCTTGAACCTCTTTGTTCGTGAAAAAGGACCGGACATTAAAGGGGTACTTCATGGTAGGCTCCATACGAATGACCACATTCAACGCCTATTCCGAAAAGTTCAGAAAAAGGGAGTACAGGCGCAAATAGACATATATCGACTCACCGTAATTGCTGTCAGCACCGAGTTGTCGTGTGATTGGGTTCCTTGTATGAATCGCCGAAGGACTCTAAATAGGTTAAACTTTTAGGGAGTAAAATGAAAGCCGAGGGGGAGCTGACTCTGGGTTGATTTCAGCCACTTTTGTCAATCGTATCTTGTAGACACGCGGCCCACGTCCTGCGGCCTCTCCTCTATTCTCTGTAAGGCTGACGTCGAACTGCAAGTTCTGCTATGAATTTAAAGTGTTGTTGGTGGAGCAGTGCTACTCATACCTCCTGGGAGCCCGAGTCGCCAAAGGGCAGTTCGCGAGCAATGAACATATTCTTCCTCCCATCATACACTGCCAAATGATCGTATGTTGAGCCAGGAATTCGCCATGAGTTCGACACAGCTTACCACCACGAGGCGTGAATATTTGAGGAGCTATGACCATCTGAAGATGCTTAATGAGGTCCATATTCAAACGCATCGGCAGAGTCTTCTCTGATGGAGAGATAACTATTTCCAGCATGATTAATGGGTATACCGAGGTCAAGACGTTACCCTACGAACCAACTAAAACGAGGTTAAGCCGCGATTTGCCACAATACCAGTCAGAGCCACTCGCCATCATAATGGTATATGAGCCCGTCTGGTATAGTCGTCACGAATGAATTGACGAAAATTGGAAGCGAGCGTCCGCTACTCCCAAAGTCTGGACGTCGAACGCCGACAGTTTGGATATGCGAGCTAACCACGGGGGTGCCCATCGGAGGGGCGCCTCCTCGACCACGACCTCCATGATGAGCGGAACTACCACCTCTGTTTCCTCTACCACGGCCTCTGGATGACATCGAGCTATCTAACGTTGAGTTATGGGGGTATAAGCTGTGTACAAGGTAGAAGAAAGAGAGGTAATCTTCGAATCTTTACTGCCTTTGAATCTTCGAATTTTGAACCCATGTCGTACCTCGCCTTTGAAGTTGTTGCGGTCATGTGAGTACCTCAAGGCAGAACGCCACTTCTTAAGCGCCCACTTGGCACAGAACAAGGACATCCAATATTTTATGTTGACGATCCACGTACATGTGCTGAAAGAGAAGAACGGCCCTAGTAACTCTTAGCGTGACTCTAGCTGCCGTTCTAATATTAAATACTGACCTCTATTGCCTTAGATAAGGCGATGTTATGCTGCGATGTTGAGTTCCAGTCAACGTGCGTGGCCACGATCTCATCGACATCGATGACCCCGCAGCCGATGATTGCGCAGGTGAAGCGCTATGTGACTCACCAGGACCAGTTAGGACCTTACGGGGACCAGACGGTTTGCCTACATGTTGTTTTCATTCGGTGAATGTGCCCCAAACGTGTACACTGCAGTAGCGCTTGTTGCCTCCTGAAGGACGCGCATTCACAGCGAGCTTGTACAGCTCTCCTGCCAAACATGTTGCCGGCAGAATCGATCACCGTCGCCTGCTTGCCTGCCTCGAGTCCGTCTTCTGACGTTATAAGCAGCAAAGTTTAACCCATTTCTGGGTCAACGACCAGAAAACAACCTCTGCCTTGTCATCGCCCGCGGCTGGGAAACAAGTAGCCGTTCAAAACTCTCGTACTTATTCACAAGGATGATTCATCGCAAGCCTGTGCCGCCTTACGTTCCCTCTCCGAATTCTCCAAGTCGCCCTTTCGATTTCGATACATTGGCCACCCAGAATAACAGCGATTGTACCTCTGCTCCACCAGTAAACACGCCAATTACATATACGTCTTTCTCTGTAACTTACGCACCGTGCTCCTCTCCTTCTAGCTACCAGATGGGTGGGAAGACATGATCCAGCAAGCCATGGCTGCCAACCTTGACACTGTCCATATAAGACGTAACCTTACGAGGCCTCCCGGAATATCCCCTGTACCTTCGAGAAGGGTAAGTCAGAATGTTTTCCTTATTGGCCATAAAATTTCTGACTTTTGGTGCTAGCCTACGTCAAGTTTGACCCCTTCCCTCCCTTCAGTACAGCCGCAGCCAACTGTACGCTCACGGAAGCGCCATGAGGTAGGATATACAGACTTTTCGCAGTTTCTCCGTTACATAACGCACGACACTCGTAGATGTACCGCCCTCCGACGCCACCACTTCCAGCTCCCCGACATGAGTATGGGCCTCGCCACAGTATGATACAGCCGCACGGTGTAACGAGGTCGGCAACGGTAGGTTGATGGTGGATTTCGGAATTTGAATGTCTGGACTAATTCGTTTGCATAGACTTGTTCTGATTCGTTGTCTTTCACCTTTCTTCCGCGATTTTCCATGCATCAAACAACATCCAACGGCTCGTCAAACTCCACGCTTAACGTTGGCATATCCAATCAACCCCGCAGAGCATACACCACGCCAGATAGGCCACACCATCTAATCCACGAATTGCGGTTGGATAATTTATCAGGGGACGATCGATTCAAGTTCTTTGGGATCAAGGTTTCCCGACGCACGTCCCTGCTTTCTGACCACGGTGACGTGAAGCACGGAAGAAGTTTGCGAAGGCGGGTTGGCGCATTGGGGTTAGTCTGCAGGCTGCGTCTGCGGAAAATTGGAGAGGCGGTGGCTACGCTTTCTGTTAAACGCTAAACATTCTGAATACTCGACGTACTCATCGTCAACCTGGATAGAATATCTGGTCTGTAGCCTTAGTTTGGAACGTAGCTTCGTAGTAGTTAGTTCCCCCAGTAGTTTGATACTGCTCTGATCAGGGGGGTAATTTATCGTACAAGCATTCGTAAATAAACTGACAAATAGCCATCACTCGATTACAGACTGTCATGATCATATCCACCTCTGCATTGAGCTAGAGTGCCATTCTCCACTTCAACGCCTTATGAACTCTCGTTACTAGTTCCACGCCCACCCGTTGCTTTGTACAACTGTACTCAGTTTTATGATTTCTCTGGCTCCTCGTAAACCTGCTTATTGCTTTCGCTTACACCGAATACCATGGCCAAAGACAATGACCCCGGAAATACCCCCAGTGGCAGGGAGATTTTCGAATCGTGTTTCTCTGGCGCTCAATACCCACCTCGCATACCTCGGCTTCGATCGGACCCAGTTCCCCAATACCATAGGCTACCGCATTGTCTCTCCGAATTTCGCTCAGAAGAAGGCAGAGCATACCGAAAACACCGGCTAAAGACGATGTACAAACATTTACAGCAATTCAGTCATCATGATCGACACTACACAACCGATGCTGCGAAAACATGGCTGAACAACGGAGTTACAGTCACACCGGAGCGCGCAAAGGACCTCGAGGCTCTGTACGAATCTGAGTTATTAGGGATTTGTGGCGGGGGTGAGCTCCGGTGGACAGAATTTAAAAAGTATGCGTTGGCTAAAGAAGCAGGTGTGTCGACGTGATAACCTCCTGCAGACATTCAGCCCGCCATTCTGACTGACAGTGTGAAGAACTATGGACGATATTCCATGATGAACTAGATTTAGACGGGAACGGGCATCTTGACTCGCAGGAGCTAGACCTTGCACTGCGGAAAGCTGGTGAGTGGAGCTATCGCTACTTCATGAGAACTCACTCAAGCCGGTTATGAATGTAGGCATCGAGCTTCCTCCTGCGATGCTTTCGGACTTTATGACATCCTTAACCACTTCACCACACTCACATACCATCACATTCAGTGAATTCCGCAATTTTCTTTTGTTGTTGCCCCGGAAAGTATCCACCAGCGAAATATATGACTATTATAGAGTCAGAAAGTTCATGGGAGACGATGGAAGGGGCGTAGCCCGTGTTACCATGGAAGGTCTGCCTTTACATGACCTTATCTTCGCTTTCAGTTGATCACTCGACATGCAAGGTGATGTAACCTTAAGTGCCGAAGACAAACCACCGGCTCTAGCCCATCCCAAGACGCCGCTCGCGACAGGGCCGTGGCAAGGTGCTTCAGATGCGCAGGTACTAGATGAAGACGACGATGATTTCTTCGAGGAGGACGAAGAGGAACATCAGTGGTTAGAAGGGCGTACAGCCCTTAAGTTTCTGCTTGCCGGAGGCATTGCTGGTGCTGGTGAGTATGTACATTCTTTTCGCTGTGTACTTGCTAAGACGAAAAACTATATCACAGTGTCACGTACATGCACCGCGCCGTTCGATCGACTCAAAGTCTTCCTCATTACGCGCCCGCCAGATCTCGGAGGAGCATCGCTTGCGAAACAGTCCGGTATCGGTGGCGTGAAAGTGATAGGTACCGCTGTTGCTCGGATATACACTGAAGGCGGTATCCTCGCGTTTTGGGTTGGAAATGGTCTCTCAGTCGCCAAGATCTTCCCCGAGTCTGCCATTAAGTTCTTCACCTACGAGTCATCTGTGCGTTTCCCCTCTTAATCACCATTACACAGCTGTTAATTAAGATGGATGCCTTCTTCTCGATGTATCCTGTAGAAACGCGCATTTGCGAAGTATTGGGATCTTGTAGACGATCCCCGTGATGTCAGTGGTGTTAGTCGCTTTATGTCGGGTGGGATTGGTGGGATTACCAGTCAACTAAGTGCGTCCCCTCGCTTAGCATTCAATACATGCATTAGAACCTTCTCATCCTTGTGGCGGCACGTAGGCATTTACCCAATTGAAACCCTGAAGGTAAACCTAGCCCACAATAGCGTGTATCCATGTTAACCTATCTCCCAGACCCAAATGATGAGCAACACCGGGGAGCAGAAACGGACATTACTACAGGCATGCCGGCATCTCTGGGGTCTGGGAGGGATGAGAGCTTACTATCGAGGACTCACTGTAAGCATGCTTGTTTCGCGTATGTATTTCATGAGTTGTTTCGATCCATTGTCCCCTGCCCATTAGATCGGACTTGTCGGCGTTTTTCCCGTACGTCTGCATCCTCACTCGTTAACATTTGCACCCTAATAATTGGTTCATATAACCATCTATCTGTGTCCGCCCCGATGGATACCACCTACCCAACCGTGACACTCCTTCTGTACGTTACAGATATGCTGCGATCGACATGAGCACATTCGAAGCCCTTAAGCTCGCCTACCTCCGCTCGGCCGGCAAGGATGAACCTGGTGTCCTCGCTACTCTCGCATTTGGTAGTATCTCGGGGAGCGTCGGTGCCACAACGGTCTACCCACTCAACCTCGTGCGGACGCGGTTGCAGGCGTCCGGTTCCACAGGGCACCCACAACGTTACACCGGTGTTTGGGATGTTACAGTCAAGACTTTTGAACGGGACGGTTGGAGAGGGTTTTATCGCGGTCTATTCCCTACCCTAGCAAAGGCACGTAATGAGCTCATATCTTTTGTTATGTTCCGTCCTTGGTTGGATGCGTTTGCGACTGTCACTTTGCACTGTTGCGCCAAGGCGTTGGTGTTTTAATATCTACCCCGTTTTGATGGGATCCAGTGCAAGTGGCATACGTACACAGCACCCTAGACGACTTTCGACCTCCCTTTCTTGTTGTTTGTGGTGGTCAGGTGTCGCCATGTGATTAATCATTCCCCTTCTTGGTCCTCTCTCCCTTTCCTGTTCCCTCTTCTGTCGGTGTTATACGTCGATATGTTCGCTCGCTGACTGTGGCATCTCCTGCTGCAATGACGTGTATGTACGCTCTATGCTTGATTAGGTTGTTCCAGCCGTGTCAATATCCTACGTCGTTTATGAACATAGCAAACGAAGGCATGTCGCCAGTTTCATTCCCCCTCTGATATACGATTAACAACCATATAGACTTGGCGTATAGTCTGCTCGGTCAAGTGTAGGATCTCCCGCGTAGGATTGAGGCCCTTAGAATGAAGTACCGTCCGCCCCAATTTAGGATATGAAGATGGCACTCCCGTGCTACTCTGTTCGATCGCGACACACCATGCAGGCACCTTACCTACCTACATACCTAGATATACAGCGTATCCACCAAACGACAATTTAATACTATGACCATATCCGTCGCACCCACTTTGCTATCTAGACTAGACTTGTCATGCTTGCTTTCCTACTTCGCTTCCGCTCCCTTAGTCGAGCTTATCGTTTCATTCACCGTCTACAATAGTTCATCGTTGTCCACCATTTGCACTAATCCGTTGTATATATCGGCATCCACGAGCCCTCGTCGCTTCACATTTGAAATGTATCTATCCATCTATCTATGGTTTGCATGTCCGTCTCCGCAGATGTAAAAATGTACTTGGAAAGAATACGCCAAGAATTGCAGTACGCAAAAAAAACTTTGGCAATCGACTTTATTACATCGAGCGGGAGTCGAACCCACGCCGCTTGCTCACAAGAATGGAAGGCAAGCATGATACCGTTTCACCATCGATGTTATGAGAGCATTATGAAGTTATTCGACACTCGCCTACATCGTTCAATCAAATCATCCACCTTCGGTCTGTCACACACTGAACTTCTTGGAAACCGAACTTGGAGGTAGAATCGATTTCTTCAGGGCACCACAGTGCCTGTGGTGGCGTGGTGGCTGCGCGGTATTTTCACAGGAGACATCCTTTGATAAGAACCAAGTTGGTTCGGCACGACGCCGTACCTCCAGGGCGATATCGATTCCAATTCCGCGTGCCTCTAGTCACTCACGAGGAGATGATAAGCTACTTACTCCTCATCTCACGTCAAGGTGCGAGCTAGGTCTTTTCGGTCTACCTACCTCTCAAAAGACACCTCGACTGATGGATTTATCGTTTGTGGCATTGTTACGACGGCGAACCAGGCAAAGTCCGACTGGCAAAGTGGTTCGTCACGTTCCCGCCGAAAAGCAAGGCGAAGATTGTGAAGGAAGTGACACAGTTGGTGTTAGCCAGGCGGGCGAAGATGTGTAATGTTCTGGAATATCGAGGTGATCAAGTCACTCTGTTTACCATGGACACGTCGATGCTGATACAGGATGTGTTAGATACGAAAGTGATATATCGACGCTACGCGTCTCTTTTCTTTGTCTGTGGGGTAGACGCGAATGATAATGAGCTCATCACGCTTGAGATCATCCATCGCTACGTCGAAATATTGGATCGTTACTTTGGGAACGTAAGCTATTTTCGCATCTTTATTCATCGAAGTACCCTTAGCTGGCTGGATTGCTCAGGTGTGCGAGCTTGACTTGTACGTTTACTTCTCCGCTGCGTGACCTATGCTTCCAGCTCATCTTCTCTTTAACTGGGGTTGAAGGATATTCAATTTTGACCAAGCATACGCGGTGCTTACCACTCCACGATCTGCGGACCCTTTGGATTTGAACTCACGACAAACTAGATTCTCGACGAACTAATACTGGGCGGCGAACTTCAGGAATCATCAAAGAAGGTGGTCATGTCCGTGGTAAGGGTCTTCCTAGTCACATACACCACCAGTTCCAGTCCCATGGGACCGTTGTTGAGAAACTTCGGTCGCCATTCAGCGGCATGCTCCTTCTTTGGTTCCCTCCTCCTGGTCGAACCCATATTCGTCTTGACCAAACATATTCGTTCAACCAGATCGCTGCATCGGACTTCCACGTCGTAGAGGAAACCCTCGACAGTACCCTCAATGCAGCCGGCCTAGTCTGATAACCCTCGTCGACCCCTCATCCTCCGTGGTGCATTATTCATTCATTCATTGATATCATGTGCGCACCACCACCCCCATTCACTTACGCCCTTCTCTACCTTCTCTCTCTCATGATTCCCGACCCTCTGACCACGCAGCTGACATCCCCGCCATTTGCGTGTGCAGGTACATCAGTTGCAGCGAGCCGAAATAGAAGATAACGTGCTTGGTCCGTGGAAGTTTCGTTGGAGACCCACCTCGTGTACTGACATCGGAAAATAAGGCACAAAATCGATCTTCGAACCGATCAGGACGTCCTAATCTACATTTTGGGAACGGTTCTTTTGCTAGATTCTTGGTTCTTTTTGTTGTTTTGTGAAGTGTTGATTGTATTGTATTGAGGCAATTGGGTGGAGTTTTTAGAGAGGAGCTATACTCCATTCACGGTCTTCGTGCTAATGCGAAATGGAGAACTTGTAATACTATCGATCCAAACATTCGAGACGAAGATACTTTTAGACATCATATTGATTCCTTCATCCATATCTCGGAAGCGGTGGGTATCAATGATTGAGCCACAGCCAAGCCAAGTGTCTCGCATGCGACGTTGTCTCGCCGTCCCCAATCCTTGTCGAGCTGTCGAGGTAGATATCGGTGGCTATGGGAGCCTGTAGGCCGACCAAGATGTGGGGAAGCGTAGGAAATTGTGGGGAAGCTATTAGAAGCTAATGCGGGGAATCGCATTTCTGATGGCACACGACTGATTGATAGGCAGGCCGGTGGCCGTCTGATATCTCCATCTACGTACGGCGTATGATTTGAACGTGGATGCATGGCTAATATTTCTGGAGCGGGAGAATCTGATTGTTAGGTATTGTAGTGATGTTTATAATTTCATGCTAACAGTGTGATGAAGGAGAAGCCCGTGGTACGGAATGCAAGCATTGATTGACTTGAGCTCTTGAGTTCTTGGTGACCGAATTGTTGATTAAATGAATTCTGTATGGCACGTACATTCATGATTCACGTCTGAGTCAAGCGAGCTGGGATATCCCGACTCGAACGTCTGTGAGAGAGGCAGGTCTCCGCGCTCGATCATGATCGAGAATAAAACTGGGGGAGGGCACGCGTCGTTTACGCAGTCGTGGGTGTGAAGGCAATGTGGAGTTTCAAGAGCCCTAAAAATAATTGGTCACTGGCACAGGAAATACACAGCGTTCTCGGATCGCCCAATGAGTCAAACGCACACGTTGCCCACTAGTACTTATGCAGCTGGTTGACTAGGAGATTAGTATTTCTATCCTATGGGTCCAGCAGCGTGGGCTGTGAAGCACGGGTCATACCCTTTGATTGATAAGGACGCAGACACATTCCTGGCGAGTTTAGGTGTAACGGCAAAGCGGGCCTGGAGCAGAGTGCACACGTCGCTGTGCGGTAGCTTCCATGACTGATGCGTCCGAGATAATTACGATATCGGTCGCAGCCGCGGGGTAATTGCCAGAGGAAGTAATTCAGCGTGGATATTCAGGGTTGGACGGCGAAACCCGCGGGTAAGTACCAAGTCCGCGACATGTCCCAATTATAAGTAGAGTAGTCATGGTGGTACGCGGACGGCGTAATTGAGACATCGGGTACGAGGAGGCGATATTGTTACCCGCCGGATCGGCTTTTCAAGGCTGAAGTGGTCTGGAGTAACCGACCGACCGCTGGCCGGAGAAATTATCGAAGAAGTGGAGTAAACTTATGGGTAAAAAGATCTAGTCGAGGTCCGTTTTGGACAATCAGTCAAATGCAGAGTTGCAGATTGCCAAGCGGAGAGAATATATGTTTCAAATTGTATCGGAGCAGGGCATTCCGATATAGAAGGGACCCCGACCGAAAGCCGATGGTAAAATAGGTGCAATCGTAGTGGGTAACATAGCCTGGACGCCGTTGAGCCAGGCGCAGCGGAACTGATCTCTCGGTCAAGCAGTCTTGCCTGCCCGCCTTATCGTCCAATCATGTTCGAGTGCCTTGTCATCCAAACACACACAAACACTATACTATCCGACTGCTTTAAGCGGTGTGAAACTCATCTACGCCTAAGTCCCATCTCATCTTGCTCTCAGCCATGGCCAACGTCTACCACAACGATCTCCTCGCCCCCTACCTCGCCCTCCCCCAAGGCGACAAGGTCCAAGCTGAATGTGCGTATGGGCGCTGCCATCGACAATGTCTACTCTAACATATACCGTACATAGACGTTTGGATCGATGGTGACGGTGGTCTTCGTTCGAAAACCACTGTATGTACTCTTCTCTAGTCTTCCCACCGACCGATTACTGAACCATCGTTAGACTGTGAGCAAGAAGGTCACCGATATTGGCCAACTTCGCATCTGGGACTTCGATGGATCATCCACCAATCAAGCCCCAGGCAATGACTCCGACGTCTACCTCCGCCCAGCTGCCATCTTCAAGGACCCATTCCGTGGCGGTGACAACATCCTCGTTCTTGCCGAGACCTACAACAACGACGGCACTCCCAACCGAACCAACTACCGTCACCATGCCAAGAAGATTATGGATCAGGTGAAGGACGAGGAGCCGTGGTTCGGTATCGAGCAGGAGTACACACTCTTTGACGTCGACGGGTCTCCCTACGGATGGCCGAAAGGTGGCTTTCCGGGTCCTCAAGGTCCTTACTACTGCGGCGCTGGTATGTTTTTCCGTCTCACTACCTCCAGACATCCTTATTCACATGCATATAGGCACTGGAAAAGTCTTCGCTCGTGATCTCATCGAAGCCCACTACCGTGCCTGCTTGTATTCAGGTGTCAACATCTCTGGTATCAACGCCGAAGTCATGCCATCGCAGTGGGAGTTCCAAGTTGGCCCATGTGAGGGCATCTCCATGGGTGACCATCTCTGGATGGCTCGCTACCTCCTTGTTCGCATCGCCGAGCAATGGGGTGTCAAAGTCTCCTTCCACCCCAAGCCGCTCCAAGGCGACTGGAATGGAGCCGGCGCCCACACCAACTACTCTACAAAGGCTATGCGGAAGCCCGGAGGAATGAAGCATATTGAAGCCGCCATTGAGAAGCTGTCACATA
Source organism: Pleurotus eryngii var. eryngii (assembly GCA_029467805.1). NCBI lineage: Eukaryota > Fungi > Basidiomycota > Agaricomycetes > Agaricales > Pleurotaceae > Pleurotus > Pleurotus eryngii. Next base: position 2,588,065 of record SZVJ01000009.1, on the reverse strand, counting down.
AGCACGACGAGCATATCGCAGTGTACGGAGAGGACAACGACATGCGATTGACCGGTCGACATGAAACCGGCCACATTGGTGCCTTCAGCTCCGGTGTCGCCAACCGTGGCGCTTCCATTCGTGTACCAAGACATGTTGCGGCTCAAGGTTTCGGCTACTTGGAAGACAGACGTCCAGCTTCTAACATCGGTTAGTACTATCGCATTCATTTTTCTTGTTTGATCATTAACACTTCGTTCTTAGACCCCTATCGTGTCACCGGCATCGTCGTTGAGACCACCCTCCTCGGATAAATCGTACACCCCCGCATTAGACATAATAAACTAGAGAGAGCAGTTTATAAATCGAGATATCAATTACAAGGACGTTTTATTTTGCATTATGACTACCAGATTGGCAGCCTTGCGATCTAACGTTGATCTATCGTGCCATTCTGGTCCTTGAGCTTGAGCGCTAAACTGATCTAGCAGAGTCCTGCCACGCCTCCTTGAGTGACTTGCCTCATGTGCGACTGCAACCTCAGTTTCTCATCAACATCCTCCATAGATGCAGGCTCGTACAAATTCCTAGAACTTCCTCCCGAATTGGCGACGTTAATCGAATCGTCGATTAACAGCCTATCGACAACGAGGTGCGTTACCCACTCTACGGAGTCACAAGCTTTGTACTAACGCGTTTCTTCTTTCTCATGTACTTCTCTGTGTCGCGTTCCTTTGCAATATGACATGTCCATCGATGTGAATTATCGTTAACACGTCAGTTCATCCCAACATGACGGCAATTACACTGGATTAAAGATTAAAGGCGTACACGGAGAGGATGCAGTCCTATGTACTACTGACAAGACGTATTCGATGCGCTCTGTTGTCCTGTCAAATTCGGTTCTCGTGGTGACCCAGCCGCCTACACCTACATGTTCTGGATCACCTTCGGCTACAGCGGGTGGCGTACGCGACGAATCGACTGTAGATCCTTCCGACACGGTGGTGATACGCGACACGTTGAACGAAATCATCGAGCTTGCGCCTACCGTTCCGAAGCTGTATAAACTCAACGGACTGCTCAGAGGGAGGGAATACAACGATTCTAGTGTCGATGAAGACGTTGTTAGCACCCGAGAGAAAGTTGACGGCCATTGCGAGAAAGACAGGTTCTCCTACCAGGACGCTCTCTCACAAATACAGGCGAGTGATGGCGAATTAGAGAATGGGCTCAAGGATAGACGCATCCTGATTGTAAACGGTAACTTCATCATCGTCCCAACGCTTCCTAGATGGAATACTGACGCTTGGAAGTGATATAGGATATCTCCGTCCAATAACGCCGTACTTCCTGACCCACATCTTGGAGCTTACGCTGAACCTAATGGTCTCGCTCTCCCTTACTCTCTCACGCGCGCCAGTGCATGAAATTGCCTCGACGTTGGCGGATGAGGACGAGATCCCGCTGAGCGTCACGCACCAGATCATGGCGTGGTTCGGCGAGGTGAACCTAAGTGAGGATAGGTGGGCGGCAGACGTTAAGCTCATCGTGAGGGAGATCGGCCTAGGGCTCCTCCGCGAACACGGCCTGGGGAGCGGTATCGAGAAAGACGCCTTTCTCGAGAAATGGAAGACGGCAGTCAGCGATAAATTCGAGGACCTCGTCGAGATGGAATTACTGTCGGTACGGATATTTATTCCGTGCTCGTTGATCCACTGTAGACTTGCGCTGACTCGCCGCCTTAGGGAAACGTCCTACTCTCAGCTTCTACTATGTCCGCGTATGGAGACGATGCTACAACCACACTCCAATACTTCCCGGCCTCTCAACTCCCTACCGATCCTCCTGCTCGCTTCGCCGAACTATTCCTCACGCGGACGAGATGGCGTACCGACGACATCACACCCTTCCTCTCTGACATCGCGGTTAATACGAAGGACCGGGATCGTCTCTTACTAAAGTACGCGAGGGCCGTCAACGACAAAGACGGCATCTGGTACACAGCGAGGGCGCAATACACTTAAATCACAGAATGAACGAGTCTCCGAGAATGTCTCGATTGCGTCAAACATGTCAATGTATGGGTATAAACAAGAATGATATATATTAGCGGCGCGCTTTCTTCACCTGGAACCGAGCGTGAAAGTCCTCTGAGATGGTTTTGTGAGGTCCGAGTGCTCTGGCCTTGATATGGCACAGGTCCCGCATTGCGACGTCCCAAGGGAACCTCGTCCATCCCTTTCTTGCGCTGTTCTCTTGGTGGTCGAAGATGTAAGCGTATGAAGCCTTGATTAATGCGACTTCTTCGTTGCTGAATATCGACGTTGTTGGCTGCTCAGCTGCGACGAAGCTGGGAAGATCTGCCGAGCTGGGGAAGGAAGCAAATTGCCGTGAGAGGGATCGCAGGGTGTCCTGTCGCGCCTCGATTGGAATGCCGGTAAAGTCCTCCCCTTCCTTCTTCGGCTTCACCTGCTTCCTATGCTCCCCATACATCGTCTCCACATGCCGTTTGATCTTCTCCAGGTCTTCAGCTCGCTCCGCATATCCCCGGGAGGCCATCTGCTTGCCCAGCGCCTCTGCCTGCTTCCATGGTTGTTGAAGATCCAAATCGACAACGTGCTCCTTTGGCAGGGCCGCAAATACCTGCTCGATGCGCTGCTGGACGAGCCGTCCTTCTTCCTTGGCCTGGTTGTAGATGGTATCCATGATGAACTCATTACCATGGAACTCCTTCGGCCGGATAAGGTTAATCTCGTTCGTCTGGTGGTGGCTTCGCTCTTCTTCAGTCTCCTTCCAGAAAGGCGGTCGCTTATTATATAGCTTCGAGTCATGTTTGACCTGCGCTGATAGGACTTGCTCTCCTGACTTGGAGGAGTCAAGCACCTTGCAGAACCTAGATAATATGGGTGAGTTATACTACCTCAAAAAATGGAAGTTGCTTACATGTATGCAAGTCGTATTGTTTCAGGATGCTGGTACCCATTCACATAAATGGAGTTGAGGTGGAAGTTTGAGTACTGTCCAACCAAGGAAGGCTGGTTGAGTGCTCCAAGCAGGTATTGCTGAAGCTTGAGCTGAGTCTCCTCAGGTGAGGAAGCCCTTGTCTCCTCCAAGAAGTCAGTGACAGTTTTCTTCTCCTTGAAGAAGGCAGCCTTGACTTCAGGAGGCTCTATTGAGAAGTGAAGTGAAGCATTGATGAAATGCTCAACAACTTCAGGCTGCCAAATCAGCAGAGCCTTGTCTCCATCATAGTCACCTATGTGATGTTATTGATGATTGTTATTGATATGACAGAAGAGTACTTACCTCCTGCTAAAAGATCAGCAGCTCTACGTGAACCAAGAATGGGAAGGATGATGACATCAACAAGATGGGATAGCTGTGGATAATTGACAGCTTTCCACTATAATAAATGTGAGTACAACAAACAAAAGCTGGTGCATGAGGGCTTACTTTTTGTGTGTCTGTAGGAAGTTTGCATGGATGTCTTGTAACCTATTCCAGATTAGAATTGTTTGAGAATAAAAAATAAAAAATCTTGCTTACCAGGACATCACCAAGTACAAGATCAGTGTCAATACCAGATGGAGAGGCCAAGTTCTGGTGGGATGCTTTAAAATACACCTCTCCAGGTTGAAGTATACCAAATGGATCTGGAGGAAAGTAAATCAGAACAAGGATCTTAGCAAAGCTGCAAAACAAAAGTGCTCACCTGGAATGATGAATGCAGTCAAGGACATGGGCACATCAATGCGATAACTCTGGATATGCCTTTTGATGGCTGGCTTGATAACCTTCTCCAGCTTCTCCTTCAGAACAGGTAGCTTCTGAGGAGTGAAGCCAGCCTCTAGCAGATACATTACTGTCTCCTCTAGTGAGGATGGACACCCACTAATGGGGTCTGCCCACCAAGCTGTTGATCGCTGCTGGATAGCATAGTCAAATTGGTGAAGGCCATCTTCATCATCCATCTCCAAGTCCACCTCCCCATTAGAGTACCCCTGTAACCGAGCCTCACCTCTCTTCTCCCTGGCCAGCCGTGCAGCCATGACCCCACCAACCTGAGCAACAGCACTCCAAAGATCCAGCATGGCATCAGGCCCATCCCATTGGAGAAGAGGGTCAATGGTAGCCTTAAGACTTGCTCTGAGAAGATTGATGAATGCCTGAGCAGGAACACCATTCTCAGCTAGATTAATAATGGTTTCTGTTGAAAGTCGAGAAGGAGAGTGGGAGTGGGATGCACGAAGAACATCAATGACTTGCCAAGATGGATCATGGCAAGATGAAGCAGCATGCTTGATCTTGACTTGAGAAGGCCGGAGCTGAATCCTAGGCTCTAGTAGCTGATCATGAATATCAAGGATTAACAAGCCCTAATTCACATAGTAAATCCTTGCAGGCAATTTATCAATTACAGAATGACTTACCTTTGCATCTCCAAGTCTATCATCAAATGAACCTGCACCAGCACGACACTGGATGGCTGTTGGCATGCGACTCCATCCAAACTTGTGGTATAGCTGGTGTAAACCAGCAAGGTTGATGAAGCCAGCACCATCTGTCATGTCTGACCCTTCTGATGAACCTGTTGGAGCAGAGCTATTGTACCATCAGAGTAAAACTATGAACAGAACTTACAGACATCAAGATCTGAACAGGCTACAATGTTCTTGGGTTGTAGCCAACATCCAGGGGCAGAATTTGAAAGGCCAAGTGCAAAACGAGCTGCCCACTTTGTCATAGTCTGGAGTAAACAGTTAGAATCTCTATGTATGCCATAGCAATCACTCACCTGAGATTTATTAACCTCCAGTGGATTGTGCCAGAGGATGAAATCCATTAATGAGAAGTCCTGAGATTGTGCAGGCTTGATATGAAGTCCATTCCAGATTTCATTGCAGCTGAAAAGGAAGACATTGTCCTCCTTGGCATAAAAAGCCCGGAACACCTCTGAACCAAGAACAAAAGGTCTTAAGAAAAAGTGAACAAGATCACCACCTTTTATGGTACATTTTCTTGGGATCTTGATGCGGAGGAATTGTCGTGAGCCAAAGCGACGTAAAAAGCGAGATGAAGAACCAAGCTCAGCTCGGTCAAGCTTAATACTGCTTGTGGAGTCATCCAACTTGCCTCCCAGAATAATCTTGCCTCCATAACACCCATCATCAGAAAGGCCTAGACAAGCATATTGATCCTTCTGCATAGCCTCCTCCTCCCAATCAAAACTCTGCCCAAGGTGACTAAAGATGAATAGATTTGAGTTTCTCTAAAAAGATGTAGAATGTAGAAGCCACACCTTTGCATTCACCTCTTTTGCATAGGCAGCCAAATAGGATTTGCTATCCTCAACCTCACTATACAGAATAGTGTCAGATTAATATTGAATGTATAGCATTGAGTTCACCCTACCTGGTAAGCCCAAGGACAGTAGCAACAACAGAAGTTGCTTCAGCACTTGTACGCTTGGCTGCCAGCTTGTCCAGCATCTCCATAGAAATGTGTTCAGGTGAAATGTGTTGGTTGGATACCAGCCTCCATATTTCATATTGGGCACCATATGGTACCCTACGCCTGAGCATGCACTGCTGGATTCGCTGATGGGATGCCTACTCATCAATAAATTGTTAATAAAGAATATGCTGTCTGCAAATAAGATGATACATACAATAATAACCGGGGATGCACTCATGAGACTAGCTGATGATCTCTGGTGCTCATATGACACTCGTCGCCGCAGGCGTGGTGACGGAGAAGTAGACGAGGCCTTGCGCTTGCCATGGTTGGAAGCAAATAATTCAACTAAGAGTACCATCAATACTAATCAATGGCTAAGTGACAGTGTTGAGGCTTACCTGAATTTTCAGGTCCACTTGGCATCATTTCAGCTTTTGCCAATTCAGCATTACTGGTCTAAAATAAATAAAGCAGTTTAATAATGGTGAACCAACTCAAGAAAATACTTGCTAGTGAAGTGGACTCATCAGCTATGTCAGCTAGTGTGATGTCACCAGCGTCGTTGTAGCTGCATTCTGACGTCTTTTGATCCGACATATGGTTAGACGTTGGGATACCCAGATGTTGCAATGATGGCTCACATGGTCGCTTGTTTGCGAGACATCGGGAGACAAGTCAATATTGTTCCAAACGTCATCACCAACATATTCTAGCATGGTCACATTGTCAGGAAGTTGCTAAGTTTAGTGGAACACCAGGACTTACGGCTGGGTTGGAATGTATCTTCTGACATGGTTTTCCGAAGTTGACGGCAGTGAGAGTTTGAAAGAAGTTTCAACCGTGGGAACTAAGCCGAACCAATATCGTAGTACTTGATACTCGACGACGCAGACAACTCGACGGCCACGGACGGCGACTACGACAGACTTAGGGCGACCTTGCTGCCGCAATATTCCAACGCCCATAGAGTGCCAGAAAACATTCGAGCCCGGATTCCACGCCATTAAACAATCATGTCAACCGAGACCCGATCGATAGAGGCAGACTCCCGACCATATACCACCACCGGTCCGTGTTGGACTCGCAACCTCCCGGTGTCATCCACTTGGACTTATAAAAGCCAGGTCGCCAGATCCGCCTCTTCAGACTATCTCTTTCTCATACTGCCATCTTCTCTACTCGCTTTACCACAAACTATCTTCACTTCTATCGTTTATTTCATATCCTATCGAAATGCCGTCTGCCCCTCTCTCAGACTCTATGCCTAACTTCACAAACAAGTTCTTCGACGAGGGCCGCTACAAACTCCTTGATCAACTTGGGTCTGGCGCATACGGGAAAGTCTATCGCGCTCTTGATACCACCTCGCCTTCTACACATCCCGTCCATTACGCTGTGAAGTGTCTCGTACGCCCGAAACCGGGGAGCCGCCAGGACGATTTCCAGCGCCGCGAGTTCAATCTTCACAACATGGTATGCGCTCATCCGAATATAGTCACCATCCACAAGGTTGTCGTCCAAGGCGAGTTCGTCTTCGTGATCCTAGACCTCTGTACTGGTGGCGATCTATTCACGGCGATTACGGAGAATCAAGTTTTCTCTGGAAGGGACGACCTCGTCAAGAAGTCCTTTATTGAACTTCTGGACGCCATCCATTGGTGCCACGAGAAGGGCGTCTTCCACAGGGATATCAAGCCGGAGAACGTGCTTTGCTCAGAAGACGGCTCCCATCTACGGCTGGCCGACTTCGGACTTTCTACCCGCCAACGCGTTAGCAGGGATTTTGGATGCGGAAGCTCCTACTACATGAGCCCAGGTACTGTCGCCTTCATCACTATCGGGTCTGGTCGCTGATAGCTTGCTGCACAGAATGCATAGGCAAAGAAGTCCGGATGCAAATGTACTCTACGCGACACAGTGATGTCTGGTCTCTGGGCGTCATCCTGGTCAATATGATCACTGGTAGAAATCCCTGGCGGTACGCGACCACGAAGGACGACTGCTTTGCTGCATTCATCCACGATACCGATTTCCTTCTACAAGTTTTACCTATTTCCTCGGATGCTAACGAAGTCATCAAACATATCTTCACTCTCAACCCTCAAGAGCGGATCAATCTTCCGGACCTTCGCGAAGAGATTCTGAAGCTGGACACTTTCTTCATGTCTCAAAAGGATTTAGCGCTTGCGTCTGATTGTGTCCGTGACGCAGCGAGAGGTTACGGGGCTTCGAGTACCACCGGCGCGGATTACTCGTACACCAATTGTCACTTCAGAGGCGGTCAATGTCGACACCTCGAGCGACGATCAGGACTTCGCAGGCTCCAGCTCGTCTGAAGAGGATTACCTATACCCTAGTCCAGGCGAACAGCCCTCGCCGCCAACTGAGCATCTTGACCTCGCCGACCTACGAATTGTCGACTCGAACACGGTCAACGATGGTCCAATTGATCGGACATCGTCCGAGTCTTCTGCTGGTGACAGTGAAGGACCAGTTACCCCGGAGACTTACCCCGTGGACCCAGATGTGGAAATACCCGATATATCTGAAGAGCTGGATCAGCCCGTGGTTACCGACCGAGAATCTACTCTCAAAGCCCCCTCTAAAACCCTCCCAATTCCTGCAGCGAGCGGTTCAGCGACTGAAGGGCATTTCGACTGGATCTCTTGCTTTCTAATATCGCTGGCGATGTTTCCTTTTATTTATAATCTTCAGCGCTCGGAGAAGTAGTCAGTACTTGCTGCGATGCTTTTATTCTTAATTTTGTTTTTATAGAAAATCTTGCTATTGGGGATGTAGTTAGTACTTCCTAAAGCGTGCAAAATCCATAATGCCTTTTGTCACCTCGTACACCATAATGGCGTTTTGCTTCGTAGCGTTGGTTCAGTGACCTATAGCCCCATTATTGCCGCAAGTCGAGCGTCTTGTTCGGCTTTTGAGCAGGTCAAACGACTTCGCTTACCCCGTGTCCAGTGCTCTGTGATGGCTTTCAACGACGGGGAGGGTTATGAACGATTGTATCGATTATATCAGAATCGATTTCAGGGTAAGTCTCACGTGTTGACCAGAGTTGACCAGAGTAACTAACGAAATATATAAGCTCTCATTCTACGATTGACTCTCTATCTTCACCATCATCAACCTTAGATTTACTACAATGGTGTCTTCCAGTGTCCTTGGCTTTCCCCGTATCGGTATGTTTCTCATTTCGGATATCTGCTTGACAAGCTCCTAAGAGTGTAATTAGGTGGAAATCGCGAAATCAAAAAGGCCGTCGAGGCTTACTGGGGAGGAAAGATCTCTGCAGAGGATTTGACCAAAGCTGCCTTTGATGTCAGGAAGACCAGCTGGTCTACTGTAAAGGCCAAGGGAGTTGACTTCGTCCCCAGGTAATACTAATGTCGGATTGATCTAATCGTCGATGTCTCATTGATCTAATCTTCAGTGGTGAATTCTCCCTCTACGATCATGTCCTCGACCACTCCGCCGCCTTCAATGTTATCCCCTCTCGCTACACTGGCCACAACCTCTCCCCCTTGGATGTGTACTTCGCCATGGGCCGCGGTCGCCAGGCTGACGGTGTTGACGTCCCAGCCTCTGAGATGAAGAAATGGTATGTCGATCACGTCACTTCTGATCTGAATTTGATGATCTAACGCCATCTTGTTATTAGGTTCGACTCAAACTACCACTTTGTTGTCCCCGAATTCTCGGATGCCACCGACTTCAAGTTGCTCTTCAACAAGGCTCTTGAAGAGTACAAGGAGGCCAAGGAGGCTGGCGTCACCACTCGTCCCGTTGTGTTGGGCCCCGTCTCTTTCTTGGTGCTCGGAAAGCCCTCAAAGAGCGCTAAGCCGGGCTTTGAGCCCATCTCCCTCCTCCCCAAGCTCCTCCCGGTCTACAAGACCCTCCTCGCTGACCTCAAGGCCGCTGGTGTTGAGTGGGTCCAGATCGATGAGCCCATCCTTGTCCTCGACAAGGCCTCCACCCTCGAGCAGGCATATGCCACCGCCTATGCTGAGCTCGCACCTGTTGCACCCAAGATCTTGCTCGCCACCTACTTCGGACGCCTCGACTCCAACCTCAGCTTCGTCTCTAAGCTCCCCGTCGCCGGTCTCCACATTGACCTCGACCGTGCTCCTGGCCAGCTGGATGATGTCATCGCTGCCTTGAAGCCCACCAACGTTGTCCTCTCCCTCGGTCTCGTGTCCGGTCGTAACATCTGGAAGACCGATTTCGAGGCAGCTATCAAGCTCGCCCGGAAGGCCATCGATGCCCTTGGCCAGGACCACGTCATTGTCGCCACCTCGTCATCCCTCCTCCACACGCCCGTCACCCTCGAGTCCGAGAAGAAGCTGACCGCTGAGCAGAAGGACTGGTTCTCATTCGCCCTCGAGAAGGCTGCTGAGGTCGCAACCATTGCCGCTGTCCTCTCCGGATCGCAAGATGCATCCGTCAAGGCCGCCTTGGAAGCCAACAAGGTCTCCATCGCAAAGCGTCGTGCTTTCGAGCAGAACTCAGACGACTCCGTTCGCAAGCGTGTCGCTGCCATCACTCCCAATATGTTCGAGCGCGCTAGCCCCTTCGCCGTTCGCCAGGCCGTCCAAGCCAAGCACCTCAATTTGCCTAAATTCCCCACCACCACTATCGGCTCTTTCCCTGTAAGCCGGATTTTTATTTTTGAAGAAGGGGTTTAATTGCTGATCATCCAACAGCAAACCAAGGAAATTCGTCAAGCTCGTGCTAAGCTCGGCAAGGGAGAGATCACCCAGGACGAGTACGATGAATTCATCAAGAAGGAGATTGAGACTGTTGTCCGCTTCCAAGAGAAGGTCGGCCTCGACTTGTTGGTGCACGGTGAACCTGAGCGAAACGACATGGTTCAATACTTCGGTGAACAACTTAACGGCTTCGTCTTCACCCAAAACGCCTGGGTACAGAGCTACGGTTCCCGGTTTGTCCTTACACATCTTCTTGTCTATAAACCGTTTCTAAGCTCTTCATCGTTAGATACGTCCGACCCCCCATCATTGTCTCTGATGTCAGCCGCTCTAGCCCCATGACCGTACGCTGGAGTAGCTATGCCCAGAGCCTCACCAAGAGGCCCATGAAGGGTATGCTTACTGGCCCAGTCACCATCCTCAACTGGTCCTTCCCTCGTGCCGATGTCTCCCGTGAACTGCAATCCAAGCAATTGGCTCTGGCTCTCCGTGATGAAGTCGTTGACCTCGAGAAAGCCGGCATCAGCGCCATCCAGGTCGATGAGCCCGCTATCCGTGAGGGTGTAAGTGTTCTTGTCCTTATGGATATTTCGACCATTCTCTAATAAGTCTCCAATAGCTTCCTCTCCGCCGCGCTGACTGGGACGGCTACCTCAAGTGGGCTGTCGACTCCTTCAAGCTGTCCACCGCCGGTGTCACCGATCAACTCCAGACCCACTCCCACTTCTGCTACTCCGACTTCGACGACATCTTCCCGTCCATCCAGCGTCTCGATGCTGACGTCATCTCCATCGAGGCCTCCAAGAGTGACATGAAATTGCTCACCACCTTCAAGCAATACGGCTACTCCAACCAGATCGGCCCCGGTGTCTACGACATCCACTCTCCCCGTGTTCCCAGTGAGCAGGAGATCAAGGACCGCGTCGCCGACATGCTTTCCATCCTCCCCGACTCGCTCCTCTTCATTAACCCCGATTGTGGCTTGAAGACCCGTGGCTGGAAGGAGACCGAAGGTCAGCATCATACGGCATTTGACAGTGTGTTATATACTAACTTTCGTTTTTAGCCGCCCTCATCAACGTCGTCGCGGCTGCTCGCTGGGCCCGTCAAACTTAACGCCTAAATGTAAATGCCTCTCCTCGCCCCGCTTCAGCAGCGCCTCCCATACCATGCAAGTAGCCGAAGGCTTTTTACGGAGGAGTAATTGTAGCAGGTCATGAGACACCAGCGTATTGAATTTCGGGGGGGATATCTCACTTTCTCTATCGCATTCAGCAGTTCGCTTTTTACAAGTATATTATTATGGGATTTCAACAATCCTGATAACGCAAACATTGTACAATCCACATGTAGAAGATACGCATCTCACAATGGTCCCTTGCTGTGTCTTAGAATGTCCTGGATACCTGGATAGATGAACGACTAAATAATTGAACACAAACAGGTGGCTAAACTTGTTCTTTGTGAATAGCGAGTTTTGGTGGGTGGATAAGCATCTCCTCGTCTACTGATGTCTCTGGCTTCTCGGGGTCGTTAGATACGTAGGTGGCAGGAGTGTGATATTCGTTGATGTACTCGTTCAAGGGTGGGGCGAGTGTCGCTGGCGCTCCTCCCTGCGCATGGGCCTGTTCCAAGGCGGCGCGTAGCATCTCTTCGACTTTCTGCGTGCGTTTGGTCTTCGCGCCGCCCCGCCAGATGAAGACGCCAGAGAATATACCACAAAGAAAACTGGCTGGTATCAAGATTCCGGTACTCCATGCCGGGCGTTGAAACCTATATTTATATTAAGAGAGGCGCTCCAGTAGATTTGAGAAAGGGACGTACCGGTTTAGCCCCCACATAGTCGCACATAACATTATCTACGTTCACGGTTATGTTAGGGTATACTACAATTGTGTGTGGAATGCCTTACCTGGAAGATGGAATTCCCGTCATTGAGCAAGCATATCAAGAGGGCGGTACTGTTAATGCGAGGGTCAGACTACGTGCTGCTATGTTCCCTGGACCGAGGCTGACTTAATGGGAAATGCCTGGCCGCACAATGTGCGTTAGCGTTGGTTTCGATTCTGTAATGGTTTGAGGAACGAACTCTATGTGTTTCTGTCCCATGTGCGCGATACCAGGTCTGTGATTGGTGGAATTTGACCTGCTCTGTTGAAGGCGAGTTAGAAAGTCGTCCATATTAGGATGGGTTCACTCACGTCGATGCAAATCGTGCTGCTGCTTGTCCGTCAGAACATGGACATAATTGGGATCGTATTCCGGGTCTGGTAGGTCGTCTCTGTCAAAGAGTTGAGGAAGACCTGCTTTTGCGCGCAGTCTTTTCGTGCGTAGCTTATAATGCCATATCTTGAATATCCCTAAACGGGCTTGTCATCAGTGAATAGGAGTGCAGCGCGGGGCATACGGTAGCTGTCCATGACACGGAAGGGGATGAGCCCAATGCCTGTGACAGTAAAGAGGCCTATTCGGAGAAACATTAGTCGGTGTATCGTACCGCGGCAGAGCAAGGTATACCATTCATGATCTGTGAGCAAACCTCCACCCAAAAACCTTGTGTGTTGTCGTTGTGGAAGTTGATAGCTTTGCCAAGGATAAGTACAAGACCAGCACCCCAAAATACTAGTAACCAGAGCTTCAGTGTAGAAAGACGCAGAAGTTGTACCATATACTGACCGACAAGGAAGCCATAGATCCCGGTAATAATCTATAACGTCAATTTGAGCACAGGATACGCTGATATGGTATTATTGCCTACACCCATGGCTGGGACATAATTTAGGTATTGATCTATGCAACAAAGAGATGAAACTCACGCGTCTTGAGGAAGGACCACACTCCCATCATTGTTCGTCGAAACTTGGAGGGGCTATTGAGGACATCTTCTACATGACGATCAAGCGAGTCCGAGTGAAACAGAGGCTGGTCTACTAGCTGTAGGTTGGCCGTGATGTGAGGGTAGGTAGACGACTGGTTTTCGCGAGTAAAATGACAGTGGGGGACTGTCCGAATTCCGTGAGCGAGCACGTAACGACACTGAAAGTATCATACGAACAATACGATAGAATTGGCGGCATTGGTTAAGCTCGAGACGGTGCCCACTTGTGGATCTTAATACATGGGATACTTAGATAAATGAGAGTCCAAGGATATGGAAAATGAAACATACCGATAACATCAAGGTGTTCAACAATATCGTCGTGGTGGTGGGTTTCATCATCATCGGGCAAGAGTGAACTGTCCTGATTCGACGTGGTTATGCTCAAAACCGTCCCAGCACGCCTCCGTCCCATATACGGAGCACCCCTCGCAGGTAAGTCTGCATCTTGTTCACCTTGAACTGACAGGTATCGCGGGCGAGATGCATAACTCGCCGCGGAACCACCTTGGCTCGGCGTTCCGTGCGAAGTCGAAGCAATAGACTCTTGGCCGTCCTGGTCGAGTAGACGTGAAGTAGCTAGCGACCTGGATCTCCTGCAATGTCGATGAACTATGCTCCCGAACGTAGAGGACCGCTGACGCGAAGGCAACGTCGCCACGTTCCGTTCTGTTTCTGTTTGAGGGCTGTCCACCCGTTGTGGAGGATTTTCCGCATTTTGAGCATTAGGGGGAATAAATATAGATGTTAGGGGATGGGTATCCCTTCTACTAGGTTCGCCGAGATTCGAGTATTCCGACCGTTTCACTCTGACGGATGGGGCCATGAAGGAGAAATGCCCATGCAAGTTCGCTGGACTGAGATGAAAGTCAAAACTGCAATATGTCAGTCTGCACGCAGCACGCATGTTTGGTATCATCCTCTGATCGACACACTCCACCCACGTTGGCACTGCCAATTGGGAGTTGTCAATAATTTCTATTCTACAATGCAGGGATAAATTACTAAAGAGCGATATAGATAATAAAGACGCAGAGCAATTGAGAGCAGGGTCCAGATTGAGTTCTATCATACATGATCTACTGGTTCGTCGTTGTTGACGTTCAGTGGATCGCTGGGTTGATGGTGATGATGTGCATTGTTGTGCTGGTTTGCGCTACATCAGAAGCAGCACAACCTCAGAAGTCAACTTGCACTCACAGTGCTGTCCGAGCTTTTGCGCGGCCGAGATGATTTGCGACTGAAAAGGTTGAACACTTTAGGGCGAGTTTCAGGCCGACTCACTCTGTCCACTGCCATATTCAAGGATTCCGGTTCGTCGGTGAGAGGTGTCAACTGATAACTGGTCGGAGGTGTTTCGGGCCTTTTCTTCGATAGCATTTGCCATCGTCGATGCGGAGATGGCGAGCGTTTCTTGGACCGTGAGCGCCTTTTACTGGTCTCAGGCCGTGATGAGGAAGGTGATGCATTTTGACTTCTCGCATTTATCCATTTGGTCTTGGAGATCAGTTCGCGGGCTACAGGAAGCACGGGCACCAATGGCTGATGGAGAGCCATCTTGACCCATCCTCTCCAGCTCATATCCGAAGGAATAAATTGGTCAACAAGCTCTTCGAACTGGAAACAACGGTTAAATCAGCTAGGTGGCCGGAGAAGTAGTAACTCAAACGTACACTCCATGTCTGATTTCGGTATTCGAGATCACGGGTTCGGATACGAGCTTCACGACACTCGAAGGCATCGTCCTTCTTGATGCTGAGCAAGATATGAAGGCTAAATACAAACACTGGAATCAGATTCCGCTTCCATCATGATGCTGATACGAACCTTGAGATCCTAACCAGCACAAAGCTCTTCTGAGACGACCGTGTCTTCATCTCTGTCGCGTCCATGATAGTATCCCGACGCTTTGGCTCTACTTGGTTCGCAGGCTTCAGTGCATCAGTGGATCGCGTCCTAGACAGTTTCGGTGCCGGGTCCGTCGTGCTGAAACGGAGATCTGTGAATGACCGCGATGACCCTAATCTCCGAAGACCCATTGGCGGACGAAGAGTCGAGTCGTTGGTCACCTCGGAAGGGAACGTTTGTAAAGCCCTCGGTGAGTCTAAGGAAGCGCGAGTTGCAACTATTCTAGGAATATTGGCTTCGTCGTCGGTGTCTGCGCTTGAAGAGCTGCTGCGTATACGCCTGTCCTTCCGTGCCGGCCATAGGTATTCCATGATACGACGCCCTAGGCTAGCGTCGATTTGCAGACGGATAGGATGCAAGCTCAGCTCGAAGTCTTCGTAGATCGTAATTCCACCAACGGGCGCTAAGACCGTCCAGTGACCCAAAAGGAACAACCCACGCTATATGCAGATTGATTAGAAAACATCAACGGAATGGAAGGATTTCGTTACCTTCAGCAACGGGTGATTCGCGGGCTCATCGTACTTGCAAAGTATCTCCGTCCACATCGCATTCCTAGCTCCATCGAATGCTTGCAAGTCTGCTAAATCGAGACTATTGACCGTTGAGCTGTCCCTCCGACTGAGCCACTTGAAGTTGATATTTCGTAAGGCGAGCTTGGCTAATAGGCCTTTATTCTCGTCCAGCATGCGCCAGGAAATCTCGGAGGACGAAGCACGCAGGAGGAGCGCGGAGCGCTGATCGTTGAGGTCGTCGACACGGTCTTGAGCCATCTTAATGGCGTCGAAGAGGTAAGTTAGTTCCTCCGAAAGTAGGTAGATGTGTGCCTTCAGCTTCCACAATTCGGCGCCAGTGTCCCGTGGACTCGTCTGAGCAAGGGCAAGCTGTTCCACTTCGACGGCATTGCGCAGGCGACTTTGAACATCGGAGACCACGCCGGCAGCTGACAAGAGATCGGAGAAGTCGTAAGTGAATAAGAGGGTCTCTAGTTTGTCCAGCCTTGATTTTTGCGTGGCGTCCGAGAAGAGAATGACGTTAGTAATTGTGTCGGAGATAGTCTGGAAATGTTTGTCGCTCGCAATTACGGTAAATCGGGGAATATTGAATTGAATGAGATCCTAGAGGCGTGGCGTCAGTTACCACCCGGAAAACTAAGACTTCGCACTAACCGTCTGATTGTGTAAATGATCTATGATTAGAGTGGTATCCTTGTTATTGGTTCGTGTGATGGAAGTGACGTTGTTGCGCAAGCGGAGGCGATTGAATTTGTCGTAATGGAAGGTTGCATCCGTTTGTGGAACGATGCGGTCGAATTCGTCGCTTTCACACCGGACATCGACCAAAACTTCCAAAGGAACATATCCGTCGTTGTGATGCAGACCGGCGACAGGTGCAAAGGTTTGCAGGCCGGAAACCGCACCGTAGCTCCTATGTGGTAGTGAGCGCTTGTTATATACTGCGTGCCAGGAAACTCACCGACTCATGACTTTCCCACTAATGGGGTCGTCCACGTTGGATTTATCCATGATGTGGAATAGCTGCAACTTTGCTTGGACAGCTGCCAGAATTAGCACGGAACCCAGCTCTTTCTCGCTTCGAAGGACTATTTGAGGTTTGAGCAAGAGGAAGAAATGACTCTTCGTCAAGGAAACTCCGTCAGACCAGCCATGCAGAGGGTCGACGTTATCGGCGGAGGGGAGGTCAGATACTTCAACTGACGTCTTAGGCGTATCTCCGGACAGAATCTTGCGCAAGGCTGAGGCCGCTGCTTGACTCGACTGGAACGGGCTCTTGGGTTTCTCGTCATTCTGTTTGGCATGAATAGCTTCCGCTTGGTCTAGGATATATCTGACAGCTCTGCGGGGATCAGAGGGTGAGCGAGATGTATGAACAGCACAAAAGGTCGAACCTTGTGGCTAAGTGATATTCATAGCCTCTCCGGGATCTCGAACAGTAATAATACTGGAGCATAATCTATGCGGAAAAGAGGATTCATTCAGAATAACAACGGGTCGAGAAGTGCAACTCACGTCACGGATGGCGCTGCTTAAAAATATCTTCGGGCAATGGATTTGGTATACGTTGTCGAACATCTCCCATTCCTCTGGGGTGGCGTTGTCAGAAGGGAACAAGTACGCCTCGTCCATAGAAGATGAATTATGTTCTTGGAGATGATTGACATAATCTTCCAGCAACTTAATCATCCTTTGGGTCGCGGCGCGACCGTGCTGCATGGTCTCATAAATCAGATCTAACTTCAAATTTGAATGCATAAGATGACCTACCTCTGCTACGAAATTGTCGGAAAGGTCTGACATACAACGACGTTTTTTGAGCTCTGCGATTCGCGCCAAGGCGATGTCGACTTGTATCTTCGCGGAGGCTGAACGCAATCTAATTTCAAGGCGAGGCGGTGATGCAAAGGACATGTCGACTTACAAGGTTCTTTCCCAAGCATACACGTGTGCGATGATTCGTCGCCGAACTTACTGCGTTGGATTCGGTTTGATTGTGGAGAGGGCTGGCGCTTGCAGTAGTTGAACCGAGGGCAGGAGAGGATCGGTAACAAGTGGACGGTGGGTCGGGTACCAGGAATCCAGTCAAGTTCAATGAAGTCGTCATCGTCAAGCCAGGAGGAGGTAGGATCAACAGCTGGAAGTCGGCGGCTCCTGTAGTTACTTCTTTGTGGCGGACAAGTGACGGGAACCGTTTGCTTCAAAGGTTCGTCGAAAGTGGCCAACACAGTACGAAGATCAAGGCCCTTCAGAACGACTTCAGCGGCATAAAACGACTTATGGCGGGTCGCTTGGGTTGTTTGAGGGTTGCGACCTTGTGTTATTGTTTCTTGATCACGTTGGTGCATATCAATTTGGACTTCGTCAATCATGGCCTTGATACCAACAAATGGGGTCACACCGTCGACCCATGTCTCCCTCGATTCGTCCATATATGCGTGCAGTACGAACAATCGAGGAATAGCGATCCAGTACTTCAACGTGGCCAAATGGCGACCGAACTTGGGGGAAATGTGTCGCCGCGGATAAAGGGTGCCTTGACGGATGGGCAGGGATAGTACACCGTCAAATAGAGCCAACCATGACCAAAAGTGGGCGAACACTTTCGGCGTAAGGTGGAAGCTACTAGGGGGATGGTGTATTTCGGGACCATGATGGTGCAGCGGACGGACGGCAGACACGAGCGAAAGGGAGAAGTGAATGAAGTCAGAGCGGAAACCATTATATGAATCTCCCGGAGTCTGTCACATGTCAGTATTATAGGGCTTTACAAAAATGAGAGCCGAATTATCTTACCTTGCGCTCGGGTGGTTGAGCCTTTCGACCTGACTTCACTGCATAATGCGGGAGAAAGTCGAAGGACCGACACTGGCGATCAAATGCTGCCCCAGAACAAACAGGGCATTCGAAGCCACATGCGCGTTCTAGCCTGCATCCCACACCGAACCGAACGCCTGAGACAAGTTTCGCGCATACCTTTTGGAAGCGGTACGAGGGCGCCCCATTCTGTAGATCGGGACCCAGCCTTGCCAGGTCCCGCAAAATTACTTGGCTAAACAGGATAAGCGGGATGAAAGAATGGGAAAAGAAACTGATATAAGACTCACCTCGGTATGGCGATGACCATGGAATCACTAATTACTTGTACGATCTCGTTATTAGAGTTGGCATGACCTATCAGCAGTTTCGTATGGCCTTGCCAAGAGAGGACAAACCCAGCGCCTTCTCCAGCGAGTTCATACGGGTCCCGAAGACCTAAGGCGTATATGAGCTCCATGCCGTGAGACCAGAAGAGGGCCGTACCTTTCATGAACAAATGAGCTCCGCCCTTAAAGGTGGTCCGAATCTTCCAATGGAATATAAGGCGAAGCTGAGATAAGGATTAGCATAACTGGAACCCCCGACGTATCACTAGTGTATCACCTTATCCCAGAATCCAAGTGCAGGGGATGAATCGCGGGGTGGGCTCGATATTGTATCAATGATCCGAGTCACGTCTTGAAGGACAGGCCCATAGCTGACTGCCCAAGAAAAGGTTGCAACGTTTGCTGTAGATACATGGATGTCGGGGTTGGCGTATGTTTTAACGGGCATGAGTGTCTTGGGAACAGAGACCGACAACGGGGCCGCACCCTCGATGCCCTGGTTGCGCTCAATGACCGGGCAATCAACCCACTCGACGGATGCGCTAGTTCCCGTCTCCTCTGCAATGACGAGGTCACTTTCGAATGTGAATGCAGGTTCCTTCTCGGACACGAGGTTGCAAATGTCTACCAATGGCAATGGGTAATCGCGAAGCCAAATCCGTAATGTGGACAGGCGCAGCAGAAGATGCATGGGCACCAGCAGATAGAATAGGGTATCCCTTGGGAGTCCCGCGCCATTGTCGTGAAGAAAGTCAGGGAGCGATGTAATCGGAAATTTCGGTGGAGCGATGTTGAGGGATAGGCCATTCAGTAAAACCCGAAACAACGGAGGGTCAAGTGTATGCGGTGGGACCTCTACGATGTCGGAATGTAGAAAGCGCTCCGGGGGAGATGGCCTTCCTCTGACGTGGCGTCTAATCCTTTCTTCAGCCGCGGAACGCATTTCCTTAGTGGCACGATGCCTAAATATCCAATCAAATGCATGGAGTTGGTCCAACCGCTGTCTAGCATCGTCGATGGGGATAGTGTGGCTTGAATTGAACTTGTATTCGTTACTGACTTCGTTTTCCGTAGCGCTAGGGGGTTCTGAACTGCCACCATTCCGTATCGCAGCGACCTTCAGGGCGAAGGCCCTCTCACGTTCTTGCCTGGACCTGGAAGCATCCATCCCGGCCTTGCATATTACAGCTAGCTTGGACTCAAATGGATCATCGGCAGCTTCCAAGCATAGACACCGAAGCTGGATTGTAATGCCGGGGGTGTCTTTAGCAGGCTCAGCTTCGGGAATTGGTATCTTGACAAATATTCCGGAGTGGACGATACGAAGTAGATGCTTAACGGTTTTCATGGTGACGTTGATATCGAGGACTAGATCAGAAAGGATGAAACCCGATGGGATTCGTAGATGACCATTGTCACCATTCACGGACAAACGAAGTGGTCGTTCATCAAGGCTGGGGGCAGAGAAATCCCATTGTTTCAGCGTGGCGAGCGCAGCCCAATATGTGCCTTTGTTCTCGGGATCGTGGGGCAGAGCGACGATTAAGCGTAAGCGCGAAAAGCTGGCAGAGAGCGGCCCATTTGCAGGCAACCGGACGACAAGTGCATCGATACGAGTTACAGCCTTCTGCTTGTTAAGGTTCCACAGCACTTGGAACGAAGCTAATTCAACCACGAGCAGAAGCTGGATGCTAGGCTCTCGCACAGTCGGAGCGGGCGGCCCTGGTACAGTCCGTCGACGGTTATTTCCTTTGATCAATCGTACAATGGTCTGTGAGGCGAGAAGTATGCTGTATACGTGGACCAATTGGAAAGTCAACCGAATGTCTGGCACCTGCAATGAAATCTCGCATATAGGGGGCCCAGGCGTAGGTGAGAGGTTTCTTCCCTCGACTAGTCTGACACTGACATCGACTTTCTTCACCCGAAGGAATTCATGTACGAGGAGGCTTGGATCGTCTCCTTCGATGAGAAATGGGTCATCCGAAGCATACGGTGTTGACACTGCACTTCGCACGGATAGCGCGATGAGGGAGAGGTTGAGGAGTGCTGAGCCACTTTGCGCGCCTTGGCTCGACCGACAGCGTGAGATGGCTTCTCTGTGATGCAGCTCGGGTAGATAAAGCTTCTGACGCGTCTGGCTAGCTTTCAAAATTTCCCCAAAATAGCGAGTGTGACCTGGGTTCAGGCAGCAGTAATGCACCCGCAGTCCAGTCCGCAAGACACAGCCACGGGACAAATCAAGGCCATCTCTACGGTTCAAGTCCAGCGCTGTCACATATACCATGATACGCGGTATAGCGATTGAGGCCACGAAGCCTCTTCGTGGATCGGCAGAAGGAGGTCGTGGGGCAGCAGACTTGGGAATATGGTCACGAGGACTCGGCGGCACGAGTTGGCCTATAACTGCAAGCACCGCAGGATGCCATAGTTCAATCGCCAACGTATCTGAAAACATATGCGAATCCATTACGACGGAGTCCGGGTCGATACTCGGGACATTTTCCAGATCGTCGTTAAGGTCTCCACTGGCCTTGACGTGTCCAGACAATTCTAGCGTGTCAAGCGAAACTAGAGCAGGATCCTCCAGAAATGCGGGTTCTGATATACTAAAGCTGTCCCCCGAAGACAACGGGGCACTTCGATCAGGAGAACGCACCCGTAAGAGTATCGACGATAGCGCCATTGAGAAGCCGAGGTTCATCTGAACAGGAAGACAATAGGCTGAATCTGCCTTGTACTTGGTTGAAGATTGGAGACCAAAGGAGGATGAGGCAGAGGCCGTTACCCCCTCTGTCCGAAACTCGAGCGCCCGAGGTGCATCGTTTAGATGTGTTATGCCGCAAATGGCACGCCCACATATTGGCCCAGCATGAAATTCAACATTGATGCGAGGGAGGCGATACTGAGGGCGTACTAGCCCTGGTGGTCGACGTTTGGTGGTTGGGGCGACGGTAGCGGCATCCTGGCGGGTCTCCAAAACTTCGTGAATGAATTCGATGTGTTCGGTAATTTGCAAGGATCCGAATTTGACCTGAACGCCTAAGAAGGCGGCGTTGGGATCGCCCGCCATGAACCGCGAGGGGTGCAACAAAAGCATGGGCCATTGCGTGACCAGAGTTGAAAGTTGGACGGAAGCCAAACTCAAAATGCGAAGGCGACTCCCTTGAGCGTGTCTATCTACTGATATTCTCTCTGTGGATGCATGGAAGCAATAACAGTCGGCTTGCAGCTGGTCCGATGGTCTGCGTATGCCTACCCAAGACGAATAGAGAGGTGTAGCTGTAGAGTCATAGATGTTCGCCCCAAGCTTGACGCCATGGACAAGAGATTCGTAAGTGGTGTGTGGTAGATGACTTTGGCGTTGGGCTACCAGTCGGACGACGGTGATACTCAGCTCTGCGCCCAAAAGAATGGACAGAGGGGACTAAAGATGGGTCAAAACCAAAGCACATAGACGAGACAGACAGACAGTACCAAGGACGCTGTATCAGATAATTTAGAGACCTTGTGTCCTCCGTAGCGCTTGCCACGCATGGATGTCTAAGATATGGATAATACATTTGTAAAGCGTCATAGAAATGGCAACGTACAGGTATCACATCGAAAAAAGGGGAACGCGGGTTCATTGGGGAAAAGAGGGAAGATGTTGCGGAAAGCGGCGCGGATGCAGCGATGGAGTCAGAAAGAGGTGAGATGGGGTCCGAATCTCCCTCGTCCTGGGGCTCGCAAGTGTTGCGAAAGACCCGTTTGTACGAGTCCCAGAGATCATGACATACATCTAGGGCAACGTAGAGTTCGTCTATGAGCAAGGAAGCTCTCAAGCTATGTTTCTCGATAGATGCTGTCCTGGGATTGAACTTCAGTGAGCCGCGAAAATCAATAAAGCCGGGGAACCCAAAGAATTTCAGCCCTTCCTTGTCGCCTATAGAACCGTGGGTTAGCTGTTCGGTAGTTGAGGTTCAAACGAACCTAATGAAGAAGGGGCATAGCCAGCAACTTCCGTGATCTGTATGTTGACCGTTGCCGTCCCTTCTGCACGACCCCAAGCCCTGTCCCAAGATCGACGCAAACTTGACGAGAAGTAGCTTTGCCATGCAGACATGCTGTACATGACTGCTGGCCGCTGACTTTCAGCTGGCGGCGGAACCTCTGCGGCATTGCCAAGTTTCGAGAATCCCAATGACATTTGGAAGTAAATCTTGTCTGTAGTAATCTGTGTCCCAGGTAGATCTTTGAACGTTATAACAGC
This sequence comes from Pleurotus eryngii var. eryngii, assembly GCA_029467805.1. Lineage (NCBI taxonomy): Eukaryota > Fungi > Basidiomycota > Agaricomycetes > Agaricales > Pleurotaceae > Pleurotus > Pleurotus eryngii. The sequence goes on along the minus strand of SZVJ01000009.1, from coordinate 2,565,206 downwards.
AGAATTAAGGTCGAATGTGAGTCTTTGCGTGATGAAGGGAAGCCAGCGAATGATGCGACCGAGACTTGCTGCTACTAACGCCCGAATCGTCGGGCGTACGAGCGGATCGAGGGCGGAGTATATCCGAGCGACGAGCTTCCACGTACGGCGCGCGACTGGAGAAGGACCAAAGTCTGCAAGAGTCAGCTTCCGCCTATGCCGTCTTCGAGGCTTCGTGGCGGACTCCATGCGGCCTAACTCGACGCTCAAGCCGTCGACAGTAATGGAGAAGCGATTTAGTCCCTCAATGTAGGACCAACGGTATGCGATGCGCTCGACTCTCCATACGTCGGCGCCTTTTCTGACGTAGAGCCCCCGAAGAGAACGAAGACTGATACTCCGAAAACGAATATGTTTTGATATCCCGGCGACGACACCTGGGACGATGTAGGTCCTCAGGAGGAGCGAGAGAGTGAGAATGCGCGCAACCCAGACAATTGCAACATGCCAGCGCGACGAGGCTGAGGAAATGACGAAAAGGTAGGAGATGGCGGTCAGCAAGTTCGGTGCAGGCATGAGGGATTCTTGCGGAGAGTGTAGTCTTCCGAGCGTGGAGATAGAAGAATATTAAGGGAGCGGATGAGGTAGAGAGAGGTTGAGCATTTAGCAGAGCATGGAGGTTGGCTTAGTCTGTGTCAATATGTCGCTCATACCGGGATGCGGAAAACGTGACATTCTCGTGATCTTCTCGTTACTGTCAGAATATGTAATTAGCCATTTTCGGCGTGAGAAATATTATTTTCACAATTTGGACACACAGCGTCGTCGCTTATATACTTCCTAGTTAATTGCATTAAAATGGCTGTTGAATTCTGCTGGAGCTCCGACGTCGGGCACTCGCTCCGCCGCGACATTCTGAAAACTACCAAATTGAAGGGGCATGCAAAGCACTCGACGGCGTCGATGTATTCGCAATAACACCTACTGGCAGTGGCAAAACCAGATTTTACATCATCTATATCCTCATTATACTGGCTGTAACCGGGAATATATACCCAAGTGCTTAAGATAGACAAGGGCGTAGCCAACTCCCATGGAGGGGCACTATTCTCGCGACCATGTGAAGGAATTGGGCCACCAAGGAGGCTCAGAGGTGCACAAGTAACCGTAGAAGTGCCGTTCATGCAGACCAATTCTCCGAAGATGCGTTGGTCATCTTGATGTGAGCATTCACTGGGACGAGAAGGAGTGGGTGAAGGGCCATGTAATTGTGCAAAGAAATCTCCATATGAGGAGGGCAGGCCAGAACCAGACTCAGGGTCCAGAGTAAACAGATCTCCGAGGTCCAGCAACTCGGAAGAAGGAAACTAGAATGGGGCTCCATGGTGCTGCGTATCGAGAGTTGGATGCGACGCGATGCATTATGGTATGGCCGGCAGTTAGCACAGAGTGCTGGCTTAGCAGTTGGCGTCTCCACTTAGCAGCGTTTGCTTAGGTCTTAGTCGTCATGAGCAGTTGACATTGCGTCACGTTTTCCGCATCCTGGTATGAGGGCGAGATGTTGATTCAGACTCGATATTAAGTACTCTATACACCGAAGGTAGTCATAGGCCAATTTGTTTGGCAGTATTTATATTCGAGTCTGAATACATGAGACTAAGGTTGGCTGCTGCAGGATTCGGCAACATGGGGCGCAGAATCTTGCCGCGCTAACATTTTGCCACGTGCTGACACATACTGGAGATCTTGGGACAGGCGCCCTCAAGTCGCTTACGGAAGTATAACTACCGCAATTATATCAACGTTGGCAGAGGTCCTACAGTAACATGGGTAAGAAGGTCTAGGTACATGTGTAACTACGTAGGACAGAACGGTGCTAGCAGGACTCTGCATCACGACTCAGTTGGCTCTGACATCTCCAGAATGCTAGAAAAGGTTCGACTATAGTTAGAGGCGAAGGACACATCAAATACAAAACACTTGCCACTCCTCCGAATTGCACTCTGCTGGCTTGTATGCCCAAAACGAGAAAGAGTTTCGTGCAAAGCTGCCCGGGTTAAAAACATGGCAACCGGTATAGGTTACTTTATATCTATCATATTTGTCGGCGAGCACCACCTAAGCGGGGTTTAGGTTAAGTTAATATAGGTGCACTATGAGAGCTTACCACGGTGGGCAATGGGTATAACCTTAGGGTATGATCGAAGTCTGAAAGTGTGGGACTTATGTTGACTACGAAGGGATTAAGATGGGCTTGATCAAGAACCGTTTGGACAAGCTGTTGGGCGTTAGGAATGTGTGATCCCGGTCACTAGATGACGCACATATTTTTTCAGATCTTCGCTCTTTATATCGGGCTTGACGCCAACGGTGTTTCGGAGTATTCGAGACATCAGATCTTCGCGAAATACTACTATTTCCTGATGGAAAAACTTGATGCGACAAGGATTTGTGGCGAAGTGAACATGCGGGACTCTGTTCTTTAGTCGAGTGACGAATGTCGAAATTAACGGTCGTCGTGGTAGAATAGAGTTGACAGCGATGTCTAGCGGTCCAGGCACGAAGACGAAGTGGGTGTCGCGAGTTATCTCGGGGTATGACGAAATCAGCTCCGCGAGCTCATCGAAATTATCTGAAATTACAACATCAAGATATAGAAGATGATGTACAGGGCGAGGCCTTTACCGGTGTACCGTTGAATATCTTGTCCATTTCCGTGTGAGATCGAGCGACTTGTGAAGTTACCACAAAGGACGATAACTTTGGGTATAAAATCATTGTCCCTACAATTATCGAACAACTTTTGCAAGCCAACGAAGGTGATGGGATTGTCCAGCCATACGTCGGACAGGAAGAAGAAGTGGAGGTTTGCTAAGTCCTCTTGAACTCGTTGTGCCAGTCTGGTCTTGAAAGAATATTAGTTGCCGTTGAATCATCCAAAACAGGATGTCATACATCCTCTAATATTGAGGTTGCACCTTTGCCCAAGAAATCTATGTGGCCATAAATAGACCTAACCTGTGTTTGAGCATTGCAGCACCTTACAACAAACGCACTGAGAGCGTACCGAGCTACCTCCCTGGCTTCGCAAGGAGGTTGCCCAATCGCAATAATCTCAAGAGTACCCTCCTCAGTATATTCACCCTCTACGAGAGCGAAACACCCTTCAGTGAAAAGACCTTCCCCAGGTTCATCCTAGATCCCGTAAGCTATTTGTGCCAAGAAGGGGTGCAACAATACATACGAGTTTTGAGAAATCGAGGTTGACGCTACCGTCCGCGTCTTCCAGGCATATGTTTCCTTCCTTCGTATGTGACAACATACCCAGTAAAAGGAACCGATCACCCGCACGACCAAGAAGCTGTTTCGTTGATTTCAGCTAGCGAGGAGTTGAGTCGAGTCTCGTAATTCGAGGAACCATACGGCCCTACCGTCACCAGATTCTGACGGTCTCGCGAGGGGAGTGTGGATGGAGCGAAGTGTTCGTTCCGCAGAACACATTGTTTGATGATATTCAACCTATCACGTACAGCGAGTACTCGCGACTCCGCGGATCCAGACATCGTCAATGGCGTAGTAACCCTGACAAATAAGTTTCGGTAAGGTCACTATGTTGTACGGAAGATGCATACCGCTCAAAGGTTCCCCGCTCCGTTGACCAGTGCCACGCCGGCATCTCGTATGCATTAACAACAAATAAATGGCTCTCCGGATCGATGACATCTTTTTCAGCATCTGTGGATATGCCCTCTGAGTCTTGAAGAGCTTGATACACCCTTCGGAGGACATCAACCGCAACCTTCATTGTTGCATCTGTCCAGCATCCCATCAATCCATGTACCAACTACGATGGTCAGGGATTTCACCTTCTTGTTTGTTGTATTCGGCTGCCAGAGTTTCGACCGAAGACTCTACATCCTCGTCCGCTATCTCATGGTGATCGAGGATTTCCTCAACTAGCTCCAAGGCATCTGGACCAAGTGAATTGCTGAACTTGAGGAACGCCTGGTTAGACGCGTGTCAGAGAGCAGGCCATGGGGTATAGAGAAGTAGAACCTTTATGATTGTCCTATGGCGTAAATCAGCCATCATGAAATGCCCGGGCAAGCTCTCGCGACGCGACCGCTGCTGTATACCCTTTCCGTTCGCGTCGTTTCACGTCGAGGAGTTCCTACGGTGATCAAATAAAAGAACTTGGGATGCTCAAGGAGGGAAGGGCAACCTTGCAAACAAGTCGAATCGGGAGAATTAGAAGTACAAGGTCACTGACCAAGCATTGCCAGTCGTTGAAGCAGTATAAACCAGTGCCACACAATGCCAGCACGAACGGCTTTCATCCGTTGAGCACGTGCCATTCTGAAGTTGATCCATTTATGTCTCCTTCGCGCACAGTGCATTCCTGTACTCGCCCCCATGTTCCCTGCACTCGACATTGACATCAGACCTGGTTCGGGACTCGGTATCTTTGAGATCGGTCGGTCTACTTTGGAGCTGAAGATTGACCACGAGCTCAAACACTGGGTACAGGGGCATCGCTATGGCATATCCTACATATATTGCACCGACACCAAGAAGCATTCCCCCAAGTCGACGTGAAATATGATCCAGATTCATCCGTCCTCACACCGATAATTCTGCACCTTCGCCCCCACCTTGATCTCCTCTTCTCTAGCAAGAACCAGCGGCTTCATACCATCTGTCTCCGCAGGCTTCGCGATCCCAACCCACCAGTGGTGCTGCGGTACAAGGACACTACACTATCGTCTACGGATCAGGTGCTGCGGCGGTCTGGAGTCAACAAAACGTTTGGACCGACATATGCGGGCGAGGACCTGAAGTATCCTGGTCTGTGGTTTAGCTTTGAAGAGGATGGTCTAGGCGAAGGCATTAAAGGCAACCAGGCAGAAGACAGAGGCCAGGTAGTCAAACGCGTGTTCGTTTCGCAGAAGCCACTAGATGGTTCTGACCGTGATGCCCTGGACGAGGTGATAGAATCTCCTACAATGGCGGGTGAGGTGGCCAAAGCAATCGTTAAGGTGATTCGGCCTGTATCTTCCTGAGGCATCTGTCACCTCTATGACACTTCTGCTCTGCTCGGTACAGATCCACGTTGGAATAACTCTATTTTTTCACCCCACCGGGTCCACGGAGCCTCTGCACATTCGGCTTGGGGAGACAACGGCCCAAGACTTGACTGTGGACCTTGGCCCTCCTTCACGAAAACATTACAAAGATGATGACCGTATGACCATACATTCGACCTCAAACGCAAACGAGGAAGATAGCGGCTGTCAGTTTGTCCCGCCGTGGATGGTGAGTTCAACCGACTGACCTTTCAATTTGTTAAGACTTCTACAACTACTTTCAACACGGTGTCGACTTCCTAATATCTGGAACTAGTCACATAGTGCGGAAAGTTATCGTTCACACCAATATTGTGAGCAAATCCGTTCGTTTCATTGTCTACGCTCATCTGTCCACAGCCAGGAACGCCTCAATTTCAGCGCTACAAGCGATGTATATGGGAACTGGAGGGACAGCCCGAGGATGACGAGGATGGTAAGCTGGATTGTCCATTGCGTCTGGTATCTCCACTGAGTGACCACCGTTAGATTCTCCTCCGAGGCGGCACTTCAGTGACAGGGTGAGCTCCCGCCCAAAAAAGCAGCTCATCTCCTGACAACTAATGGAAAACTAAAACGAAGTTTGAAACAATAAGTCACTTTCTGAACCCAAGGGGTCCCCCGCCTTCGATGCCTTTAGATCGTACTGCTGATGACGAAGGTGTTACCCTCGCAAACCCCACAACCCGTAAGTGCCTGATGTAGTGCCCCTCTTTGCGTCCCATTGATGGGTCTCAGGCCTCTACGGCTACGATGGTATTGTCCTGGAAGTAACCGATTCTTCGCATGTTGTATCATTGACATTGTTTTGATCTTGCAAGGCAACCTCCGCTCATGCATCCGTACATCATATAATATATAACATATTACATCCCACAATCACAAATGTATTCCTTCATCTTCATCTTCATCATTGCCCGCTAGTGCAGCCTCGCGGTTTCCCATTTCTGGCTGGCTAATCCGCGCCGGTGAGGTACCCGTATAATGAGAAGACAAGCCCTTCTCGCTGAGCGCTTGTCGTAGGATGGATATTCGTTCTTCTTGGGCTTCACTACACACACGTTGAGGTACATCAGTCCGGGATATACACTTCGGGAAGTGCATCACTTACATGACAATTTTGTTCTCCTCGTATGCTTTCACAAGTTCGACATCCGGGTCGCTGCCCTTAAACTCTTGAAGTACGGTTTGGGTTTCCCGTAAATGTGCAAGGGAGTTATCAAGTCGAGAGATCTCTTAGCGATGTGTCCGTCAATACGGCAAGTGAAGCATGAGACCGAGAAGAGCAACCTTCAGTAATCGTGCTGACATCGAAGTGAGCTGCCTCTTGCAAAGTGAATGGATGCGAGTAACGTGGTCGTAAGTCGTCCATCGGGTGATAGTGTTTCAAGATCAAGGATGTACAAGTATGGCGCTTAACAAGCGAATTATTACAGTAAATCCTTCCAACCTAAATCGTGCGTTATATACAGTACTCTATTGCTTGAATATCTCCGGCCAAACTGACCGAAGTTCTTCTAAGTTGGTCACTGACACAATTTCACTGTTATTGACGTCGGAGTTGTTGATGACGAGTTTCTTGCCTCCCTCGACTGACTCTAGGCCATGTTCGCAGAAATGTACACATCGTCCCCATCCTAATTGCTTAGCAGCTAGGACATTCGATTTGTTGTCGTCAATGAAGTAACAAAGAGTGGGATCGGAGACGTTTGCAACTTTCAAGGCCTGGAAAGAATCAGATTTAGAAATATCGTCGAGAGTTATGAGTGTACCTGTTCATAGAATGCTGGCTCGGGTTTGCACACGAAGTTTGGTTCTGCATAGTCACAAAACACAAGTCCATCGATCTGATCGGTGAGGTTAAGAATCTTCAGGACTCTTTCTGCATGCTAGGGCACCTATCAGGAGCGATTATAACCGGCGGACCGCGACGCACCGTACGGTAGGCATTAGTGAGGGCCCACACTCGAAATTTACTCCGATTTATATCCAGGAACAATTGCCGCAAGGATTCACTTGGGAAGATCATGTCTTCAAGAGGTAGAGACCCATCGCATTTACGGTCAAAGTCTATGGGGTCTGGCAGAAAGTATGAGTTGCTATGCTCACATCTTGTGTAACGGATGAACTTCGTACCGATTTGATGGTGTCTCGTTAATCCGCGCAGGGCCAAGCCATACTGCGTGTAGTATCGATGATGAAGTTCCGACGCGGCATCGTCATCGAGTCCAAGAGTTAGAAAGTAAGCTGCACTTGAAGGGGAACCTTATTAGCTTTCCGAGAGTGATTTTCAAGCAGCTTCACCATGAATTCGCTGGCCCATGGCCTGCGATATCTTCGTGCTCGCAGAGTAGAGTGTGTTATCAATGTCAAACCACACGATCGGACGGTCATCTGCTGGGCATCTCAGTGCAACGGGAGAACATATCTATCAGAGTACACACCTTTCTCTACGGAAGGCTCAGACATCGAGTTTGACAAATAGCGAATACTATGAGCGCTAACTTGGGCAGCGTCTGGTTACACCTAACCCTAGGGCCACCTCGGTATTTGCCGGTGGTGCTATCCAGTCGTCTCAGCCACACAAGGTACTTGCGATTTCCCCGACCGGCACTGGCAACGACGACCTCAAGACTCAAGGTATGACGATATTTGTGTTATCATTATGTGGCTCAAATGTTATAGATATAGATGGCCTCACCCGCAACCGTTGAGAAACAAGTAGGAGGGGAGAAGAATGGCGGTACACGGCAGGTGCCAACCACCAAGGCACCACGATTCTATCCTGCCGAAGACATCCGCCAGCCAAAAAAGAGTCGTAAATCACACAAGCCCACGAAGCTACGCGGCTCCATCACACCGGGCACCGTCTTGATCTTGCTGGCTGGTCGGTACAGGGGAAAGAGGGTGGTGTTCTTGAAGCAGTTGGATAGCGGATTGTTACTGGTCACTGGTCCTTTCAAGGTCAACGGTGTCCCCCTCCGTCGAGTCAACCAGGCATACACCATCGCAACTTCAACAAAAGTCGAACTTGCTGACTTCAAAGTACGTCTCTTGCATTTGATCATTACGGTTCAGGTTCTCATACGATTCATTAGCTTGATGACAAGTTCACCGATTCCTACTTCGCCAAAACCGTGTCCAAGGAGAAGCAGTCAGCAGAGACTGAGTTCTTTGAGGATGGCAAGCCAAAGCCAAAGGAGCCTCTTCCCGAATCGAAAACCTCGGACCAGAAGGAGGTTGACAAAGCTATCATCGCTGCCGTTAAGAAATCCGAAAACCTCACGAAGTACCTCAAGGCCAGCTTCGGCCTGTCCAAAGGCCAATATCCCCACCAACTCGTCTTCTGAAGTGGGCCGGTAGACTTCGTCGGGCAGAGGAGATGATGGATTGGCGTCTTGGGGTTACCGCGCTGCACTTATATGATATATGTTTTATTGCTCGCTATGACCTCTATGACTGGGATCGTTCACATAAATTGATATGGGCTCTGCCGTCCCTTTGTAATGTCCAGGCAGAAGACTTGCTCAATGAAAACGATCTATAATCAGTTTTCGCCAGCGCTTAGTGCGAATGCCTTGATTAGATTTTTGTGACCGTGACTTCGTAAAGGCCTGACATGCTTGTTTGTCGGGCCACTTCGCGCTCCCTCCGCGACTATCGAAAAACTACCTTCCAGTCGATACAGCAGCCATGCTTCCCGCGTCAGAGAAGACATTTCATACGGAGTCTCGGTGAAGGTTTCTTGGATCTGGCTGTTGCCCTACCCTTGCCCACAAACTTGCCCACATATTCCTCGACAATCATCATAGTCACCGTGCTCACGCGTTTCTGCCTTTTACCTGTAGCAATATGGGTACGTCGTGATATCTTCCGTAATTCTACCTATCTCATTGCGTGTAGGGCAAGAAACGCGCTTGGAGAATTGAAGAATATGTCATTCCAGAATTAGAGCGGGCTAAGCCGGCAATCTACCAAGGTGTCCTGAAGCAGATGAAAGCTCAGGGGATACGAGGAGACAAGAAACAGATACAAGCCATTCATGGTGAAAGGTCGACTGCTTTGGTATGTGTACAAACGGACCGGGTACAACCCAACTGGCTAAGCACGATACCAGCTCACCGACCTCCGGAAACAACTGTACAAGAAACACAAATGTGGTCCCCTCACGTCAATTCTTGTTCCAACTCTATCTCAATTACCAGTTTTCGTAATCTCATCTATGGTTCTGTCTCGACTTTCCATTGCCCCGACACCTTTCGACTCGGAATCCTTTCTAACACTTACGACACTTGCCCACCCCGACCCAACAATGGCCCTCCCCATCATCCTCGGAATGATCACTATGGCGAACGTGGAATCGAGTAACTGGGTAATGACCGCTGCTGAGCGAGAGCGACAACAAAGACTCGACGAGGTTAATGCAAAACGAATTGCAGAAGGCGGCAAAACCTACCATACAGCCAAACAAGTTGCTTAAATCAGGTTTGAGACTTCTGTCAGTTGGGCGGATAATCTTTGCTGCTGTCATGCCTGGGGTAGGTTTCTACAACTTGGTCTCGTGTGTATGAGCTTATCCCTTCTCAGAGTGTTACGCTGTACTGGGTGACATCGGCCGTGTTTGGTCTCTTCCAGACTTGGGGGATGGACTGGTGGGACATGAGACGGAAGCAGAACCGCCTTGTTAAACAGCCATACGGACGCAAGTCAGCAACGTCTGCTTGAAGATAACCTTGTGAGTAATCCCCTCTGCCTGCCCTACTCGAGCGGAATGATTATAAAAGTGGTTGAGAGGGAACCTCATGGGATGGTTCCCGTTGATTATTTCTTGATCTAATCTGACCGTCCTCGAGTGTTTTCTGTCTTCCTCTCAGCGCCTACTGACCCCGCCTTATAGCAGGCATATTCGCTTCGACAACCAGCGGGGCTCACAGGTGTAATCTCGGGGATAAGGTTAGGTACTAGATGAGTATCCCATGTAACTTGATCTCGTGCATGAACGCCCTTTGGCACCCAGCAAGTGACAATATCTACGGGCCCACAGGCCGCTTGAGAATTCAGTGGCTCGTACTCGACGCATCAATGCGATAAGACAGACGTTCAAGTTGTTTGAGAACCCCGGAACTATATGTAATAAATGATCAATGGCCCACACTGCACGACTGTATGTAGGTAGAGTCGATAAAGCGGCGTAAGAATAAATAATAAACAGATCCCGTAGTGTACAGCTGAAGGCCTTCACGCCATGCCACCCCAAGGTCCACGTATCCGACGAGCCAATTGAATGTCGCGTTGCATAAGCGTAACTCGTTTGGCGTGAATAGCACATAAATTCCTACTTCAACTTTGGCGTGATTCACCACGTTCATGGGAGAATGACTCACGCGTCTTCAAATAGATGCACCAGGTAGGCTTCTGTGGCTTCCTGAAGTGCCAACAATGCTGACGTTTGCCACCGTAATCCACTGTCGCCGTATCCGTCATTCACGTCGGTGGTCATCTCCATTGCAATCTCCCGAACCTTGAGAGCGAGTTAATACGACATCCATGGGGGAGAGGAAGAGCGGCGCACCAGTCGCGAAAACGGGAGTTTCTGGATCAAAAGATCCGTGCTCTTCTGATACTTTCGGATTTCGCGCAATGCAACCGTTCCAGGTCGGAATCTTCGTTTCTTGCCGGCATTAGCGGTACCACTATCTCCTAGAATGAAATTAGCAAAATTAACAGGAAAAGTATAGACAGGCCCTCACTGCGCGCACGGTCACCGCCTGAACCACTTGCATTGCTTCCCCGTGGCGCGGATGGTGGAACAGGGGGTCGGCCGCCTGTACTTTTCCTCGCAGTAGCTTTCGCCTTCTTGGCGGGGGAAGGCTGGACGTCCACATCCGAGGGGCGTTCTTTACGCTTGCTTAAGCCGCTGCGCTGGACGGTTTGAGCCATAGTGGAGGAAGAACAGCAAGATGAAAGAAGTGGTTCAACTCATTGTGGAGGAATCTCACGATGGAACATCATACCTAAATCAAGTAGCCGGCGCTAATTTTTCGCGTTATATACTTCCACACTGAGTTGCTTCTCTCAATGCATCGCAAACGCGACTCATTGCGCAGCTTAATCGATCACACACAGAAAATACTGCTCATTTTCTAGTGATATGGCTCCAAAATCGAATAATCCGTGGTGACGGGCTACTACCGGTGGACAGACATATGGTTTCAATGGTAGACACTTTTTCACTCGTTTCGCGTACAAATTCATTCGTAAATCAATCAAGGCCATCAGCACTACCCAACCGAGACGATGAGAGAGCCTTAAAGGCTATCCTAGGTAACTGCAATAATAATTTCTTCGGCCTAACGTCTTTCTTACTTGAGAATTGTCTATTGTAGCCCATGACTCTATCGTTCATCCTGATCATCCTCTGCACCCCGGTGAGGAGGGGATAACAATGTACATGGGTGAGCTGTAACTCCTATAACGAGACCGCATCGATTGATACTTACTACTAAATACTTTACTCAGGGACATTCCCCAGTGGTGAATCCCGGCTTCTCATGTCATCAGCGCAAATCGATTATTGTAGATACTGGCTTCACTCAGTGGGGAAGACAACACAAATGATAGCCCTTCCGTATTCCGATTGTCTTTTGACCCCATCTAATCTGACAAGCATATCGGCTAAGCTCGTCAAGACTGGATGGGATCTGAAAAACATTGTCAAGGTTTGGGCCTTCCTCTACTAGTGCTTTGATCTTCGTGCTAACACTAATATTGAATATCAGAAAATCGAGAAAAGCAACAAGAAGCTCAAGGGAAAGACCCCCGGTCTGGGGCGTAGACTCCAGTTATTTGATCTTATACGAACTTTCTGGGCGGCGAAGAAAGGCGTTTGGTGTGCAATCGATATCGAGGCTTGGGAGAAGTCGCACGACGTAATCACAGAACTTGGCTATAGCTTTGTCCGCTGGGAGGACGGCGAGGAAGTCGCTGAACATGCTCACCTCATCATCGAGGAGCACAAAATGTATACCAACTCCGTCTATGTCCAAGGCAATCGCGATGTAAGCGGGCTGCTCATTGGGTGCGTTCATGTGTTTTATTGATCTCTTTCCGCAGCACTACAACTTCGGGAAGAGCGAGATATCGAACAAGAAGAATTTCAAGAAACGCGTTCACGGATTGTTTGACATGATGCTCGAACAAGGCCCCATATTCTTAGTCTTCCATGATCATGGGCAAGATGTCAAGTCAGTATTTGCCTTGACCCATCCGCGTAAAGCATGCTCATCGTTAATAAGATATCTTGAGAGCCGCGATATCGAGGCCCCTGTGAGGCTAGGGACCCACATCCTCCCAGACAACCTCCCTGAGGATGGCATCTTCTACGTAGACACATCTGATCTGTTCGGGGCGTTGGTCAACAACGGAGAACAGAAGAAGTCCTTAAGCGAGTGTTGCCGCCTTCTAGGCATTCCAACCCAATTCCTCCATAACGCAGGCAACGATGCCTATGTGAGTGTCCACCACCAGTGCTCTACACCTACGCTACTGACTGTATTATTATCATTATTATTGAAGTACACGATGCTTGCCTTTAAGTCAATGGCATCGGGTGCAGAATTGGAGGCACAAAGAGAACAACGATGGCCCAAACAAGCTGCTAAATTTGCTGCGACCAATGACCTGAAATAGAGTTCCATCCATGGGATGAAGATAGCGATTACGAAGACATGGAGGGCCTATTTCCAGCGCCACCCGCGTATGATAGGGCGACAGGCCAGCTGAACACCGCAGCGGAATAGCCGAAGGCTTGACAACCAGCATCGAAACATCATCGACGTTGAACAGCGCCGCAATTACTCACCAGCATTCTTGATTACATTTTTGGCAACCGTTCCGTTCCGCACATCTTTTTGGTAACATCATCATAGTCCATGTATGCAAAAAAACATCCGTGAATCCAATCATTACTGTCTACCATCCTCTTTATACGTGGTCTACGATTAGTCATTACGGCCGTGTTGCAGCCTATAGAGTCTGGACCACATGCTGGGCCCCGGAAGTACTCAATCTTCTTTGCCATCATCGCCTTCGTCTTCGTCGTCGTCGGAGCGATCATCAGTTGCCGTGTTTGTCGTGATTGCACTGCCATAATAATTTCTTGAGTGATCGTCTCATTATTGTGGTGCTTGTCTACGTACCGATAAGCGATACGCAATATCAAGTAATACCAGAAGAGATTAAGGAATTCCAACAAGAGCAACGGCGTGAAGATTTGGTATTTCATCCACCAAACGAGCCACGCGCCTGACTCTGGGTACCATTGTTTTGCCTCATCTCTGCAATCAATACTGTTAGCGAGCTTCAAGTACAAGACAAACCGCGTACGGGATTAGATCGAACTCATTCCACACCGACCAGAGTATTCTAAGGTTCAACCAAAGGCGGAAGTAACTGAGGTAATATTAGGAAATGATCCATTTAGAGCATCTTACGAACTTACGACCAGGTGACAAGGAGACCCGCAAAGACTACCATCTTGGCCGTCTCCCGCTGGAGGTAATTGAGCAGCTTGGAGAACTACATCGAGAGGCGTTGAATAGAAGCGTGCATAACATTCCATATAACATAACATACCGCTAAGAAAGTATCCGGAATATCCATGCTCATGTACACCGCGTTGCCGATGAAGGTAAGATTGACGAGATAGCTCCATCTAGAAAGGCAGTCAAAATGATGCACGCGTAGGAATTTGGGTGGCCTTACCCCACAAGCCACAATGTAACGGCATGGTGGGCGACAAGTTCGCGGTAGTCTTTGCGGGGTTTCTCGAGCCCCAACACCATCACGATGAGCTGTTGCCACCAGTATGCCATTTGTACGAGGTAATAGCACTTCAGCTCAGGTTTCATGTCCCAATGAGGGTAGTCTGCAATAACGTCAGCGAGACTCCAAAATTGCGTGGAATGACATACTGAGCCAAAAATACTCTGTACGGTACCAGAACGAAGGAAGTTGGGACATTATCCTCTGTAAGCTGGATATTAGTGACAACTAGGAGGTATTTGGTGCGACGACTCACGAAACCCCACGCGCCGAAAAGGCGAAATACACGAAAGCATATCCCTGTTCACCAAATCTTTCTATCTTCACTTGTTTCTTGATACCAAAGTAGTGGCAGATGCGTTTGCAGATGTTGACGGTAATGATTTGGCGAATGCACGACCAGAATACGATGTAGTAGGCGATGAATAACAGGTCTAGGTATCCTTTTTGGTATCTCGGGGTCTTCCTCTGAGGAGGCCGGCACGCGATGCGAGAGCAGGAACAACGGCGCAAATGGGTTTCGACTTTGCAGCGAAGGATCGACGAATGGGGTGATGAGATCCCAATTGATGTAAAGAATGACTGGCACTATGAGAATCTTGAACGCGACCACTGAAGTGTTATCAGTGCTAACAGATCAAGGGAGAGACAGGGAACAATTGCGCACATGGATCAATTGCCCAAGTGAGCAAGGCGGAGGGCTGGGGAGGCGGAAGTTTCTTGTAGGGGGGCACGGGCGACGCATCACGCGACGAAGCCGCCGATCCAAGGGGACTATCGAAGCATCAAGAATCAAACTTGCGTCGAAGCAACGCGTAAAAACATACGTTTGAGGCAGGAACGGCCCGTTAAATGGTGGTTCACATCTTTCCTGTATCCATGAGGTCTTTATCAGAGTAGAATGGGCGAGGATTCACGAGACCCACTCTAATTGCATGCCGTTGGTGAGGACGTGCAACGAGCCCGACCGGTTTCTCGTTTTCAATTTGTTCGGTTGCATGGCCGTCGGGTGAGAGAGGAGTTCCAGCGCTAAGAGAAATGATGTTCACGTGTTGCCGAACTACGCAGAGTCGCGTTAGCACTGTCCTCAAACTCAGTCTGCCATCATCCGCATCGCCCTCGCGCAGCGCAACCCCTGAGCTAACCGCTAGACCGCCGAGCTCAGGTCCCATCTGCTCCATGTTCTCCTCATTGCGCCTATTCCATATACTGCCATGTCCCCAGCGAGACCACTGTTCGCGGATACGCTGCGTCTTCTCTCATGAAAGTAACCTGCCATCCGAGCAATCCTTGGATATTCCATATGAGAAGCCCGCTGAGCTTGATAGAAAGGCGTCAGACAGTCCGCCTGCCCGTGCACCTGATGCGGCTGTAATACCAGCGAAACGCCCCATCGCTTCTGCTGGAATACGTAGATCTGCCGCACCCTCGTCCACTAGCAGTCAAAATGGAGAGCCTCCGAGGAAATTGCAGAAGTTAGGCCCAACGCAGAGACCCCTTGCCGTGCCAACCGCGTCTCACACTACTGTATGTTCTCCAACATTTGATCTGTCAGTGTGATCTCTAGCCTACGCCCTGTCGTTTCACAGACGGGGGTACCTCTACTAAAGGTTAACGCGGCACAGTCTCAGGTGGCTGTCCCTGTTCGTCAGGTATTCATCCTCCCGCTATTTAACAGTCCACCCCTCCCCTACGATTCCCATGTTCACCTTCCTCTTCTTCATTCTTCAGGCAATGCTCAAGACAATATTCGACCACTACTCTGTGCTCTACGAGCTCATCCTTCCTGCTTATCCTACACTTGCGTCAGAGCATGCTCTGCGGCAAGAAGAGGATGTCTACAAAGTTTCCACCAAGTTCACCTATCGCAATGTAGGCCCTCCTGTCACCCCACCCATCTTGGATATTCAATATACACCAGGCTGTCATCACTACTGTTGCTTCGTTGAAACGGCGTCCAGTGCCTGATGGCATCTCGCATCCTTCCGTTGGAACGGAAAGAGACATCGCTGAACGCGAAGAGGCAAGGAAGTCCTTGCAGGCCTTGCGTCTTTCTCGGTCCCCGCTTCAATCCCTCGTTCTCTCCGTCGAAGATATGCAGAAATGGGGGCTATATCGTCGCAGCGCCCGAAGCACCTGGCGGTACTGAGCCCGCCATTGAAGGCAAGATCGCTAAATGTGAACGCTGCGTTCAATACTTTCAAGTGAAGCGGCGCGAAGAGGCTGGCGAATGCGTGCACCATTGGGGCCGCCCTTACACGAAGATGATTGAAGGTAAGTTCTGTGTCTCGTGCCTGCAAGTTGCTGGAAGTGACGTCGTTTTACAGGCCAACGATCGCGGATATATTCTTGCTGTTCAAGCCCTGCGGGCGATGGTGGAGGATGCGTCACGGGCACTCACGTCTTCTATGAATCCGATGCTGAGACGTTGCACGCACGACATGCGTTCACGCCCACTCGATCACCAACAGACTCTGATACGGCCCTTGACGTGGTCGCACTGGACTGTGAGATGGTTTATACGACAGGCGGTTTTCGGTGCGCGCGGGTCTCTGTTGTCGACGGCGCTGGCAAGGAGATCTTTGATGAGCTTGTTCGGATGGATGATGGCGTTGAGGTGATGTACGCGCTCATATCTCATTGTCTTGCGCCCATGCTAATCTATCAACAGTGACTACAACACTCGCTTCTCTGGCATCACCGAAGAGGCGCACGCCAAAGCCGTGCTGCCGTTAGCAGCTATTCGGGCGTCACTTGATTCATTTATCAATTCGGAGACAATCATCATTGGGCATGGACTCGAGAATGATGTGAAAACTTTGCGGATGATCCATCATCGTTGTGTGGACACTGCGATTCTCTTTCCGCATCGCGCGGGCGCACCATACCGTCGCTCACTTCGGGACCTGTAAGCCGTTTCATTGCTTCCTCTCGTAGCCAGCAGCTCAATAGCCACCATCTTCAGCGTTCGTGAACATCTTGGAAAGATTATACAAACGGGCGGCGGGACCACCGGCCACTCGTCTGTTGAAGATTCCGTAGCAACGTTGGACCTCGTCAGATGGTTTATCCTCAACCAGTCGAAGATTTCGCGCACTCCTGCTACACCTGCGCCCTCCGCGCTCAAAAGCCATACAACTGCCACAGTGACTTGACAAGGCGTTCGTGTTGGAACATTCGTGTCAGGGTGTACATCATTACAAGGGAGTCTAACTGCATTGCTACTCGCCCGGCAACCAACCTAGTCGAACGCAGAATCGAACGCCAGCGATTCTGAACGAGGGGATGAGCATCAGGCCGGGGTGTTTGCTTGGGATCGTCCGCCTTCATATCGTCATAGAAATATGTAAGGACTACCGGCGACGAATCCATACCATCGTCGTAGCACCGTTATACTACATCATGGGACCTTTAGAAAGAGGGAACAAAATGGAATTGTCTGTAAAGCTGCAACGGGAAATGGAGGAAATCTAACCACTGCGGGAGCCTAGTCGGGCCATTGTGTCCTCTGAGTTTTCTTGCTCTTCGACGCTATCCGATTGAGTGACCTTGAATGGATGGGATGATTGGGAACGTTGTTGAGGCAGGATAAGATCGTGACTCACTACTCGGAGAACTGACTTCTTGGAAGACTCCTGCAATTCGCCTGCAATGATAAGCTCGTCGAGTATCTATGTACGGCATCGAGTAAGAGGTATATACGATGTAACTGACGGAATGGTCACGTACAGCATACGCTTTCTGGAAGTTAAATATGCTGTCCCGAGTCGTGAGCTTTACTCTATGGAGGCATATCTATACGTACAGATCCAACTCGCAGACCTAGTTCCATCGATCAAGCTGACGAACGGGTTACACAACAATGGGCACTCACATTGCCAAAGTATCGGTCCAAGATCTCGACGTATCTATGGATGATTTCCAGCGTGACCAACTCGTTGTCTTCCGTGCTTATGCCGCAAACGAAGAACAGGGATGCATATCGCCTGTAGACCACCTTGGTATCTGCACAACACATGGTCAACAATGTTCATCAACATCATGAGACTTTGCTCGCGATGCTCGGTTTCCAGCGCGCACCTTTGTACTCGAGGAAGTTGCACATCCGAGTGCGCCTAGCGAGGACCAGCTGCGTGACATCCTTGACAATCTTGGCCTTCACCTTGGGCGCCATGGTGGTGAACCATTTCGCCAAACGGACCTTTCCTGCGGAAAAGGGGTTGGCCGGATGTACCAGGGCATCAACCTGTCGCTGCGCACCTTGTCGAGATACCAGCAGGATGTAGTTGATCATAAAGGTGTTCCGTATAAATAGAGGACAACACCGAAATATGATGTTGACATCATCAACTAGCACTACTGTACTCAAAGTCTATATGCCTCTGGAGTCTATGTAGCCTACTTTTTGCGGATGGCCTTTCTGCGCTTTCCACCAGCTTTGATGGCCGCAGGTCTGCCTTCCAACGGTGTGGCGGTACCACTTTTACTGTCTGAAACACTGCTGGTTTCCCCATCGGTGTCTTCAACCTCAGAGGCAAGTTCGTCGTTGTTAACTTCGTTGCTCTCGTTCCGTCGTCCCAAGATTTTGCCAATCAATGAATGGATAAGTGACGGGAACCATGTTGTCGAGAGCGCCGGCCTAACAGCAGTCGAGGCATTCACGGCTTCTTCAGAACCATCTGGGTTGCGCTGTACATGTTGTTTCAGTGTGCGGGGTAGACTGAAACTTGTTGCAAACATACGATGTACACATCGAGACCTCGGACTACCATGCTAATGGACTTCCCAGGGATGGGATATCCGTCGTCGTCGTAAGAGGGTCCTCCGAGGTTAACTTTGACCTGAAAAAAGAAAAACGTAGGTCAGAAAGAGTAGGGGAGCACTATCGCATTCCTTACTCTCTTCTCGCCCTCTCCCGGGATCATCTTCGCTCCCCAAGCGGCCTGTTGAGCGTCCTGCACAATCTTCTCGATTCTCTTCAGGTGGGTCTTATAAGTCATATTTTGGATGATGTATTGGAGCCCGCAAGTGAGTACGACGAGGAAAATGAGAGAACCGTCTATCATAACATTATGAGTTGCGAAACGAGTGCAGTCCGCAGAGTACATACCCCAAGGCCTGGTCGGAATCGAGCATAGTAATAACCAGTGCCGCGCCATTTTGGTACACCGTTCTTGTAGAAGAAGTCATATCTGCTCTGGATGAGTATACAACAACGACGGGGTGAGTGCGGTCTCACCGTTTCCGGCTCTCTGCATTTCTGAGGATAGTGGACACAACTCCCAATCTAGCAAATCGTTCATGTATGGTCTTGTCATTAGGGTTTTTGTCAGGGCTACACGAATAATGATCAGCGGAAGACATCCCAAACATCCCATGGAGACGTACTGAAGCTGCATGCTAAGTTTCCTGTAGGCCCTCGCAATTTCGCTCGTCGTCGCGGTAGACGGCACGTCTAACCACGAGTAGAACGTCGTTCCCTTCCCTTCCGTGGCCTCTAATTCGCTTACGAGGTCGAATATTTCATGATCTTCCTATAGCACACAATTTGACACAACGTTGAGCAAGGTTCGGAGTTCAGAGCGTGCATAGACAAACCTTCTCCCATCTACAATGAAGAATGTGCGTCAGTACTGCCGTAAGTCCAATACCCGAGTTCGAGGAACTTACGCCAAAACAGCCGTTGCGCAGAGTGCGAGGAACGCAAAGATATAGAAGAGCTTCATAGTGGGAGCCCCAATTCTAGTTGTATGTCAGATGTCGGTGTGCCAGGATTACTAGAAGCCTAAATTTGTCTAAGAATTGGAGAAGTTGCAAGAGCAGAGCGATGCCAGCGCTGCAGGAGGTGAAGCACCTGAATGATCGAGCGACGTGCACGTGAAGGCCGCTCTTGAACTCGAACCATCACCATCTCGTGTTTCCCACGGTCGACTCCCAGTTCTCGGGGCTCGTCGTCAGCCACGCACAGGCTTCTACAGCCATTCTTGCACTACGACGACGAGGGAAGACAGCACGGTCTCCTGCCAGAGGGTGCTCCTTCTTTAAGGAGCTTAAATGAGTGTTCACGCCTGAGTCTTGGAAGGACTGAAAACTTCCCAGTGTCTGCCACTGTCGGTGCTCCCTTGGTAAAGGAGCTTAAAGTGGGTGTATCTACGCCTGAGTCCTGGAACGACTTTAAACTTCCTTGCTGGGGCTATGCCTCCATGCTCATCACAACTTGACCAACCACTACCATGCCCACCATCCTTGCTTGCCTCGGGAACTACTCCAAACACGGCCCAACCCCAACTTGCCCAACTCCACCCGTATCAACCGGGTACAAACACGTAGCTCTTTCCAATGTTTGGATTGACTCGGTCCTCTGGACAGGAATGTAGTTACTTGTCTGTACTCAACCCACACCGCGTCTTAGTAGCGTTAGCATACTTCTTGCGGTATATAAATGCAGATTCACACACACGCGACGTGCACGTGATTACGCATAGCGAAGTTCCAAATACGTCGACTTTGGCAGTCATCGGCTCAGGCAGCTGGATTTGTTGTTCTGACCACAATCAAAACCGTCATCTCCTCCCCCCATGGCGCCCAAGCGTCGATGCCCCGTGTGTCAATCTAAAAAATGGCGCAAGGAAGCCTCTAGCGGCCAAATCGTGTGCAGCGAGGGCCATGTGATGCAGGTACGACGAGGCCAACAATGAGCTTCTCCCCTTGCTTCTAATCGCTTGGACTTCTGCTCGACCTCCGCACTTGATCCAACTGATGCGTAGAACTATCGCAACGAGGCGGCTGATGAAGAAATCGGACCGCATGTGCTCAAGAAACGCACGCTGAAACAGGACCGGCAGACGAAGGAAAGGTCTCGCGTTGATCCCAAGTGTACGTGTCTAAGTTTGGATCGTTCCGACGGTACGGAAGGTTGACGCCATCGCGTCGATTTCAGTGTACCACGGCGCACGCGGTCTTTACCACTACTATCAGTGTCAGCAGCTCATCCTGCGTCACCAGGTTGCTGTTCTAGTTCGAGAATGGTCGCTACCGCCCGAATTCGAGGTAGGCTGGGTTACAATCAAAGTTCTCAATACTAATATGTCGAAGATGATCTGTAGGGACGTCTGGGCTTTACACTTGTCTCTACTTCCCACTCCACCCTCGGCTGAGCCGTATTTCCATTCACAAGGCGTTACGGACCCCACAACCAAGGCAGAGGGTAGTCAGGGCGGGGTAAAGCAATCTGCCAGCCAGGAGATAGACGATGGGGCCGCTCTCGCCGGTACAACGCGTGCTTCCCGCGGAGTCAAAGTCGAGGACGGTCAACCGCCGGGGGATGGTAGCGAGGACGAAGGGGACGATGCTGAACTGCAAAGCCTAAACGAGTTCGGAGATGAAGCGGGCGATGATGAACTCGCAGCTCTTCTTCGTGAAAACAGTGATTACTCGTCAAGCTCAGAGCCGAATGGTTCTCGATCTAAGCTTGAGGATAGCGAGCGGGCTCGGAGTAGTGGTAGTGGAAGGAAGGGGAGATCCAAAGGCAGGAACATTTACGAGGGGTTGCAGGGTACTCTGTCAGTTTTAATCGTCGGCCTATGGATTCTGCGAGTGCCTTTCATGTACTCTGACATCATCCGGTCTGTCGCTGTACGCTTTTACAAGATTTGGACATTGAACTCGCTCGTCTAGGCTGATAGATTCCTTCGAATTGCCTTACCTCGGGGCTCTTCGTTTGTTACCCCGCGATATGGCACTACATCTGACGAAGTATAACTCGGCTTCATTGTCACCTGCTGTAAGCCCTTGCCTACGTACTGGCTAGAACGGTCTGACTCCAACCTAGCACTCGCCCCAAGTGCTTGTACTTCACGCTCTGGTGTCGCGCCTAGCGAAGCGTCTGAAAGCGACTTATATGGTCGTTATCCCGGAGGTGAATGGCGGACCACTCCTCTGGAGGGTGATAAAGGCTTTCGGTGGCACACGTTTGTTTTATTTTACGCGATTTAGTGACAGGAAAACTAAACTACACGTCAGCGACGCTCTACTCCTTTACCAAACGACTTGGCGAAGTACTGTCGCTACCCCTGGCACTTCATTATAGCCTATCCCCAGATTTGGTACGACTCGCCAAGAGCCACCCCGGAAGCCACAAGTATGATAACGTCCCCCCTGAACTGGCACTAGCAATTACGACAGTCATCGTCCTCAAATTGGTTTACGGCTTGGACGGAACAAGGAGGTGCCAACAAAATCCTTTTGCGCTAGGTTGAAAGTTAACCCAGGGGATGTTTTAGAGTACCCCAAGATGGCGAAGATCTCGCCAGTTGGTTACCCAAACGGGAAGAATTCCTGGATGCACTGAAAATGGCAAGTGAAAGCGATGCAAAGCGCGACTCCATACAATTCTCCGGTTCATCACCAATGTCAGTGTATTTTTATTCCTTTTACCTCGAGCCTTGTCGCGACGCGTGATGGGTATGCAGGTCAGTCATTGATCTGGACGATGATAAGGTTGACGCGTACCTACGGTTCTGCGAGCGTGCACTCGTTGGAGAAGACGGGAGTGCATCAATTGGTGAGCTCGCCACTCGGACGGGTCTGCATTTGACTGATTTTGGGTGATGGAAGGAGGGTCTCCTGTGCTGAACAGGTTCTTTCCCTTAAACGAACATGATGCAAAGGCGTCTCTCAACCGGGCAATCTACCCGGAGAGGCCACTTGATGCCAACCTTCCGTTGTCGTCTACCAATGGGGATGAGGCAACGAGAGTTCTGCCTGCCGAACAGTATCCCATTTACCACGCCCGTGATGTATTTGGAAGTGTCGAGGAAGACATTGAATTGGTGCTGGAGCGGGTGGGGAAAGTTGTCGGGGTCCCTGTAGAATATGTTTTTGCGCGTGTTGGAAAACTACGAGAGACGAGTTGCTGGGTGGTGGAAGTCTTTGAAACGGAGGTCGAAGATGTCGATGAGGGACGGCGGCCAAGATGATGAGCTAATCGAAGATGACTAAAAATAGAATACCAGCCACTTGTGTTTCGCTGAGAAATTGTCCGCATTTTGCGCCTGGCTCTCACCCGAACCATCATGAACTGATTCTTCTCCGCTCTTTCTCTCTATCCCCCCGCTCATCGTCGCAAACGTCCCCCAGCACCCTTCGCTCGCCTTCCGCACCCTAGTAGCGCTTCTCGCTGCACTCCCGTCAAGCTTTTTACCTCGACTTCTCCCATGAAGTTCTCTGATTCTTCATAATGCGCCGCTTTGCCTCTGTATTTTTACCAAAGCGTGACAAGAACGAATCAAAGAAGTCGGCCGCCGCTCCACGCAAAGCTGAAGAGGCTGCCTCTTTGGCGATCCACACCGCCGTCTCGCCCGCTCATTCGCTTCCGCCGCCCCTCAACCTCACGTCCCACAGCAGCGATCGCGCCCAATCTTCTTCGTCTTCAACAGCGTCCGCAAGCATACAGACCCCAGATGATGAGTCCCCGCTTTCTCGCTCCCCCACGAAAAAGTCGTGGAAGTCTTGGCTCGGTACGGTCAAGTCACGCAAATTGAAGCGAGGTCATCCCAACCACTCTCGAACTTCTCTTCGCGCCCGTGAACCGAAGTACGACGCGGACGCCCACCCGCTCCCATTTCTTCATCTTCCTCCCCAGGGCAACAGACGGCTCCTCGATCCCTCCACATTTCGGCTTGAAACGACCGCACCGCCTTCCACGGATGGGTCCGACGATGCCAACATACTGCTGGCCAACGATGCTGATTCAAATCATCCAGATCCCTTCATTGCACGAGCAAATGTCAGGAAGTTGACGCAACGGCGCCTCCAGGACGCGACATGTTTGCCACCATTTGCAAATGTCGCCGGAAGTCCCTTATTCCCGAAATCCTGTAACGCACCTGGGCTTCCAAAACAACACGCCTTACTCGCGACCATGTTTCGGCAACGCCTTCTACGGCGGTTGGATGGTGATGGAATACCAATGGACGACCCTGACATCATGCACTTCGCATCGTTAAACCTCGGCCAATACGTGCCGCCCCGAGCCAGCCTCATGCCGTCTTCGATTGACATATCGTCTGTCCCCACAGATTTTCATGTTTCAGGGTTCAGCACTGGTGTACGGCGCTGGATATCCCGACCATGTTTCGAAGAGAGATATCTAGTGTGGTTGCCGGAAGATGGGTGTAATTGTTCGTAAAGGTATCTCTGGCACTTCCTTCGCAGTCCTAGACCTTGAGTTTTCCGAGGCAATGGAGGTAACGGCTGGTTTTGATGCGGGCTCGCCAACCCCCGTAGATGCCGCTCCGACGTACGAAACCATTGCTGAGAAAGGTGAGCAACCAATTCCCCACCCTTCTCAGAATGCTCACAAATTCCTATAAAGCTCCTACCATTCCTATTTTCCACCTTCCTGAACAACCTAGTACAACGCACGAGTCCGGTGCAAGCCCAGATGCCCCTGTTGGCGTCCCAACCGCCCAGGATGGCGCAAGCACTGTGGCCAATGATACTAGTTCCTCCCCGTCTCCGTCGCACTCTGAAGGCGAAGGGGAGGAGCCCATCGTATTACAATCGCCCCTGCCTTCCATCCCAGCACCTACAGTCAAGCGTGGTGTTCGATTTGCCGACGACGTTCCCGATCGCCTCCCCGTTGGATATGCACAAGGGATGAAGAAGCGTCGCGAGGAGAAGGCCAAATTTCTCCGCGAGGAACAGGCGCAACGGGCACTTGTAATGGAGCGCAGAAAGATTGAAGAACAGCGGCGACTCCTTGAGTATGAGAAGAGGCAAAGGGAGAAGGACCGCTTGGACTTTGAGAGGGAGAAACAGACTTGGGAAAGGGAGAAGCGAGAGAGAGAAAGTGCTGATAGAGAGAAACAAGAAAGACGCGAGAAGGCTCTCAGAGACGAGGTTACAGCTGCGCGACTTCGAAGGGAGGCTCAACGAGCGGGGAATGTGCCCAGTGGGTTGAGAGAGTCGACGTATGCCGGATTAGATGATGGACCGGGGAGGTCGAAGCTTCATCCTTCGTCCTCTTCGTCAACGTCCCTTCGGCAGGATAGCCGAGAACTTAATACCGCGGCCAGAGAAGTTTATGACCCAACCTCTCGTGCCCGTCCTCCCTCAATTTCGGCTTCAACCCGACCTCCAACCACGAATATGTGAGGATGATATTGCTTCCCGTTCTCCTTTCAACTAACAATATGTTCTGATAGCAACAGCGCCTTGTCTCCAGCCACAGCTTATGGACCTTCACATGCACGTTCATCGCCTTCGAACAGTGGGTCATCTCCAGGCAGCTCAAGACCTCCCAGTCTTTCCGGCGGTGCTTATTCAAACCACGCTCCCGAAGATGCTGGCTCCAAGATGAAGCGTCATTCCGTAGCTTCAACCTCTTCGGGACCTTTCGTCGACCGTTCTTCCACTACGCCCAATTATCCTACTTTCCATGGCGGCCCCTTACCAGCTATGTGGAATGGGAGTCAACAAAGCCTCAATGGAATGGTTATAATGACGCCAGTAAATCCGATGATGCCAGCCCAAGTGAACACCATGATGTTCCCTGGCGTTGGACTAGTTCCTTCGATGATGGACATGCCACTGCTGCCCCCGACGCCTCCATTCATGATGCAACAGTATCGTCGTAGCTCGAATTCAAGCTCTTCAAGCCGTGACCACAGTCTAGACCGACAGAGCTCTCGACAGCGAGAGAGCAGTCAAGGGAGTGGCAGGAGTAGCGGAAGCGAGCGGTTACATCAACGCCCCGCTAGCTCTGCTCCATCTTCTCCTCACAAACAGGTCTTCACATTCCAGAAGAGGTAGTACCGACATGTCCCCCTCTGCGTTTCCTGCATCAAAACATTCGTCCCCTGGCATCAGCTTGAATAACTCTTCGTATCGCCATGGGCCGTCGTCGTCGTCGTCGTCGCTTGCTCAAGGTAGTACTACCAACCCTCACCGATATTCACAGACCCCTCCATCCACCTACGAGCGTCCATACTCTGAGCGTGGCCGCTCCCTCCACCCAGGGCAATCTACCCGTAGTCCTTGTAACACATCCCAACAAATGCCGAGTCCATGGACTGCTTTGCCAACCCGTCATGGTGGACTCCCCAGTCAAATGCTCCCAAACCCAGGTCAACGGCAGCCCAATTCATAGCAAGAACGGCCAACTATAAGACCTTCCGCATCACGGGGACAAACTTTCCGCACTTGATCGAATCCCTTGGATCATACCCATTCAGTTTCATTCGCATTCTTTGCATTACATGGATTGGACTTGTGTCTATCAAATTACGTATCTATATCCTAACAATCTAACAGCATGCATTCCTCAAAAAACTTTCATAATTATTCGAAGTGTACGACCTATTCGCCCCCACCTCACTATCATTCCTTTGTTTCCACATTCGTTTTCAGCCTCGAAATGACTGTATCATTCATAATCGTTTCCCGTACTCGGAGGCTATCTCCCCAGCGCATGTCTTGTTTTTATGTCGACTACCCCCCGAGGGACACAACTTATTGCGGCACCGTAACATATGCATTTCCCCTCAATCTCCTACAACCGTGTAACCAGTTATCAACTTCTACCCTACGTACTTCCGAATCTCATCACATAAACTATTAACGATCCCCCAAACTATTCCAAGTTACGGCCAGTTCAACCCTTTACTGAGACAGATGCGTTACCGAGCCTTCATTAACGAGCAAATGGCATAATGTTTAACCCTTTTGTGCTTCATTGCCAGGTCATGAAGATTCCCCGCAGAAATTCCGGCGGAACGGTCCGCTCCTGAGGTGGTATTTCAGAGGAGTTCCATCGAACTCTAGCCTCCTCCCACCGCAGCACTTTCAATCCTCGCCATGTCAGACAACCCATCTTTTGTGCTAAAGGCTATTGAGGAGGTGGCTTACGAACAGAGGCCTATCCCCGAGAGTAAGAGAACTACGGAGTTTGGTGAAAAGTGATCGGCTGATTAGCGAGTTTCTAGTAAGCGATGATGAGGTGCTAGTTGAAGTCAAGAAGACAGGTATGTCGTTCAAGCCATACATTAACATAGTGGTGTTGATTTGGATGATACAGGAATATGTGGATCAGACGTAAAGTCCAACGAGATCGCCGTCCTGACGATATCTAACAGCAGTACTCACAGGTGCATTACTTGGTTCACGGGCGTATTGGCGACTTCGTTGTCGTTGATCCTATGGTCAGTGTCAATAAACGATATGATACAGCCCGTATCGACATGTCTCTCCGCACTTAGGTTCTCGGACACGAGTCGGCTGGCGTTATCTCGAAAGGTACGCCTCATGCGATGCGCGAAGCGAGATATCACCGTTGATAAGGCTTGTGCAGTTGGTTCCAATGTTAAGCACGTCAAGCCAGGCGACAGAGTTGCCATGGAACCTGGGGCTACATGCAGTAAGCCCTCTCTGCCCTCCCTGGATCACTTTGTGAAACCCCTACCTGCCCCTGACGCGCAGAGAAATGCGAGGCATGTAAATCTGGACGGTACGAGGTGATTAGATTTAATCTACCATACGTTTACCTCGTCTGAATTCATTATAGCTTTGTCCCGACATAATATTCGCTGCCACCCCTCCGTATGACGGTACTCTGGCGCGCTACTATCGCCTCCCAGCAGATCTAGCGTACCCACTTCCTGACGGTGTCTCCCTCGAAGACGGTGCCATGGTAAGGTTCTGTTCCACATACTTGATATTTATCTCAAAAGTAGTCAGATGGAACCTCTCTCCGTCGCTGTACACTCGGTCTCCACGTTAGGGGGATTCCGCACCAGCCAGAGCATCATAGTATTTGGGTGCGGGCCCGTGGGGCTCTTGTGCATGGCTGTCGCTCGTGCACTAGGTGCCAAGCGTGTTATTGGTGTAGATATTGTCCAGGCTCGACTGGACTTCGCCAAGAACTACGCAGCCACGGATGTTTACCTCCCGGTCAAGATGGTCGAAGGTGAATCTCGTCCCGAATACAGCAGGCGGAACGCAGAAGAAATGAAGAAGCAGTTGGACATCCAAGATCGAGGCCAAAATGGTATCGACCTCGTCCTCGACGCTAGTGGTGCTGAAGTTTCGATCCAAACCGGCTTCTTCGTTGCAAAGACTGGTGGCACTTTCGTCCAGGTTTATGAAAAGACTTTACTACTGGATTTTCATGAACTCATATTCTATCGTAAGGTTGGCATGGGTAATCCAGACGTCACCATCAACCTCTCGATGCTTATGACGAAGGAACTTGTCTACAAGGGTTCCTTCCGATACGGAGTAAGTATTGAGGAACACTTGGATGTATTTGCTCATCCAGTCTCCTTAGCCGGGATCATATCCTCTCGCAATTGCCCTTGTCGCACAAGGTAAAGTTGATTTGAAGCCATTGGTTACACACAGGTCAGCGACTGTAATATCAATCGAAGGTTTCAAGTCTTGACAACAATCTCCTCCAATTAGGTTTGCTTTCGATGATGCTATTGCGGCATTCAAGGCGACACGTGCCGGGAGGAGTGAAGATGGTAAAGGTGTCATTAAGGCGATTATTTCTGGTCCTGGAGTGTCCACTGATGAAGCATAACGAGAAGACGGAGTCAAACTTACAAACGTAACATGTTATTATGTACAATTATACATATCTGTGGTTTCCCTAAAGTTGAACGTTGCGAAGTTATCGCTCTGAGCCCTCCGTCGTGTTTGCTTCCTTAGGACGCTATTAAGTTGTTATTTTCTTTTGTCACACCATATGAAGCCAGTAAGAAGTTTTCCTTGATTGATAAATGCGATTTCGAAGACACGGTATCTATGTGTTGCATGTATATGTAAATGTATAATAAGTATGAATAGGATACTCATGCCAAGGAAAAAGGTGACGATGAATGCAAAAAGTACACAATGCTTGATCAGAATAATGCGAATATAGACAACAATGCTCAATGGTTCGGTCAGGCGCCTGCTCCTCATGCTGGGGTAGAAAGTGCAAGTTTCTTGAACGGGGGTGTTCCATCTGGCTCGCCTTTGACCAGAGGATCATTGTGTTCAACCTTACGCTTCGTACCAGCGAAGGAATCTGGCGTTGGTGACAGTGACGACCTTATACCTTTAAGACTCGTATTCGCCGATGACTTCTGCGGCGTTGCACGCATCACCTCAGGAGTAGCAGACCGAGACCTAGAGGCTAAATCACTCCGCAACCGGGCAGCCAGTGTATTGGTCGAGGAAAGCGCTTCAGCATGACACGTAGCATGGTAAACCTGATACACATTGGTTAGCCTCCTGAAGCACTAACATATATAGATAGCAACTTACTCGGTCGTCCTTCATCACAGCGTTTTTCCACACCCAATCTTCGTCGTCCTCCAGAAATTCAGACTTAAGAGCTTCCTTACAGATAGGACAAGATATCGATTTTGCCTCATCACCTGGGGGTACGACCACAAACTGAGCTCGCAATTCCGCATCACGCTTAGCCAAATCAGCCGCCGCCGCCGCCGCCCGATGGTGTGAAGATCGAGAACCATCATCTGCACGTCCTTTGCCTTTGGCATCCCTCGAGAAATCATTTACCCAATCCTACAGCAAGGAATTAGTAATGAAGAGCAGAGAGTGAATGCAAAATACGAACCTCTATACCAATAAACCAGCTGCGACTATGCCCTCGTCCAACACCTTGCGATGCTTTCCTATTCTGTCTGAAGTGCATGTCGAGATGTTCCTCCATAGCTTTCTTCCCCAAAGCCGAATCAGCAAATCGGATACCACACTGTTTACATTGCGACGGTAGTCGATTGTATAATAGCGATACGATATCGAGGCGTTTCCTTTATAGGATATCGGTCAGCCAAGTATCATTTGTGTAGAAGGCGGAATCTTACCTCGTCAAATCGGTATTTGTCAACTGGACGTTTTGGGCAAGAATTTTCTTCCGGTAAGACCTCATCGACTCTTTCTCTAAATCAATGGGCTCAATGTTGGAGGAGGGCGCTTCCGACTGGTCTGATCCACTAGTGACAGGAGTCCCATTTCGAACGACACCAGCTTTGACCAATGTAGATAATAAGTTCTGAATACTACCGACATTAGGTACAGAGGACGCAGCTTCCGGGGCGGAAGGCATAGGCAGACGTGCCATGGTAGGCTCAACTTTGACAGGTCCCGATTGCGGAGGATACGTTGGAGCGGGTGAGCCGTAAGATGTTGCGGGGGTTGGAACCTGCACTTGGTTTGAACCTGGGTAATGATGCTGGGGCTGCCATTGAGGTTGAGGCCGAGGAGCGAGCGGAGGTGGGACGGGATTAGGGGCGGGAGCGGCATTCTTCATGAGACTTCGTAATTGAGCAAGAATTTGGTGGAGCTCCTCCTGTGAAACGCCGACTTCGACGAGCTTTCGCAACTAAGAGTGGCGTAAGTTCGGAGGTAGAGCAACATCATTGTTGAAGCATGACTTACCTGATGTAAAACGTTGATGTGGTTACGAGACGCCGAATCGTACGGGTTGCTCTGCAGGTTTCTTTCCTTCTGTCCAAGAGTGAATTCCAGTTCGCTGAGGACTTGCGCCTTCGTTATTTGGCCAGAACCGGAATAAAATCCAGACTGAACAAGGGTAAGAATCCAGGAAAGTTGTGAAGAAGACGATCGTACGCTGCTACTTGAGCTTCCGTCGCCCCAGACGCCGCGCTCGATACCAATTTGTGGAGCAACGCCGAAGAGCTCCTTCCCGGTTGGGGATCCACTTCGCCAAGTAAGCAGCATCTCTTCCATCTTGCTTCGAGTTGCGGCGTCGACTTGATGATATGATTCAAGGAAAAGTGGTATAACCACAGACGCGAAATGGCGAGCGTAAGGATCATAGACATTCTTCGAAATAGCGTCCATAAGATAAAACGCAGGAAGCTTCATCCAAGGCGGAACCTAAGTTCGATAACAATGATGAGTCAGCAGTCCATGGAATGCGACGGCACCGAAAAAAGACATGGCAAGCGAGCAGTCGCACACAGGCGGGGAAATGATGCACGCCCGCCACTTAAAAGTTCGTGCTCAATGCTAAATGACTACTAAATACATGAACATCCTCCGCATGCAGCATAAGACATCCAGATTCCATTGTACGACTTGATCGCCTATCCAATTAAATAACAGAATACACCAAACAGAACTCACCCTGCGAATATGAGCCTCCAACGACTGCGTTACAATTTCTGCGAATCGTGAGTATTCTTGAGCTAGCATTGATAAGTTCTGAATGATCGGCCTCGAATTTACTGTCAGCTCTGCGAGACGATTGGTGAAATCCCGCCGAAAAGTGGCAGGGTCAACTTGGTAGACTGGAGCCGCCGCCGCCGGTGGAGGGTACGGATAGTGGTAGCCATGGGCGGGTGGTTGGGAGTAATTGTGTGAGTAGGAAGGTTGAGCGTAGTGGCCTTGGGAATAGATGGACATCGTGCCCGACTTATACCGAAAGCGATTGGAGACGATTGTCTTACCCAAGTGCAGAACAGGACCAGAAGGATTGCAGTTTCGGGTCTAGAGAAATAGTTGTCACTGCAATATAACTCAGTCCCACAATGTCCACTGTGGACAGCGAAGACGACTGAATGCAAAAACGATGGTGACGGTGCAGAAGAAGACGGAACTGCCACCCCACTGGCCTAACATCCGGTTTTAAATCTCCGATTCGCACAGTCACCTGATCGCCTAAGTGAACAAAGGGGAGGCGTCAGTCTGACTCTGGAATCTGAACGGTGGCAGCGGACAATGCCTAATATATGGCTTTTGAGTAACAATGATTTATCTAGTAGTAGAGCTCTTTCGTGGGTCGGCGAACTTCCGAATGCTGTGGTGGGTGTGACATTGCTATAGTAGTCACACGCGTGACGGGTGTCACATCCTCAATCCATCCCAAAATCATCGAGGAAAGTCACCGCCGCCAACACTCAAGTCGTATATCACCTCAAGGTCGGTCCCTCCTCATTCTGAAACTGTGCCAGACGTCCAGTCTATGGTCTTGAAAGAACATACATGGCAAATTTGCTGGATTCCGACGCATTTCATGATGGATTGAATGACTGGCTTCTGGATGTAAGGTACTGACGGTTTACTTTGCGCACAGATGCGGGACGTCCTCCAAACCGAAGAACTCGTAATCCCCTCCGACGTTACTGTCACTATCAAATCTCGCCTCATCACCGTCACCGGCCCACGGGGAACCTTGACGAAGAACGTCCGCCATGTCAACATGGATATCCGACTTATCAAGGGCAGCAAGGATCAAGTCTCCCTCGCAGTATGGCAAGGTGGCCGCAAGCACGTCGCTTGCCTACGGACGATCAAGTCCCTCATCAACAACATGATCACCGGTGTCACCAAGGTCGATATCTATCTGAACAACATCATGCAGGTCAGACGCTAAATGGTGTCTTCATTTATAGGGCTTCCTCTACAAAATGCGTGCCGTATACGCCCATTTCCCTATCAACTGCATCATACAAGACGATGGAAAGACCGTCGAAATCCGTAATTTCTTGGGTGAAAAGGTATGTTCATCACCGTTCAATATACCATTTATTTGATCATTAATCTAATCCTTCAGGCCGTACGTCACGTAAGCATGTTGGACGGTGTTGTCATTTCCGAGTCAAAAGCGCAAAAGGATGAGCTCATTCTCGAGGGCAACGATATCGACAACGTCTCTCAATCAGGTGAATAATCCACTCTACTTCTCATGCAAGTTTGTTGACCGTCTCTTGCAGCCGCATCCATCCAGGGTATTTGCCGCGTACGAAACAAGGATATCCGTAAATTCTTGGACGGTATCTATGTGTCGGATAAGGGGACGATTGAGGTCACTGAGTAAACGATGGTGTAAACGCTTGGTTTTTTCGATTATGATAGCAAGCCTATGTCGTATGACATTGCTCCCGCTCAACATGCATGCTATTTGAAACTGCAATTCGACGATCCGTCTATATTTCAACAAGCTACCGAATGAAAGGTACCTTCGTCCCCACGCGTCTGCGATAATTGATGTACTCATCGCCAAAGAATTTGATCAACAATCCCTCTTCGCCTGTGATAGTAGAAGTTTAGTAGAGTCACACTTCCGCTAGGATTACAACTACCTCGAATGCGAGCTTCGAAGAATCTATAAAGCAGGGCAGCGTAGAGGGTGAAAGTAATAGGGTTCTGTAGGACAAGTTGGGTGCCCAGGGCCCAGTAAACGAACCCTGCATACGAAGGGTGTCGAGACCAACTACACAAAATCTCGGTGAACGTTCGGCGTCGATAATAAGGGTCACTCACGCATAAATACCGTCTGTGACGAGCTCGTGCTGATCGCGCTTGCGATATGCCACAGCATGAGAGAAATTGGTACTGGCATGTATCATCGCAGCTGATCTCACTACTTGTCCCAATGCAACGAAGAACATGCCTAGCGATGGATATCAGAAAGGTCCAGTGGAGGGATGGTCGGGAAACTTCGCACCTATCAACGAAATGTATGGGAATCCCTTCCAAGATGGCTTGAAATAGAGTGTAATAAGGTATTCCGTCAATGCAGTTCCATTCGCTATGTGGTATTCACGGCCGTTGTCGAGCAAGAAGGCTGGAAATATCGGTGAGTAGGAGATACAGCGATGGAACGTCGAATACGCACAATCCACGCTGCATTTCTCGAAGTTCCAGCCAGCTGTGACGGCAAATTCGGCCCAATGAAAGAGTGACCAGGCGGCGACAAAGAAACCAAGCTGGTAGTTGGCGAACCACAAGGATGATCCAGAGGATATTGCGCTTATTGCACCGAAGCAGAAGAGTGTCCCCAGCAAAAAGGAAATGACAGAGGCGGCCAAAGGCGTATTAGGGATGTTTCCATGAGGGCGAACAGTGGCGGAGTTGGGGACTGTTTCGAGAGGATGGCGCATCATTGTCCTTTGGCGAAGACGTTCTTCGAAGCCATCACGATCTCCCCCGTTGGCGTTGGTGGTGGTCATGGCAGTGAGTGAGAGAAGAATAAAGATAGGTTGCACTGCATTTGAAGGGCTCGTTTTGTCTCAATGCGAACAATATCAATGAAGTTTGCTGTACGGTTGTTTGGCAAGTTGCCGGCGACTGAGCTTCTCGGCGATATCCTTCGTAGAATCATAACGTTCGTACAAAGTCAAACTTCACAATGCCTTTTCATGCCCGGAATGCGTACTATTTGCGAATATCCCAAAAGCATGTTCTCCCTCTGTATGTCAGTCATCGTCTGCTTACATGGTAATCTCAAGTTAACAACGAATCAGGTATACCTAGATGAACGTCACTTGGACTGGATGTCCGACTTGGTACTCCAGCATGTTATTGCCGACTTGAGACCCAGGTTCGTGATGCTATCTTTACGACCCTTGAATACGTACTGACAATGTTATCGAACAGGATATTGGAGAAATTACGGATGGAATCCGACAACAAGAAGTCAACAGGTGGCAAGGGTACCGTCGACACGCACCGCGGCGGTACGTTATCTATGGACGCTGTATAGTGCTAGTGCTAGCGGCGAATGACTACTATCGACTAGACAATTACCAATTCTGTTATTTCCTTAGAAAAACAGAGCCTCATTCTGTCATCATGAAGGTATACCGGGTTTGATGTGGAGTGCGTACGACTGACGGAAACTCGTATTTTCAGAATCGTCTTTTCAAAGCTGCTCCTTCCCGACAGAAGGTGACGGGGCCTCCTAGTATGCCGCAACCAAAGGCTGGTCCGAAGTCACGTCGTAGAAAACGCGCCGAGACGTCTCCCCCACACTCTCAGGACCCACCTATCGAGAAACAGCGCAGCAAACGCGTTAAACCAACAATACCTCCTGAAGACCTTACTATGGATTCTCCCGATGAAAGCGACCACGACGATCAGGACGCAGGGGACTACCGTCCATCTTCGGACAGTTTGGATGAAGATCTGATCCCGACGAATAGAATGGCAAAGCGCAAGAAGCTCAAGCCCGCCAAACGCAAACGAGACGACGCTATGGATGAAGACGAGGCAGAACCGGTTCAAGCTGAACCCGAAGTTACCCTTGCTATTGAAGAGGATGAAGAGAAGCCGAAGCCAATACTAGATCTCAAATATCATGGGTTCAATATTTTCGGGCTTTGTCTATGTGTAGTGGTTGAGCCTTGGCCCCACTTCCAATATTCCATGGCTGGGCGTGCTCCTTCCATAGCACCCGTCTTCCAGCGGCAGAACGAAACATTAGCTGGACCATCCTCACTACGACAAGGCACGCCTTTGTTCTTGCCCGATGATCCAGAGCAAGATGAGATTACCCCTCGAACCCGAGAACCGCGACCTCACCCACTATTCAGTGAGATGACATCCTTCGACGACGAGGATGATAATGGTGGTGGAGGGATGATGGCGTTTAGTCAAGTGCTAACTTCCACCGGCGATTATCGAGGTGGAATGGACGATGACGAGAACATGGCAGACGTATTATTTGGAGATGCGGATGAGCAGAGAGAAATATGAATTAATATGGAAGCAACTTCTGTACTCTACTGTACTTGGGAACTGTTTAGCGCACTTTCAATCATGCACGTCCAATTTCTTTGAGTATCTCCATCTTCCTGAGGTCTGAAACCTCTCTGAAACCTGCATTGGTCATTTCAAAAGTACCATAGCCTCCCGAGAGGGCGCGAAGTCTCTGAGAATAGTCCAGTTGCCGGCTTAAAGGTGCAACTCCTTGGACAGTTCTCCTTAACCGAGGGGTATCGACACTCCCCGAGCTTCCACTAGCTGACGGCGAAAGCGAGCTAGGAGGAATATAGACCCCGTCCGCTTTGTACCCGCCGAATTCTTCGACAGAAATACCATCACCGAGATCCTGGACTTCGCCGCCATGTTCGGTGAGGTCTTTGATCACTTTCCCCAGGCTATTTTCCTCGACGGAGGTCTTGAGGAAGACGTACGGCTCGAGGATAGGACCCATACCCACATCCCGAATAAGGCCGCGCAGAATACTAGCACTTGCGCCAGCAAGCAGTGACGGTGAAGCACCGGCAGGAAATTCGTAGTCTTTGATTTGGATCCGAGCCCCGGTAAGAGAGAGCGATGTGTGAGGGGAATTACTGAGGACCGTAGCTAACCCAGATGCTATATAGGTACTTGGTTCTTTACTTGCCGAGTCTCCCGGATGAAGGAGAAGTCCAGCGGCGTCCACAACGACGTTGCCGTTCCAAAATGAATCGCGCTGTTCGTCTTCTCCGAGAGGGCGTAATGAAAGCGACATGGTAACTGCAACAGGAGCGCTCCCCGATTCGGGCTTCCATGTGTTTGTGACAACACCTTCAGGCGCTTTTGGCCCCAATCCCTCCCGGTAGCTAACGCGCCGTTGGCCGAACTCGAACTGCACGTTCCATTCATCTCGCAAACGGCGTTCAACAATTTCAAGATGCAGTGCGCCGAGTCCATGCACGAGGATTTGCCCTTCTCGATGCTCGAGATCGACGCGTACGGAGGGGTCCGTTCGCTCTAACTGGAGTAGAGCTTCTTGAACGGGGGCAAGATCCGCGAAGGAATGAGGAATGACGGATGCTGAAATGACTGCCGGAGGTGGGACGATATCGACTAGTAGAGAAGTACCAATTTTACTCTTTACTTTTGCTGAGGATACCAGAGTGTCTCCGGTGCGAGTGTTCTTAAAGCCTAATATAACGCCAACTGAGCCAAATGGTAGCTCTTCGACTTCTTCCGTCCTGTTGGCATACAGCAGGAGTACCTTCATTACGCGTTCCTTCGTATTGCGCGTAGCATTGTAAATGGTGTCACCGCGCTTTAGGGTGCCTATGAAAGGGCAATCGAATGAACACCATTTGCATTCAGTTATTTGTCACTCACCAGAGTATACTCTGACAAAAGTCATCCAACCTTGCCGCTTGTCCCAGGTGACTTTCCACGCCAGTAGTTGCGTCGGAGTATTTCGCACTTGTGCTTCATGTTTAATGTCTAGAGGACATGCCAAAAGCTCGCCCATGTAATCCATAAGAAGATCTGTGCCTATGTGCTTCATCGCCGACCCGCAGAACACCGGCAAGATCTCATTCTTCAACGTCGCAGCTCGAAGATGGGGAATGATGTCAGGGGAGTCAAGTGACAAATAGGATGAGTCTTCCTCTGAAGATAATAAGGTGTCCATCAGTTCCTCGGAGTGCATTGACAGGCTCTCCAAGAGTTGGGTGCGAGCGGGAAGAACGGCATTAAGTACAGGATGATCTGGAGGGAATATGTTGGAAGTGGCAAGCCCGTCTGGATCACGAGGAAGTGGTGAAACGTCGAAGTTCCCTTCCGTGTCCCATTTCCACATCTCCCACTTTACGAGGTCGATGATACCTTCAATGCCAGCTTCGGCCTGAGCATATGCAGGAGGGTTGAACGAAGCGATGGGGAGAGTGAGGGCCGTAGGACGAGGATGGAGACCATGAGCGAGCAGGGACTGTATGGATGATCTAAAGGATGCGCCTGGTCGGTCCAGTTTATTCAAGAATATCATCCGCGAAGGCACGCCATATCTTACAGGAGAGTCCCTAAGTTGGATGGTGAGATACCACAAGTGAACGACATACCGATCTAATTGTCTCCACACTCCTTTCGTTTGCGATTCCACGCCCTCGACAGAATCAATCAATACCACAGCACCATCAACGACTCTACTTGCACATTCCACTTCCATCCCAAAGTCGGCATGTCCTGGCGTGTCGACAAGGTTGAAGTTCCAGTCTTTCCATTTCACAGGAATACTGGCTGACTGGATGGTGATTCCGCGTTCGCGTTCAGCGGGCAAGAAATCCGTCGTAGTGCTCCCGGTGTCTACCGTCCCCGGAGATGCGACATAGCCAGACTTCAGAAGTATAGACTCGGTCAAGGTTGTCTTCCCAGAATCTAATCAATAACTCAGGACAAGACGAACAGTGCGTAGAGGACTGACTGACCGATATGTGCTACCAGAGCTAGATTTCGGATTTTAGTTGGGTCTTGTTGGTGACCCAAGCAAGCGGCATTTGCTGCTGTTGTATACCCTCTGCAAACATGCGGCGTGGATTTAGGCAATAGCGAGCGACAGGAGTTGGCTCTGCATACCCAACTCGCCAACTGCATGAGAACTCGGAGTCTCGGTCGGAAAGAGTCGTCCGTCGATCACAACTCTTCCGAATATGGTAGCTGCTATAAAGCGAATAGGAGGTTGCCACTCGGCCTCGCGCCTCCAGTTCTTTCATCGTTCCATGTTTACGAGTCAGCAATTTGCAGATTCCACCGCCTCCAGTACGTCTTATGTCTAGGGAAACGCGATTGCAGATTAAGAAGGTCGACTGAAGCAGGCGGCTGCG
Source organism: Pleurotus eryngii var. eryngii (assembly GCA_029467805.1). NCBI lineage: Eukaryota > Fungi > Basidiomycota > Agaricomycetes > Agaricales > Pleurotaceae > Pleurotus > Pleurotus eryngii. The sequence continues at coordinate 2,526,913 of SZVJ01000009.1, read as the reverse complement.
GGTCAAGCTACTTGCACGCCACCCTTGAACGCATCGATCAACTCTCGAATAATGTGTTCAGCGCGACGGTACGGGAAATCCCTCTTGTATCCAGTCTCTTTGAACTGAAATATATATCAGGATAGCAAACGCTACCTGGTTGTTGATACGAATATCCTATTGAGCCACTTGGACGCGTTACAAGACTTCGTGGAAGATGTTCAGCATCTGAGTCTGAGCCAGGATGTCGCCGTAGTTATTCCTGGCGCCGTGATTGGAGAGCTTGACGGGTATGTCCCTTGTCTTCTCAAATTCTTTGGAAGTTGTTTTAACCTTCGCACAAAGACAGAAGAATCGTGACGGACTTGCTTGGTTCGCCCGTCGCGCCTCCGCTTGGATCCTCAGCAAGGTACGTGAACGCGACGTGGTTAGAGGCCAGGCGGACGAGGAGACGTGTAAATCGTCGGAAAACTGGAAGAAATCATCGCCAGAGGACTATGAACAAGTGCGTGAGCCTGAATCAGACCTTATCCTCCACGTCTAAGCTATTGTCAGGAACAAGGTCTGGACTGGGGTCAGCTGAACGACCGCCTTATCCTCGACTGCTGCCAATACTTTCGCAATATTGCCGGGCGATCCGTCGTACTCTGTAGTGCCGATAACAATCTTTGCCTTCAGTGTGAATCAGCCAGTCAGTTCATGATTGACTCAGTATGCTATAGCCGCCTGACAACGATTTGGGTTGATTTAGGTATTCCAAGTATAACACCTTCACAATACTTTAGCAGTCGTGAGATTGCAACAACTATATTCAGCGACCGTGTCGATATTCATCAGTTTCGGCCACGCTTTCGCCGTAACAGACCTGCCTACTCCAATCCGGCGGCTGATCCACCTCGCCAACTGAAAATCCATCAGGATGAAAATATGGACATGGACATCGATGAGGAAGGATCTATGGTTGACTACAGCATGCCCAGCCACCCGCTGGACTTGTTGCATATTCAAATCTGCGAGCACTTTTCAACGCTGCTTGTCGAGCTTGTTACACGCGTTGGAGGGGACGAGATTCGGCAGGCACAAACAGGCGGTGCCGCCCAATCACGGTATGCGCCCGCGTGGACAAAGAATCTCAATCCCTTATCGCACTGGGCGCCGTCAGAATGCTTGGAATACCTCAATGATAAAAAGCGGATAAAGCCGACATCTCCACCAATCGATGTGTTCCTAACCAAGAAATCCGTCAAGCCTTCCACGTCAATTGGTGCCCATAGAGCGAACCCCGCAAGACGAGGGCAGGACTGGTCAACACGGGACTGGGAAATTGCACTCACTGGTTTGCAAACCCTTGGCAGCGCCTGGGGAGAAGGATCTTTCGAGGAGTCGCTTGCCGTGCTAGCGCCTCATCTAAATCAAGTCTTTTCCCAGCGTATGCGGCCAACAGGAATATGAAACCGGCCATGCATAGTGGTCTACAGCATTGTTGCACTGATATATCTCCGTTGCGGGCTCCTAATTATAATCTGTACCTTTGTATGCCTTAGATGGCAGTACACGAGCTGCGCGAGCTGCGGACTCGACTTCCCCATGTCATCTTATCGATTCAAGGAGAACATAACGGCATCTATGCACTCCCCGTACTTAAAGGGCCGAGTTGCATAACAGGAAATTCGTAACGGAGAGCACGTGATCCGCCGAGAAAACCAGGTAGTTGATGCCCCAAATTGATTGCGCCCAGCCTCTCTCTCTCCCGCCCTTCCTTATCATCCACCACCATGGCGCGGAAGAGAGCCCTCTACGTTTCCCTTTCAATTCTCGCCCTTTTCCTCACGGGGACTGTCATTGTTCTCTCCTCAGTCACATACTACCTCGCCATTGACCCCAGCCTCTATCTTTCAGACCTCGAAGTTCCCATATTGGACAGCACCACGCGGTGGAACGCCTCAGACCATGGGCAAGTCGAGCGTATCCCCAGAATTATTCACCAGACGTGGAAATCAGAGACGCTACCTGAAAAGTGGAAAGAGGTTTCGCAAGGCTGTCGTGACATGATGCCTGATTAGTATGTTCTCAATGGCCTTTTTGATTTCCCTGTCGCTGATCAATGAAAACCCTTTCTCCTCGTGTAGCGAGTACATGCTCTGGACGGATGAAGGCTCGCGCGACTTCATTGCCGAGCACTACCCATGGTTCCTCGACACCTTCGACGCCTACCCTTATGTCATTCAACGCGCAGACGCCATACGCTATTTCGTACTCCATAAGTACGGCGGGATATATATAGATCTGGACATTGGTTGTCTTCGACCAATGGACCCTCTCCTCGTCTATCCAGTCATATTGCCGAAAACTATCCCGGTTGGTGTCTCGAACGACCTCATGTTTGCAGAGCAGGGTCATCCATTCATGGAGCAAACTATCCACAACCTCGTCACCTTTGACCACTCATGGGTGCTCAACTATCCCACCGTCATGTTTTCCACGGGCCCTATGTTCCTATCCGCGCAGTATGGGATATACACATCGTCACATCCTAGCGGGCAGGTACGCATCCTCCCTAAGTCACTGTATGGGAAGAACGCAAAGGAAGGAGAGGCACCGCACTCCTTCTTTTCACATTACTACGGCAGCAGCTGGCATGCAGATGACGCGGCTTTTATAGCATTCCTTGGGATGTGGGGCAAAGCATTAATGTGGATTGGACTGGTGATCTTGGTGATTGGCCTCATCAAACTTGCATTACCTGGCAGCAAGCAGCGCAAGTATAGCCTTCGACGGATTGGTGGTTATGATGTCCTTCTCCCTCGTTGGACGCAACGATCCGGGCGATGGTATCTCGACCTAGGCTTATTCTCGTTACCGGCGTCCGCTACATCGACGCAGCAGAATTCGCCGAACTTATCTCTATCGCAGTCCCCTGTGGATGGTCCTATCCTTCATTTGCCCTTTGACGTTCCTTCCCCATCACCGTCTGATATCTCCTCCGCCGAGAGCTCGCCGAATTCCATATCTGATGCTGTGCGTCGGCTGCGGAATCGTATTTCTCATATGACTGGTGTACGTGAAGAACCGCCTCGCACGCCTATACGTCCTCGTAGACCGCGAAGCCGAGGCTTCTTGTTCTTCGTGCCAGCTATCTTCAGAGAATCATCGGACGTCGAGCTTATGCACACCGTCGGTTCCCAAGACCCTGAGGCTGCAGCCCCTCTGCTCAACCCTTCAGTGTCTCGCTCGGTGTCACGCACGGCATCGCCACCTCGATGGCCGCCAGAGAAGCAACGATATGCTGCTGACTTCGAAAGAGCTGGACTCGATGTAGAGGAAAGTTTGCCGCAATATAGCCAACACACGCCGGATACCTCCATCCTCGTAGACCATCACGATACCCATCTACGGCCCACATCGCGGAGTGCGTCACGGAACGCGTCTCGAGTTCGTGACTCGTAGATGCCCCATGACAATGAACATTTGGGCTCCTGTTTGACTTATTCATGGTGATATCTATCATTCAGGAACAATGTTTCATCTTCGTTCAGTCAAAGACACTGTTTCGATACCCCTTTACTCGTACATCTGGCGTGTCCTGACTCCGAAAGAAAGGCCTGCACGTACAATGGGCTCAACATATTTATACAGTGATTCTCCGTAAACAGCCTAATATAATGCTTTATTTAAATAATAAAAGATTGCGGAATGGATCTATGTTCGACCTTCTTAGCTTTGTTCTAAGGCTTCCTTGGTTTTTTTACTGCGATTCGCTTCATCCCAGCGGACAGTGCAAACATGGCTACTGCGGATACTGTGTACGTGTATGCCGGGCCGAAAGTCCAGTACGCTGCGCAAGCTGCGGAAGGTCAAATATCAGCGGTTATACTCCCGTAATGAAGGCACCATACCTATGATTGGCCCCATGGCGCGTCCAAGCTGGCCGGATGAACGGAACTGCCCCAAGGCCTTCCCTTTAGCTAGACTCGGATGTTCTTCCACGGATTTGCCTGTTACGGAGTCGGAGCCACCTTCGTCACATTGCAATGACGCAAACGCAGTCAAGGAGTTTACTACTGTCGCACTGGTAAACGCCATGCAGACTGCTGCCCCTTGGAGGAAACGTGTGGCTAGCACGAGGTTGCTGGTTGCGTATATGGGGACCAGGGCGAGTAGGGCGAGACCGAGAGTGCAGGAGGAAACACCTCGGCGTGCCATCACGCCCTCGCCAATCTTGGCCGTTGCGCGGCGTACATAGCCTCCTTGGAGAAAGGCGCTCATGATACCAATGGACCCAATGAGGGCACCATTCTGCTTGTTATTCCAGTCGAACACTATTATTCCAAAAGTATAAGTCAGAGCGTGTGGTTGAATGGAATGCTACTCACGATCGAACGTTAGGAATGTTAGTGTGAACTCTACGCCTGAGAATATACTCAAGAACAAGAAATGGAAGTAGCGAAGTGTTTTCAGGAGACGAAGACGCTCGGACACAGTAGCCTTTTTCACTGGAGGTTTAGGGAGTCCATTTGTCGCACTAGTCTTGCCGTTGGCCTTACCATTCGCCGAGCCGTTAGTCACTTCATCTGCTTTGGGGGCTTTACCGCGAGTCTCAGGGAGTGCATATGCCAGGAAAGCGGTTTCAGCGACTAGTAAAACCAGGGTCAAGAGCGCGGGTGCGGCGTATATGTTGTATTCCATTCCCCATGTATTCATGGATGAAGGAATGGGTCGCGATGCAAAGTACGCTCCAATGGGAGGGCCAATGCAAAAGCATATGGCAAAGGCGATGCCAACATGAGCAAGAGCCTTGGAACGGTTAGCTGGGGTCGTCACGTCCGATAGAATGGCACTATACCAAGTCAGAGAGTTATGCCATGGACAGGCGAGCAACTTACATGGCTAGCTGAACATTCCCTTCGCTTAAACCGCCAATAACCCTTGATAGCGTGTAAGATGCAAAAGACGTTGATTGAATCCATCTGTAAGATATCGTCAGCTCCCGGTACGTGCGGCAGTGGAAGAGACTAGACAGACACTAGTGCTGATAGTATGTTCCCAATCATCGTTAAAAGCAGTATTCGTTTACGCCCATACTTGTCGGAGAGTGATCCAATCTTCGGCGAGACAAAGAACTGGAGGGTTCTAGAGGTATGAAATTAGCAGGCATGCACTAATCGGTTTTGTGGATGGACTCACGAAAAGACGGAACCCATCAGACCGCCTAACCAGACCGTCAGTGAATGCTATAGCTACATGGCTAGCAACGAGCTCACCCAGCAGAACCACGTCCCATTTCTGCGAATGAACACCAGAGCTGTAGAACAGGCTCCGTATCGACGAGACGGTTCGCAATGTCCGTGACAAAAGTCCGTTAGGCTCCGAGCTTTCTCGCTATTCCCGCTCATCAGCTAAAATAACCGGGATGATCGCGCGTACGGGACGTACTAGTGTGTACCATTCAATTAGTCGCGGAAATAGTGGCAATGGGATGGTGAAAGCAAAAAGATCGAGGATGAGCGATAGAAACACGATTGTTTCCACCTTGGCCATCGTTGCGGCGGAATTGAAAGTTCGGGGTGCACGCTCGCCTCGCGGTCAAGAACTTTGTACTCGGGATCAAGGATAAAGCGGGGGGAGAGAATTTCTGTGAACGAACGACGTGTCTTTTACGTGGAGAGGAGGTATTGATGCCCTCGAAACATATCTAGACTTTATAATTTTCCGTTGCTTTCGTGCGATGAACGGGTGTGAGATCAGCAACCGGCGCAACGTCTCAATTACAACTCTAAAATCACCCAGGCAGAAGCCGATGTGAGTACAATACAGTACATTCTCCAAGGCGCATGCCTGTCAAGTTTTTAAACACATCCCGTCGCGCTCTCAGCACGCTCGGAACCGTTCGTACACCCGGGTTCCCGGAGGTTTTCATTCACAGGAACGTTTAACCGCAACCAATCCCATTTCCTTTATTCCACACCAGCATCCTCGTTCGATTCTTCTTCCACTACTTGGGTTCCTTTGTACTTTTGGTCCTCGGAGACTTGCGTAAGACTGATCTGCATGTGCGAGCTGGTGTCGGTCTTGGTGACTTCACGCAGCGCCATAGTCGCGTATGCTGCTGTCCCCAGGGTTAATTTGATTTGGAGAGCTAGGAATTTACCGTCGGGGGTCACGACCGGGGGATCAAAGCCCAGGAGTTTGTCTTCGTCGGCTTGCGCTAGCGGCACGTCAGGATCAGTGTATCGCAGCGTGGTCCACGTCAACTCCTTGGGAAGGTGAAGTATTTTGCGATAGGAGCCAAAGAGCGTATATTCCCTGCGAAGGACACTCAGAAAGACCGATGAATGTCAGGAAAGTGCACCCACTTTTGTTTCCGGACAAAGTTATCAGGATCAAGACCGTCTAACCGTAAGTATTGGCGATACTTTTCCCCAAGTTCCCCTCCGGGGTAAGCGACGTCGGTACCTGGTAAAGGCATGATAATATCGAAGATTGAATATTTATCAAGGTCCTCTTCGGCCAGGATTTTAATTTTTGGTGGGACGAATGGTTTCTTGCTCTTTTTGCCTGAATGAGATGTCTCTGGAAAAGATCAATGGAGAGACGCAGGGATGCGGCATCAGCACACACCCGCTTCTGCCGTATCATTTCGCTCCTCGTCGTCTACCTCCATATTGTCTGGGTCTGGCGTCTCCTGAGTAGCCTCCATGATTAGGTCACCAACAACTGGCTTATCGGGACCATAGGTGCGAATTCTTTCCGACACTATGGCATTCCACACATACGACTGGTATGCATGGACGTACATCAGGCGGAGATTCCTAGGTATCTGCAGTAAATCAATCAACTTTATACGAAGGCAACGAATCAGCAAGAACATACGGTACTGAGAGCTCCCATGGCATTGCGAGTGTCCCCCTTTTGCTTCTTGTAGCTCTCAAGAATACACCTTTCAGCAACTACGCGACGTGGCATCATTTCGAGAGCTTTATCTAAATCTCCGTCAACGAGCCAGGCATCTCTGGCCGCAGCAACGTCAGGATGTTCGCCTGGCCGTTTGCGTAAGATCAAAGAGATTGCCTTTTGCCACTCTGCCTTCAGAATAGCTAGTCCAATGGCGTGTGTTGGGACAGAAGCGGTTCCGAAACGCTGCATGCCTAGAGACAAGGTTATAACAGAAGATGATAATATCTAAAGAAATTCACCATAGTAGTTAATGAAGCCTTTATTTTTGATTGTATTCAACGCCTTGTCGATGGTTTCCGTCGAATCGACTTGGACATTCCTAGCATTCGCTGGTAAGTGCCTCAACTGCACATAAAGTAGAGGCACGGCTGACCTCAATGTTATCACGAACGCATTGCCCTTCAGCATGCCTAGCTCTAGACCGGCTTTGCGATAGTTGAAATCCGTGATTCGTACCCCTCGATCTCCTCTTTTCTTCAAAGCCTCATCCACGGATTTCCGACCACTGATTCCATTAGCCAACTTGAACACATCTTCGACTGTCTTGTTATTCCTTTTCAAAGAAACGCGCTGGACGGTGACACCTCGCTTATCCTTGGTACCAGCGACAGCTAGGTCTCTGATGTTGACATGGAGGGTACGTGCTAAGTAACCCAGAGCATCTTGTGTATCCCTATTCGTCTTTTGCATGCTGAAGTGGATGTATGGCGGATATGTGTTTCGACCTGCGTGAGGTTAGCGGTCTCCTGGTAGTAGGGTCATGGTGATGTTACCTCCCCCGCGTCCACCACCGCTACTGCTACCTCCACCTCCCCCACTTCCACGCCCTCCTCGAGCCCATTTGATGACTATACTCGCTCCTTCGTCAATCGCAGGACCAGACTCTGTCTCCAGTTTCCCTTGGAACAGTTGTCGGATTTTTTGGTGAAATTCAGTCCGTGTACTTTTTGATTCAATGGGCTAAGGATATCACCAAAATGATTAGATTGATTTATTGCAATGCAAGTAGTGCGACATGAAAAGGTACAAACATCCGACGTAACCTGCCTAGTATCCGCCTGGCTATTGCGACCACCACGTCCGCCACCACGTCCGCCTCTGCCTCCGCGACCACCACGAGTTTTGCCTCGCTTGTCCTTGGCTTGTGCTTCTTGCTCCACTTCACCGAGCTGCGGGGCGGCTTGAGGAGCGCTGGAGGTCGCGTCTCCGGTCTTGGATTGCCGGCCTCCCCATCCACTATCGCTAACTTTGGGGGGCGTCGGGCCTTCTAGGAACATGGTCTTGAGCTTCGATATGGCATCTTCAGAAAGGAAGGGGGCTAGTGCAACGTTGTTGCTTTCAGGCCAGGGCTCAGCAGGTTCAGCGACAGTAGGAGCGGCCTCTTCTGGAACCGGAGCATCGCTCGCTACAACATCAGCGCCCGAGGATTCCGCACCACCGGCTGGAACTGGAGCATCAGTGGTGTCCATTGCATCGGCAACATTCGCAGCCTCTGGAGCGACGGTCGATTTGGGAGTTTTGGATGATGAGTCTGGCATCGCCAGAGACTTTAGGTGTATGACCTTGGAATCTTGATCTACTTCAAACACCAAGAAGTCCGTAAACCTGTTGAGCAGTCACTCGGTAACGACTGCAGCAGTATTCTCGTAACAGAATCAAGGCTCACCTCTGTTTTATAATCCCCTCGATCTGGGAGACTCCGCGACCGACGTATTCTGAGATCCCTACATCAGTCTCTCTGAACTTGTATCCAGAGCCGTCTTCAGCCTTCTCAGGTCGAGGTACGCCTAGGAGAACGTGGCTTGGGGGTAGAATGTCGTCGGCATGCCCATCTTTGGGCGGGGGAGTATCTGTCGTGACTTCGGGATCGGATTCCTTGGAAGGGGGACGTATATTCTAGAGCATCCTCTAATCTAGCACGTTTTGAGGCGCGTTCAAGACTCTCCGCTTCGATTTCGTGTTTGAGTGACATGATCAAAGTTATTTTGCGAGATGGCAAGATCATGCGCCAGACTGCTCTTGGGTTCGAAGCATCACCATCTCGAGGTTTCCCACGGTTGACTCCCAGTTCTCGAGGCTCATCGTCGGCCACGCACAGGCTTCCAATACCTCTCTTGCACTACGACAAGGGAAGGCAGCACGGTCTCCTACCAGGGGGTGCTCCTTCTTTAAGGAGCTTACATGAAGTTCACGCCCTCTGAGTCCTGGAAGGACTATAGACTTCCCGGTGTCGGTGCTCCCTTGGTAAAGGAGCTTAAAGTGGGTGGTGTATCCTGCTTGAAACTTCCTTCGCTATACCTCTATGTCCAACACTACCCGATCAACCATTATCATACCCACCGTCCTTGCCCGCCTCGGGAACTGCTCCAAACACGGCCCAACCCCAACCTGCCCAACCCAACCCATATCAACTGGGTGCAACGTTAATTCGTTGTACTCAACCCACCGCGTCTTAGTAGCTTTAGCGTACTTGTTGCGGTATATAAATGCAGACATTAATAAAAATAAAAATAAAAGGCAAGATCACGTGCTTAGTAGATGTTAGATTTCACAGCCCCTGTCTTTCACTAAAACCCCGGAGCCATGTCGAAGGTTCATCCACTTCCCGAAGGCACCTACTTTCAACCATCATGAGCTCAAAGGGCATCCAGGCATTGTCCTATGTCCGAAGGGCTGACAATTACACCAATCCTGCTGCGAAGGAATTGCTTCTCACCATGGAACGCAAGAAGTCCAACCTTTCCGTCAGCGTGGATGTGACGAAATCAAGAGATTTCCTGGCAATCATCGACGCTGTAGGGCCATATGCCTGTTTAATCAAGGTAAACCGACCTCATTTGTTGCACAATACTCGGGATCTGATGCCCAGATCTGCGAAAGACTCATGTTGATATACTTGAAGATTTTGACTTTACGTTGATTGAAAGCTTGCAAGCTTTGAGCAAAAACATGACTTCATGATCTTCGAGGACAGAAAGTTTGCAGACATAGGTGCCACTCTTCGTAGCTCAACTTGAATCGCCGTTCACACCGCTTGTAGGAAACACCGTTGCGTTACAGTATTCAAGTGGCGTGCATCGCATCGCGAGTTGGTCGCAGATCACGAATGCCCACTCAGTCCCTGGTCCATCCATCGTCGCAGGGCTTTCTTCAGTAGGCTTACCCCTCGGACGGGGTCTCCTCCTCTTGGCAGAAATGAGCACGGCGGGAAACCTTGCTGTGGGCCAATACACAGAAGAGACTTATCAGATGGCTCGCGATCACCGGGACTTCGTAATCGGGTTCATTGGACAAAGACGCCCATCTGGCGAGGGAGATGAGGATTTCCTAGTCCTGACACCCGGAGTAGGATTGGATGTGAAGGCAGATGGTATGGGGCAGCAGTACAGAACGCCTCGCGAAGTCATCTTGGAATCAGGTTGCGATGTGATTATTGTAGGACGAGGGATATATGGGAAAGATTACAGCTTGACTGAAGCCATCGCTCAGCAAGCGGAGAGGTACCGGGAATCGGGTGGAGCGCATACTTAGAAAGGTGTAAATCGTAATTGATCCATTACACCCCTGCAAACTAGAAAAGCGTATATCTGCACAGACAGTCTATCGGCCACTTCAGGCTTTTGTCGTAGAAGAAAGGAATATAACGTACAAAGAGTGGTTTCCGCGTAACCCGCCCTATTGATTTGGTTCGTATTGTACACATGGCGCAGCTCAATCATCGATATCGAAGACATCTTCATTATCTTGTTTCGACCGTGAAGTGGACGAAACCTTGTAAAGCTGATCTATCTGGTTTGTTGGCGCTTTTTGTATCACACCTAAGTCTCGAACATTAGGACAATGTCTTCGGGGCAAGGGGACACATACCGGCGCGTGAAAGTCTCCATTCTAGTTGCGCTGTATCGAAGCTATCATTGTTCCCGAGCTCTTCAAAGCCGACCAACCTGATGACGGATAGATCTCAGTGGGTGGCCCTTCTAGTTTCTGATGGACGACGAACCTATCCTTGGTGACACCATCCATGAAGCATATCACGCACGGCAGGACCTTGATAGCCAGCTTCTCCACTAGCCAAGGAACGTTCTCAACGAATACACGCATAAATCGCGTCCCATAGTACTTCGGGGCGAGTTTCTATCCAATTCGCAACGTGAGATGTTGGAGATGAACTTGGAAGATGGGAGATGATGACATACTGCAAGGTGCTTGTCCATAATTTGGCAACGCTTGAAATTGCTATGATAGAAGTGGATCACGCATCGTTGCTCCTTCCTGAAGGATGGGAAGGTTGGTCAGTCATTCCACGACATTGAGGTATGAATCACAAACTCACGCACTCGCTCGAATGACTTCCTTCTCGTCTGTGATCTCCGTATACTCCCCATGTCGACTCTGTTGCATCTCCTTCTTCCTCTCCAACCTGTATACGATCAGATTGTTCAGAGATGTCGTGAACGAGGTAATGAACAGATCGCGCACTCCAGCTTCAACAAAGCCAAGCCCTGCTGTCGTATCGCTGGGTTGGAGTCGTTCTCAATTTCTGCCTGGAGTTCGTCGAAGATGGCATCATCGTCGTCTTCCTCCTCCTCATGGCGTTTGCTAGTGGAGCGAGTATTTGGGGCAACTAGCCTTGCTGCTAAGGATAAAGCTTTGGGATTTCTGGGGGAATCGTGATATCAGCGTCGGCTCAGTGACTATACGTCGCGCTCACTGTTCCATGGCGATCCGGTCGAAGGGGTAATGACTGAATGAGTCGTGGGAGTTCACAAATGAGGCTTAGTCGGTTATTTTGTAAACTTGGCACGTCCAAACGTTAACGATGGACACGAAATACCACACCCCTATCTCTTCAAGCCCATTATCTGCATATCCCGAAAAGGCAAATGACATGATCTTAATCCACCTACGATGGAGTTAGATATCTCCCTCTCAATTCACAGTCATCATGAAATTAGTTAACAAACACGTCGACAAGCATGGGGAGGTGAGTGCAACCTGTTTTTCCGGCTTGACGTTGCCTCATTATCCTATCAGGGACATGTTACCCTTCGCCCAGAGGACGACGAAGATATGTGGCATTTATATAACCTCATCCAACAAGGGGACTCTGTAAGAGCTCCAGCTATAAGGTGGCATCAATATTTGTGCTGTTATCCTAACTTTTTTCTGACTGCGGACTTAGACGTGTGCAGACAGTGTCTGCTACCGGATCCACCGACTCACATCGGGTTCGACTTAACCTAGCGCTACAAGTCGACAAAGTAGAGTTCTCTTCCTCTGCTGCACCCTCAGGGCCTGCTGCGGAAGCTTCAAAAGATGCCAGTTCATCTAATGCACAAGGGACAGCATCCCTCGCAATATCTGGCCGCGTTACCAACGAAAACCCCCACGTTAAACTTGGGGCGCATCATACATTAGACATCGAAGTCAATCGCGACGTTCGAATCGAGAAGGCGGATGGCTGGGATAGCATAGCCCTAGCCCGTGTTCAAGAAGCAACGATCCCGGGACGCGGAGCGGAGGTCGGAGCGGTGGTATGTGGGGAGGGCACGGCGGCATTCTGTCTCTTGTCGCAACACATGACTATTGTGGCCCACCGAATATCTATGTCGATACCTCGGAAGGCAGCATATTCGGGAACATCACAACACGAGAAAGGGTTGACCAGGTTCTATGCTGCAATATACGAGTCCTTCGTGCGACACATACCGTACGCGGATGTCGGCCTTCGGGCGATCGTCTTCGCCAGCCCTGGGTGGGTTAGAGATGCCGTTTATGGTTATATGCTGACCGAAGCGGCAAAGCGGGGGGACAAGCCATTACAGAGGGCGCTGAAGGATAAGGCCTTCAAGGTCCATGTCACCAGTCCCCATGTCCACAGTCTGGTCGAAGTTCTGAAGAGTCCTGAGGTCAGTCACTATCCCCTCTCCGATACGTATTCTGACATTGTTTCAACAGATCGCAAATCAACTGAAGGATGCTAAGTTTGCTCGGGAGGGCATAATGCTCGATAAATTTTTCAAAACGCTTGGAACGGACGAGATGCGCGCGTGGTATGGTCCAGACCATGTTAGGCTCGCTGTTGACAGAGGGGCTGTTGGCACTCTACTCATATCGGACGACCTCTTTCGGTGAGGCTCAATTCGAATCTTTCTATCATTGACCTCTAACCTTTCATATAGGGCAAGTGATCCAACTACACGCAAAAAATACGTTGCACTAGTAGAGGCGATTCAACAAAAGGGTGGTGAAGTTCTAATATTCTCGAGTATGCATGAATCAGGGCAGCGTGGGTTTCTGATGGAGAAGTTCCTATCGCTATTTTACTGACAAGGAACAGAATTAAACCAATTAACCGGGATTGCCGCCATCTTGACATTTCCCCTAGACGTTGAGGTGGTGGAAGCAGAAGAGAGGGAAGCAGAAGAACAAAGGAAGGAAGAGGAAAATCCTGAACTCCAGGCTGGATAATACTGTCGAATATTCTAAACTGTAAGTCGCCGCGGTCATATTCGCGTGACGTCGCCTCACGTGTTCGAACGTCGATTCTACCCTCAGATCGTCGCGGTGTACTGTAGCTTCGCGAAAAGAGTCTCGTTTTGTTCCGCTACCACCACCTCGTGCATGAGATTTACCGTTTCTTCCAAGTATTTCATGGCGAACGCTTCATCCGCTCTGAAACGCTCTCATTCACCAGATTCTTCCATGTCAAATACCAAGAAAATGCGACAGCCAGTGCCTTTTAGGCCAAACAATATATCGACTCCAGAGGCAGCTGCAGCGGTGGACCGAGACCCGCCTTTGCAGATACTCCTCAAAGCCGTACAGAATGGAATTCCTGAAGCCACAGAAAGCAAATCGGTTGTGTATTGGATGAGGATGGGCGATCTCAGGGGTAAGCTGCTATCCACTAAACGGCCGACGGCCAAACTGACACATTGTCATAGTTGCGGATAACAGAGCTTTATCTCTGGCGTCAGTTCGCGCACATAAATTGGGCGTTCCCCTTCTAGTTCTGTTCATCCTCAGCCCTCAAGACTACATCGCTCATGACCGAAGTAAGAGGCGGATTGACTTCACGCTCCGTAATCTTGAGAAAATACAGGTGTGTCGTGTCAGACGTCTCGATTGGTTGATTGCTACCCACGTACTTGGCATTAGCGATCTTTAGCCGAACTCCACATCCCTCTCGACGTCTGGACGCATCCAGTTCGACGTACATTGTCGTCGGCGGTCATATCCTACTTGAAGAGAATGGGAGCCACATCCTTGTTTGCCAACATCGAGTATGAAGTCGACGAGCTACGAAGGGACATCTCCATTTGCAAGCTTTCGAAAGCCGATGGAATACAAGCTACGTTTTGTCCACGACAAGTCTGTGATTGAGCCTGGAGTGCTTGCTACCAAACAAGGCAAAGTTTATACAGTATGCCTGCCCGTCGCCCTTTACACAAACCCTCACCAGATTTCATACAGGTCTATAGTCCCTTTCGACGAAGTTGGGAGGAAAAGTTGAATGCAAATCCTCAATACTGGAAGAAAGCGGCAGAGCTCCAACCAAATGCAAAATCGGTCTATGAATCAGAGCTATACGGTCCACTCTTCAACACTCCAGTTCCATCCGGCTTGGAGGGCTTCGAGCTCTCTGAGAAAGAGAAAGAAAACATGGCCAATTTCTTCCCTGCTGGGGAAGACGCGGCGGTCCAGGTGAGTATGCTATCATGGTCACCGGTGATTGGTCACTTACTCAAGGATTTCATTTTAGGTCTTACAACGTTTCCTGACGACCAAGGCCCGTACATCGCAGTTAGGGGCAGTAAACCCTTTGGCTCCCGACGCGAGAGAAAACCCAAAGGAAAGTCGTGTAACAAATTACGCAACCGATCGCAGTCGAGTGGACAAAGATACATCGAGCCGCCTGAGCCCATACCTCGCTGCAGGGGTGATATCTGTTCGGGAGTGCATTCGCGCCACCATGGAATTGAAGAAAGGCTTTAACAAAGTCAAGGTGGACGTTAGTAAAGACTCGGGTGTAGGGGTGTGGGTCCAGGAAATCGCGTGGCGGGATTTTTATGTTCATGTCCTTGCAGCCTGCCCGAGGGTTAGTATGGGTCGACCTTTCTTGGAAAAGTATGCCGATGTTGTATGGGAGGATTATCAAGAGCAACCAGAGAGGGAGGAGAGGGAGGCTATAAAGGCGCAAGAAGGTCAGGCGAGCAATCCAAGGGAATCCGCGCGACGATGGAAGGAGGGGATGACGGGATACCCCATCGTCGACGCTGGCATGCGGTGCATTAATGAGATGGGCTGGGTCCACAATCGGCTGAGGATGATCGTGGCGATGTTCTTGACCAAGGATTTAATGATTGATTGGAGAGTCGGCGAAAGGGTAAGGATCCATATTCCTTACTTCATTGGTTCCAAAATTGAGCCGTTTGCAGTACTTCATGGAGAAATTGATTGACGGAGATCTGGCCGCCAACAACGGAGGCTGGCAGTGGTCGGCTAGCACTGGGACGGATGCGGCCCCCTACTTCAGGATATTCAATCCGTATTCACAGAGCGAGAAGGTAGGCCTGCATCCTTGGGTGTTTTCAAATACAAGAGCGATATCTATTGATTTACACAGGTCGATCCAGCTGGGGACTTTATTCGTTGCTTCGTCCCCGAGCTTGCTTCGCTCAAAGGCAAAGGTGAACCCGCCGTTGGTAGATTGTCGTTTCGTGGTTTGCTGACAGCCTTGGTTGAAAGATATCCACAAACCACCTCCACATATAGCCGATAAGCTAGGCTACCCACCACCAATGATTCAGCATGAAGAGGCCAGGGCCAGGGCGCTGAGACGTTTCAAGAATCCTGGAGAAGCGTAGGTCCCGACGTTCCATATCGATTAAACTTGACAGAGTAGTTCATACGTGGTTACATATACATGCGACACTGGCGCGGCCATCCCCCCCTTCTATGTTCAATTGACTTAAACATTCAATCCCATAAGATTTTCATCATGTTGTTAACTAGTATCCAGTGGGGCAGTGATTCGTCCCTGTCACGACGTTGGTGGATGTTGGGAGGGTGCCAGGTAGTGAATGTGTGTTCTACATTGAATCTTATTGACTGATGGAACTCAATGGCAACGCTTCTTGGGCCAATCTGCTGGTCTTGGTCCAAGGATCAATGAGGTGAGTACCAATGCTTGAGGTTTCATGAGGTTTCGTGATTACCTCATCGGTTTTGCCACCACTAGCTACGCGTTTCATTCACCCCGTACTGTGGGCTCCTTCCGTCTGATCTACATATGAATGTTTTATATAGGACTCGCGTCTCGCTCAATAGACAGAAACTTTGGGGTCCAGGGTAAGCTTCGCGCGTCTAGACGCGCCACCGTCGTACAATAACGAAATTCTTCCCAGCAGCATCAAATCGACACGATTGCCCTTCATTCGGAACCGCTCATACAGGCCAGGCCCTATACATACGCCGTTGTCGAGTCCATCACGATCCAAAGCCACAGTTTCCTTCTGTGTCTTGCGCCGCATCCATCAGTGTTTTCGATGATTGACTCTAGCCTAGACTTTTCGAAGCCTTCAAGCCTTTGGGTTCCATTGCGAGCATCAGCAGTTAATGCCCGCCCCCGACACATGGGACCCCTTGCCGCCTGAAGCGCTACCGAATTATCGCTACCCCGTTGCCTGCACGCCCTGACGTGTTTCTGAGGAACCCGTAGAGCACAATTCAAAGTCGATCGACCTCTGTTTGACATTGGCTCCTGCTGACAAGTTTTGTAAGCTACAGAGCCCCGTATTCTGGAACACACTTGACCACTCACAATTTTCGTCGTTCTCCCTATCAATGTATACCCCTTTGGCTAGACCTATTCGTGCTTGCCGTTCTACCACCTATCACATCAGTGACTACACCCTATTGCGACGCCACCATTGGCCGCCTCATCTCCACATGTCCAAGATCCGAGTATTTCATTCAACTCCCTCTATACGCATGTCAACCCGCACGGGGAAGAGCCACAGCAAATGCGGTTTGCCAGCTGATGTTCCATTTCGATAAATATGTATACATTAATAGCCTATTTCGCGATTACCTTCATAACACCAACTAGCAGCAGTTTCAGCTCGATTTCAATCCAAGTAGTATGTAAAGCTTACTAAAGCCAAATGTCCTCCAACGACGGGCCTAGCGCGGAAGCCTTCGGGGTTCCCATTAACAGTCTCATACCAATCGCCGAACGGTTGGCTATATCACCAATCGCGCTTTCGTTAGGCAGCCTGTTCTGTAGGAGTACATACGATAGACTTACCTGCTCAACCCATCCGACGCCCACTTGCGAACAGAGCTAATGAAGAGATCGCGGCCAGCTTCGTCCGTCATGATACCGGCTGTCCAAATCTCCCAATCTGTTAAGTAGGATGATGTCAATAGTGGTCAGGGGGCATGGTGGTGATACCGATATACCTGATTTAGTGTAGGTATGACTATTTGAGTACATCGTAAGCTCAAGTGTAGAACTTGGGATAGGTGTGAGCTTACCGAGTGTCTAGAGGAACACCAAAGGGTTCTGTGGACGACGACTGAGACGAATTGAGACCAATAGTGAGAATACTTACGGGCCACGGTCTTGTACCATGCAGTCTCTGCGAACGAATGCTTAGAGGGGACAATGAACAAGGATAAATGGGATATACGCATTTGATATATTGAAGTCGGGAAGAGGTTCAATTTTAGTAGTTTGTCTGCGAATAGGTTATACGACAGTCCCCAACTTGCCAAATCACCATACTAAGGCTATTGATCAGTGAAAATCGATGTAAATCATAGGACGGATACCAACCGCAAGCGTCAAGTGTCTTCTATCGGAGGAGATCGCAAGGTTTTGCCATTGCTGCACAAACGAGGAAGCAATTGCCTTAGCACCAAAGTTAGTCCATCCAGTTCACTGCACAGTGGAAACGGAAATCTTACGCTGTAGTTGGAAGCCTTAGTCGTATCACCCAGGAGCCTCGAAATCTCGGCCATCGCCCCGATTCCCACGATACCTAATCGAAATGCCTTAGTTCGCAACGTCGGCACTATTTAAAGGGGAGGAGGGATGCCTTTGATGGCAAGGTTCGTTTGGTTAGCCAAGGGACCAGCGAAATCGTCTGTGCTAATTTGATTTGCCGGAATCAACGAGTCGGAGATGAGGAACTGGGTCCATTGGTCAAGGAGGGAAGTCTACTCAAAGGGTCAGCCTTCAAACGAAGCCAGTACATCGGAATGAGGCATGACAAACATATGTGGAGATAAGAGACGTATCGCCAGTCTTCTGTGTGTAGCTCAATGTCATGATGAGCATATTTCCGCTCTCTGTTAATGATGGTTAAACCATGCCCAGGGGTTGTATGTAAAGGCTGGCTTCACCTTCAACCGGCATGGCTTCATCACGGCCGTCATTGTGTCCAATCGCCATAGGGTAATGAGCACCTAAAGTGATATTGTTTGGCCTACTTGAGTATATCAGTAGTGGGAGAAGCATACCCAGATCATGCACACTCCATCTGTTGGGATATTGACCGCTAGCTTGATATTCAAAGAGCCCAGCAAGCAAGAATTTCCCTAGCACCGGGTTGGTATACAGTAGGATGGGCCACGCTGGGAATATAACGTCAACAGTGTTCGTGTTCTACAGGTATGATGATGAATGACAGTCAGCGTTCCAAGACCAAAGTAGGCAGCCATGATAGGCTCGCGCACCCCATCGCTAGATATTTCCTTCATAAATACCAAAATATCATCTGTATTGAAGGAGCCGTCGGCGTGTTTGGAAATGGTGATCTCAATGGCACCGAAGGCCTGTCGGATAGATAATGCCACTACTGAAGCATAATCAGAGGATATCTTGCTTGCGTCGCTGTTGACTTGCGCGTCAAATGCGTTCACCCTAGTCAGTGCATTGTTGAAATCGCCGAGGAACGACAGGAGCTACAATTACCGCAACCTCAATAAACACACTCGACAAGCAGGCAACCGAAAGGCCACCTACAGCATCTCTAGCAGTCGCAAACTGGCTAAAGAAAAAGAGGCTGCGATCCTGACGACCGTTGTTGGCAATGATATATTGAACAGCAGGGTCCCGAGCGAGGCCGAGGGCGATTACACGAGACTGGGCGGTGGAACCAACTGATCCGAGGTCATGAGCAAAAGCAAACACGGGCAAGTTATCTTGAATGGCGCGGAAGTTCGTGTCTTGAGTATTTGGCAGACGTCCGTTGTTGAGGAATTGAGCGCGGACGGTAACGTCGGCGCCGGTTTGAAATGTGGTGCCGGTAACCTAGGAAGGTCATTGGTTATTCGAGTAAGATCAGGGTAATGAGGACGACACATACATTGGAGGTTGCGTAGTATGCGGAGCCCTCTGCGAAACAAGAAGCCATTCGGTTATGGAATCCTCTTCGCGAAACGAAAGGGACGTACGTTGAATATGGTCGTTTCGTTCAGAATACACGACTTGATTCGCCAATTGCACTTGATGCACGAAAGTGTTGCCCGTCGTAGTCGACCAAGTTGCACCGAGTGAATTATCGCCCGAGACCCATTCAGCGCTGATGTCGCTGTACAGCTGCACGGAATGTGTTCTTCCGTCGATTGATACAGCCGACAATGACATGTACGAGAACGGCATGGATTGCTTGGAAAGGTCGTGAGGCTAGAGAACGGAGGATCGCGTTAAGCGCAGCACGGGAGCGGAGAAGTCCAAGCATGAAGCACCTCGACCGGGCTGAGGAAGGTGACGGTTAGATCAACAGCTCCAGCGGACAATACGAATTTGCTCTGGGTCGAAGTAAACTACAAAAATGTCATCAGAAATCGAGAAACTTGAATGCAAGGCAACAATGCTCACCGACGCGCTCTTCTGCGTGGCTTTGTTGAATGTCGTTCCAGGAACCGACGGAACTCCAAGGAAGCTAAGCGACACGCCATCGACCTTGATGAATCCCGCCCATCCGAGGATCTGCATCATACATCATACGCCAAAGGACAAAAGGCCCGAACACTCTCCGGTCAGGGATAGATCAACAAACAAAACATAAACCTATACTGACAGATCCAGTCCAAAATGATGGCCAAGCACCGTTCAAAGCAGTTCCTGAACCTTGCGCGAGCCATGCTGACAGATACGGAGAGCGAACAGCTAGCGGAACCGAAGCTGGGTTAAACGGTGTAGCTGTCCAAGTCACCGCTCCGAGCGTAGAGCCCAAGAACACTGACGCTAGCAGAACCAATGCGGAATACATCCTCGCAGTCATCCTCAGTTTATCAAGAGCTGATGACCAGAGAAGGATGAGGTAGGAGATTGCGAATATTAGAGTCGTGCTTCATCGTTCTTATAGGGCGCATGATGCAGATTCGATGGCCGCTGCCACTGTGCGTGAGAGAACGTCGTCATGCATGTTGATCATGCGATGTATCGAGTGCATGGTCGAGCTTCCAAGCGATCCATATGTATTCGCTCGACGGCAAGCGAGGCTTTCCAGCAACTTTATATTAGTTCTTGATCAAATCCTTCGGCCCCTCGAACTCATTTCATCATCAGGCTTGAGGTATACTGCCTGAGAGCTTCGCTGCAACAAGTTCAGGGTGTTGGCAAGCACTCAAACAAATTCGTCAAAATGCATTTGCTGCATCGTATTCCAATACTGTTAGACGAAACCTTGGGAAACAAGAAGATCATGAATCACACGCGAGCGCTCGAAGCATCATAGAAAGTACCAACCATATGCAAATTCGACCTTCTGCCTCCAATGTGTGACAAAAACCCCCTACATCGAGTGAGAGCCTGCGGTTAACAAATCTGTACTCGGGGTGCCATCACCGACTAGTAATGCCAACGCGTGGGTTGAATTGCGATTCGTGGAAGCAAGGATCAAAAGACAAGACTTGGTGATGAGCAGGGCGCTAATATGTAAACTCTGATGCTATCTAATCAGATCTAATCTTTTTATCCAACCCTAGCCCCAAGATGATCGCGTCCGTCAAATCCGAATTGTTGCTATCACCATGGACGTCAAACATATTGACTCCCAACATCCCCGTCTGCCTCACAAACTCAGACTTCATCCTCAGTGACTCGGGATCGTCGTAGCTGATCACTTGTCCTTGCCCCTGGGTCGAGACCAAGAAAGGCGTCTGCGAACACTCGTCCCAATGCCTGAGAAACCCACCACCACCCACAAAGATAGGATGAGCGATTCCAGAGGTGGGGCCGCTTTGAACCAAGGCCCCCTGCTTGACTAAATCACGGAACTGAACTTGGTCACCCCCGTCTTCACTAACAACATGAACGACACCCAGCCCATCATCTCGAGTGACCTTTCTGGAGCCTTGTACTCGCCGAGAGCTGTGGCGCTTGCGTTCGTGTTGAGACCGCTGACGAAGTGTCTGGGCGTTCGATCGCGAGATGTATCCGTATGATGGGACTCCCAACACGATTTGCGAAGCAGGGAATCCTGCTTTAGTCCATGCCGTAAACCCAGCTAGTGCACTCGCTTCTGGTTGGGTCGAGTTTCCGCAAGAATTAAAGAATGGAGCGTTTGGACCAGGCCTATCTGCGGACGCTACCATGAAATGAAATCAGCCATTAGCACTTCATTTCCGAACGCACCAAGTATAAGTGGCAAACATAAACTCACATCCCCACACGTCGTAATTCATCAGCAATATCCAATCAAGCTGGTCGGCGAATTCCGTCACATTTGCCATAGGCAGGCCTTCCGGAGTGGCGAACGGGAACGATTGGGTCGCAGCCGATATTTTGGCATCGGCGGGAAGCGTTTTTCTTAAAAGTCGCAAGAACGCGAGGAAGTTCGCCGAATCGGTAGCGCTGACTTCATTGCCGGTTTCGCCTTTCTTAGCTGGATACTCCCAGTCGATGTCGATACCATCCAGCTGCGCTTCCTGATATTTCTGGGCGATAGCGTCCACAAATCTTTGACGCGTTTGCTCCTCGCTTACGGCTGACGAGAAGAATCTACGCGGCAACGTTCTAGTCAGCCTCCGGCTACGATTTTGACGAAGGGCGAGATCAACCCCCAGACTCACCTACTACCCGCCCAACCGCCTATGCTGAGTTTCACTTTTGATCCTTTCTCGTGGGCAGCCGTGGTAAGTCGCTTTAGAAGTTCGGGCGAACGTTCGCCATCATCCCAATAAAGTCTTTGGTCACTTCCTGGTTCCGCAAAGGCAAAGTCAACCCAGTCATATTTGCCGAAGTCAATCTTCTCCGGCGGGTATGAATCGCCCGCCCAGTCTGGATAGTATGCCATGACCATCGGGGTCGCACGAGGACGACCTAGGGCGGTTAACGACGGGTTCGGGACCGACGATGACATTGAGACAGGAGCAGAAGAAGTCGTCTCAGCGAGGCTAGACGTCGAGGATGAAGCAACAGAAGAAGACGCGCTTGAGGTTGAGGTTACCGCCGTCGGTGTAACTTGAGCCTGTTCAGCCACAGACGTCGTCGGCTCCTGGGCAACCGTAGAGGGCGTAGCAAGCGTATATGAGTTCGACACGCTCGCTGAGTGCAGATCCTCTTCAGCGATTATGGCGGATTCGTCTACCCCAGGTCGTGCAGCTTGTTGTAGCGCGTTCAAGATAGGCTTGGATGGTATGTGCGCATTCAATCCTACTGTAGCAGAATTATCTGCGGGACCATTTGCCGAGAAGCCTACTTGCTCGTTGTATTCGGCGACTGGAGCGCATAGAACCGCAGAGTAGACAAAGGCGAGGAGAACAAAAGTCGTTTTGGTTCGGTGGAACATTGTATAAGTTGCAAAAAGATTGAGAAATAGTTCTGAAAGGTAGAAACCACCAGGGCGTTGTTGGACCAGCCAATTGAGATGATGGAAGAAGGAGAGAGAGAGAGAGAGAGAGAGGAAGAATAAAGTTCCGTTTTCTGAATTCAAACTGGCTGACAAGCGCCGAGCTGTCTATTTAGGAAGGAGCTAGCCCATATTTAGCCCCTACACCTGCTTCCATACATCGACAACGCGCCTCGATATCTTCTGGACCTCGTGCCCTCGCCTATATCCCACCGATGCATGGTGAGATCGGGAGTATATCTGATAGAACTCCCCTGGTAGGTGCTTCTCCTCCAGAACCAGAACCCGGAACCCGGAACGCCAGGCGTCCTGTATAGGATTCGCCACTGAATAGCACTGATCACTGGCCAATGTGCATGGCATCATCAAACACCTAGTGTAGAAACCAGCACACGAGAGCCGATCTTCGGTTCGGCGTCCTACCCTATTAATATACATGCTGACGGTGCGTCAACTAGTATCCAGGATACCCTCCACTGAATGGACGATGGAACCAAAACCCCATCTATGGACAGGCTGTTTGAATCGCTTGTTCGGATCCCTTCTTCTCGAATTCCTGCCCTTCAAGTAAATTCCTGCTGAGCAGTAATAATGTTATTGATTAGGGGACCTTGATAGAACACTCAACGAGAAAAGAACTGCAAATCCAATTCTTACGAGAAATTGTTTAGCTCGCAGCAGCCTCGAGGCATGGCGCTGCTTGCATGGCGACTTACTCGGGTTGACAATCCCATACAGTACTGAAACACGCGTTTACAGTGTATGCGATTCAGGAAAAGGCGGGAAGGCCGCCACCGGTATCATCGCAACCACCTCAGCACAAAATTTGCGTGCGGTGCGCCTCATGTCCGCCATTGCGTGACAGAACCTACTACTCCTTCCTTCAAACTCCCTCATTTTGTTCGATTCGTCGCGATACTCTATACATACATACGCCACAATCGATCGCACAAATTTCAAAGGTCTCCACCGTACGAAAGACCTTCTGGATAAGCACCGTTCCGCCTGCCCCAGAATGCGTGATCAACCCAAAGGGATTTGTGGCTTGATGTTCTAGTTCTATCGATGAATGGTCCGCCGTGCCACCCGCCCCCCTTCTGTCTTCTGTCTCTGTCTTCTATCATCCAGGTGACTGGGTGCCCGGGTTACTGAGTTACTCAGCTGCTGATGCAGATGTCAATGGTCTCATTACGGTGACCCCACGCGTACAGCGTACGCTCGCTTCGGCACCCCAAATCCACACCCGATCTTCCTCTTACCCAATTTAGCTTGACTGCCCGACAGCAATGGCACCTTCACTCCCTCCCATTGGCCAAATCAACTCGAATTTCCCAAGGTCGTTCAGCGGACCAGCTGGGTGTCAATAACAGCGATGCACCGGTTACTCGCAGCCATACCCGTAACAGAACAGGGCAATCAAACAAATCTACTCAAAAGCTCCACGTTCTTTATCCTGTCGTCCAGAGCCTATAGCTAATGTCATTCGCGGACTCGACCCATACAATGATGAAGATGAATGGAATCCGAAGTACCTTGGGGGTCAGGCGGTCCCGGTCATCGGCCAAGGCCCAGGGGCACGAGTCGATAGTAAACCGAATTGCTCCCGACTCTCGACTTCGATTCCGAGTCTAGAGAATCTAGAGAGTGTCGAGGATGTGCTGAAGGGGCACCGCCTCCCAGTAGTCAGGGTTGTCACCTGGACAGTGTACGATCGAGGGTGGGGAGAGGGTGGAGGAGAACAGGAGGAGATCGAACAAAATGTGGTTTTCGACGGTTTTAGATTAGATTAGGAGGGGGACGACCGAAGGAGTAGGGGCGGAGTATGGGGGTAGGTCTAGGGTAGGGGTGGAGCGGGGGGATAAAGAGGGGCCGCGCTTCCTAGTGCCAACTGGGTTTGTTTTTCTGCTTCCGCTATGTTTCGGTGGCACGGTGATGCCATACGTGCGTCACGGTCATACATTCTTGCATAATGGAGCATCTGGCGAAGGGTGCAGTGACAGCTAGTGGCGCATCGTACGCCGCACACACCCCATCCCGCATGTCGGGATATGTTGAGTTTCCGAGAAGTATCGAGGGAGTCGTGACCGTGACAACTCCGGCTTATGTTCGCATCTATAATTGTCTCTCTCCCTTGGGTCAGGCATTCGTTCGGCGTCTGTGAGTGATTATTGGACGAACTAGGAAGGAGGTAAGATCCAGGAACTCAGGCGGCCCAGTGACCCTGATAACCAGATAACGGAAAACACCTGTCTGGTGGCGTTAGATACTGAGCCACTAGTCTTTCGTTGCTACTATCATACTTCTAGCTCGGGATCGCTATCATTCGTGCTGCGCGAGGGTCAGATATATTCTGAGGCTTAGTTTCTGGGTGATACATCTTCCAGCTGACTCACTGCGACTGTCATCGTTGCATGGATCTAATTGTCCCATTTAGTGAGGTATGTGGCCATCCAATCCGAGCTTGGAAACTGAAAGAGGTATGTTTCGAAGGAACCTGAAAGTCCTCTAAATAAGGCGCATGCACTGGTTGGAGCTTGGGTGCGGATCCCTACACTCAATACACTGATGTCAATATATAGAGATGAATAGACGATCCATGATGAATTTACACAATGGGCTCACCGGTACTGAGCGCTCCGTAGTGAGGTCAACGACGTGATGGGGTCATGTGCGTGTTTCTACGTACTTGTACATGGAAGCAACATGAATTGATGCTCGCACGTCCTCGAGGCGGGTTGAGGATCCGCATCTGAGCTCGCTAGTGAATTCGTCATTGAAACGAGCGGCCTCGTTGCAGACTAGTGTACTAGTTACCGTCAGAAAAGAACGGCCAGGGCTTGTGCTCGTCGGTGTGTACGCGGAGGTTCTGATCATCGAACACGTAGTACATTCTACTGCAAGGCATCCATCCATTCAGCTGAATTACTTGTTTCGAAGTCGATTTTTCTTACTGCGTATGTCAGCCTTGGAGAGTCCTTTACCTCCGGGAGGGAATGAGGGAGAAGACGAACGTTCCGAATAGGGCTATGCGATTGACTTCCATTCTTGCCGTCCGGGGTAGGCCCAAGCAAGCTTTTAACTCAAGTCAAGCTGTATTACGGAACATAGGCGAGCGGGCCATGATGCATGAGTCCAGGACGTTCACGACTCAACGTGACTACACACCAAGAACACCAGAGCCACCAGAAAGTCATCAGTAAGGCGAGAAGCAATACCAGAACGTCTGAGGTAGCCGGGGAAGTATACCTAGGGCCATATACCGTCGTCGACATCTTCTTTCTCTCTTTGCCTGCTTCCTTCATTCCACCACCCTGTTCTGGCACTCACAGTAGGCAGGCTGTGGAGGGGAAGAAGATCTGATTCTGCCAAAAGAAGCACGTACTACCACCAAACGGGCCCAGTAATAGCAGTAGCATTGGTGATAGCAACTTTGCAGTGATACATGACACGTACCACGTCGAAGCACTAAAGAAGTACGGGAGCGACGCGTCCGGCTACCACACACGAGCATCACGCGAGACACCGTCACTGCTACTAGCAAGACAGGGAGGAAATGGGACAGAAGGAAGCAGGACAGACAGACAGGGGGGTTCTGATTTCGATAGGAGCGTCCTTAATTTGCCTTGGAGACGATAAATCGGGAAGGTCAGCTTCCTAAAATGGGCCCTTACCGCCTCTTTATAGGCTTCGAAGTTCGTACAACCCTCCGACGATCTTTGACCACGAACTGATGAAATTTCCTAATAGAGGTGTAATTGGACATGGTAATCAATCAATCAAATCAATCAGACCATTTCATTACACTCGACGCTCGATTTTCGGTTCGTTCAGCGATCACGCAGCGACACCAGCCACTCAGAACGCTCCGGTGAGTGCTACTTTTGGCGGACTTCCTGACGAATTTCGGGACCTTCGCAGTAAAAGTGACCATAAGTGATAGAAAGAGGAGGGGAAGAGCTTCTTCTCATTCTCCATCTGTCGTCGAACGTCGACCTCCTTAGAAGCTCGCTGGCGTCTGCGTTAATGCGGGCCACTACTGGTATTATTACCCGTCACTTTCATTCTGGAGTCTGCCGCGAAGGGGGAGAAGGTCGTGTGAAACGCTTCTTCTGCCTTCTCGTACTTCTTTCTTGAACATATGTCGACGCAGTCGGACTGCCCACCTTCGCCAACCAAACACAAACACATGTATATTAGCCTCAATCTGGGAAGGGAAGGCGGAAAAGGAACCGGGGGGGCAGGCTCCGTATCATCGACATACACGTTTAATTAATTGACGGCGGATGCTTCGTGGAGCGTCGTGCAGAGCGTCGTGTATGGTATGTCATGAACTCTATTCCATCTCTGCCCCTCCTCCCTCCTGGAGTCAGCTAGCTTCTGAGTTATACGCATGAACTATATTCCATCTCTGCCCCTCCTTCCTCCGGTCTCAGCCAAGTACTACCCCCGGGAGTCAGCCAGCTTCGGAGTTATACGTCTTGATGTGAAGTGAACGAATCCTCCTACGTTTCTTGATGGATTATCTATCACGACGTACCACACGCGTCTCGAGGGGTAACAAAAAAACAAACGCGCCAATGTCATCGCGTCGCAGTATGGCTGATCCGCATTCATGCACTATAGTGCACCACATACGTATACCTCGCCCCTGCTCATTAAAATCTGATGATATGCGGTGGGGTTTTCCTTTTCGAGCTGCTAGTGGTATTGGGTCGATCAGCAATTTTCATTAATTGCATCGTCAACAGCACTAGCGCTAGTGGGGTAGTCCTTGTTCTTCCCTCCTTCTCCTTCTTTCACCCCTTCTTTCACTCCAATGGCTAGAAGCGGAAGGCGCGTGTCCGAATATGGGCCTGCTATGATCCATTCCTACACACATCGTAGGGTACGATGACTGCTACCACGCGAATCCCTTCCGGCGTCCACAGGTATTCCTGCCTGCCGACTTCTCGGCTGGAGAAGTAGCCAGCAAGTGCGTAGGCCGTCGTCCCTTGGGACGGAGGAGGACTTGGACGGTCCTAGTGCGGCCATAAAGACGTAACTAAGGCTACGCGCCGCGCTATGCCCCAACGAAATTTATGTTAGTAGTCCAGGAAGTAACCGATCGTCTACCTCATACCAAGTACGGCGGCACCTTCATCCAGGGTATATGTCGTTGCGTCGCTGATCCGCATTCATGTTATAGCGCACTACATATGAATACCGCATATCGTCGAGCGCTCACTGGGGATGGGCGATGGGCGATTAATTAATTTGACCATCAGCGATTCTTCCTTTTCAAGCTGATAGTGCCAGAGTCGTCCCTGCATCGAATTATCCTTATCGAGTCGATCGCCAGGACGTCGACAACGCTAGTGAGTGGGTGGCCTCCCTTCTCACCTTCCCCTTCCTCCCTATTATAAACTCATAACCCTCTCATTCTGACCAGGAGTGGAAGACGCGCATCCAAACTCGGTATACGTATGGACCTTATCCATGCCGTTATCTATTATCCATATCTGCACCAAAACACGCGTCAGCTCTCAGTACTTCTCGGTGCTTGAGGAGGCTTGGGCGTAGTAACCACGCACCACGTGTATCCCAAGTCCCAGCGAGTATCTGCGGACGCATTCCGGTGGAAGTGCGACGTGCGTTGCCCTCACTCCTATGCTTCTGGATTACGGGTGTTCCGGAGATGAGGAGAATGCACTCTGAGTATCTAAGTAACGTCGAGTACATCCCGGTATGGTACACGGGTCAAACACCAATCGAGAAGAAGGGAGCGCCTGACATATCCTCCTCCCTTCCCCTTTTCGAGACGACATCAGAGCCATACAGGTCTTGATAGTAGTCTGATCCTGACGGCAATAGCAGTGATAGTAGGACGTACATCGAATTACTTATCTATCGACATCGTTCATTGTTCATTACTCGATCGCCCACCTCGTAGTCAACTAGTCAACTAGTCACACGTATAGCTGAGCTGTACAAATGGCAGTGGAACTGAGAAAGTGCTTCTCGTCTTCTTCGCCCTCCTTACCTCCCAGACAGCATGACTGGAAGCATATTTGGAAGGTGCGTCTCCATATCCATGCCCCGATCTATATTGAGACCACGCGTGACTCGTGCGTGAGTTCTCGATACTTCTTGGTGGTGAGGCTTGGGATTGGAATGGTAACCACGCACTAATGTATACCACGCGAATCCCAACTCCTAGCGAGTATACGCGGGCGTCTCGGATGATGCGAGTCGTGCATCGTGCCATTGTGCCATTGTGCAGAAGTCCAGAAGTCCAGTTGGAGGGAAGCAGGCTTCTCAACTCTTGACGATTCGTGTATACGGGTAAGAAGCCTCGCAGGACAATGGGCCTTCGGTAACACGGTACGACATGGGAGATCGGGTAGAGATGGGAGAAGATGGAGAGGCGATGGGGGTAGGAGAACAATGGACCCAGTGCGTAGGTGTGAGACCTATCCAATCATCAATCAGTATTCAAATATTCAATGCCTAACGTTAACACTCATCAGAATCTCAGAATCTTAGAACGAGAAGCGAGAAGGGAGATGGGAGAAGTGG
Source organism: Pleurotus eryngii var. eryngii (assembly GCA_029467805.1). Classification (NCBI taxonomy): domain Eukaryota; kingdom Fungi; phylum Basidiomycota; class Agaricomycetes; order Agaricales; family Pleurotaceae; genus Pleurotus; species Pleurotus eryngii. The sequence goes on along the minus strand of SZVJ01000009.1, from coordinate 2,497,556 downwards.
ACACGCACCAACACCCCATTGTTCTGCTACCCGTGGGCGTAGCTACTCAGCACTGGATGATCACATCATCCCAACAACACACGATGATGCTTGCCTGACTCGTTGCATGCACTTCTTGCCATTGTTCGTCGATGCGTCCCTACAACACGGCAAGTAAAATATGCGACCTACTGAATAACAACCGACATCAGGACACCAGAACACCAATCGGGCAAGGGAGAAGGGAAAGGGAGAAAGAGGGAGAAGTAAGGGAGAAGTAAGCCCACAACGTACCGTACCGTACGCGTTCGCCATTGTTCGAATGTTCTCCTACCCTGCAGTAGCTACTCATGATCACTGGATAGTCTATGATCGATGATCGATGTTCCTCAGGCATTGTTCCTCGACGCGTCCCTAAGTCCCTACACACTCCCCACTCCCTCTGTCCCCACGCCCCACCGTCGAAATCCGCTACCCAAAATCCATTGTCCTCTCCGTCTTCCATCTTCCAAATTACCGTCCCTTCCTGAACCTGGCCTTCTGAGGGGGGTCTCGCCAGAATCGATCATCATACATCAGGAGAAGTAGTGTTGCGATGCGATGCGACGGTCCGGTGGTGCCACAAAGACGTGAGTAGAAGGTACCCGAAGACGAGTCATAATCAAAACCATAATCGATAATCATCGATCATCCGTTGCAGGGGACTCGTTATGTCAGGCCTCAGGACTTATGTATGTCAAGGAAGCACCGAAGTAAAGAAGGAAGAAGAAAGGTACTCCTTATGTCATGGATGTCAGGACTCGGTATCGTTCCCAGGCGCGTGAGTGCAAGTTAGAAGAGGAAAGGCGTGGATGTTGGATGTTCTGCGTGGAATGTGGAGATAGCGGCTCTACACACACTCATTGGTAGGTTTGGTCGATTGTAAGGATGACTCGATCCTCATTGACTAGTTATTGCGGAAGGTACTAGTACATGTGCGCTCTGACTCGACGCGTCTCCCGTACTAGCGCGTAATTATCACAATAAGAGGGTACGCGACGCGCATACAGCCGTAGTTACTACTAGCTAGGTCGTGTCCGACACGTGTGCACTTACATTGCGCGTAGTAGACACGCGTTTGTGATCGAGAGGCAGAGAAAGGGAGGGTGACGTGGAGACTCGTGGAGGAAGGGAAAGGAAGGGTGGGGTGAGGGTCGCGGTTAACGGATTTGCTTTGCTTTGTTTTGTGTCAACGGCGAGGTGTGTTTTTCGTCGAGGTTTTGTGTTTTTACGTGGACACCCAACATGCAACGCAGTGTACACTAACATAGGACAGAGCGCGTACTTTGCGAGCTTGAATACGTGGATGATGCTTTCCATCTGGGGAGAACCTTTACACGCTAACACGCGCAGACGAGGGCGATTTAGAGTCGTATGACCATACCTCCCCGCCGTGACCCTCTCCCCAAATCCCCAAACCAAAAAATCCTAAACCCAACATCGTACAATGCCCGCCCGCTCACGGACGTGTCAAACCACTGCCGAGTGGCGAATGGCAACCGCCCACACACCCAATAAAACGAATTGATTCTGTCACCCCCTCCCAACACGCCTCCGCGGATAACACGGACTCCGCTCTACTGCGAGTTTGATCGACATGATATCATGCCCTCCGGCGTCCGGTATCCATCCCGAACATCCGCTGCTTGTTGGGTTTGTTGGAACGCGTATGATATCGCCGGAGGTAAGGCTCGGAGGTAAGTAACGGAGACTCGGAGACTCGGCGATGAACAAAAGAGACTCGGTGAAGAAAAGAGAGACGGGTGGCAGCTCGAGGTCCGTGAGGTGTTCGGGCCGCCTTGCCATGCACGACCATGGCCTCTGGGCGTGGAAATTTAAACATAAGTCTGTACGGCGTTTGTTACATAACGTTCTGCGCAGCAGGATGACGAAAGTCAAAGGAACGCGGGCACTCGGACGGCGCCGATATATGAAGATGAGGCGTGCGACCTGGGCTAGACCTGTCGATCGCGACCACCCGCTGGCAATGCCCGATGTTCCATAGCAAAAGGATCGAATGACGGATAACGAATAACGAATAATTGAATACGCAATATGCAAACGGTATGTAGATGTAACGCGTCGCGTCGCGCAAGCCTCGATGTATCGATGGACGTACCACCGGCCGGCGATCGAAAACATGTTACACACCTTGGCCTATTCCACATCCACCCTTTTCACAATGTCCCGCGTTAGACGCTGTTACGCTGGGGATCGAATGGATGTACATGTTACGCAGGAGACTACTACTAACGTATAACATTTAACACTAGAGCCGATGGGTCGATGAGTCGATGAAATACGTTGTAGCTGTGAAATGAATAAAAAAAAACAAAGCCGAAAATCAGTGAATAATCAATCACGCGCCTGCCACACCTCCTTTGAACAAAGTTTGACACTCGCGGGCTTGTAGCGTGGAGGATATGCGTAACTATAGCACGGTGAATTTGTGAATTTTGTTCTTGTTTAGCCGAGCGCCGGCCAAAACTCAAGCGCGTCGGGCGTCGATCCGCCTCCCTCACAAATTCAATCATGTAGGCGGAGGCGGAGGCGGGTATGTTGTGAATTGAACTGTTCGATCGGATCCGGAGTGCCACATGACACAGTGATGGAATATTTTAGGAGAGGAGAACGATTCAGGAGACGATCTTCGTTGGAATACGTAGTAACGTGCAACGTATAACGCACTCCGGTGTGTTCGGCGAGTCCGGTGTGTTCGTGGGTACGTTCGTGGGTACGTTTGTGTACATGAGGATGTGTTCCGAGGTTCCGCAGTGGAGAGGAAGAATGGAAGTGCAATGTCTAGATTGTTGTAATTAGATGGGGCGGTCGTCAAGCGCAACGCCCGTGGGTAGTAAGTGTATGTCAGCGTATATCCACCTCGGAGCGGCGGCGGCGGCCTCTCATAACTCCCAGAACTCTCATAATACACAAAACTCTCAGGCGTTGGGTGAGCGAACAAAGTTGCGAGCGAGTGCTGGGCGCCGATTGCCGAAGGGTTATGTCGATGTGGCCGGACGGAGAAGCTGCATGAAAAGGACTAAGTAGTTTAGGGATTGGTATGTATGTTGAATTTCGATGTGCTCGGAAGCGGTAGGCGAGAAAATAAGGAGGTATGTGGACGGAAGGGGATGGAGGGATTTATTCGCCGGTGAAACACAACATATCACCAACATTCAAGTATTCACCGACGCCCGAACAGCGCTGTCACGCGCGCCGTCAAACTTGATAACAATGCTCAGATTCAAATTGCGGTGTGGGTTTGTGGAGGTAGGGTTTAAGTTGTGTTGGAGCGGAAACGAAGAGATTGGAGAAGCGATGTCAAAATATATCATATATCTCATAACATATGTAACCGAAATAGGCCTTACATAGGTGGATAGGCAGAGGGTTTGGAGAGAGAGAGGGAGGGAGGGGAGGCGGAGGCGAGTTACTTGGTGGCGTCTGGCGGAGAGGCGGGTGCAGTCTCTCCACAGGGAGAATACATCGACATGGGATCCCCCAACAACACCCTCAATGGGAAGGGTTAAATCGCACCATGTCACACACCCAAAGGCTCCCACCCCCAAAAGGAATAATGACTCATCTGAGATCTGCGAGATCTGGCGTCGCCGGGTCGGATCGGGGGATCTGATCTGCCTGAGAGAATTGGGATTTGGATTTGGCGGGCGTTTCGAGGTATGGCGTGGTTGTTATAAAGAGAGGATGCACGGCGAAGATGGCCTCCACATCAACAACAAGTTGAGATGCCTGCCAGCTCCATATTCGCCCGCCCCGCCTCGCCGCCGCCCAGAGCCCCGTCTCCCGTCTTCGAGCCCATCCCCTTGCCGTCGCCCCAGCTACGCATGCGCCAGCCCCGCTCCCAGACATCCATGTCCTCCCTCCGGGGCATGGACCGCTCCCTCTTCTCGGCCCGCTCCTGCTCAAACCTCTACGACGCAGCAAACAAAGACCCGCAACTCAAACGCAAGTCCTCCCGCCTCACAATCGACTCCCTCCACTCCGCCTCCTCCTGTTCCTCCTCCGCCTCCTCCGCCGCTTATTCCTCCTCTTCGACATCTTCGCCATTGGCGTCAACGTCATCGTGTTCCTCCGCCTCCCCCACAACGCCGCGCTCCTTCACACTCCCCCTCCCCCTCGACGTCCCCGCCCCCGCAAAGCGCACAAAATCGCGGCACCACCGCGCGCACTCCGTCGTCGTCCCCGCGCCGCGCCGCTCCCGCTCCGCCTCACCCCCGCCTGCGCCCTCTCCGCGCGAGGTCCCACCCCCGGTCCCCGCCATCCCCGCCGTTCTCCTCACCCCCACCGACAAGAAGCCCATCTTGCGCAACAAGGCGAGCAGAGAGGGCAAGGAGAAGAGGGAGAAGCGCATCACCCCCATTTACCTGCCAGAGCTCGACGTGCAGAGCCCCGCGATGAGCGGGAACCCGTTTTCGGCAAAGGCCATCAAGGCGCATGAGGAGCGCGAGCGGGACGAGCTCGCGCGGGTCGCACGTGAACAGAAAGAGAAGAAGGGAGGGAGGAGGGGGGAGAAGGATATCGCGATGACCTGTCTCAAGTTCTTTTCGATGAAGAATGCGAGTGCAGCTGCTGCGTGAGCTCGCCCTCCTTTCCCCTCCGGAGTCTGCTCCAGCATTACATTCGCCTTCGGGCTGTACCAACACCACCAACAATAACAACACGCTGCGCCGTGCCATCCATTTGGGTCTCTGGTCCCCGCTCCGCGTCGTCAAGCGACGCTCGCCGCCAGCGGCTCCCTCCAATCAACGACTCCTCCGTTCGTGTGCATCATTCTTGGACGCTGTACCCTACCATATGCACCCCTCTACCCCCTTTCCCCGTTCGTGCTCGAATGTCCACTATTCGTTAGAGTGCGATGTTCGATTCCAAGTTTTTCCAGTTTTCGTTCCTCTTCTCATATTCAACCAGTATATTTTTTACCAACACCACCCCATTGATGCATTTTGTACCACCATGCACATACTTGTCCCACCCCGCACGCCATTCCTGCTATTCTACACTACTCTCCATCCGCCCGAGCCCGAATCCCTCCGTCGCGACATTATCACGCTACACTAAAGTCCGCACCGCCCATCCCCATGGCGCACTATTTTACTCTACCCCCCACCATCAATAATACTGTCCTCCGAACCACCACCAAGCTTCTCGACTTCTACAAATCTGTTGCACATACTATACATACCATACATACACTCCTTCTATCGTGTCTATTCGTGTCTCCGTTCGTTCGTTTCCCAAGTATCTTTTGCTTTGTCGTTTTGTCAGTGTACAAACCCAAACCTAACGTTCGTTAGTAGTATTAGTGAAAACCAAGCCGCTGTTGTCAATCCCACCCACACTCTTTATCAATAAACATAACGTTCTTAACACCATCTGCATTGTACTCGGGGGAAGTTGAGAGAAAAACCCTGAACGGACATTGACACAAAGATGCGAAGGCATAACGCAGACGTAAACGCGTCAAGACTCGACGGAGCCCGGACACGGACACGGACTTCATCTCCGCCAACAGCTTCAATTCATTTCGCTTTTCATCCAACTACATTACGCGCCGGAAAGTCATCGATCATCATACGACTCGGAATGACCGATGACTCAGTGCGTTTACGATTGAGGTGGGTTTGAGGTCCAGCGGCGCGTGTTCCGTGCTTCGTGCGCAGTTATTACGTACGCGAAGGACACGCGAGGATACGTGGAACTTTGAGCTTCGAACCCGGTGGGATAAATGGTGAGTGATTAATATTGTAGGTAGTAAGGGAGTCGAGTCGAGACCCCTCTAACCTAAGAATACAGCGTCCAGACCGTGCATAATCTACGGATGTACTACGGCAGGCGGAACTCAGAACTTAGATGGGAGAAGACCAAACACATTACTGTTTACGAGGGTGATTCGAGGGTGATTCGAAGTTGAGAGTTACACGGATGACGAAACTCGACGACGACGACGGCCCCCGCGATGAAAGAAGGTCAATGGAGAACGTACGCAGAAGGTCGACCCTATTCGACCCCAGTCTGTACTAGAGACCTCGACGTTTATCGGCGTTAACGTGGATTATGAACGAAAGTGGCACAAAGACACCCTGGGATTCGGGAAGCACTCGAGGATTGTGCAAGCCGGAGAACAAGGTTCTTCGTAACTGTAATTGTGCATCGAGATACTCGAACTCGTCAACGGTGTACACCGCACACATACGCCTACGAACGCCGACACCCACCATAGTGCTTGTCAGAAGTTCTAGTGCGTCTACCGTACCTCCAATTGATCCACTTCGGGCAGAATACACAGAATGGCCGTCGAATTGTCATTGAAGCTGTGGAAGGGTGGAAGGGTGGAAGATGGAGGATCGCATACGAGGATGTGTCGGGAATGTCACGAATCTTCCGTTGGAATTTCGGCAGTGGAAGTTGGTCGTAGAAGGGTAGAGAGTCTGGGCTCCCAGTCGGTGAGGTGAGCGGATGGGATGGGAAGGAGGGAGAAAGCGAATGAGAGGAGGGGCATAGGGGAACAGGGGAGAGGGGGAGAGTATACTCTATCAGTTTCCATGCGGGAGATTGGGACATGATGCATGATGATTGGGACTATGGGAATTTTCAATGTCACGTGGCCGTGCCCAGGGTTCGTTTGCCCCCGTGTCCGACCATATACAATTTCTCTTGACCACCAGTGAGCTCGAGCCACAATGAGTATAGTGTGAATGTTGCAGCTGAGATACATGCCCATACTATCGACTTTTTGCGAATTTCAAGTCTGAGTTCCTCCACCCATGATCACACTGTTGTCGTTCCACCGAGATTTAGCAATGTCCGATTTTGTGTATTTGCTCCATCCACCCCCAACAGCTGGGATTATTTTTATGAGCAGTGATGGGGTCTAGCTACATCTTCTACGTGTGTAACTCTCATGGTCACCCGAAAAACAGCTACTGAGTCAAGGAGTGGTGATATAGCAAGGACCAGTGAAAGTACCGTTTCACTTCATTGCTGTAAACTACCGCTAGAACCACGCCGCCGTCGAGGCTCGACGTCCGACGCCGTTGCTAGGGCCTCATTCCACAACCATAATTAATTTATGGAATTAGCTTTCGATAGTAAGTGCACAAGTCCTCATAAACCCCACACAGCCGACTCCCGAGTCGAGAAAGGGTTGGGATAACCTAGAGTCTGACGATTAGATTTGAGTGCGTCGGCGAGGGGTGGGTACCGGCCCCGGCTAACGTACGTCGAGGGGCGCGGTTGGGTACGGCAGTGATGTTGATTGGTCTGATTGGGGAGTTACGGTATTAGCTTGAGCCCTGTTCGAGCAGGACTTTCGAACAAGACTAACCTGAGTTGTATATTACGGAGTTAGATGATAGCACTGGCATTACTGGAAGCAGCAGACACATGTGGAAGGATGTGATTAAGTTAAGCGGTTAGATCTTCAAACAAAGCTTGCTGTCGGGCCTACGATGCCGCCTACTACCTACCCGGAGCAGCGAGGATTCACGCGGTCGACGCGATAGTGTGCGGCGGACGTTCTTACATGTATTCGAGTTGCTGATAATATGTACCTGGTGATTCTTAGTGGTAGTAGAGCGGCGAGCCTCGGAGCAGGTCGACATACACGAGTACGTCGGTTCCCAGGCTAGAAGGAGACTTCCGAAGTCGGTGAGTCGTGAGTACTCTGGGTTGCTAGGTTGGTCAGGAGTCGCTTGGAGATTCGAAGGATGTGTTGGACTCAGGCCTCGGACTCGGCGGCCCACCCCGTTCACGAGGAAATCATTGATATCGATGGTTATGGAAGTGCATTGAATATCGGGTGCCGAGTGCCGCAAGTACGATGAGGAAGAACAGGACCCGATTGCCGAGGCCGCTCTGGGACAGATGGGCAGGCGGACAGCATCGTGGTGGACATTAACCGTCGATAATTATCATCATAACTATACCGGGCATACTAGCATAGGGTTCAAAGTAAGAGGCTCGGCGTTTGACTGACTTGCCATCTGTCAATCATCAGAAACAACTGATGTTCTGATGCATGATGCATGCGTCCCAGTGTGGCGCAACTCGCGGAAGCCTGGGGCGGTCGCGTTGCCGAAGCTTTGATGAGATGAGGTGCCAGTGATGGACACGAATGCGGCGTATGGCGGCCACCCAAGTATAACCAACGACGGTTTCTCGTAATTATATAGCAGAAGAACTGACGTCAAAACACGCTTAGAACAATGAAACTGTAAATGAGGGGTGAGCTATCAGTAACCTCGAAGCACGTGCAGCTCCGTCTCAAGACGCATACGCACATCAGATAGAGTGCTGCCAATGCATTCAATGGTTGCACCAGGGGAAGCGGCGGTGGCGGCGCATCTGAACTTGTAACGAGGGTTCGACTACGAGACGGCGGAACCTAGAGCCAGATAAACACTGAGTAGTTTGACATTGCATTGGTTCGTATTATCGGCAAGTTTGACAAGACCTTCACTGCGGACGGCCGATTATTCATGTACGAGTTCCTGACCAATTCCGTGCGATGTTGGTAGTGGATACTACCGAGAATTACAAAGTCAGTCAGTGCCACAGCGGCGCTAGATGATTAATTACTTACAACCTCTTACAATACTTAGTAGCGATTATTCATCCCGCTGGCCCCGCCACCCCCAAGATCTCTCTAGTTCACTACCCATTATGGGCGTCTCGACGAACAAGGATCAATACCAATGGACCTTCAGAGCTCCAGAACCCAACGACCCCAGCCCGCGATTGACCAGGAGCCTGGAAGGGGTCATCGTCTGAATTGAGTGCTCCGATTCTTGGATAACCGCATACATTCGTAGTACAGCATCTATGTCATATACATATGTACCCCGATAGACACCGGTGCGGTGAATTCATGCACGCGATCGACTGTCCCTGGATACTAAGTCGGGATGCGCAACGCCGTGCGTTAGGGTAGGGCCGATGAAAGGTTAATCGAGGAATGGAGAAATGGAGAAAGGCGGTTCCTCGCTTAGCTGGTATGTAAGCCTGCGAGAGCCTAATGTCAACAAGTTTGGGTATAAGCGCATGCCATAAGGGACTGACTGCAGTAGTGAATCATCATTGATGGATGATGGTAAGCAACTGCGCAACCGCAAAGAGTGTTCGGCTGGTGGTAGTGGGATCGAGTGTCGGTAAGGGACGAGAGAAGGAGAGACAGGAAGAGAAATCGCCGGTGTTGAGGAACACAAGAAGTCCAGCAAATGCTTGAATTGGGGTGTTAAGCAACTCACAACCGCAAATCAAACGTTCGGCATCGTACCGAGACGAGAATGCAAGTTCGTGTCGCGAGCAGTGGCATGTTCGGGTGTGTGGGCCGGACAGATTATGATAGTAAAAGACGATGGCCTTGGTTAGATGTGTAAAGAAACATGCCTCATTTACGGAGACGCATCGCAGAAAAAGCGATACCGGGCCTAGTGACAAGGGTCATGGAAAAAGAGTGAAGATCATTGAGAGATCATACGTAGGGCGGCGCGCCCAGCGTCAACAATCTCCAAGGATGATATGAAACTTGAATGTGTTGGATTCTAGTCCATTTCCACAGCATTTTCCCATACGGGCGGACAGCGCACATGATGTTGGTTCGACAATGCTGTTCATGTAGGGCCAACGCAGGGCTGGCATCGGGGAGTCGGGGAGGACCTGCTTAGATATGTGGAGCGGATTCGGGGTAGATCGGAGGATTCTAGTAACACGATAATGGCGCTGATGGTGCCAATGGTGCCTGCGTGACATGGCAAATAGAGAATATTTCTTCCTTAGGCTGCCGGCACAGGGAGAACGATTGCGTCCGTGAATAGATGACGAGAGAAATGAGCGGTAGCTTTCCGATAATGAAACATTTTCCCGACGCCCAGCAGCCCAGCTATGACGGCGCGGAGATGAGGGTCGGGGTCTCTGTTAACGTCGGGAGAGACGGGGAAAGATGATCCTTCGCTTGGTTGGTGAGAGCTTTGGATGGGCATATTATGAACCTAGATGTAACTTCCATGAAATGCGAAGTGGGCAACCAAAATAGTTGAGACAGCACGTCCAAGCAAATTACTATCATTGGACCTCGTGTTGCATTCTCGAGCGTTGTGTTTGATTTCCTAGGCGACTGCGGACTGCGGGATGGCGGTCATCGTAAACGCACCACGTCGGATTCCAATGACAAGGGTCGTAAGTAGAACAGTGCGCTGGCGGCAGCGGCAGCCCCAACGGCAGCCTTTTAGTATTACGATCGAAAACGGGTACCTGAAACTTGAATCTGCGTGGGCACTTGAACGGCAACATCAAAGATTGTTTGGAACCATGGTCGGCGCTCTGTAGCCTGGGTCGTAGTTGCGTGTGGGTATGGAGGCCAGATACCGTATTCCCTGCGGTCGGAGTCATTGCATCTAAGGAGTGCACTGCTGGATAATTACTAACGATCGGTGGCGGCAACTGGTCTGGCGCAATTCAAGACGGAAAAATGGAGGATAAAGTCAGAGGATAACATCAGCGATCAAACTTCTCGGGCGGATCAGAGGCCACCAACGATAGCGAGATCTATAAGGGACCTTACATGTAGGATTTGTGAATCGAAGAAGTCACTGTGGCTGGTTCACGATCGTACCCAAGAGTATGGTCATCCCTGCGATAAGTCGATGGCCCATGGTGTCTGTCGGATCAAGGGAGGTAGGGAATGCGTCATATGCTGCCGTCCTAAGGTTCTTGGAAGCGTAATTTGCAATTGTGGCCGTGCAAACTCTATACAAACTCTATGAGCCGGTTTCGGAGAATGGCGAAATTGCGGAGAGTGTCTCAGGTACGACAGGTACGATGCTCAAGGAAGCTAAAGAGTGGCTTTGGAGACAAGTATATTCGGCTTAGAATAGAACGCGAATTTGTATATTGGCGGGACTCAACCAGCCCATACACAGCAGATGGCGGCCGCTAGCCCCAGAGTGCTTGTGCATTGTGCTGCGTTCATTCGTCCATTTTTTGTCTCCTGATCACGATTTGGAATTTGGATTCTTGGAAAGAACGCCGTGATGCCAGGGTCAACGAAAGGGCTGGTTAAGTCGTCTCCCAGGATCTTCAGGGATATAGGCGTACATTCCGCACCGGTAAGGCGGAATGAGGCGGTCAGGAAAAGTCCGGCTGCTGTTGTGAGTTCGGAGAATGTCCGCAGCGAACGCGGGCGTACTTGTGACGGGGACGCGATCCTCGTAAACCACCGAGATAGCCAACGGTTTTGTTGTTTGTTACGACGCTGGGTACACGTCTAGTGCATGAGATCCTTATCCGAGGAAGCCTAGTCGGCTAGTAAGTCATACACCATTTACTCAAGCAACGGTGCCACACCCTAGAAGGGTATTCCAACCTGTCCATGAATATGCATGAATGATCGTCTAGTTCAAGATTAGTTAAAGCTCACGGCCCTGCTCTCTCCTGACCACCATTACATTCCGAATTGTGATGTCATTTTAACCAGGAGATACGCCAGGTGACTCTCCTAGTAGTCAAATCACCATTGGCTTATCGGGAATGCCGTGCAGAGGATGGTGAAATGCAAGAAGGTTATATCTAGTCGTTCAACTTGACGGTATCGGGTTTGCAAGAATTCAGGTCGAATGGGTACGCGTGACGAAGGTAGATGATGCATATGCACGCTAATTCGCGGGGAATGTCGATTTTGCGTTCCACACGTTCTACAATGGGACGTGAGGCGTTTCGCTGGGGTTTGGAGAGAGCGTAGATGAGTGCTTGTTGCAAACTTATTGGCCATGAATACACTACCGTAATGAGTCTATTCTAGATGATCTGAGATAGAGGTATAAATATTGAGACGTGTATAAAACGAGGATGATATCTATATGGTATCTATGAAATGCTCTACCAGGAGCTTTCGTCTTCTATGTCTATGGTATATTGGCTGCGCAAATTAAACCTTCGGGTACATCGATATGGTCACTCTTGGGTAATCAGCGACGGGTGAGGCCAGGCAGCATTTGGAGGGGGCGAAAAGAATCTTGTCAAAGACCCATCCTCATATTGCGGCGGGGCACCGTCTCGGACTTGGTTCCTCCAATTCCAGATAGGAAACGTAGTCGGGTCTTCAAGCCATCTATCGAATGCTCCGATTTGCTCTGGACGCCTTTTGACGCGTATTTCCCGTACATGTTGGATCCACTCTGTGAACAGTTCTGCGTCCGCGAGAGCACCAGCACACATGGCGATACAATCAGCATGCCTTTCTCGGCCCAAGGCTTCGAGTCCTTCCTTTTTGATAAGATCCAGAGCCCGAGAGTGAGCACGAATAAGGAGATCGTCGGGGAATTCCAGATCAAAGCACCATTCCCCGAAAGAGGGGAATCGTTCCTTGAATTCGAGTAGTTGTTGCCGTATATCATCGCCAGCCAACGCTAATTTGTCAGGGACGTTGCAATGGTCACACTGGCAAGTAAAATGGTACAGTTCTTGTAACTGCGCACGCCGTTCGGAGCGCGGTTGTTCGAGAGGTACATAGTGCACGGTGATTTGTTCTCCGGGATTTATCGGTTGAACAGCTTCTAGGTGAAGGCTGAAGGTTTGAAGGTCCCATCTACGGATAGCATTGGGAGAACAACTATGGGTCAATTGAGCCACGGAAAGATTACTTCGTCGAAAAAGAGGCTTACCTATGATTACAGCGACTGGCCTTGATAAATACTCCGTGATACATGATTGAGTTACTGTCTTTGTCTTCCTGAGACTTCAGTTCTATGGGTATAGTGTTTGTTTTGACAATGCCTTCGACTTTACTGCATGCAAAGGGGGTGCAGTTCGAGAGCTTCATGAACTCTTGGTGGTCTTTTTGGGGTAATTTGGCAAGTAGAGGAGCGACTGAATCCGACATTTGCGACAAGAACTCTAAATCGTGCGGTATGATGACGACAGGGTGTTCGACCAGAAGCGTGGTCCCGACTTCGATGTCTTTAGTAGCAACCAAACCGTATCCCGATGCAGGAGAGTGAACCATCCGGAACAAAGGAGAAGCATTTGGTATCACCGCGCTCGAGGGAGGTATATGGAGGTCGACTGAAGGCTCCAACAGTGCAACGATGTAGATGTCTCCAAGGGAAAGTAACTCTGCTGAAAAGGTCGATGGTGCAAACAGCGTAGGTTCTATCTCCAGTGAAGCGAAGTCTTCGGCAAACGTAGCATCGTAGAGTTCAGTCTCGACAAGCACGGATCCGGTCCTCGAGGCACTAGATTGACGACTGGAGGCATGACTGGGAGTCGGAAAGCGCTCTTGAGGAGCGAAGGGACTACGAGAGCGAGAAACCGATTTGCGTAGGCTTGAGGGAACATCCAGGGGGCGGCAGGGGCTCAGATGCGTGCTTTTTGCGAACCCAAGGTTTGAACGTCGTCCACGAAGAACCGGCTCTGAGTCAGTCGCGCCCAGAGCAGGACGAGAAAGAGAATGCGCAAGGCCTGAGTGTCGTTGGGTTTTGTTTCGCTGGCGTACATTCTCCTTGAAGTCACCAGAAGACGTCTGGGCGTTCCTTATGGTATCGAGAAAAGATGTGGAACGACCGCGGGTATGTGGCATGAGGTGGGGGATGATCGATGATCCTCTGGTCCCCTCATATTTATATGATTTCGATTTGGCATGAATCTCAAGTGGCCACAGCTCAATGTGGACTTTAGAAAAAGCCACATGTGGCAGGATACCTCGTGCTGCCATTGTTCGTCTATATCACCAATTCTTCGAATTAGGTTACTGTAATTTATGGTAGGTAGAAGGAGAAATGATGAGCTTACTATGGTAACATTAGGCGCCACATCCTAGTTTCTGAAGGTGAGCGAATGAAGTAACATGCCGAAATACCCGACCATAAGATAAAGAGTCCCCAGGATAGTATATAGCTCCAGTATGAAATGAAGGCATGCAATAGGATGGGCTATTGACAAGACAGTGCGATAAAACGACGATAGCAAATGTGGTATATGAATACAGCTATAAGGGGGTTATCAGGTAAGTCAGCCAGCTAAGGCTACAGTGGGTGATTATGGGAGTCGTACCAGATACACTACAAGCAACGAGGGGGTAACTGTCCAATATCAGACCCAAGCTATTCATAGTCCCATTCGTTCCTTCAACGTCCGGTCCCCACCTTGTGAATGGCGATGGGAGTTGCTTCGTTCGTGTTTCCGGCTAGATCCCCCTCCAACGCTACCACCGCTAGGCCTGCCTACGTTGAAATTCCCGTTCCGTTGAGGAGCCTTCGTTCTGTCCCGTCCTCTATCTTTCCCCTCATCGACATCTTTCTCCTCGTCCTTATGCGGGTGCTCCTTGCTATGGGCCCGTTCTTCGCGTCCGCGTCCGCGATCGTGATCGCGATCGCGCGACGGGGCTACAGAAGGCCGTGGGCGCGCTCGAGACTCTCCATCAACATCCATCCTCGATTCGGACCGGTGCTTCCCATGGGAGTCGGTGTGCGGTCGCGGTGACCGACCTCTTGGTTCACTCGGACGATATGATCGTTGGGGAGGCAGATTTGAACCACTCGACCCAGTGGATGCCTGGGTATCGGAGAGTCGGGGCCTCTTATGTCCCTTGGGACCAGTGGGAAGGGGCTTGGAGAAGGTGGTACGTGCATTGCCATTGCTGGTGACGTGTGATTGGGCCGCACTATGGCTATTGTCCAAATACGCGCTCGGCTTCGAATACGCGCTGGATTTCAAGGCAGCGAACGCTTCCTTCGATTTCTCGAGTTCCTGGCTGGTAGGCGGGTTGTGAGGGGGACACGCAAAAAGCGACAGCAAAACTCTCACCAGAGCGCTGAAACTGTTTGATCAGATTCTGTGGAGGACAATGAGGTTCAGAGAAGCTAAAGTCACGACGCATCACGCACCACGGAGCGCATTTTCGAGGCGAGTGACGCTCGACCGAAGAATATGCACCTCCTCCTTCAGTTTCGAGGTTTCAGAGTATTGGAGAATCTGGTATAGCTCATCATTCTCCTCCTGGAGCGCCTTGACCTTCTGGGTCAAGGCAGCGGTCACGGTAGATCCTGGGGCTGTTGAGTTGGGTCTCGAAGCGGCATCGAGCTGTGGTAATAATATTGAGACGTAGGCAGGGGGGAGAGTAATTGGATCAGTTGTTGAGGGCCCTGGCTGTCGTGCCAAGTATTGTCGTAGCCGGGTTATTTCGTCCTGTGAAGTTGGCGGCAAGACATTGTCGTCAGTGAGCCTGGGGCAATAGGTAATCCGTGTACTCACGCTTAATTCTGCAACTTGAGCATCTCGTTGCCTCAGAGATACCTCCAGCTCCAGCTCTCGAGACGTCGGGAGATTCATGAGCGGGCACGTCTGAAAGTGTGCAGTGGGGCAGTGGGAGGGGGTCCGAGGTCGTGGAATCTGAGCAAGACAGTGATCGTCTCGACGGCGCCGGCAAGCGCCGCGTAGACGCTCGGGGCTTCGCTTTACTTCCACCACAATGCTATGTCTGAGTGATTGACCAATGTCCAAGGAGATACATAAATACAGCAATAAATAACAAGTCCGGGCAAAGTCCATATGAGCCACTCTATGCATACACTATTAGTCCGTGGATGCCCCTCCCGACGGAAGACCAAGCAGCCGGTTGTCGGTTTTCCAAATTTATTTCATCTTCTCTCTTGTACTTCATCGTCTTGTTGAATCGGGCGGCATCAAATGATTCGGCTTCTCTGTTGTCTCATTATGCTCATCTTCGTGCTTCGTTGACTTCCCCATGTAGCCCTAGGACAACTTGCGCAAGAGCGTTGGGAAGCCGTGGACCATCGGGGCGCGGTCACCATGGTAGATACCCGAGGTGCGGAGACCTAACGGGACCATCTCGGCCTACCAAGGTTATGTGACCTCGATCTTCTCGATGGAAAGGACGAGGTAATCAAATCCGGCCTAAAAGCTTTGAGAGCTTGTTGGCGGGCTTGGATATCTTCTTCGAAGGTTTCTTCGAAGAGGCCTTTGCGCGAGCGCTGACGTTGGCGTTGACGTTGGCTCGGCTGGACGACCGAAGAGCTTGGCGAAGGCCATCGTACTGAGCGTACGTCTCTCGGGGTGCGTGAGCATTTTGAAAGACGGAGAATGAGTGGGAGGAGGAGGGGGCGTCAGGAAGAAGGGAGATGTTGTAGCCGTAAGCCATATCGACGACGCAAAGAGAATGGAGGAGAAAAACTGGGGTGGGGTGGGTAGTTTTTGAGCAGCTCAGCTGTTGCTGAAGAGGGACTGAAACGCAAGCAATTTATACCCAAAAACACGAGGCGAACGGATGAGGGTCTTGAAGACCAAACATAGCGTTAAGCAGTACGATTCGCCTTCTATGGTAGCTGTTTGGTAGCGGACCAATGTATTCAAACACCTCGTAAAAGTATCTAAGCAACCATTGAGACGGTGACAACGGAGAACTATGGTGTTTGCACAGTGAGAAGGCGGTGGATAATGGAACTGGGACAATGTCACGTACGGCCAAACAGGGGACAAGGAAAGGGGCACGGATGTACTCCTGTTTGATTCAGCTTGCTATCAAGGGGTGCAAGCATAGACAAACAAACAGCCCGAACTTCAATTGTTCTCCCCGTCAAACGCATCCTGGGGTAGCTGGCCTTGCATTTGCGTGAGGGCACCAGAGAGGATGTAGATGAACGGAGATGATTTGGCTGGAGGGGGCGTATGCTGATATCCTATGAGAAGAGTACAGCGAGGGCAGTTGAATCTGTATTGCCGTTCATGACCATCCTTTCTGTATATTGACTTAACGACCTGGAAGACGAATAATGGATACAAATGACATGCCTTTCCAGTAGTATGGGGTCTGCATATTTTGCGTTAAGCTTGAAGACACGGGCTTTTTGGTTGTTGCTATCTTGAGAGCGGACTATGATGGCATTATCCGTTTGCCTCCGTGGTAGGCTCGAGAGGGACTTGTCAATCACAAGCTGCGACTAGAGTGAGGCTGACGTCTCTACACGACAGTGAGGCGCTGAAACATACGATGAATTCGCCACAAAGGCAATCTATATCACGAAGCTCAGTGATGCGGCGCAATCGAAAGTCTGAGGCCTGCACGCACAATAGAGGCGTAGGGCCGCCGCGGACGAGGCAGTGGGGTGTGCTAGCAGAGATGATTGCATCAGTCGCCTCATCTGGGGTGTAACAATCAAAGCACCCACCATCTGTAGAGGCTGAAACCGCAGACCGAGAGACCACCTTGGGCATTGCTGTCGAGAGTGTGGTGGGGAGTGTCCGGAGAAAGGCAAGAAAATGGGAACAGGTTAACGGTAGCCTACTTCTCAAGGCCTCGAAATGCCGTCGTTCAAGTCGTTCTCGTTGCTTGTCGTTGGCAATGGAAAGAGTTTCGTGCACGTGCGTATGTGTGACTTGGGAACCAAGTCTATAGCGCTAGACGCCGACTAGTCACTGCCGCTTCATCAGAATCATCTCCCCTTCACAATTCCACCACAGTAATCCACCACCACCCATCCTAAATGGCGGAAAAGGATGCAACAATAAGATTGCGCCGAGCTGTTAAAGGTGCGCCCAGATGAACTGTATTGTTCGCTTCTTCAAATGACTGACTGCGTAATGTTGCCGCCGTCAATAGAAAATAATCTGTTTCTAGTACGGAGGCTCATTCAGCGCACAGATATGCGGAACCCAGACCCATCGCCGAGGCGCTACACTTCTCTTGCTTGGGCAGCGGTGCTAGGCCACGAGGAAACCTTTGAATTCTTATTGACCGAAGGTCACGATGACGAGGAACTCAGTAGGGTGCACACACTCAATCTCTTGAAGGATGAAGCAAATCTGACGGCCTTGCGACTTTCATTAGGACTCCGAGAACAACACCATCCTTATGCTACTGGCCGACTACCAACCGCCAGTGCAGAACCCGTATATGAGCCGATCCGCAAATTCCGAGGACCTTATTGGCGCTGCACTCCGGATGGCCCGACTATACTATGATCGCTATTCTCACATCCTCGACTGGTCGAATGTGTCAGGGAGGACCGCGCTTCATGTTGCTGCTCTCAAGGGACACGAGGAAATGGTTCGAGTGCGTATACTACCATCTGCTGCGCCTGAACAATGATTCGATCATTTACAGATGTTCTGCGATCTGGGTGCAGATATTGATCTGTCTGACAATTCAGGCAACACGCCGCTTCATTAGTGAGTACATTCTTTGGTGATGTTATTGTTGAGTAACATTAGGTAGTGCGAGTTCATGGGGGCATATACCGGTAAGTCTACGCGTACAATGGAATCTCCACACATCCTCAAATTGGTTTAGGTAGTTCAACTCCTCATCGAGAGGGGTTGTCAGTACGCGGCGCGGAACAACGAAGGATTCACTGCATCCGATTACGCATATTCGTTAGCAATCCCTGTTGATGCTACTAATCCACGACTAATGTTATGACAGATTTAGCACGCGTGACACTTTGCAGGACACAGCACGTATGCAATTTGAGCATAACAAGAAGCTACGACGTCTTGTCTTTGCTCAGGCTGCTGAGAAGGGTCACGAATGGGGTGGTGCCCCTCCGACGAGCAGTGCGACGCTGCCGGTACCGCGCATGCGCAGTGGTTCTGGCACAAGCCGGACGACCGCTACGTCCGATAGTGGAGAGTTGGATGGTTCCTTCGCACAGTATAGTCAATCGTCGCTGTCGTCATCGCCTCCTCACCCGTCCGCCTCAAGCTTCTTTCACCCATCCCGAAGTCACACCCACTCGCCGAATCTCTCGTCAGCAAGCAGTGCTAGCACTTTCTCAGCGCTATTGCCCATGCCTCCAAATGCCTCCCGCTTGAATAACGCGACCGCCCTAGCATCTGCCTTGTCCCCAGTGGCCACAAAGATGCGGGAACGGGACGCATCTGCCATGGAGCGGTACATGCGGCGGAACCGAAGTGGAAGTCAAGGGACTTCGTCAGACAACAAATCCCAAAACGAATCCATCGCGCCGTCAGCCAGCGGAGACGATTCTATCCTGACACCCCTTCCGTTGACCGGTTCAACAACTCCTCGGAGGTTAAGACCTTCTATGTCTGCTGCCCAACTGAGACCGACACCTGTGTCGTATTCAACAGCAGGTCAACCTGAGCTTCGAAATAGATCCGGCACGAATCCAACAACGTCGAGACCCAATGTTGCATCCATTCCCATTCTCACACGGTCATCTTCGCAATCCAATACGCCGCTTCCTTTGACGAGTGCGAATGGCCCCGTCTTCGACGAACCCGACAAATATACCGGGCCGCCCAGCCAGTATGCTCAGTTTCCGGAACCACCCTCGACTGCAGAATCTGAATCAAATACAACCACACCAACGCGACGGTTGGGATTCCATCATCGATTGACCAAGGCTATCCCTTCCGAGCTTCCCAGCGCATCTGTTCACAGGCGAGGTTTATCCGCGACTGCTGTCCGCAATGGTTGACCTTTCTTTGACATTCTGATGTTCTTCGTGTATTCCCTTCTGTTGTATTTACGCATTATTTCTCTGAGCATTGTGTAGCCATCGCCAAGTTTCATTTATTATAGCTATTTATGTATTTTATACGCTCTCGCTCTGCCGTTGTATGCGGATTTCTGTATTGGATGGATGGTCTGGATGGTTTGTCTGGTGTTTGAATGACGCGACATGAGTAGCTTCTATGCACGTGCGCTGATCTTACCTCTTCGGACCACTGCAGCGTTGTGAACATCACACAAGTCTTAAATAAGGCAATGCTCACCACCCCGCGTTCATCCTGACCTCTTTCGTTACCCAACATGATGCCCCCAATTGCGGACAGTAGCGACCCAGATCCTACAACCCAGATACCATGGCCTGCAGCACGCTCCAAGCATAGCAGTAGCTCCAAGGACACTGCTGAGGCGCAAGACAGGCCACGCGGTGTCCAGATTGCAGAGACGGCGAAGAGGCCTGCTTCACAGTCTCCAGTCGGCAAGAAGCTCCTCACAACATGGAATCTCATAACCTTGAGCGTGTCGATGGCAGGCGCACAGATTGCATGGACTGTGGAACTTGGGTGAGTGCCTTAGCTGCGTACTGGCGGACACGAGTAACTCACCCTCCGCTTTGTAGCTATGGAAATCCATTCCTGCTGAAGCTTGGACTGTCGGAACAACTCACCTCTCTGGTGTGGCTAGCTGGGCCAATAAGTGGTCTAATAGCTCAGCCTCTTATAGGTGCGTTCGCAGTGCTCGCGAAACGCCATTGGCTCGGGATGATTCATCCTTGTCTTAGGGGCAATATCTGATTCATCGCCATCCAAATATCGAAGGAGATATTGGATCATGCTGTCTACGTTTGTTTTAGTGATCTCGACATTCACGCTCGCTTATTGCGAGAGCTTTGCCGCATTCTTTGTCGACTTGTTCGGCGTGGGAGACGGAAGCTGGGACGAACGCAGGAATAACCGGGTATGTCTTTGCGTATCATTTCGACATTCCAGTACTCAATACTGAACAGGTCAACGGGACTGCTATTGGCATTGCGGTCGTCTCCTTCTACTTGCTTGACTTCGCCCTCAATGCTCTGCAAGCTTCGCTGCGCAACCTCCTCCTTGACGTAACACCGCCGGCCCAGCTAAACTCTGCTAATGCTTGGCATGGAAGGATGACGCATGCTGGAAACATTGTTGGATACGGATTTGGTATGGATATCAGCTTTTACCGTCCTCTTGAGAACTAAACTTTCTTCATTTAAGGTTTCCTTCCCTTGGCAGAGTTTCCTATAATTCGACTCATCGGCGGTGACCAGTTTCGCAAGTTCTGCCTAGTCAGTTTGACTTTGCTTATTGCAACTGTCGTTGTCACCTGTGTGTGCCATGAAGAAGAAGAGCGTCCACGGTCTCATAAGGCCACGGAAAGGTGAAGAAACCCCGTTCCCATTTGTCAGTCTGCTGATCAGTCTAAGTACAGTAAACTCTCTGAGCTTCTATCTAATATCTACAACGCCGCACGGAAGCTTCCCAGGCCTGTACAACGCGTATGTATAGTTCAGATCTTTGCCTTTATGGGATGGTAAGCCTTGTATCCATCTACACTTGTCAAAACTCAATGACGAGTTCTGTAGGTTTCCCTTCCTGTTCTACGCGTTGAGTATTTTTTGCCCAAGTCGAATCGTGAATGATGCTCACAATTTTATATAGTACAACATATATTGGCCAAGTCATGGCTTATGAGAAACAGAAGGAGCCTGAACACGATAAAGCCACGCGCAAGGGGGAGCTCGCATTGCTCTTATTCAGCATAGGTGCGAAACGCTCTTCGAAATCTATCGACGTAAATTGTTAAGGCTGTATCTAGTATCTGTGGTGTCTGGCACGTTATTGCCGCACTTGGCCAGTCGCGATCGCCGGCTCATGACCCATAAAGGCGACGAGGACGAGGACGCAGAGATCACCCGGATCAGGCATACCGTTAGAGAATGGCGTGCAGACGCAGCTCGTAAGGGAGAGCCATTGCGTCTCCCTGTAATGCCGTTCCTCCTCCGAAATATCTGGACAGGAGCTCTATTGCTTTTTACATTGCTCACGTTCTCTACTGTTTTCGTCAACACAGTGCTTGAGGTGAGGCGTCTCAAACGGTATTATAGGCCAAATCAACTAACTCGGGTCAGGCGACTATTATGATCAGTCTCATCGGGATTTGCTGGTCGGTGGCATGCTGGGTGCCCTTTGCAATCATCATGGAGGTATGGCCTGTCTGCCTTTCCACTTGCCTTCGCTGGGTTGCTTATGCCAACATCCTTAGCTGTTGAAAGACCTTCCCTCGTCATCAACGGCCCAGCGCCCTGAGCATGCCCGTACCTTGTCAACGCCTGGATTCCCTCGTAGGCCTAGCGCCACTGAACGGACACCACTTGTTCGAAGCCGCTCGTTCGATGAGTACGATGTGAATCCCGATGAGGAGGCTATTCCTATGGCTGGCGGTACGATACTAGGCATTCACAATCTGGCCATTGTCATGCCACAGTTCATCGTAAGCGTTCACCTCTACGAATGGATAGGCAGAAGTTAATATATGCAATTACAGATCGCGTTAGTATCCAGCATCATCTTCCACCTTGTAGATGGCGGCGTGGAAGACGACCCAAGCAACCATAGCACATATCTGGGCCGTAACGGTGTTGCGTGGGTTCTACGATTTGGGGGCCTTTGCACGCTCTTTGGTGCTATGCTCACGCGAAGAGTGCCTCCCACTCCTACCGAGAAGGCGATGCGGAGGAGATTGGGCGAGATGATGCTTCTCGGGCAAGCACCGAGTCCTTAGATAACAACGATCCATCTTTTCTTCTATCATATCTTGTTCTAGGTTCTATCTGTCGACCTTGATTACTGTTGTTCTAGTCTCGCTCTTCAATGTACTGATAACAGCATCTACTTAATTCAAAAGATGTGGCAACGATTTGAACTCGACCAATTCTACACCCAAATTGGGGTTAAGGTTTATGCCTCCGTTGGGGTTACGTCTGCGAACACGGAAATTCATGGCGGCATGTCTCTTTCTCGGTTCTCACCTGCCGTCCACTCAAGCCGTCGGTGGTTCTCAGCCTCACCCTCAGTACTAGCGGGCCACAACAAGGTAGGCCAGTAATCCCCTCCTGCCAATACGCCAGTCGCGTTAATTTCTCGAGGGCAGTGGTCCAAAATCAAAACCAAGAAGGGGGTCTTGGACGCGCAGAGAAGTGCTATATATGGGAAAGCGAATCGAGTAAGCCCTTTGAACGGGATGCTGGAGTGCTGTTACTGATGTACTTCTAGGATATTGTCGTAGCGATACGCAGTAAGTTGCAAGCACGTTTGCCTCGATGGTCTAGGAACTCACGGGTCTTCGACATCCCCAAGATGGCGGTTCTGACAATCCCGACAAGAATATCGCCCTCGCTGCGGTGCTGAAACGCGTCAAAGCCCAAGGAGTTCCAAAAGAGAACATAGAGACCGCCATTGCCAAGGTGCGCCATGGTATAAGAACTGTCAAGGTAGTTGCTGAACGAGTTCTTGTTGTTACAATCATCAAGGCGATGAGAGGGAAGGACGCAGGCGGCCAACAGCACCTAGTATATGAAGCACTTGCCTATAATACTGTTGGCATAATAATGTAAGTTTCATCGTTACGACGTATCCTCGAGTCCCCTTACGCCATTTTGAACTTCCTAGAGAATGTTTGACAGACAACACGAACCGAACGCTGCATAATGTCAGGAGCGTTTTGACGTCACACGGGTAAGTCCCTCAAAACCCTTTCCGGCTGCATAACCTCATGAGTACCGATATCGTCGCAGCGCTCGATTCGCCCCAGTACATTACATGTTCAAGCGTGAAGGGCACGTTCGCGTCGCTCTTGCAAATGGCGACGATGAGGGCCTCGATTTAGCAGTCGATAAGGCGCTGACTGCTGGCGCGAGTGACTTCGATGACTCCGACGATGAGGATCCTAACCGAAAGCAACTAACGGTAACTGTCTTTTCCTTTGCTGTGAGGAAATTCCTGACGGTTAATCGCTTCATCCAGTTTATATGCCCTCCACAAGATCTAACTTCAGTGACTGATGCAGCTGTAGAGTTTGGCACCGGTTGCGAACTGATAAGTAGCGAGCTGGTGTACTCCCCACAATCCAGCGATGCGCCCGATTTGGACGAGGAAACAAAATCAAAGGTTGCTGAGCTTGTTGAAGAGCTGGAGGAAGACGACGATACAATGCGCGTCTGGACGAGTCTACCATCAGAGTAGACAAGTGCTATGTTTTTGATATTTTTATACATTGTAGACGGCATTCAAGTACCCATGATGCATATGGCGGCATCCCAGTCGTCTCTCTTTGTAGTAGACACTGATCTGCATGGTATGTAAGTTTCACTGCATCTCAGTCCAAGGATTTGTGCCGCTAGATATAAGACACGAAAGATGAGTGAACGACAAATCAGCGGCGAACTTCAACAAACCGTTGGTTTCTCGGACGGCGAAAACGCGAGTTGAAAGAGATCGGCTCGAGAAGGGCTCTAGAGTAGATTTCATCCGATTGGCGTTCCAAGAGGTTGCTTGTACTGCGGTCGGTGAGGATGTTGTTGCACACCCATGAGAACGGAAAACACACCTTGACCCTTGACGCATATTATCACGAAGGGAGCCGCGACACCATCGTTCTGGAAGTAGGATACTTCTGAAACCCACTCAGCACCATCCCCGGCCCCCATGTCACTGCCATCTAGGCCCAAATGTTATAGCCGTTGAAGGAGTGGGTTATATGGAGACGCACCTTCTTCGAATTTTGGCTCTTCTGACTTAAACACTACTTCCCCATCTTCGTCTGTTGTAATAAAGCGGCCCGTATGATATAGAACTTGTTTTTCTACTTGAGCACCTTTCGGGAGAGTTTTAACGACTACGAAGAGCGAAGGAACCTTGGATTCTGATGACTTCTGAACCATAACTTATTAGTTCGTCCAAACTTAGCATCCAGTCAGCGGCTAATCGAGACACACCTGACAGAGGAGTTCGTGCCCATGCTTGACGGCAGGAATGTCATGAATGTTTGCTAGCCAGTAAATGGCGGAAAGGGGATGTTCTGTCCAACTTGCATGTTCTCGTAAAGCATTCAATACTCGTTTAACATGTTGGCAACACAGAGCAAATTCCATTGCAAGGCAGCTGGGTGATGGCAATAACAAGCTCGAAGGGATAAGCCCTATCTGACCAGATACGAAAATGTGGTCGCCAGCCTACACGTTGACCAACGTTAAATGCAAAGAATTTAAACAAGGGATCTATGAAACCTACAATAACGGCCTGCGAATAAGGTCCAATGTTGGCGGGGGCCCAATAACTCAGGCCTTGAACGTGTAAGGCAACCCTTTCCTCCAGTCTGGCTTCTCTGTAGAAGGTACAATCCAGCCTGATCCGAGTCGGCGCGGGTAAATCAACAGCGACGCATGCCCTCGATGGAGGGCTGATACCGAAATATCTCCCATAGACTTCATTAACCCTCGCAAAGAGTTCCATGTCAGAAAGGAGGATAGTGATATGAGCGCAATGACTGAGCTCCAAGGAATATGGTAACAATTTCCCTAGCATACTTATGAATAATTGCTCTAGTACGACTTGAACGAAGACACGTACCCAGTAGTAATTCGAAACACTGTCTAACCTCCTCTTCTATCGACATCCTGCCAGTGGCCCCTGATTCGTTGGCTTGGACATTTGAGACGGAAATCCAGGCGCCGTTTTCATTGGTGGTTGTGGTGCCTTGGCTGGATTCGACAAAGGGTTCGACAAAGGAGGGTGATGTACTGTTTACGAGGCCGGCATCATGTTCCTGAAGCTTCTCATATATCATCTGAGGCTTCGCCTGGAGGACCGATGGGACCGCAAGATCGAAATCCTCGTTGATGGGTTTGTCTTCTAGGCTTGCTTCTTTTATTCGAAGGAAAGCAACCGTAGCAAAGTCACTGTCAGAGTGTATTACCGTTTCGGTCTCAATCCTGACCATCATGTTCAGCCGTGGTTCACGGGCAGAAGAAGTTCGGGACCCTCACAGATTTAGGCGTTTCTTGAACAACGGGCAATCCAATGTCAGCGTCTCATACTCGCCTCCCTCGCCGCAGATATGTGAGCCATAGAGGTCGTTCTATGCGAAGGGACAATGAGGATGTGGCGAATTGTCAGACGGAAGACAAACCAGCCTGAGAAAAGTAGGCTGCATTTGCGCAAGAGTCTTTCCTAAGTGCTCGGGCTTCAGACCTATACCAGCCACTTTGATCAAGACAGCTTCCAGTCCAGCCTCGACCATCTCAGCTAGTAACTCCCGTTGGTCTCTTTGCCAAAGATAACAAAGCGGAGTAAGATTGAGTCGACGACAGCTGTGATCATGATCGAGGGGTCAGCTGGGAGGTAGATAATCTAGTCTTTGGGAAACTTGCACATGCTCAACCCGGACTCGCTGGTAGTTTGACAGGATTGCGCCGACGGACACCCCCTCAACGTCAGGATGCTGGGCCTATTGGAAAATACGCGTTAATTCCAACGGAAGAAATTCCAGGCTGGTCTGTGGAGTACTTTGACCGTCGACAATAGATCGTACAGGTCTTCAGTCTCGTCTCCATGGACTGCCCCGAGCATTCTAGTTCTTCGCGCGCCGTATTCCATGCCTTGTTCCAAAGCAGCACCTGATATGACTTTACGATAGAGAGGCGCATCGAGGGCCTTGGCAACGTATTCAATGGCGTCTTGCCCCACAGTCTGGTACATGAATGAATCTAGTTCATCTAAATGTAACGGCGTCAGTGAGAAGATCGAGCCATGGCGAATGAAATACCACCTTTGCCCGGGCCAGGCCCCAGAGAGGCAGCAGCAACCAACTCGTGGCCATGTTTGTGACAATGAAGCAGGTTGTAGCAACTGTCCTTGCCACCGCTGAGTAACGCAACATACTTCATGATGGTAAACGATCAACCCCATCCCAACTTGGTTGATCAAAGAATCTTGAGTTTACTGATAAGATAACCGCGTGCTTTAGATCTTGGCGTGATCGGGATATAAGATCACTTTCGACGAGTCACTTACAGCGTGTACTCCAGCCACAATGCCCACCGTCGCAGTCGATAAAACGAGCCTTTGGGAACGATTGGGACAAGAATATTGTACATTTCTCTCTCCTTCTTCCCTGTTTCACTGCTTGATTCAAAGCCCTTTCCAGCATCCGATGACTTCGATAAATTGCTCTTCGAATATGGCCTGGAGTTAGATGAAGACGTGCGTGCAGTACTATTCTCGAAACTCTGACTAAATCATGAAATCAGACCACAGAGGAAGTTGAAGCAGCCAGGAAGAAGGGGCTACCCACCGAGCGACCAGTGAGTTGCCAATATCAGAGATCCGTTGCCCGTCGTAAACCTTGATACCTTGTAGCAACTAAAAATCGAAATCCCCGCGAACAGGTGTGCGCTCTATATTATTCCAATATGAACTATCATTCACCTCCGAGAACCAGATACGATCTCCTGTGCATTGAGGGGCTCGCTCGAGCGCTTAACGTCTTCCTCAATAAATCATCAAGACCTCAATATAAACTCGTATACCCTCCCGGGGGGAAAGCAGACCTACTAACTGTAACAGTTAGTCCTGAAGTTAGTCACCGATCTCCTTTCAATGGATCGATTACTGACAACAGAGGTTAGACCAAACAAATCCGCCCCCTCTTTGCTTGCGCGATTCTGCGGAATGTAAAATTCACCCAAGAATCATATCAGTCTTTCATAGAGCTCCAAGATAAACTGCACCAAAATATCTGCAAGAGACGCCAGCTTGTGGCTATTGGCACTCATGATCTCGACACATTGAAAGGCCCCTTCAGGTATGAAGCAAGACCTCCGCAATCGATCAAGTTCGCACCATTGGGCAAAGACAAGGAGTACACGGCCGAGGAACTTATGATAGTATATGAGGTACGCATTTATTGTAGTAGCTTCGGTCGGTATAAACTACTGACTATATCTTAAAAAGTCAGAGAAACATCTTGCGCGGTATCTCCACATCATTCGTGACTCTCCGGTATATCCCATCATCTACGATGCGGAAGACCGGGTCCTCTCCATGCCGCCGATCATCAACTCAAATCACAGCAAAATCACGCTAAACACGACCAACGTATTCATCGATGTAACAGCTACTGATCAGACCAAGCTAGATATTGTGGTGAACATGGTCGCTACAATGTTCTCGGAGTATTGCGCAGAACCTTTCACGTACGGTGATCCAACACTATATTTGTCGTGCTGACTGAACATCACTTGCTGTTAGAATCGAACCCGTCAAAGTAGTCTTCCCTGACGGCCAGACACGCATAACCCCGGATATCTCGACGCGCGTCATGTCTGCCCATGCATCGTACATCAACTCATGCACAGGTCTATCTTTGTCATCTTCGGAGGTTAAGACGCTCCTTGAACGGATGTCACTATCCGCAACGCTCTCTCCATCAAATCCCGATGAAGTCTTAGTTGAAATTCCTCCGACGCGTCCTGATATCTTCCATGAGTGCGACATCATGGAGGACGCCGCTATTGCCTATGGTTTCAATAACCTGCCGAATAAATTTCCCGCCACCAGCACCGTTGCCCAACCTCTGGCCATCAGCAAGCTCAGCGACGTCGTTCGCGTTGAATGGGCCCTGGCCGGCTGGGTCGAAGTCTTACCGCTCATTTTGGTACCCTTTGTCTTTCTGCCGCTGCCGTACTACATCGGGACTGATGATGGTTTAGTGCTCGCTTGAGGAGAATTTTACATTCCTCAACCATCAAGATGATGGGAAGACGGCTGTTAAGATAGCCAATCCGAAGACGCTAGAATTCCAAGTCGTTCGGACTACACTTATCCCCGGCCTCCTCAAAACCGTCCGCGAGAATAGATCGCACCCTCTCCCAATCAAGATCTTCGAGACATCTGATGTCGTGTACAAGGACGTTACGCGAGAGAGGCAAGCTCGAAATGAACGCCACGCAGCAGCCGTGTGGTGCAACAAGAATGCGGGCTTCGAGATTATCCATGGGATGTTGGATCGGGCGATGAAGATGCTTGAGATTCCGAGAATATCTAGCGGCGATTTCAAAGCTGACACGGGGTACTACATCAAGGAATGTGATGGTACGTTACCTCCTTACGTTGCTTCGGATTCCTATTTGTTGAGAGATTACTGGATAGACCCGATGTACTTCCCCGGTTGCGCAGCAACGATTTACTACCGTGCACCGTCTTCCAAGAAGGGAGCTCTTGCCGACATCAAGCAGGAGGTTCAGGCGGCTCTTCATATCAACAAGGACCTTGCGATTGGTGCCCTAGGTATCCTCCATCCAACCGTGTTGGAAAAGTTCGATATTGGGTATCCCTGCTCCGCGCTAGAGTTCAACCTTGAACCGTTCAAAAAAGAGATGCAGAGGGTTTGGACGAATGCCGAACTTGAGTAAATTAAATGAACACCGCGTGTTTAGTCAATCCGGAATGTAGATTCAAGCGACGAGATGCACACCTCTGCCGCGAAACTGGTGGCGCTCATATTACCTGGTCACTCGTGTAGGTGATGGATATGGTTGACGGGCAGTCAGTTGGACGTGTATTGCTAATGGCTGATACAAATTGGTCCGAGGATATTCTACCACCAACGACCAACCGTAGAAATATCGCTTCCGTAACAAACCCTACTTTTTCCCTTCTTCCTCGGGAGGACCACCAGACATAACTACGAATGTGGGGATGTATCATTAGGAACATGCACGTGTAAGAAAGGTCGCGTTTTAGCGAAGGGAAACTGACCTAGGGCGATCAAAACCGCCACGATGTACAACCAGTATTTCTGTATGAAGGACTTCTCTGGTACGGGGACGACTGGCTCCCCGGTTTGGGTTATGGGAGGAAGGGCACGGAGCTCTGGTCTGTGGGAGGGGGAAGTATTGTTCAGCAGATATCCTCACGCGGGAGAAGCACCTCATCCTCCTAGACGGGGATATATAGGAGACAGAGGCTCACAGAGGTGGCAACGAGGGCCGCTGAATGGTCACGGTTGTGCCCACCATGAGGAGCTGAACTTTCTTGGAAAAAATTGGACAGTGCCGTAGAATCCGACTTCCGTTTCTTCAACTTGGAACACGACCCATCCATAAATATTGGCGATACGAAATAGTCGATGGCGAAAGGAGAGGGGTCCGGTCCAGCCGTTGTGTGTAATATTATGGACTCGGATTTGATATTCTCAAGATGACACTGGAAGGAGAATTAATAAAGGCACTCGTGATATATTTAAAATGGGCAAAATGGACCGAGACGAACACACTAAGACGCAGTAATGGAATGCAGTACCCCATCCATGCACATGGTCTGCAGGCCTTATATTTGTACGGTGCAGACTGCAGCTGCCGTCTCTACGAACGAGCAGCAGATGCACACACGCTCCACGTTGAGTTCCTGGAGCGAAACGGCAGGCGCATCTCGGCGCCATCTTGCCCAGCCTAGTTCCGTGTTCGAAAATGGGCAACCACCGTCCCACCCCTTTTTGCATCTGGTTGAGGCAACTTCGGTGTTTCCCGACTAAGGCCAGTGCGACTGCAATCGCGGTTGCCCAAGCAAGCCACCTGAAGCCGAGACGGAGATCCAGTGCTTACCAGTTTTACAGAGGATATATCCCAGTGCGCTTCGGCTGTGTCGCCAGCGCGCTCCAGGGCGACCTGGTATCGAGCATCGTGCAAATCCACTGCTCCGGGCTGCAGGGAGTCCGCAAACTGCTGCAGTGATTCTGATATGGATTCTGAGGGCCGGAAGGTGACGAGAAGCGAGTCGTTTATGTTAACGGTCCCACGCAAGGCAAAAGGAAGCTCTGGTACCATTGGGTGATGGACACGGTGATACAGACGGAGTGATTCATCAGCGGCGACGAAGGCTGCGGCGGTAACGAGCAGGAGGAGATGGTGGCAGAACATGAAGCGTATTGGCTGCAGCAACGATTGGATGGGAGGCCAGCGGATTACGTAACAGTGTGTGGCAGCGCGGTGATTGGTTAGCAGGGGTGATTGATACTCTAGACCAATCACCATCGAGGCTTCTGGGCCATTCTGAAAAGTATATGTTGCGACCTGCTCTTGTTCGAGACCATTTCTTGGTTCTCATATAGTCTTGTCATGTCCCAAGGTGTGTTTTCCGTTGTCCCGCAAGAAATAACTCTAATCCTCCACCAAGACCACTACAATCAGGAAATGGCAAAACTACCCCCACTCAATTCCAACTCCTCCCTTCTCCCCACATGTTGCCATCCCTCACCCACCCGACCATCCCCTGCGATCCACCGCAAATCTCCTCGAGTCTCTCGTCTCCTTCTACCAGCAAGAGCGCATGTGGGTATATCGCACAAGGGCAGAGCTCGAGGAGGAGGCCCTACAAACACAACCCAGCGATTGCAGCAGCATCGACCAGATGCGAGGCGCTGGCATGTCCACGCTGCCCTCACCATCGCCATCGACTTCGCTCGGGGGAAGGGAGATGCCCCCCGATAGTTTCTCCGTCAAGACGGAATCAGAGGATGCATCCCGTCCAACATCGCCGTCCCCTTCCAACACTCGTTGGAACAAGCGCAAACGAGCATTCAAGCTAAAGCTCGATAACCTAGCGCCAAAACCAAAGCGGGCCTATGTCCCTCGCCCAACAACGGAGGATGCTTCGCAGCCTAGCGTTCGCATTTTGGAGATGTACGAGAGTATGATGGCCGCTCGTATGGAGAGCTGTCAGCGAATCAATCGCCTCATCAGAGACGCCAACCGAGCCGATCTGCACTTGCGATGAGAGGTATCCTTGGACATCAGTCCATCCCCATACACAACCTCATTTATCTAGGCTCTGGCAGCAGGTTCAAAGTCCTCTTATACTGTCTCTGGGGAATTGTATTGCTTTCTGTAGCATTGTGTGTATTTCGTAGTTCAAGCTCACAGCTTGGCCTGGATGGGCCCGATCCCGTCCAGAAGTATTGCATTGTTTTCTGTACTTGTAAAAAGATACCTGTCTTCTAATGAAAGGCATTCGCTTTGTGTTTCTTACCTTGGTTTGTTCCTTGGGAAGCTCCTGCGCAACTTGCGAGCGAAGAGTGGATGAGCGATTGGATGAGCGATTTCATGAGACCGTGAGATATCGCATGAGTACGTAATCAGATTACTTCCACAGCCACATCGAGTTCGTTCCTAAGACGAACGCAGACCACCCAGCTATCGATTCTTTATTTTCTAGAATATTCACTTCTATACCAACAACCTTCGTTCCTTTCCATGTCGAGGGCTTATGCTCCCCTTCCCAATCCACGGTCGGACAGAGATGCACACGAGGAGATGGAAGCGGCCTTCGACCATTCAGATGACGAAGACGATGTTGACGCCTCGGAGTCTCAGCCATTGAATCCTCAACTAACGTCTCCCACAGCGGTGGGCTCGTCGCATGAGAATCCTCGTTTCCCCACCCCAGAAACTCACAATAATGGCACCATTTCTCGACCACCAGGCACATATGATTTTGAGAACGTGGAATACGACTACCCTCCACCAGGATCGCCGCCTCTGCCTTCTGCCTACGCTCGTCCGAATGAAATTGGAAACTCGAATGGTCAGATACCCGATTTCGAGCTTGACGCCTCACGTCGGCCCAGAGGAGGTTGGCTGAAGCGTACGATTGCTGCGGCTCTGCCAGCGTCTGTGTCTCAGCGAGTGGGCTTGGCGCCTCGGTTACCGGCTGGAGTCGTTGGTGGAGGCCTCAACAACGATGGCGTCTTTGCCAACGTCACGGCCAAGCCAGCAGCGCCCAGAGCAGAGGGTGAGTAATTGCTATCGTCTGAGTTTGGTCAAATTACTGACATGGATACGTGTACATAGGTGATGAACTTACATCTGCAGAAGATTCAAGATCAGAAGCACCTCCCTCATATGCATCAGCCCAAGCTGATGCTGTCCCGCCGTACTGGGAAACCACTGTGCATGCGCCGTTTGCTCCAGATTCCCTTGGGGAGATGATTATCGATAACCTACCCACCGGGTCCCTATTCTCCTTCCTTTGGAACATGCTCGTCTCCATCTCATTCCAGTTTGTCGGCTTCCTACTGACGTACCTACTCCATACCACACATGCCGCAAGATTAGGCTCACGAGCTGGCTTGGGAGTCACGCTTATCCAGTACGGGCTTGCTTTGAGGGGAAGAGTGGAGAACGGATTCTCGGGTGAGGATGCCTGGACAGGCTGGGATGGAACAGTCACTCCCAGTCCCAGTGGAGGAGAGTACAATTACCCTCCTGGCGGTGGTATGATGGGTTCTGAGAACGCTACCGATGTGCCAGTGCCCACGTTGACGGAAGAAGAGCAAGCAGCGGCGCTGATGGCCAATGCCACTACAGAGTGGTTATCGTTTTTCTTGATGACAGTTGGTATGTCTATTCATCAAATATCTAACGTAATGTCTTCTCAACTCTATTCTCTACAGGCTGGTTCATCCTCCTAACGTCCCTGCTTGGCTTCCTTCGGGTCAAACGCTGGGAGCGCGGCATTCTCAACTCTCAGCAGAACACTAGTACGACCCCGGCTGAACCTACTACCTTCCGCTTCCCCCTTTTCCCCCAAGTGGAGCGGAACTTTGGTTTCAGCGGTTTCGAGCGCATGGATCTACTTCGCCGGGGTCTCGGCTTGGGCTCGCGTCAACAACCCAACGACATCGACGAAGAATCCGAAGTCCTTGCTGCAAACCAGACCCGACGAACGGAAGATGGGAGTAATGATACCCCGAGGAACCCGAGGCACGGTGAAGACGGAGGTCGTGACGACGATGGCGACGACGCGACGGAGCTGGATATGATGATCCCTCTTGATAGTAACAGAGTAATCACAGTCCGAGAGGCCATAGAGCGCGATCGCAGGCTGCAAGCAGATCTGCGGGAAGCTGGATTAATTTAAGGCGGATACGTGGACTACATGGACTTTGTCATCAAGGTACTAACTGTCAAGTTTACCATCGGATTCGTGCATGTGTATTCTTATACTTATACCGTTCAATCTATTTCGCACACTCTGTACGCCGAGCTTTACCCTCTCAAGCTCCAGAACGATGCTTCGCTACCTGAGCCTTCCAAATTGGACGTCTTCACCCAATCCAATAAGGGAGGATAAAAAGATTTACTGCTCTAATCACTTCCTCAAGACGTGATCCAGTCGAAGATGCCCGATATCATCATCCGTCCTGCAACAGAGGTCGATGAACAATCATTGTCGCGGATCTGTCTGCTTACAGCTGATGCTGGGGTCAGTGCAGAGTTTCGGCACAACTACGGGGAGCTTCCTGGACTAGTATATGCCGTCCCATATGTCAAACTTCCCACCACATTCGGGTTCGCAATGGAGGTCGTAGAGACGAAGGAGGTGGTGGGATACGTTCTGTCTTCATTCGATACACGCGTCTACGAACAAGCAGCAGCGGAGACATGGTGGCCAACCCTGAAGACCAGCTTCCCATTACCCGCCAATATCGAAGCGGGCTACTACGACAAAGAGTTGAAGGAAGGAGATAAGACATATATTGAACGGATCTGGGACATGCACACTGCCCCGGAAGCCAACATCAAATTCTCTGCAGCTCATCTGCACATCAATATTCTGGAGGAGTATCTACGGCAGGGATGGGGCCGAAAGCTGATTGCTGAGGTAGTGAGATCTTTGGACGAGCGGGGCTTAGACGCCGTGTGGGTTGGGCTCGATACTAGAAACGAAAACGCGAAGAAATTCTACGCAAAACTGGGCTTCAAGGACATCGAAGGCGCACCAGACGGAAATATGGGATTGAAGTTCGAGGACTTTGGGTCAGGATAGGGGGTGGCATGACTCGGGCCATCGGCGAGACGGAGAAAGGATGCTCCGCGATTTACTTACTGGTTGACCAGTCACCACAACTACCTTACCTACCACCACTATGTCCACTGACAGGAACGTTGCCGAATTCCCTTCATCTCGCTCACCGACTGCACCAAGATTTAACGCGTATGATGAATCGTCCACGCCAAGGACATTGCCTGCCGTGCCGACTGCCAGACCGAGACGGAGTTCGCTGCGAGTGGAAACGCCGTATTCTCCCAATATCTTGTCCTCGCCCGCCCAGCAAACGCCTGTCGTACGATACTTGACACCACCGCAGTGGCAGGTTCCGGTGTTCGACAATGTCTCGCCTAGTCCGCAGAATGGCCGTAACCCACCAAGACAAGAGTTACTGTCGAGGCGATTCAGTGGTATTGCTCCCGGATCTAATAGGAACTCAGATGCTACCCTTTCCGAAAGCTTCCCTCAATCCAACGATGAATTCAAGAAATACTCTATGTCGTCCTACGAGCATCCATATGACATTCCAGCACCCGAAAGCACATATCAAAACAGCCCAGGCGGACCACAGCCGGCATCTGCGAGGCGGTCGGTGAGTTTCGCTGATGAACAGCAACGGAAGCAGCATTATGAACCGAACGACCTTCCCGCCCTGGATCCGAATACTGAGCGAGCCTTGAAACGTCGCGGCGTACTTCATAACATGCTGGATCTCTACGCGATCAATAATAGCATGGACGGCATGGGAAGCAGGCAGAACTCCGAGGATTGGCCACCGCCGAGGGGCGTGTCTTCCGCTAGACCTGGATTCCGACGAATGGATTCGATGGCCTCTGTCTTGTCCGGAACTGGCTCTGATATACTGGACCCCGATGATCCGAGAGTAACTGGAGTTCGTGCCGAGTACTTGGAAGATAGGGAAGACGTCGAGAAAAAACACACTTCGAGAGATGGACTACCGAACCCGCAGAAAACATCTCATGCGGGCGAGGATCGAGTTCAATGTTACCTGTACGTATTGTTTCAAGACTAATGGTCCCCGCATCTTACGACTCTCGACCTAGCCATGATTAATCGACAAGAGTTCCTCATAAAGCTAGCGCGTGCCTTGATGACCTTTGGAGCTCCCTCTCATCGTATAGAATCTCAACTCATTGCTGCCGCCCGCATCCTGGAGGTCGAGGCAGAATTCATCCATCTCCCTGGCGTTATTATCTGCTCCTTTGGTGATCAAGAAATGGGATGCTCTGAGACTCATTTCGTCAAGTGCGGTGGTGCACTCTCACTTGGTGCTCTCCACAAGGTTCACCTTATCTATCGTTCCGTGGTTCACGATGAAATCTCCGCGAAAAAGGCATCAGAACAACTTGAAGCACTTCTAAAGTCTGGGCCCGTCTATCCTCGACTGTTTCGTGTCTTTCTGGCCTTTCTGTTATCATCTTTGATCTGTCCGTTGGCATTCGGGGGTTCGTTCCTGGATATGTGGGTAGCTGGTGGATGTGCATTGGTTCTATCTTTTCTGCAACTTTTCATGGCTGGAAAGAGTGTTATCTATGCGAACGTTTTTGAGTGAGTGATTTCCAGCTTGGTTGGCACATTTCGCTGAGTTCAAAATAGGATTACAATAACCATCTTCATTTCATTCACGGCTCGAGGCCTGAGCAGTATCCGAAGCCATTTGTTTTGCTATACCGCTATCTCGTCTTCCTCCATCATTGGTATCCTACCTGGGTATCTGATTCGTACGTACGTCACCGTTACCGAGATATTCATTCACTCACACATATTTCAGTGAGTAGTTCTCTGGAATTAGCATCTAAGAATATCCTCTGTGGAAGTGTGAAGATGGTGTACGCCCTCATTTACACCCTTTTCCTCGGCTTCGGTCTCCAGATTGGCTCGGACTTCTACTTGCTTTTCGACAAAAGCATGCGCCGTAACCTGGACGAGCTGGCTTTGAATATCTCCGCTACTGCGACCTTCGCGGGCACCTGGATCTCCGATAACACGACAAATATTGTTCCTGGTGCCGGCACTTGGACGTTCGTCAATCGTGTACCGTTGACCCAACAAAATATCCACGATGGTTGCTTCCGACTCCCCAATCAACCTTGGTATCTCCAACCCTTCCCATATTGGACAGCGTTCGTCATCGTTCCTCTCTTCTCGATCTTATCGTCTTTAGCAAATCAGCAACCATGGAAGAGTAGGCAACTGCCTGTGATGGTTGTCATCTCCTGTGCTAGCTACGCGTCGAATAAAGTGGCAAATCATTATATCTTCAATCGGTCAGACGTTGTTTCTGCAATTGGAGCCTTTACGGTTGGTGTGCTGGGGAATATGTACTCAAGGAAGATGGGAGGCACGGCGTTCACGTCGATGGTTACTGGGGTTTTGTTCTTGGTGCCGGTACGTTGTTTGATTTTGGTTGATTCCGGATGACCTACAATCATTTCCCGACAGTCTGGCCTGTCGCAAGCTGGCGGAATCACTGCGAACGGTAATGGCATCGACATCGGTGGTGCAATGATTGCTGTGACCATCGGTATCACGGTCGGGCTATTCATGAGCCAAGCGTTGGTTTATATGTTCGGAACGAGGAAGAATGCGGCCGTGTTCTCTTTCTAGTCCTAATCATCCGATCTTCTGTCGCCTTATATCAGTGTAAAACTATCATCTACCTCATTCTCCTGTTTATAAATTTCAATTCCTCCCTTTCGCATATACAAGCTGAGCCTCTAAATATCTAAGTTACAACATTGAGCATTGCGTTTTACCCAGCTGCTGCGCCACATGAATAATGGATAATAATTGACTAAATAGTTGTACATACATTACTATGCTCTGCGTCATCTGGACTCAGAATCTTACAGCAGGCGAATTCTCGATGCCTTCGATGGATACTTTGTGCCCAACAAGGGTCCGGATGTTATTGATGCCATATC
Source organism: Pleurotus eryngii var. eryngii (assembly GCA_029467805.1). Lineage (NCBI taxonomy): Eukaryota > Fungi > Basidiomycota > Agaricomycetes > Agaricales > Pleurotaceae > Pleurotus > Pleurotus eryngii. Next base: position 2,460,174 of record SZVJ01000009.1, on the reverse strand, counting down.
TGTGATCGCATGAAGACTTGAAAAAGAAACGAAATGATGGTGGGTGGAGTATGACTGACCTTATCATCGTCGGACGTTCTAAGCTAAGACCCCAGCCATGGACGCGAACGTCTTTGGGAAAGCCCATGGGTTCGAGCATTTCTGGACGGAACATGCCACTGTTTCCAACTTCAACCCATCGGTTCAGCATTGGGTGGAAAGCGAAGATTTCTAGGGAAGGCTGCAACCAGTCAAAATGAGTGGACATGTTGTAGAGATGGAGGGATGTACCTCGGTATATGGGTTGTACGCTGGCTTGAACCTGACTTGTTCGATGCCCATTTTATCGAAGAAGACCCTCATGAACCCTGATATTTGTTAGAGACCTTATACCCTTTGGGCTTATGGATGGCTTACCTATCAAATCAGCGAGAGTGAGGTTGCGATCGGCAACTACTCCTTCTACTTGATGGAACTCAGCCAAATGTGTCGCGTCCATTGTCTCATTCCGGAACACTCGATCTATGCTGAAGAGTTTTGCAGGACGGAAGCCGTCGTCTTGCGCTGGATCGCCACGATCGCTGCCAGTAGTTGACGACGCGCCGTGAGTGCATTCGCCTTTGTCGCTGGATATCTTCTCACCCCGGCATGCAGCTGCGAGTTTGTAGAGCATATGCGCGGACGACGCGGTGGTGTGCGTGCGGAGTAGGAGTTTCCTGGACTCTTCTTCGACCCATGGCGCGCGATATCCGGTGGAGCCAAATCCGCCGTGCTCGTGCACCTTGGAGACGAGATCATAGTAATCCTTCTTCGGAGGCAGGGATATGGCGGGATCTATACTTGTAAATAGGACGATCTACGGCACCCTACCGATGAGGACCTACCGGAGAGATAGAAAGTATCCTGTAGATCTCGTGCTGGATGTTGTTGTGGTACGAACAACGCGTCGAAGCACCAGAAACCTGATTCGACGAAGGATTGTGTGGGCATTTCGGCGAAGCTAGGGCAACAGTCAATATCCGATGCCATTGCGATACATCGAAAGGACAAACCCCATCTCAAGGAAGATATTCCGTATTTCCTCTCTAACTTTCAGAAGTGGATGAAGAGCACCTCCATTTGTTGGTATACCCTCGGCCTCGAAGTTGTATTTTTGAAAGCAGACGTCTTCCACGATCCTCTGTCATGGGTGTGAAGCGGCTGTGTGGCTGATCCGTGGTGGGACTTACGATGCAAGCATCTCCACCGTTAGATCAGTCTCAGGCTTCGCTATGGATGTGCTGAAGCTTGGACCCTTGGTTACAGAGAACCACTGTACTTTCCTATGTATAATTAGTGAGCTGTTCTACTGAACCTCTACCAACGAGAGATTCACTTTTGAACGATCAATTTACGTTTCCGTAAGTCTGCAAGAGCTTTCTCCCCGGATTTGAGGGTACCAGTAGATTTGATCTCTAGTAAGTCATCTCGTGTGATATCTTTAATCTCGGGGACCTGCGCAGTATAAGTTAGAGCCGACAGGTGGTAATGTACATCGCTATTCACCGATTTAACCAAGCCATCTCCCTCCTTCACTATCCACCCATTCTTGAATGCACGCCCTTGACCAACCTTCGCAACCTCGTCGCCAACGGCTTTCTTTAGTTGGTGTGGTGTGATGGGTTCGCCCTGTCCCTTCAGTGGCAAAGCTGCCCATACTCGGGCTTCATTCGATCCTTGCTCCACGATCCGTGAACCTTCGGGGGTCGGCACATGCGATATGACTTCATGAGTCGCGTACGAGATCATCTAGCGCGTACATTACACAAATATTGACGGTGAACCAAGATCGAGGGACTAACGTCTCTACTGGACAATGAATTCAGAGCTCCCAAGGTCGCAATCTGAGCGTCATTCGAGATCGCGGGTCCCTTCTCCCCAGGTAGAACGAGTGCCCTTGTGTCTTTTATTGTGGATTCTGCATCTAAAGTGTCGAGGATGACTTGCTGCAAGGCTTCTGCCATATTGAGGACTTGGGGAGAAATGGATTGCCTGAAATGGCTCCTGTTTGATCAGAATGGGCGCTTCGTTTTCGTTCCCCTATCTTCCTCGATCAGAATTTGGCACATGGGCACCGGCCTTGAAGGTAGTATTCCCGGTAACACTCATGTCGTCCGCTCCTTGGGAAGATGCTTGGGACAGAGCTCAGCCACGTCTAGCAGTAATACGGAGCTCTCTGCGGCACTTGTCTCCTCCTTTTCCTCGACCGATGCGTGTCGGCCAGCTAGATTCTGAACTTTTGGACCAAGAACTTGTTCATGTGCTCCAAGAACCGCTCCAGTCGGCGCTGGCGACAATGAATGTAGGGTCGTCTTCGTCCCAAAGCAAATGCAGGCTTTAACTTGGCTGAAGCCCTCCCTTAGATCCCGCTTTGAGCCCGAACTCAGCTTGATCATTCAACTGACACTCTACAAGCTTTCGGTATGGAATCTAGGCGCGACTTACGGTGCCAAGCTGCAGGATTTAAAATACCAAGTTCCTCAAAACTTGGGGCGGAAGCTTGCCCGTGCGTCTTCGTCTGAATTTTACCTCTTCTATGGTACTAAATTCGAGCAGCATCTGGTCTTCCCAGGCGAACACTTTTCATCCATGGAACATTGACCATTGTCGTACCGTATTTCCACGCTCGCCTTCGCGCTCATGCACTGTCGAATGCCTGGCCTGATGCACCTTCGTCCGACATGCGCAAGAGGTTATGGGATGCGACAGCATCCCTGGAATCGTTGCACACTGTGGTCGGGTTGCTGAACTTCGTTGCATTTTTATGGGACGGAAGGTATAGCATTTGAGCAATACATCCATAGATCGCGCACTTATTTTATTTGATGAAAGGTATCGTGCCGTTACAGACAGACTCCTTCGAATGAGACTCGTTCCTTCGCGCCGGCTTGTCAAACGTGATGTCAGCTATGAATTCATGAACCGCCAGATGGTCTGGCATGCCTTCACAGTGAGTAGTCTCAACAAATATGAACCACATGTCCTAAAGCTCTGTGTAGGAATTCCTGCTGTTCCTCCTTCCTCTCGTAAACGCCCGTTCTATTCGTCGATCAATCACCCGCATAGTATCCGCCGTTAGTCTGAGCAATATAAGAGCCATGGCGCCAATCAAGGCGCTCGGCCTGGGCTCAAGCACCAAGACACCGCAAACGCTGATGAAACGTCGTGGAAGATACTGGACCATGGCAGCAGATCAATGCGCAATTTGCGCCGAAAATGCCTCTTTCAACTTCAACATATCGGAACCTACAAACGTCTTTTCATCAATTGCCACCCCTGCACCAACTACAGCAGCTGCCGAAAATTATGAGAACGAACCCCCAACGTTTCCCATCAATACACCATATCAGGCCTCATGTGGCGACACATATTGCTATCATTGCATAGCGGAGCGACTCCTACGCACCGTCGACGAAGGTGATGCCACTGAGGGAGGCTGGGAATGTATACGATGTGCAGAAGTCGTCAAAACAGCCGAAAGGGTCACATTCATCCCCGAGGAAGTTGAAGCAGAGACCACAAGCGACTACGAGTTTTCCAGTGATCTAGACGCCACCGACATGTCTGCATCAGTCGGTAGCTTCACAGGCTCTGCAATGTCAGACGATTATTAGTATTACTGTCTAGAAACTAGCGTTGTACTTTGAGAAGATATATGTAGATAATGAAGATCATGCACGTGCTAATTCATCTGTGATTTGCTTCACCACTGTGGGGTCGGCCTTGGAGAGATACATAGATTGGAACGCCTTCGAACCAATTGCTTGCTCAACGTCACGGAGATGACCAGCAACGTAGACGTTGAGTTTCATGGTGCGCACAGGGTCTTGGTCGTATAGCTAGGCTAGCGTTAGACGAAACTATGTCAGGAGAGTAGTAATCTAACATAAACGCACCGCTTTCCTGCGATTGTATTCAGGCGTATCCTCCGAATCTGAGTAATACTCCGCAGGTGCCTCGTCAAGTTCCCAATATCGCTTGAGGTTCAAGGGAGAAAGAAGTCTATATCATGCCTGTCAATCCCCTATCTAGCATGGACACAGAGAGAGCATAGTCACTCGTTGCTGTCAGGCGCATCATTGGCTGCTTCAGCTTCAATCTCCTTGATCTCGCCGAAGACGTCAAGCCAAATATTAAATATTTCACCGCTCAGCCGTTGTAGAACCTCCGGGCGGCCTGTGGCTACGAGTGAGGCGATACCCATGGCGGTCAGCTTGCGATGCCGTGCCTCAGACATGGCGTCGAACTACGGAAGGGCAGGAATAAGACAATAACTCGGGGTGGACAAAGGGGCGAAGTAGTACCTTGCTCCACCACTGATCCAACAGCCCTTCGTAAAGTTTCGTTTCTGTCGTGTTTTGTAACGAGGTTGTAGCCGACATGAGTTGTACAAATATTGGACGATCTGCCATCACCATGCGTGCAAAGAGATAAATCAATTCTGTCAAGAAAATGGATCCGGCCTTTTCGTACTCGTCAGCAACATTCTTCAAGCTAAGGGACAGCGCTCACATCATCGTCTGTAACTTTTGTTATCAGATGTGCAAAGAGACCGGACGTGTGCATTGGTTCTGCCCAGACTGACGCAGGCGTGAGTTGAACCAGAAACTCCAAAGATATGATCATCTGCTTGAGGTTTTGGCCCACAGCTCCACTGGTCAATCCTTGGAGAAATGCGCGAAAGAGGTCCGTGCCGTACGTCTAATCAAAGACCAATGTTAGATGTTTCAACCTCGGAAAGTTGGTGAATACGCGAACTGCGAGAATTGTGCGAGCGTCTAGGAAGAGATACGAAGTGGCAATTTCGACGACGCTGCCTAGAAGATCGAAATTTGAAGCAAGCATTGACATGGCTATGGGGAACAAGTCAAGGAGCCCTGGGGCGCCATTCATGCCGTGGATAGAGGTAGTATTTCGCAGCGCAGCGAGCCAAAGTACAAGGGCATCTTCATCGAGGTTTGCGAGGGCCTTCAAAAGGAATTAGAATTTAGCCGCATGATACTTCTTCGACTTACCCCAGGAGAGAGACTTTCTTGTAATAAAGGAACTACAATCGCGCTGAGCAGAGTTGACTGCTCCTTAATCGCCTGGGTTCGAGGTTCAATGTCTGTTCAAAAAGACGGCACTGGAAAGCACTTACGCCTAGAAGGTTGGTAACCGTTCCTAGGAGAGTCGACTTGAACAGCCAATCGTCGCCGACAGATGTCCCTAGCAAAATATTTAGCAACATAGGCCTGTGGGTAGTTGATGGAGCAACTAACATAGCGAAGCAAGGGGGCCCGTTATCGTTGGCACCATAGGCGTTACCTATTGACCTACGTAAAGGGCGCGCCTTGGCGGCAATGGCATGCTGAAATACCTCAGTCCCTGATTGTTGTATGACAATATTCAAGCTCTTCGCGATTTGGCGTTTCGTGTCCGCGGTCTCTGCCTCGCTAAGGAGTTTGACGAGCTCAGAGACAGCGGTAGGTAGGTATGAAGTGAATGCCTCGACTTTAAAGTCTAGAGTCTATGGAAAACGCCGTGAGCTTTACGGCTTTGAAACACAGATGGGACGACCAAGTACACACATCCACGCATTCGCCCAGCGCAATTGCAGCGGTCAGGCGCACGACGGCGTCCGTTCCAGGTCCTCGGTCTTGGAGTAGGTGAATTAGAATCCGCCATATGATTGGATTATTCGGCGAAGTGCAGGAGTCGTGCACCCATTTCCCAATCAACCAAGCGATCCGGCGTTTAATAATCGGATAACTCATGTTTACTCAAAATTCGGTGGGCTGACAAGACGGAAGCGACGCACATAGGATTGATCTCGGAAGCTTCGGCGAGGAGGGTGTTTTGTAGCCAGTCATCAAATGGGATGGAATCCTTCAATCGACTGGCACAACGACCAAAAGCGCAATATAGTGCCTCCTTTTGGATGATACCTTGAAGGTCCGTTGGCGGTTGCGCTAGAGCAAGTTAAGCATGTATAAAACGGACGGGGCAAGGTGTTACGAACCAGCCATCTGATCAAATGTAGTCTTGAGAAGGGGTATAACGATGGCCGGGTACTGGGAAGACAACGTCATCAAGAGCCGCTCGCTGCATGCCTATAGTAGGGTGCTCAATACTGAAGTATCTTGAATAACAAAACTACGCTTACACGTATTTCGTATTCCCACTGATCGTTGTCTTTGCTTTCTTCACTCACCCATTCTTCTGGATCTTCGACCCACCGTTCGAGATCTGAAGAGTGCAGGGGTATGAAACGGGTGACGAGGATTCGAACAGCGTTTTCGATGAAATCTTGTGACAGAGCTATCATTTCGGATACTGGATGAGTGAATGTGAGAGCAAGACATCAAAGACTCACAGCCTTTGTTCGCTTGGCTATTTCTGCGCCATTGAATAAGATACTCCTTAAATAGCACCATGGATTGGACGAGGAAGCGCACAGGGAACAGCGCCGTGTTGGAATCTATAATGAATGTGAATTTGCCAGGGAGCGGTGAAGAAACACGAAAAAATACCTGCAATTGCGTCCGGCGAACGATTAGAACTTTCTATAGTCTGTGACCAATAATATAGTATTAGATCTGTGCACATGGGTTGATCGACGAAGCGGAAGCTGAGAGCTGCTGCAGAAGGCGGAAGAATTTTCCGAATAGGCGAATATGTCGAGTCAGAATATCCACAGACTTGTTGAGGTTGGCGTCGGAGGTGATGGCGGATGGATGTACGGATTGTAATACATTCTTGCGAATCTCGAAGAGCGTCCGTAACTGAAGGGCAGCACTAGAGAAAAGCTCCGCTAGCTGTGATTGCGATTTAGAAGTAACATAGAGGGGAAGGTGAGGTATTAACTAACCCAGCCAACATTCTCGCCAAACGGGTCAATGCGCTGCCATGCCCAAATAGACATCTTGACCAGAGACTTGAAACAGAGGTGGCCAAGGACAAGATCAGTATATATCTTGTCCGAGCTCAGCTCCTGTGCCGTCATGGACACGTTGGAGAAATTAGGGCATATTTGACTATAATAGCCTTGGAAGACACTTCTAAGGTCGTCGACAATCTTACAGGGATTGTATGAAGATTTGTTAAAAATAAATAGTGAAGGGCGGCTTACTTTAAACATGACCTTGATTCCATTCAGCATTTTCGCAATGGACAACTCTTTGATGATGGCGTTTAACAAGTCTAGGCTTCTCCGGAGGATAAGCGTAGTGTACGGGTCTTCGGTAGAGGATGAGTATCGCTTTTGTAGGTTGGAATCGACGTTTGCCATGAGATCCGAGACCAGGTTTGCCCTGGAGATTCGACATTAGTTGGACACACTAAGTGTCATGAAGGCGCACCAATTGTTTGCATAGTCGATCCGTGCTATTTTAGCGACAATAACCTCATTGCATTGGGCGATCTAGCCGCAGTGAGCGAGGGTATCTTGCGGAGAGAACGAGTGCATACCACATCGTCCCTTTCATCCAAGAAAGTCAAACAGCGCGCTCTGATACGCACTCTCTGTTCGTCGGACAGTAGTCTGTTTGATTGTCATTAGCTTGTCGAATTAGGGAAGCAAACCATCTCTGACTTTCTTGATCGCCAGTGGTTCAGGGCACGATTCTTGAATTGGATGATCGCTTGCTGCCGCACAGCCAATGGAAGATCCCTCTGAGCAGCAATTTCATGCAGGAGGTCGAACGCGCCAAACACCTCCAAGAGTTCCTTCAGACGCGTCGAAGAGGAGGTGACCCGGCTTGGATCTTGAGAAGCTGCACCCGAGACCACATCTAGGAGTTCTGTAGGCGAAACGGATTGTACCGTTGTCCGCGATAATGATGGAGGCAGGCGGCTCATGACAGCGATGCAAGTAAATGATGGTATGATCAAAAGTAAACGTTCTTCATGAATCGGCACCTGTTTGTGATTCTGATCACTGCCACTTTACGCGGTCACGCACACAATTTTAAGGATGTGACTTCAATCCGATTTCCTGACATTGGGTAATGATGATGGTTGCGACTAACTAAGACAGAGCGTGTGGATATGTATGATTCTGACAAGGTTCGTATCAAGATCACAATATTCTTCACAACCCAATAGCCTAGTGTTGAGGAGAGATTGGGAATCTTGTAACCGAAGATCAGCAAGACGTTTCGAAAAAAGCAAACAGCAAAGAAAAAGAAAGTCAGGACCCCCAAGCGTATATAGGGAGTCTGGCATTTGTCTGCAGTATACCTGAGGTATTTAGCCTGGTGCACAGCAAAAGAAACTCATCACGAAAAAAAAGAGAAAATGATGGAGGTACTCACCGATTCAAGCAAATAGGAACAGCCAGCATGGCTGATGTGCGCTTATAAAGGCTTCAACAGTTTATATTCTCACGGTTAGTATGTTATTTACACGGTCAATATCCATGTGATCCCATTTTCCACGTGGCGATATTATTCGGCAAGCATGTCTACCCAGCGGAGCGCGCTCACCACCTCAAACACCCAAGACACAAGCCTCCCCTTCCTTCATGTTGCATTAGAATCCTATAATCTGGCCTCTGCTTATAACCTACCTATCTGCGAATGCCCTGGATGATGAACCTACTCTTCACTCCCAACCACGTGCAGTTACTCAATGCCTGTTACCCGCCTTCCTCGATGCTCCTCAGCTCAGGCCCAGATTTCACGCCCAAAGGCCAGGAATTGAGCCGACTCACATACTACGCGTATGCTGTCATAAGTCAAATGCCTGAAATATAACTGAACTAGCTGGTCTGAAGGTCGAATCATCCGAGCAAACTGAACAAGTTGGGTAGTGAGCTCGAAAGGCGCTTGAAAGGAGAATGCCGAAAAGCTCAGCAAGGAAATACGAGAACCAGGGTGTGCGTGTCATACACGGATGTTTTATATGCGTTGCTCACAGCGAATGTAGATCACTATTAATATCGTTGTCGATATTTCGTTCGCTGGCGATTGAATGCCGCCGAGACATTCACTTAATCTCCCCGTCACTCATTTCGTCCATTAACACGACATTGGGCGCGTTGCCTAATGACTTGGAAGTGACCGCCAGAGCCGCTAGTGTGGTAAGCTATGTGAGCCTTACTTGCATCGAGATGTTCTAATGTCAAGGTCTTAGTTTACGGCCTGGACAACATACACTGATGGCCAACAAATAGGCGCCGACAGCCAACTCACCAGAGATTATGTCTCGACGCTCCAGAGGTTTGCCGACCTAAGTAGCTCCACTTCCAAAGATCATGAGAATCGCAACAGGTGCTTAGTTCGCGTCCATCCCATACTAAGTACGGATTTAACGGTTACAGGCAAAAACTCATAGGGCTAGCTGCATTAACTGGTGCCCTGAGCTCTGAAGCTCTCTACAATGACATGCTCCAATTTCGTGCGCAAGTCGCGGTAATCATGCGGCCAATACTATATGCAATCTTCGGAACACCTTTGCAGTCACTCGATCATCAGTAAGTTTTATGTATATTGCTCCGTGAGCGTCCCTGACGATGACCCACTACACAGTGCTATGAGCGTCAAGGAACTTCCTATGTCACCTTACTTGGCTGAGTTTCGCAGGCGACCGGCGATCGAACGACGTGCTGCTTCGATACATGTTCACGTCGACGGTGAAAAAGGCCCTTCCGATTCCGACGTGTCGATAGCGTCCCTCCATGCTGTCTTTTCGTTGTTGTCTCATGCCAACGGCCTGCAAATGGCCTACATCATGCGGTCCTCTCTAGATAGCCTCGATGGTCTAAGAGCTTGGGATGAGGTAAGCCACTGCCACTGGTTTGTAATCAAGGCGGTGGAGTGGGCACAATATCAATATCGCTACGCTGTTGCCTCCTGCATCGTGGAACGGTGATAGAAATGCAAGACGGAGTCGTTGTGTCGTCATATAGCACACTCGCAACCATGCTCACCGCCGTGTTCAACTCACCATTCCTCCTCATCAATCTTTCCACTTCCGATATCAATTCGAACCTCGTCACTCTTTACTCCGCCGAATCAACGTAACTCCCAATGACCCACTATTACCTGACCTCGTGCGGTGTATAGCTTCATTAGGCAGTCATATCTACTACACAGACCAAGTCCATGATCTTGCGGTGAGGATTAATTTGCATAAGCTCTCTTTTAATGTCAGTTCTCAACTATTGCGCAGGGTGAAATTATCAGTCGTGTTGCTTTGGTCGAATCCCGCGCGCCAAATGTGGTCCCGGGGCAATCTGCCGTGGATTCAAGTCGATCACAATCAATACGCTGCTTGCTCGCGGCTCTTCTGGGGATCATACATTCCGCCACCGAGCACGAGGCTTCACAGGACAGCGAGAAGCGCAGGACGCATGGGTCTATTATATCTGACGGTCATTCACAGGAGCCATATACGAACGAACGCTCTCTTAGGCGGACGCGGGTACCTTGTGATATGTGGCAAGACACGCTGAGCCTTCTCTGTGACCAGGAATTTGCGGTCCGTGCCGACTATGCAGAAGCCCTTGCCTTCTACCTTTCGCAGGAGATGCCCAAACTTGGGGAACCCACAGACCGCGACGGGGTCTTGCGACCACGCCGCCTTGAAACAGGGCCTCTGAAACAGGCACTCAACATGCAAGCTTTATTCTCTTCATCTGACATCAGCACGAAGTTTCTAAATGCTACTCATGCATTCGTATACATGCTTGCCACCGACGGATCCACACCCACAAATGGATACTCGACACCTCGTAAAGGCGAAAACGATTCCAACCCGTCCTCGGGTCGTCGCTCTACTTCTTCTGCTCAAGCTCCTCGCGCGAGGAAATACTCTATAGTGCAGCGCTTCTTGAACAACGTTCCTTCGAGGATATCTCTGTCAAGCGGAGCATCGATGTCCGATTATGCGTACGCGCTCAAGATACTAACTATCATACACCAACAACATCCGGCGCGAGGTCTGTTGATTGGTGTACCCATGCTTCTTGCCCTGGACGAAGCAACCCGAGTCCATGACTTGAGCAACGACGATGTACGGATGAGGGTCCAGATCGTCAGGGGTCTGATCGCGAGGGTGCTAGTCACAATAGGGACCGTGTGGTCGTGTTCAGAACTAGTAGACATTGCACAGCAGGTGATCCATTCGAATTGAGATAAGTTCAGGGAAGCTGATTAATTCCGATGACAGGCTCTTTCTTTACCTTCAGCCCTTGAGCTCCCCATCATTCCTTCGTCAGACTCGCCTGAGTATCATCCTCCTCTCGTTCCCATGCCTTTCCCTTCGCTTGATAAATCCGACACAGTCTTCCCTGGTGTTAACCTTGAGGCCGCACTGCTCGCGATTGCTTCGAACGAGAAGGCCCAAGAATCCACTGGATTGGACGAACAATCCATGGTCCGTGTGCTCACCGCTAGATGGACAGCGGAATCCGCCATTAAGAGCTGTGAGTTTCTTCACTCGTGTTTCCAGATTGCCTATAATAAACCTGTTTTCACAGCTATCGATCAATCTTCTGGATTTGAGTCCGTGCGAGGAGATATCGTTTCTCCGTTGATCAGGATATCACCTGCCCTGATGAATATTGAGAACGTTTCTCTGCACAGTTTAGCTCGGTCGACACGCGGCGTGGGTGTTGCGGACCTTCGAGAAGCGTTGGAAGGTCGCAGTATGTCGAACCCGGCACTAGCAAGGCCCGCATCGATTTCAACGCTCGACCATACGTCACTAATTCTCGCACCGCAGACGCAAGCACGGTCGAGATCAAGGACAAAAAAGCACGGCATCCCTTCTGGTTCAGGGGACATACGGGACGTCTTAAATCGCTTGGGGATTGGAAAGCAAAACGGCAGTCTTCTCAAAGCTTCCTTCCCCAACCATCCCCCATTGCGGCAGTAAGGTTATGCCTTTTTATACCACCAAAGCCTTTACACTCGGGTAATCATGGACAATGGATTGTGTATTTGCCGTGATGATGTAGCACTTTTTATCGCTTTCGGATTATCATTACTATCATACTGGGAAATTCTATCATGGTCACTGCCGCGATCTAGCTTGTGAGACAGAAACTATCTTCCTCTTCGCCTCTTCCCCGAGATTAGCCCAATAGGCAGTCTCTTGCTGGGCTTTGGGGTGAGCAATGAAATGGGCACCCTGAAACAAGCACGATGAGGCTACTGTTAGAGTAGAATAGGATAACGTACCGTAAAGCCTTGTAATAAGCCGTCATACAATCTGGATTGCATTTTGGCACTGCCTGCGGGGTCTTTGATTTGTTGGGCATGCCGCAGAATCAGCTTTGCAACTTCCTGTCTTAGACGTAGGAGACTATATATGGATTGTCATAGTGAATCTAGGAATTTATCGCCTGGTAACTTACTTCGAGAATATCATCGTCTCGTCGGGTTGCTCGGTCAGCGCCACGAAGAGGTTAAAAATGACGATATAACGTTTGCATATCTAACAGGAATATCAGAATGAGGGACCCCAGTAACCAACGAATAGACCTTACCGAAATTACCGAAGCATCCGTCGTTGACGCAGCCCTAGCGAAGTAACTGAGACTGGTGCCTTCAGCATATTTCTTCAGAGAATCAATATTCTCGGTCATCAATTTCTGGAAAACCGGCCACATTGTAGGCGGATGGCAAAGACAAAGGATTCCAACGGCGGGCATGATCGGTTCTGTATCTCGTTGAGGACGGCTTCGGTCAACCTGATCATGACCAGTAGAGGGACTACGGGAGGTGGAGGTTCAATGATTGAACGGACGAACTTCTATTAAGTAACACAAATATAAGGAGGTGAACCTTGTAGAAGTCTATATGATCATACCTGAGTGTACTCCAAGACAGGGTCAAAGACTTCCTTCCACAGTGCATCGAATCCCGCTCGTTCGGCTTTGCTGTTTGCTAGCGCTGCTGTTATACCCTGGGAAGTAGAACTACTCCTCCTAATTTCGTGTTCTGAGGCGGCAATGGACCGATTATCGAAGGAAATAGAGCCGTCTGGGGATAATAGCGCGGTGGGAGATAACAGCGGTGTTTCCGAATCTGCAGGCGTTGGTAGTGGTTCGTTGGCAAAGAAACTGGTTATGAAGGTGTATTCGGCAGTTGCGTTGTCCATGAGAACCAACATCAGGGACCGAAACATCGCCTCGGCGGGTTCTTTCTAGACGATGTTAATATGGCATTTGTTAAGATATACATAGACCTACATGATTCTTGTCGTCTGCCATATATGCGAGCGCAATATTTGGACCGTCTACTTTTGCGTACTCCAAGCGCGCCATGTCTACATCTGTGATGGTTCCCTTCTCACTAACCGTTATCAATTCAGGCTTCTCAATAACGCGTGTCTAGATGAGATGAGTATAATAATCAAGTCGTTCAATTGCTGACATACATTAATGGAGGTTAACGAGCGTATATACCGACGAAAGCCAGTTTCGTAATAAGTTCGAGCCGAGCCAATATATGATCTCTGGACTTCCTGGAATACATTGGGTGCTTGTCGCTGAAGGAAGGGAAGCAGGGCCTATACTTTAATAGAGCTGACGTCTGCATGACCTGCATGTTCGTAGTCACACTGCTCCGAATGGGATGGAACAGCGCCAGGAAGAATGCCCGCAACTTGGTGGCTGCCTATATAACAGGATGAAGACAGGGCCCTGATAAATAGGCAGCAGTGAAGTCGTACCACTATCCTAAGCCCCTCAACGACCTCCATGAGGTCTCTGGCAGCTTTCACTCGCGAACGCACTTTGATTGTCTCCAACTTCTTCTCGAAGTCTAGAATTGCTGGGATCCACGGCTCGCCAACATCGGTGTCAAGTATGAGCGTAGCCAAAGGAGGTGGAACGACTATATCAGAGATCAGGTGTGACAGAGGTTTCTCGATTCTCTAAGAGGGGACCGTATAGGCTCGTCAGGTTACAGTACTACTTGATATACGGACGTACCTTTCTACTCTTCAACCTGTTCCCAATATCTTTACTGCGATCCTGGAGTTCTGATATCTGGCCTGCTACAACTGATAGGTCTTTCTGAAATGTAGATAGAAAGGACTCGAGGGAGTCGAGGAGCTGCACACTCGTCTACGGTCGGTGTCAACGACATGGACGCACGGCCACAGATGCGGTACACACCTGAACTTGGTCATGGAGATCAATGAAGTCGCTAGTTCGCCCGCTATTCGGGGGGTGAGCTGTCAGATTTGTGTAATGCACGAAACCTCACATATAGGACGCGCCAGCAATGCCTTCTCCCTCACTTGTCGGGTCTGCTGCCACTGTGCAGGTCACAGTTGTTAGCAGGATTGTTTCATAGAGGCTGAGTTAGATAGCGTACTTCGATGCGCCTCGGGTCGGATTCAAGAGAGTGGGTGGAAGACAACTACACCGACTCCGAGTCTCCAGGCGCGCGCTGGTGAGTGAACGTGACGTGTGGCCCCTGGTATATCCCTAATACAACCCCTCGGTGAGTTGGTCTTCAGACTCTTCACATTGTAAGTACAAAAGTGAGGACGATATAGAATATAGACTATAATACAAGATCGACGGCAAAATTAAACTAAAGCATACTGTAAAGAGCTACTACCCGTATAGTACTGGCTGGAGGTATGTGCAACCGGATTATCCATGTTCTGAGGTGAAGCTTGATGCTCTGTGTCACTCTCCTCTCCAAGCTCACGGAAACGATCCCAATCGAAGCCCGGTGGGTCCACAACTAGCTTCTTTATAACATCTAATAAATCTCGATGTTTTGGAAGCGTAACGCTGATCCAATGCTTGCTGATCATCCAGCTCGAAGAACCAGCAGGAGGTAGAATCAATTCGCTCTTCACTTGGCCAGCAATGCGGTTTTTCCTACCGAGCCCCCGCTTTGGCTTCGTAGCAGATGTCTCCCTGTCCTCTTCGTCCAGGATCTCGTATAGTCGTTGGAGCCGTGTGCTCCGCCATGCGAATCCACGTGTTCGAAATCGCGTTGGCTGTGTTTGACCGTCCTCGAATTCGGATTCCTCGGAAGACATGCATTCCAGCTGGAATGCCCCGTCAAAAATAATGTGCTCTAAGTCTGCGTGCAGCATGCGTGCCTCCGCGCGGGCGCTGAGTTTCTAAGCCACCTAGTAATTAAGGACAAAGGGTTCACGGACATGCCTCAGAAGCGTCCTTACCGCTTTACGCCTCGCAAGTCTTCGAACCTTAAGAGCCTTCATGTCATCCCTTTTTCTCGCTGCCAGAGCCGCCGATTCGTCGTTCTGTGTCCTGTATTTTTGCCGAAATGTGGTGAAGCACTGATCAAACACGGAATCAAGGACCTTTTTGCTGAAGTCCTTGTCAGGTACGTGTTTGTAGTATTTGCGATTGTTCTTCAGGTCATTGATGACCCTCTCTTTCATCCGGTAATTGTGGGCCGATTGCTTTGTCGTTTTCGCCCAAACGAAACGTACCGGGTCAGTTGACTCCAGAACGGTGCCTTCGATATGGCTATCCGGAAGGTGCCTGTCGCTGTCTAAGCCCATGGTGCGAACGAGGTGCAACCTCATGGCGTGCTGTTGCATGGGTGAGTTTGAGTAATAAATGTGTGGCGTTTCAATCGTGCACCTACGTGGATAGTCAGACACCTCGTGTCATGATGGTTAGCCCGCTTTGCAGGCCGATCCATACTCGAGGACGAGCTGTCGGACCCACTACTTTCAGCGCTGTCGTCCTCAGCATAAGCTGGAGTGTGTCGAGGGGTATGCCGCTTGCGTCTGTCCACAGATTTGGCCCGGGGACTAGCTGTATTGATAGCCGCGCGAAGCTGCGGGGAAGTAGATGGGGTTGTGGAATAGCGCGCATCCTCGGGCGAAGTGATAGAACCATTTCCGTGAGATTCCATTTGATGTGGCACGAATGATTCCTGCGAAGTCATGGAACTCGGGTGGAAATGCGCCGTTGATAATAATGAATGGTGAATGGGAGTTTCGAGGAGCAGCGTTGGGCGAGGGGTATCGGCGGGTGTTCGATGAACGATGTTTGGAGAAGGACTCGGGTGCACCATGGCTTGAAGAGAGGCGATTTGTTGACGCATTTCAAACATTTGTCTTTCCATCTCGGCTTGTCTTTGGATGAACTTGGACTCTTGTTCCTGCTCCCAAGCGAGCCTACGCCGTCGTTCAATTTCTTGCGCCTCCTTCGTCGCGGCTACTATCCGAAGTAGTTCCTGAACCGCATGAACGCCAGGAGTAGATGCCTTTCTGGTAACAATCTCAGCCATCGCTAAAATTTTACGGAGGGAGAACGCACCGTGGCGCTAGAGGTTGCGCCAGTGGTGGCGAAGGTTCTGACAGAACTAACTCGCCCTCAGCGTGTACCGGTCGCGGGTACTCCTGTGCTTGGGGAGAGAAGATCTGACCTTGCGAAAATGCACCGATATGCGACTCATTCTGGCGTGACCTACCGTGAGCCGCGAATTCATTCAGTGCATCGGAAAGGGTGCTGCTGGGCATAGAGTCTGAAAGTATATGGTCGCTGTCAGTGCTTCATTGAGGCAACATGGTCGTGACCTTCGGCGGCAGTAGAGCTGCTCCGTGCGATTCCCACGCTCAACCCGTGCAGGTTTCTCACATTCTTCAGGGGAACGCGACGCGTCACGCAGGACATTTACTTCGACTTTCACTCACATAATGGACGGCGACTACCAAAACATGATGGCGATGGCTGGACAAGGGGGAGGTATGGGCAGAGGCGATGGAACTACCCCGGATAAGTGAGTGTCCTGCAAATATCATTTGCTGTTCTGGTACTGAAAGGGTTCAATCTGCAGTGGCGAAGTCATCCACATCTCGTCGCTTGCTCTGCTGAAGGTTGGCAGAAAGGACTTCTTGAATAGCGTTAAATAACTCAAGTCATCACTAGATGTTGAAGCACGGTCGCGCTGGTGTGCCCATGGAGGTTATGGGACTTATGCTCGGCGAATTCGTGGATGAATACACTGTCCAAGTCGTAGATGTCTTCGCCATGCCCCAATCTGGTACGACCGTGACAGTCGAATCGGTGGACCACGTCTTCCAAACAAAGATGCTGGAAATGCTGAAACAAACGGGGAGGTGCGTGCATCAGCCTCGATTCCACCCTTGATATGTGTCGCTCAATCGAAGGCACATCCTGTGCAGACCAGAAATGGTAGTGGGCTGGTATCATTCTCACCCCGGTTTTGGCTGCTGGCTATCAAGTGTCGATATCAACACGCAGCAGGTGGGTGGCCAAGTCCCTTCCTAATCGTGCCTCGCTCACGTTTTCGAATCGAATAGTCGTTTGAGCAACTACACCCCCGCTCAGTCGCCGTCGTGATTGACCCTATCCAGTCCGTCAAAGGGAAAGTCGTAATTGATGCCTTCCGCCTTATCAACCCACATGCCGTTATCTCTGGTCGTGAACCCAGGCAGACGACCTCAAATATCGGACATATCAACAAACCTTCAATACAGGCTCTCATCCACGGGTTGAACCGACACTACTACTCGATCGCGGTGAACTATCGGAAAACCGAACTCGAGCAGTCGATGTTAATGAATCTACACAAGCGGAACTGGACAGAAGGTCTCAAGCTGCGTGATTTCTGTGTTCATAAGGAGACGAACGAAAAGGCCATAAAGGTAAGCAAACACAGGCCAAATGGCCATGTGAACTGTTTCTGACATGCCCTTCTCTAGTCAATGCTTTCATTATCCGAGGCATACAACAAGTCTGTTTTGGAGGAATCGACTCTCACAGTGGACCAATTAAAGACACGACATGTGGGCAAGCAAGATCCCAAACGCCATCTAGAAGAACAGGTAGAGAAGGCAATGGGGGATCAGGTTGTCCAGAATCTTGGTACAATGCTTCTAGCCGAACTGTAGGAGAGCGGCTTGTGTTCCTTACTTGTGACATGATGCCTATTCCCTTGCTTCCCCCTCTATTGGACCGTCGAAGCCGGTGTCTCCTGTGAAAACCAAATCCCGATGAGATGTCATCAGGTCATCCTAGGTCATTCGAGGTCATACGACGAGGTAACGTGCATCATCTTGAACTCTGTTCGTACGTTCCCCAGCGTTCCCCTAGGGCAAAGCAGAAATATCCGCGTTAGTGTTTCAGAATTCAAGATCATCAATTTCCTAGATACGTTAGACCACCCAGTGGAGGCATCCGCGGCCGCGGCCGTATGGACACCTGGCTCGCAATCTACTGACTGGGGAGATCTACGCACCTGGGCGGACGGCACAACCATTCTTACAACAGGGGATGCCCTAGGCGTGGTCCAATAAATAACTCGCCGATACAACCAAAGAAGGCGACAATCTGGATTGTGAATATATCGAAAGTACGATAAGGAGCGCCTCGAGGACGGTGAAATTGAGAACCAAGGGCTGAAACGCAACCATGACGCAAAATTAGTTTCGCCTCAGGTCTACAAGATGAGCCTATCTGCGGTATATCCACGATGACTTCTTAGCTTTGCTGAGGATCGGAATAACGCCCATCATCTTCGCCCTGCGGATGGCCTTCCCTAATCTCCTTTGACTTCGAGTGGTAAGCTTCGTGATATGCCGACCGTAAACTTTTCCCATGTCGGAGACGAAATGTGAGAGTAGTTGTGGGTTCATGCACTGGTCCAGTGGATCAATGCCAAGTTGGTGGAACACGTCGCCATAGCGCGACTCGGCAGAACCAGGACCAACTGTGGGAGGCCTTATGAGCCGTCTAGTAGGTTGCAAGCGGTACTTGTATGTCAATTGATGGGGACGGATGAACTGGAGCAAAGCGTTAAATGTTGTGAAAGAATAAATGGTGTGGGACCACGCACTCTCCCAGCTTCGAACGGCTTCCATGCTGAGGCGGATTGGTTGACAGATTGTCCTGTGACTGAGGGAACTGTGAGCATATTTGTGGAGTATGGATGCTAAGATGGAGACGAACAGTCTCCGGCGGTGGAGTAGTTTGGCTTGCTGGTCGAGGCCTTTTTTTCTTTCTTATCTGCCTCTTCGAGAAGCACTTGGCTCACAGACTCTTTGCGAAGCGGCTGGGACGTCGAGAGTCGTGCCACCTGCGAGGGGACGGTCAATGTTGGCTGCCTGGCTACCCGGCGGAGAAGAGTAACAAGCATGTCGTGTCGAGCGTGCTGCCAGTCAGGCTGATGGCTGAACTGAATGGAAAAAGCTGCGAGGCCGTATTAGTGATAGACGTGCTTGAATATCAGGTAGAAACACACACGGTGGTTCACGTGAACGTAAAGAAGGAAAAGGAGATTGATGGTGACTGGGCGCAAGCAGGATCGTCTCACTGTCTGCTACGCGTTTCTCCCACAAGCCTCCAGCGGAGATATCCGATACTGATCTGGTGCCAGATTCAGTCACGGTAGCAGTATTTTATTGGGACTCGAATTTGCGGGAAACTTTTGGGAAACTGGGGCTACATACTCTAAGTACAGTTACAGAAACTCTCAGTAGCGGAACATGGGAGAGTATCAGTATCTCGGCTGCAATTCCGAATACGACGGTGTTGTGACTTAGCGAATGGACAAGTCACAATGTTTGAGAAATAATTATTCGGAAAATAATTATTCCATTACGGTGTACTTGATCACCGCTCGTGTTACCACCAAAACTAATCCCCTGACCTCTATCCTTCCTTCCTCCATGATCCCTTAGCCTCCCCTCGTCTACCTTACGTTCATCATATTTTCCTCCACGACTCTTGCCCTGCCTTTGCGGCAACATCAGGTGCTGCCTCCCACCGAGCTCAGCTCTGAACGGTTATCCGTGCAGTCTACTGTCTCGTAGTTGGTCATGGTCGATTCCGGCCAGTCGCAGCGCCGCCAACCTCCCAGCCCACTCGTATTCTCCCCAGAAGCTGCCATATCCCCAATACCTCCCCCGCTCCAATACAATAGCAGCAGCAGCACTCATCATGGCTCTGGATCTAACACCGTGTCGATGCCTTTTGTCAGGCGACATGTGACGAGGCGACTCAAAGCAGCCAAAGCAGAATGCGACAAGGAACTCCAGCGTATCACCAATAACATCACAGCTTTCTTTGAGGACCGACTGAGAGCGGGCGACCATGAAACGGAGCGCGAGTGTAGGGATCGAGGACGAGACAGAGACTCACAGATTGGTGATTACGACCATCTGAGCGAGCCTTTCGTACTTCAACCGGCGGACCTTAGGTCTGCTCTACAGGCTGAGGAATCCAGCTCCGATGGTGGTTATGAGGCGGAGGTTGAGTATGGTCAACACGGCAGGCAACGCGCGAATACCGATGAAGACGGCAACCCACCAGCATTAGCCCACTGGTCTTCGTCTCCTGGTCTGCAGGCTTCATCTTCTACGTCTATCAGCCCCGCTTCACTGCGTAGGCAACATACGGTACCTTGGGATCGACCACTTAGCTCGTCAGTATCTTCTAGCGTAGTAGGTTCTAGCCCAGCCACCTCTACCATCCTGTTGCCTGAAGCTCCCCTTACTCGAAAGCAGTCAAATGCCGCCAATAGTGCTCCTACATCCTGGGGCTCACAGGGTGTCTCGTCCCGCCGCTTATCTCGCACCATCCATATTCCTACGCGCCCGACTAGGTCAGCTCAGAGTTCCCGGTCAACTTCACGTTCACGTTCACCACTTCCTCCCATTTCCACCCACGCGAGCTTCTCCGAATACGGACACTCAGCTCCTTCCTCCGGCAACCGACGTTCATCTCGCATTCTAGTTGACGATCCCGTTGATCCCATCATGACTACTTTGTACGCAGTCATAAGTGTGGCCACGGATATCATCGACATGTCTGTGGCTCAACTTACCGCTCAGCCAAAGGCGTGTGAGGCGCTTGTTCAAAGGGTCCAGAGTATTGGCAAAGTCTGGGACGAGCATCCAGACTGGCACGGCCGGAACTGGTACGTTCAAGTGTTGCTTGCTGTTGCTAGCCTTAGTCGTGTGGTCGAATGGTGGGAGGCCGAGAAACAATTCTGGAATTTCGACGACAATGACGACGAGCAAGACGAGCCTTTGATGTTCGTCACTAAACCTGCCGATGAACCTCCCCCTCCACTGACCTCCTCCATACGTCACGCGGAGCCTACTGAAAGGACGTTCCTCAACGTGGATGATGAGAACCGCTCACGCTCGTCTAGACCAGGAAGTCACGGCCGAAAGTCTAGAGACGAACATACTAAGGATCTATATGTTCCAAATCCCACTCACGAAGCCGAACCCAACGCTCATTCTCCCCAGAAGCCCGTTGATAACACTGAATCGGCTCGGGTGTTGGCAACAGAACGCCTGCGTCTACAAGCGGAGACAGCCCAGAACCAGAATATCGTCCTAGAACTTAGTCTCGACGGCGATCACTTCATATGGGTGAACTATGCCTGGCGAGGGGTTGTCGGGTATGTGTATTTACTTCTCTCTTTGAGCTTTGTTCACACTTCGCTGCTCAGGACGGACCCGGACGATCTTGCCGGTACGCGAATATCCCATCTCCTTGCTCCTGGAGACGAGACGGTGTTCCGCGAAGCCACCCAGCGTCTACAGGACGATGACTCTCGCACCGTCGAAGTTCGCTTCAACCTAAGGATAGAGCCAAGCGACAACAGAGATTCTTCGTCTGCCCTATATCAGCTGATGGAAGCCAAAGGCATGCTAATGATCGACCGTGAGGATGGAATGCCTTCTCACACTATGTGGGTCGTCAAACCCATCGCACCTCCTAGGTACGAACTTGAATCATACCCGGAGGATGTCACACAGAAACCTTCCGAAACACCCAACACTGCGGAACCTACAGATCAGGGGGAAGATAAGCTGAGCAGTCTTCCATTCAGCCAACCCATCAGCGCGGAGCCTATCCTTTGTCGGATATGTGAAAGCCAAATTCCGCAATGGTACTTCGAAAAGCATAGCGAAACCTGTGTCGAAATACATCGACTTGAGGCTGAGATAGCCGAGTGCAACGAATCCATTGGGGAGCTACGCAACACCATTCGCGACCTGGCTACAGCATTGGAGAAGGCGACGCTAGCGAAACCACCGGATTATCGTGGGATGACCATTTTTACCCCGTCTTCCTCTCCCATCGTGTCTTCCCCGCTCCATTTGTTCCGTTCTGCCAAGATGCGAGGGGTCAGTGTGAAGAAGATGCAGAGACGGCTTCTGGAACAACTCGAGGACATTTTACAGACTGCATCAGAAATATCAGTACCGTCCCTTAAGGAAGAAGAAGCCAAGGAGCCCATCGAACGCCAGCGACTACTGTCTCCCAGCTCTGAACGTAAAATAACTACAGTTCGGACGTGGAGTAAGCCAAACACCGAGGACGCTGCTTTGGGGCAGCTTGTCCAGGATGCAGAGCGGGTCATGCGCCAGAAGATTGACAATATTGTTCGAATGCAGAACACTATTCGGTATTCGGAGAAGATCTGGCATGAATGGGAACAAAGGGTTGAACGAGCGCTAGCATTCGCTGACAGTGATTCAGATGATGAATCTGTGGAAGACGGTGAAGCTGGAGGCAACGTTCCGGATGATGACGATCATTCAAGTACGACCTCTGAGTATGCGTACACTGGTGACCTTCCATCAACTACTCAGCCAACACCCCTCGCGTCGTCATCTCCCGCCCCTCAACGGACTCCCTCAGAAACGCGTCCGCCTTCTGCTCCCATTCCCGCTCACCCTGTTGCATACGGCGCCCGGCAGTCCCTTCATACACGCTCGTCTACCCCTTCTTCAGTTTCCTCCCCTCTAGCCCTGGCAGCGCCCATCGTCGCTCCGTCCTCACCAGAAGAACATCCCCCACCCATGAGCCTTGATGACCCTCCCACTCCGCCTACCATGAAGCACCGTAGATCCGGACAAAGTCTTCTCGAACCAAGAGTAGTCATTACCCCGCCGGCTTCTCCCCGGGTAGTTCCAAAGGACGGTCTCACTCGCGAACCTTCGACCAAACGTGCCCATCGACGTCATTCGACAGCTGCCAGCCAGATCATCAACCCTCCTGGTCCCCTCTCTCCCCGACAGCCCTCGGTTGCGCCCTTGTCGCGCACCAACCCTACATCTATCAAGGATTTCGATATAATCAAACCCATTAGCAAGGGTGCCTTTGGCTCGGTATTTTTGGCGAAGAAGAAAGCCACGGGCGATTACTACGCTATCAAGGTGTTGAAGAAGGCTGACATGATTGCGAAGAATCAGATCACGAATGTCAAGGCGGAACGCATGATCCTCATGAAACAGGCCGAGTCCCCATTCGTGGCGAAGCTTTACTTCACCTTCCAGAGCAAAGATAATCTGTATCTTGTGATGGAGTACCTAAATGGTGGTGATTGCGCCGCCTTGATCAAGTCCTTAGGCTCGCTTCCTGAGGAATGGACAAAGAACTACATCGCAGAGGTTGTCCTCGGATTGGAATATCTACATCAGCGCGGTATAGTACATCGGTAAAGACCATTACCCCTCCTTTAGATAACTCTTGCTAACACTAAGTTGCAGAGACTTGAAACCTGACAACCTCCTTATTGACCAACATGGCCATCTGAAGCTCACCGACTTTGGGCTGAGCAGGATTGGTCTTCTCGGCCGCCAGACACATGAAAGCCAGAACTCCCATCCTTTGACCAGGTACAACTCAAGATCTCGGCCTCCATCTCTCGACTCTGCGTATTTATCGTCACCTCTAATCCACCCTGATGCAAGCTCTGGAGGTTCGTACTTCACGCACCGGCCACAGTCAATCAGCCGTCATGGAAATTCGCCTTATCTACCTCTTTCAGATGATGTCAGCGAATTCGGTGCCTCAGATACGTTTAGTGGTCTTCTGCGAAGAGGCGGCAAGACCTCGGAGAGTCCTCTCCAGTCTTTCGCAACAGAACTTACTACCGATCTTCGTTCACACTCCCATTCTAACTCTAACTCGAACTCGTTTTCCGGAACTCCTCCTGGCGAGCAAAAGTTCGTCGGGACGCCTGATTATCTCGCCCCCGAAACTATTCTTGGTCTTCGCGGTGACGACGCGGCAGTGGATTGGGTTGGTCTTTCTGCGATAGTACCTTTTTACTCGCGCTGATTCCATATCTTTGCAGTGGGCCTTAGGCGTTATCACATACGAGTTTCTCTATGGACTGCCTCCATTTCACGCAGAAACTCCGGAGAAGGTGTTCGAGAACATCCTTTCGGGTCATATCGAGTGGCACGAAGACTGGGTGGACTTCTCCGATGATGAAGCCCGCGATTTCATGCAGCGGCTAATGATGCTCGATCCGACTCAACGGCTGGGCGCGAAAGGCGCGGAGGAGGTCAAGGCCCATCCATTCTTAGCAGATATCGACTGGGACAAAGTTACTACCACTGAAGCTGCCTTCATCCCTCAAGTTACTGACCCAGAGTCTACTGACTACTTTGATCCCCGCGGCGCTATTCCACAACTCTTCCAAGATGACGATCAGGTAGCACTTACGAACCGACCAGGCGATAGCCCTGTCGCAGATATCAGCCTGCCTCCTTTGGCCATCCCTATACCCAGCCGTGATTCTAATATCTCCCCCAGTGGCGATGACTTCGGCTCTTTCAGTTTCAAGAACGTACCGATTCTCAAACAGGCTAACGATGATGTTATTCGCAAATTGAAGACCGACCAGATGGCACCCCTAACGCATACATTGTCCGAGCCTGGCATACACTCGCGGAAACGTAGTGTATCGCAGCGCTTTAAAAAGCCTCCTAGTGTTATCACTGCGACTGACAACAAGGTTATGAACACGGGTCCGCCATCTCCGGCCACATCTACATCATCCATAGCATCCTCACCCTCTAGGTCGAGTCTTCCTCCTTCTGCAACCGGGAGCCTTCGGTGGCGGACATATTCGGAAACACTCAGAATACGGCGCTGTCGAAAGGTTCAAACAGAGCCACCTTGAGGGTGTGGATCGTCGGAATTCCATGCCGAGTCGGCTACGGACAGCATCTATCTCTAGCAGCGGAGACATTTCGGGTTCTGAAAACCTTTCCTCGGTTGGCAATGGGTCCGCTTACCACGACTACCACACTCCATCATCTTCTGTTCATTCAATCGATCTGAAGAAGGGGCCTGATCCCAATGATCGAGCTGTAACCTGCTTACTCGCTGAGGACAATCCCATTACAGCTAAGATCATTGAGACTTTGCTCATCCGATTGGGTTGTCGTTGTGTGGTCGTCGCTGATGGGTCCGAAGCTATCAGTGTTGCGATGGGTGATATAAGTAAGTTCATCGCTCAACTATGCCGTCGCGTTGGGGATGTGACGCTCAACCTCTTTGTTCCAGAATTTGATGTTATCCTCATGGACCTACAAATGCCAGTTCGTAAGTGGTTATCTTTCTGTTTAGTGGCGCTTCGTCTCACGCGCCACGCAGTTGATGGTGAAGGCGCCGCTCGGTACATCAAAAGCACCAATGGCAGAAACGCAAATACACCAATCATTGCCGTCAGCGCTTATAGTGGTATCGACATGAACGAAGCCAACAACGTATTCGTCGCTTCTCTTGCGAAGCCATTGCAAAAGGCTGACCTTCTCAGTAAGCGCTGATATTGGGTACCAGTTTCTTAACACGAACTCGAACTTAATGTTTCGTAGATGTCATGCGTCAAATTGGGTTCAAGACCACAACAATGCAAGGACCAGGGACCACAAAATTGACAGCTTCGCATTCCCCACCTATCGCATTATGAATACTATATTCGAACACGTTCTCTCATTGCCTTTTTCGCATTGTTTCGACTCGTCGCAAACCGCCCCATGGCCCCACCTTTTCAACTATCGCTATGATGCTTTGTCGTTTTGCAAGCATATACACCCACCCGTACACACGTTTTATTTTTCACTAGCATTGCTTCGGCTTCCTCTTGCATTGTACCCTAGACATAGTTGTGATACTACTTGGTGAAGATCATCTTGATCTTGATTTCGAACCGAATCTTTGCCGACGAGCCGTGGTGGCAGTGTTCCTGACAAGTACTGATCGCGACAGCGCCTATGACTATGGTACCAGTACAGCATTGTATTGTTGCACGCCCGAACGGTCGACCACAAGTTTAGTACTTAGTTGCGCTGCGCGCAAGGGACTGCATCTCGTATCCAAGCCTCCCCAGCACCTCGACGTGTCTGCGATATCGTCTGTGCTAACACCGCCCGCTGTTCAGATCTCCCGTTAGCGCCGTTTGGCGACATATGTACCAGATGCATTCCTACTCGTACCAAGGTGAGCATCCGCCCGACCAAATTGCCCGCTGAGCTGTCCGCATCAGAGCTCATGAGTATGGGGCCCTTCATGCGCTCAGATTGTGGCTCTGGATCCCGTACTATTTGGCTGGTTGTGTCCGGTCGATGTCTTGCTGGAAGGCTGGTCTGATGAGACTCCACTTGCTTGCTCCATAGGCCCTTCACGACCTACTACTTCCTCCAGAGCAAATCAAGGACCACCTCCGGGCCAATACCGCCCGTCGACAGCCCCGGGACCATTTAGCTCTTATAACCATGCCCAAACCGCCACCACCGCCACCACCTCCGCAAGTACCTCAACACCCCAACACACTGAGACCAGGGTTCGCTCCTTCCACAACACATCGAGCCGATATCTTCTTCTCTCAACCCCCTGCGCCCCAGGCGAACATGAGGCCCAATTACATGGATCCCCGCTTCTCACAACCATCGTACGGACATAGAGAGCTACGACAACACCCTTCCATGCAACAAATCCCGACAGCATCCAGAGAGTTGTACGGATTCCCTTTGCACCGTACAACTTCCGCTCTAGCTCCAGCTCCACCCCCAGTCCCCCCCAAACCCACACACCATTACAGTCTTCCCCCCAATCCCAAAATAAACCCAGATAGAGATCATAGCTTACATTCGATCCCATATGCCTCTACTAGTGGGCATCACTCGGCACCGCCCACCACAGATCCAAATGAAACTCGTCCCA
The DNA here is from genome assembly GCA_029467805.1 of Pleurotus eryngii var. eryngii. Lineage (NCBI taxonomy): Eukaryota > Fungi > Basidiomycota > Agaricomycetes > Agaricales > Pleurotaceae > Pleurotus > Pleurotus eryngii. The sequence goes on along the minus strand of SZVJ01000009.1, from coordinate 2,433,221 downwards.
ATGGTAGCGACGACCTAGCATTGGCCTTAGCCCTTTCTCAGTCAGAAATTACACGACAGACTGAAGTCGCGCAAAAGCTGTCTTCTCAAGAGGACGAAGATTTAGCGCGAGCTTTGTCCGAGTCTATGAATCTATCTAATCGCAATACCAGGTGGTCCTCGGAATCTCTAGGTAGCGCAGGTCCGTCCCGAGACAAGATGACTAGGGCTCATAGTTATACCCCTGGACAAGCTACACAACCACATTTCCCTCCTTTCGTTCCCTCCACTATCCCGGAGCTACCATCGCCCATTCACCGTAACTCTACGCCGCCCTTTTTCCATCACGAAGAGGATCAGGCACGAACGCGTTCCTCTCCGTCGAAGTTGGAGAAAGAGCAAATGGCTAGCCGAAGGTTGGATACTCGAGTTGATACGTCCAAGGATGAAGAATTAGCTCGGATGTTGGCCAGTGAGGATGCTCCGCCATCAGCAGTCAAATCTCCCACCTCTGCAGGCCCCAGCAAATCGCCTGCCATACCACCGTTGTCTGAGGACGAGGCACTAGCAAGACGGTTAGCGGCCGAAGAGGAACTTCATGCAAGCTCAAGCGCACCGCCATACGCTGAGCAGCAGCAGGGTTCTTCTAAATCGTATCCGACCTCTCCCTTCCGTGTAGACTCTCCTCCTGAAGCATTTACCCGGAAACAGCTTTCAGAGGACGCGACGCAGCAATTGAATAGGCCAGATACTCTAGGTCCACCCATAGGTTCCGCATCCCCTTCTTCCTCCCCAACTATATCTACGTCGCAACCAATATTACCCGCCTACGACGATGTTATCGCCAGCGGCGCCAGTGATGGAGCATCTTTATCACGGAACTCAAGCAATACGTCGTTCGAATCAACTTCGCCTTATGAAAAAGCGCTCGCTCAGAAGCAACGGAATGAATCGAGTTTGTCTGTGCCGTCGAGGCCGACATTGCCGCGAGCACAAACATCAAGCTCGTCCCATTCTGAAGCGCCGCTTTCTCCGTCCCATACGTCTTCGAGCCCATCAAGCGAAGCGTCCCCTCGTCTGTCGCATACACCTTCAAGCCCACAAGTAGCGACAGAGGCGAGGCCGGCATCGATGCTGATGCCTGTCAACGCCAACAACTTCGTGGATTCCGACCTCCTTCGAGGTGTATGTAAGTCAAAGTCTCTTTCCTACCGTAACCCCGCATTGACTCCAAGTCAGCCATCGGATTTGTGTCTCCAAGTGTGATGCAGCGTCCTGTTCCAATGCAAGGCACCTTCCCTAATATTATTAACCTCCCCTACGGAAAGTGTCCTCCTTTGCACCTCCAAGCACCCACTTGGCGCAGTCTGCTCAAGTTGATGGCGAGATTGAGTGGCACCAAAGTGGAACCCACTATCGAAGGCATAGCGGTGGCTAAGCACGCGCTTCACCTCCGCACGGTCGTTCAGCTTGTCAAGGTATGTCTGCTTTCACGAGTTCATGGATGTACAAGTTGTACTCATCGGTGTCATAGCCTCACCATTCCGCTCCCGATTGGCGTGTCGTCCTCTGGTTCAAGATCGACCATCCAGTACCGCCCAACCTACCTAATGCTCTCAGGTACACGAACAATGACACCAGCCAGCTGCCATACACCTTCACTCTAGGTTCCGTGCCTACGATTCTCCACGACTCGGACTCAGCTGTGTCCAAGTACTACGTTATACCCTCAACGGAGAACCTACCGTTCCCCTCCCTCCCGGTGACTTTCCCGAACCTGGCTATGTACTTGCAAGCAGCTCTGGAGGAATCTCGGAGGTATATCAACGATAGCTCCAGCGGAATGCGTAAGCTCGCGAAGATGGTCGACCAGGCGTTCCCGAACTCGCATATCGACACGGACCTGAATGACAACGATGAGCGGAGTGGGGTTGGGGGATTGTTCAAGAGGGTCATTGGCAGAGGGAACAAGCCCCGACGTGGCGGAGGGAACGAGGATACGTATGAACTTGTTACGCCCTTCGTGCCCGACTCGGAGGAGTGGGGGTAGAGAGTCTACTCTTCGCCGTAATTGTTCACTAAAATGGGTGTTCAGGCTATCTAGTTGCATACTTTATGTAGACGGGACTTATTATATACCAGGTAGCAGTCCGTCGAACATTTCTTGACCATAGCGCCCTATAAGAAGCCTGGTTGTCTCAGTTGGTAGTAAGTACAAGTGTATACACCCACGATGCATTACACCCTTACCCTCACCATTACGCGCGCAACGCGAAAGTTCCTTCGATGGCAACCACACAAAATAATGCAGCGGCACAAGCACCCTCTCTGAACTCGAATCGAGATCAAAATATATTGTTTCCACCACTGACCACGGAAGAAGAAGGTACATGCGAATCCCTCAGCCTTACTCAACGTCCTATACCCAACTCACCTTCAGCTTAACTCGTCTTGTTCAATTGTACTTTAGATCATGTCATCCTAACACGCATAACGAAACGACGAGCGGCCCCTGCGGCGCGTCATCAAGAAATTCCATGCGTACACGTCCATCGCGTTCCAGACAGGCAAATCTACGCAGGCGGAGCTGGCGATCGACGAGGCGCGGGAGGCCTTCCTAGTGGAGCTGTCGTCGTTCCATCTGATGCTGAGGAAGAGCGTTATGATATGCGAGGGCGAGGTGCGGCAGGTGGAGGAGTACCAGCGCGAACGGTTGAGAATCGGTAAGTGGTTGATCACTTCGCTTATTGCACTCTGGTAGGGTTGGTGTTTTGGGGAACTCAAACGGTTAATAAACAGAGGATGAACATGGGACGCTGAAAGGGCAGATTGAACAGTTGAAGACGAGCTTGGAGCATGCACAGCTACAGAGAAGGCGGAAACTAGAATACGATGCTATTGCGGAGAAGGTGAACATGCTCCCCAGTAGAGAAGAGTTGGAACAGTCGGTGTCATTCCCTTTCATTCATCCTTATAGGTACTAAATTATGGATATACTAGGTCCATCCAAGCACTTGAAGGTGACATGGCTACCATAAAATCAGAACACGACTCTCAGGACCGTATAATGCGAAACCAAAAATCCGCTCTCGACAGCATCATCACCAACCTCGGCTCCCTGCGCTTCACAAGCAAAGATGTCGATATGGCGTCCACATCTGTGGCCAATACGCCGAGGGTGTCCCCTGGACCTGACGAAGGGCGGGAGACTGTGGACAGCACGGGCACGGGCAGGGAGAGCTCCCGGGGCGAGGCATCTATGGATATGGATATCAAGGAAGAGAAGGAGGAGGGGGAGACGTTCAGCGATAACAACAGGGTAGATTCTGAACCGGCGGAGGGGCAGGTGACGCGTGCGGAGGGCAGCGAGGCGGGGCAGAATGATATCGAGATGGGGGAGGTAGAGGAGGATAATTCGAATCTGGGCAAGGGGAGTAAGGTGAAGCGGATAAGAGAGGAGTTGGAGGAGGGCGAAGCGAGTGACGAGAGCTCAGAGCTATCAGATGCACCCGAATGATTCAGTCAATTTCTGTACTTTCGAGCACTCCTCGTTTTCAATGGACTTATTTTCCCGTTCTAACACAGTTGATTCAATCCAAAATCGGTAATTTACAGTCAATCGTTATGAAGTCCCTTGCACAAACTATCTCTCCTTCGTATTCTGTCGCTGCCAATAACTTGATCGCGTCCATCACCTTTTTCGACCATTCGTTACAATCGTCGTCCCCAGGGTATTTCGCAGAGAAGTGATTAAGGAGCAACTTCCTCGCGCGCGTACGTGTGGCAAACGCGCCAGCTACTTGCGGTGTTGAATGTCCTCTCGACTTTGCTCGTTCTTCAACGCTCTCGTACGTATCTGTAGCCTTCGTATGTGAATCGACATCTGGTAAGTGGGCGTTCGTTGCTTCGTGAACGAGGATGTCCGCGTCTTTGGCGAGTGATATTATGGGCGATGCATCGTACGTATCCCCTAGAATGACGATTTTACGTCCAGGTCGGCGGGGTGGACCGTGAAGGATGGTCCCGTCAGGAAGTTCCACGGACTCTCCCTGCTGCAGTTGCCTCATCAGAGTCATAGGTGCCCCCGTGCGCTTCAACTCTGGTGTGTATTGCTGGGGGTCGATCTTCCCGGGGACGGGTGCTTCAGTAACGACGTATCCTACACACGGAACGGAGTGGAAGATAGGCGCAGCGGACACCGACACGACGGCGTCTTTATATATGTCTGTCCATAGCGGTTGATCCTCTGACTGGAGGATATCGCGTCCAGATGGTAGCTCTGCCGAGTGCAGCGGCAGAGACGTGTTGTCGCCAGACGGCGGATCGGACGGTGTGCGGAGCTCGTGGACGACATACGGGGTCGAGAGTAAAGTATGGGTGTGCAGCAAGCCGCTGCGGACGTAGGCACGCGTGCCATAGGGCCCGTATATTTCTAAAGGCTGAGAAAGGCTAAGTATAAAACAGACAAGGAGATACATATGTCCTGACTGGCATTTGGTAATCGACTTGATGCCTTGGGTCATCGGCATCATCAACAGTACCACCTGCGCCGTTCAGACGACTAGCCAGGACTGGGATCAGCCCAAAAATATGATCTCCTGTGGGCTGAGACTATTAGGTGGTTGCTCTTCGATTTGAGTGAGCCTCAAACCGTGGGTGTGAGATATGAAGATCTTCTCGACCTTGCCTAGTTTCACGGTGCTCCTCTGGAGTTGATGCTGAGTCGCTTCGCCGCAGTCAAAAAGCCAGACATCACCACCTAATCGCAGTGCAAGAGATGAGTGATTGCGCGTAGAAGACGGTTGAGCGGATCCAGTGCCCAAGAAGGTGATTGAGACGGACGTGATAGGCGGACGAGACATGCAGTTATTTGATGCGGTTCAGTCACGGTGTCTTGTTTTTAGCACACATAGATCTTCGAAATAAGGAATTTGTGGTATTATTACTCAGTTGGTCATCATTCTCGCAAGTCCGTATCGATTAGGGGTTAAATCACTTCGTTGTGGAATAACACTTGCTCCGAAGAGCCGCTGGTTCGATTCCAGCTACGGACAGTTCTCGTTTGTTAGTTTCTGTGGCAATTTTTCCTCACATAAGAAGTTTTTGGTCACGCAAATGCAAGCACATCATAGATCATACCTTTTCAGAAGAGCTTGGTCTGTTTTCTGAGTTCTCGTTGATTGTTAGCCGCAGTAGCGTTACACTAAAGTTCGTTGCTGGTGGCTGTCTCTGGCTAGCTCTTTTATACGAGTCCGTATCGATTAGGGGTTAAATCACTTCGTTGTGGAACATCTCCTGCTCCGAAGAGCCGCTGGTTCGATTCCAGCTACGGACATGTTTTTGGTATTTTTCCTATCACGCGCGGCGTGATTTGAACACGCCCACGTGACTGTGAGGGGGAGAAGTTGAAGGGAAGTGCATACCCTGCTCGTCTTTGTTCGCGGGCCCTGCATTTCCCTACAAGACCGTTCATGTCGACAGACGCTGCACTCATTTACTAACCTTCCTCCTCAACAAATGGCCCTCAGCTCCTCTCCTCGCAAGGTAATCCCTCTTTCCACAGGCGATTCTCCCAAACCTTCTCGACACCCGCCACCCGGGTTCACGAAACGCATATTCTATTGCGGGGTTGTTATTGAAGGCTCAGAAAATGGGAGACGGCTACCCAACGGTACGGGTGCTCCATCCTGGAAGTAAAGGCACTAGACACTGACGTTCTGCAGATATTCAAGAGTTAGTCCTATCCCTCGGAGAGCCCCTCGATTCATGTTCAGAAACAAGTATACTCTCATCGTCTTCTAATACAGCCCTTAACAATACTGTTGGTGCTCCATGTTATTGATTATTGCACCGTGGCTTACGGCGGTGTTGTGCAGGACGGCCCCCTCCAGCGCGAACGTGCTCTTACCAACACATCTGCTCTCATATCCGTGATCAATGAATTCGTTTCTACCGAGCGGTCCTACGTGCAACGTATACGGACGCTCAAGAACGATTACGCCGATCCTCTCAGGAAGTTCTCGCGCAGCAAAGAAACCGCTATTATACCGTCGTACGAAGCCAAGACCCTCTTCGGCAACATAGACAATCTCGTCCCCGTCAATGAGGCTTTCCTGGCCGATCTAGACGCCATGATGGCCTCGAACGGTGATGGTGCCGTCGGTGGCATTGGCGACATCTGTCTGAAGCACTTCAAAGAGTTGAAGGGTTTCGAGCATTACAAGCAATACTATACGAAGCGAGAAGAAGCACAGGGTATATTCGAGCGTGAAATCGGGAAGAGGTCTTCAGGATTTGGGGGCATTTATTGACGTACGTTCTTCACCCTTTCTACCGCTTTGACCTTCAAAATTGACCCCGTTTAGCGCATCAAATACTCCTCGGCGGACAGTCGCAATCGTGTTGGTCTACGGGAACTGCTCATGGAACCGGTTCAACGTATACCACGATACACCCTATTATTCCGCACCATGATCAAGCACATGGCAGAAGATGACCCTCAACGAGCAAAGCTCATTGAAGCCGACGAAATCGCGAGTAAGATCGCACAAGCCGAGGCGGACGAAACAGACGAAGCGCGCCGCTATCATGTACTGCCTCAGTGCATCGGTCGATGGCTTCCCTCCGGGCCTGTTCTCTCATTCGCGGCGATTCATCGACTGCATTGACGTCCAAGACATCATAACGGACGCGCCGACCGCGTCCTCGTCGAACCTTCACATGGCGGCGAGCGCCCTCCACTGTACCTTGTTCCTCTTTGACGATAAACTCATGATTGTGAAGAGACCAGGAAACGGGGAGAAGAGTGGTGCTGCATTGTCGGGCTTGGAGGGATTGGATAAAGTTACAAGGGGAGGAGGGTTGCCGACGGTAAAGAAGAAGAGCGGGATGGTGTGCAAAGGAATTATGGATATAACGGAAGTTGTGGCCACAGATGTTGGCGGAGCTGGTGCGTCAATTCGGTTTATGTTAAGTTTTGCCAACCTCATGTGATGCGTAGACATGCATTTTTACCTGGAGAGCCCCCCTCAAGACCAGTCGGAAAGATGGTCGGGGAGGCCGTTCCGTTCATTTGCGGTTGTGCGCCCGCCTATGCCTGTCAACATGGATCCGACTCAGACAGAGGAGGATAAACGCCGCTTCCTCGAGAATCTTTGGAGCACACAAGCGCGATACCGCGCTCGGGCGGGGCAATCCGTCGTCCTCCGGGCAGATGAAAATGAGGTCGAGTCACACTCCGGACGAACCACGGTAGCGCGCACGTATTATAATGTCTACACTCGGACAGCTTTCCTTCAAGAGGACAAGAAGACGAAAGTCGTCGTTCATATCGACGCGTTGGGCTCGGCCGATCCTTTGCCGTTTGGTATGGCCGCCCCGCCTTATGTCGTGATAAGGCTTCAGCCGATGGCGGGTGACCTCGCGAGATATAGTGTTACATCCAGTGACCCGAGTGTCGAGGTTGAGGAGGATATTGTACAGAGTTGTCGAGTAGCAGCGCGGATCCCCCAGACCAGTGAGTCCCTACTTGCAGGTCGTCTACGTATCTAAATAACGTGAATAACTCATACCCTGCATAGTCAATCAATTTGGGTTGTTTAAATTTCGAACGGGAAACATTTCCGCGCCGTCGACCCCAACTGCGAGCATCCGGTCCCGGGCAGCTATTTTCGGGCTTGACGCGATCTCGCGGAATCTATTCAACAGCCGGCCTGGGAGCGCGATGGGTGATTTCTTCGGAGGGTCGATCAGTGGGCATAGAAGGACGAAGTCGAGCACGAGCAGGTCGTCGGTGTTCACGCAGTCAACGTCGACGGGTGATGGGTCGATGAAGTTCAGCCATCGGTCGAATTCGACGACTACTGCCGCGACAACGGTATCCTCGGGGGATGACGACTCGTCGTTCTTCGCCAGCTCGACGACGACTACGAAGTCCCGGAAGTTGTTTAAGAGGGCGAAGTCCCCTGGCGGGACAAACGTTGTTTGACAGTGATAGCAGGAACACGTCTCCTACGCGCTCGGTGATGCGGGGTTCCTCTCGGAGCGGTTGTCTCGGGAATCGTCTGCCGAACGGTTGAATGGTGATGTGTACAGTGACTACGAGCCAGAGGATTCTTTAGTGTTGGATACGATGGCGGACAAGGATTCTTCGGAGTGGGATCTGGCGATGCGCCTTGCTCTTGCCCGCCAAAATTCTCGCAATCAGCATGCAGTGAAACCCCTTCCTCCATCGGCGGATAGGCAAGTGGAAGAGACAATATACGAAGGTAGGTCCCTCTATTGGATGAGTTTGCTAATACTAACAACGACAGCAATTACAGAGGATCCACCATCAGCCATTCGACCTGCTTCTCGCTCCTCAGGGTTTTCTAAGGACTCGCACTCCACCCAATCATCGGCACCCACGATACGCCCAACAACTCCCGGCTTCCTTTCGCAGCCCGACTCCCCTCCCCGCCGCTCTAGGTCTCCACAACCAAGCAGCCGCCCTCTCGGTCCTCGCTGCCCTTCACCCCTACCACCAAGCCCCCGTTTCGAGCCATTGGCGCCGGAAGCCGATGACGAACTCATGGACGAGGATTATCAACATGATAACCGACACTTCGAACCCACCCCAGCCTCTCGGGCCAGCTCCAAGTCATCGATACCGCGGAGCAAACGCCAGCCGCTGTTCCCGATGGGCAACACGGACGCGACGCCTAAAGCTAGTGGAGCGCAGGTTCCCGAACAGCGTGAGGCCTCCCCTCCCCCACCTTCGACGCCCAGTGTCGCACCGTTGTCAGTCAAGAAGAAGACGACTTCTATCTCATCTGCGTCGATGCTGCCTTCCCCGTCACCAGTGTGGCGCACTTCGTCCCGCAACTCGCCACTTTCTCGACCAAGACCTGTTTCGGCTAGGAAGGTTTCGCCTCAAGTGCGACAGCACAACCACAACCATGCCGCTCCCACTAGGAATGGATCTCTCAAACGTGAAGACCATGATGATATCATGCGATTGGCAGAAACGACGAAGGAAGATGTACGCTCTTTCTGATTTGCCCGTTATTTTACGAGCTAACGGTTTGAACTGTTAGGTTGATTCTTGTAACCGGGCCGTCAAGAGGATTCGGTTAGAGGTAGAGGAACTGAAATCTGTCCCACCTTCGGGGGATGTCATTTCAAGACCCCTCTCGCCAGACAAGGTCTTTAGAGGTCTGCGGCAGACACCTGCTATGGTTCGCCATTGATACTTAATGGTCCTGCCAAAAGCTAACGGTTAGAATAGACAAAGGCTGCTCAAGAGCGCATGGAAGAGATGCGCAAGGCGATCGGACGTAGACAAGGAGAATCTGCAACGCCAACACGACCGTTCCCGTCAGCCTCACTTGTCCGTGCCATGAGTCCAGCTCCTGGTGACAACGGGTTCCCAAAGACTGCGGTGTCGCTTGGGAACTTGGTCGACGACGACCTTGCTACCAAGATGGAACGGACTTCTACCGACTATCACGATCTTTACTCGAAGCTAAGACACATTAACGATCAATCCAAAGAGGTATTTGATTTGTTTCAACAATAGCGAACTGTGCCACTAATCGTTTGGTTCACCAGCTTCAACAGACAAAGTTTGAGCTACAAAATAGTAGACGACAATGTGAACTAGTGAAGAGTTTGCTCGATGAAACCATCGCCGAAAAGGAAATCATGTACGAGGTGAGTAGATTAATTCATTTATGCAACATGTCTAGTGCTGACATGACCATGCGTAGGCATTTAATGAGGAACTCGATGGCATGTACAACGACGTGAATCTACCCGACGATGAGGCTTGGACAGCGATGGTCAACGACCTGCGACAAACTAAGGAGACAAGAAACACGCTGTCTAAAGAAAATTCGTGCGTTCTCTCCGCCTCTGTAACCTACCATGCCTGACCCTGTATTCCAGAAAACTCAAGCGAAAGCTCGCTGAAGTCCAGTCCCAACATGAAGAGTGAGTCTCTTAGTATTGGTAAAAGGTAGTTGAACCTCATGCTTATTCCGTATTATAGATGGAGTGCGCTACTTCGTGCCAATGGCTTGCTCCGATGACCCTGGTGGTGTTTTGGTGCTTCCGTTCGGTACCTCGTCATCTTGGTGAGGACTATGTATGCTATACAATATACTATCATCTCCAATTCAATGTATTCGATCCGTATAAGCGCAACTGCAAGCATACCTGTATTTTGTACCTAACTTTATTTGCTGGTCGTGCATACAATCGAGATTGCTGGCAAAATCGGAGCAGCTACCTTGCTCTTCGCTCAACGTTTGCACTCAAGATTTAGCTTTGGCTGGTTCAAGCCATGGATATCCATAAGATGTACAACCATAGGAGGGTATACGAATGAAAATGAGAACGAATGGAGGCATTTTACAATAAGAATGTGTTGATGCGGGGTGTATGAAATAAAATGATGCAAAGTAGTAGTACAACTGCAAAGGACTGTGTTCGTCGATGTGAGTTACGTGTGTGGTGGGCGGGAATAGGTATAGTATACAATTATTATGGAGGCATTAATATCCTACTTCGATGGACTTGATGCGTTGGAAAAACGACATGCGTTTATTGGTCGTGACAGGGGGCTCCTCAGCCCTGGGTTGAAGAAGGGTTTTTGATGGTAATGAAGGTTCGAAGTCGCGGATATCGCAATCGAATAGTTGGGCAACTTTGCTATGAGCGGTGTTGTCTTCTTCTGGGGCACTTTGTGCTCGGCGGTGATTAAGAGAGCCTTGAGCCCAGCGTTTGAAGAGTCCGGGTGTGATCGTCTTCATTGCATTATCCTCATCATCAGGCTCAACATCGGAGAGTGGTGTGGGCACCGGAGACGTGGAACGAGGCTGGAAGAATTCGCGCATGGTGCCAGGTAGATAGCGATGTGACTTTGAGGATTTGTCTGATTCATCTCTGGCGATAACTGGCGGTGTTTGAGGTTCTGAAGGGCTGCTGGCAGCCGATTGCGAGCTTGACGATGGCTGGTTCTTGATGAGGATAGGACTTGGCATCGACGAAGAGGGTGCAGAACTTTGTGTTGTGGGGTCCGAAGTCGATATCAAGGGCAGCTTCTTCGCCTGTCTCCTGAGCGCCAAAGACTTCGTTCTTGACAAAGGCATTCTTCCCAAAGAATCGGAGCATTCCAACAAGCTACGGCGCCTGAATATATGAACACCGTCATTTGTAGTCCGATTCTTCCTAAGCCCTAGCGATGACATGGCCAGCGACGACCTAGACTTCCGTCGAGCTATCGTGGGCGTATGAAGGAGATCTTCCTCGGAAGTGCTCGCGCGAGATCGGGCTGACACACAAGCTTCAGAGATAACATCGTGCATGCCCTGTTCGACGACCGCACGGGCTGTTGCTGAGGCACGCGAGATGACGATCTGACCGAAGTCTGAGGCTAATGGCGAAAAGATGCTTCGCACAGACGTTGACGAAGAGCGTCGGCTAGGAGGGGCAGATGACGGCGTCGCGTCGGGGTTTGACAGTAAGGCTAGAAGGATTGCTGTCGCCAATGCGACCGGCGGGCGCAGACTCGGTAGAGTTGTTAGAGTCGTCGTTCACAAGTTCAGGAATGGACTGAATGGTGGGCAAAGCGTTTATGCTTTCGAACGGCCCACCATCAAGATCAGAGGGAACGAGGTCACCCTTGCCATCACAATGAATGCTGGCTGTTGGTTCGTCAAGCCACTTGGAAAAACTCGCTCAGCGACTCCTTGATGGCATTCAACCAGACTTCTTTCTCTCTGTAGCACGACGCGGCCAGCTCAAATTGGTGGCCTTTGGAAATGAATCGAAATGAAAAAGGGAGTAAAGCTGTGACCAGTCCCATGCGCTACATCAGCGCACCAGATAAGTGGCAGTGAAATGTGACATACCTTCATCCTCGCGCACGTCGATGATGTCAAATTCAGCCAGAGACATCCAATGCTTCGGATCATAAAATTTTGTTCTTGCCGACCTTGACAAGTAGGAAGTAGCCGCCGAGATACAACATAGCACCGAGATACTTCGTTCTGAGCTTCCCGCGGCTGCCCAACGACTTTCCAGACTGATAGTGAATGACGTCCAGTGGCCCCGCAAGAAGGCAAGTCCCGAGAGAATTCAAGAACGGTGGCGTCAGGGTCTGAGGGGGTGTAGACTGGGAAACATGAGAAATTGAGAGGCAGATTCGAGACACCATTAGCGTAGACTGGACTATTACATCCTGGCGATGGCGTGCCTCGTCGACAGAAACTGGCCACATGTCGCATTGCCTGGGTGGCGCTCTCCACGACGACCTGCACGCCGGATTTTCGCGACGCCAGTGCAGCAACGTGCTTGCCTGTCTGCAACTGATCGAGCAGCAAAGGGTATTTGCATATTCGCTGGACTGGTTTGATCATGTAATCCATAAACGCCAGCCGGTGGGGTGATCGCTGCTCCTTGAGTGGTTCAACCGGAAAGGGATAGGCATCTTTCGGCTTCAACCCAGTTTTGTTTCGCAAGGAACGAACGGCGCCGTCGAGGGAGGACAACGAGGAAGTTCGCTTCCGTGGAAGGGGCCCTTCGGGAAATGAAGACGGCGTTTCCGTACCCTCCACCCCACTATCAATGAAACTCGACGCCATAGCGGAGCACTTTTGCTCGAAGTCGTGCCATTCGAGGGGATGTTGCTGCTGGACGCTGCGAATCAGATCTAGCGCTTCCGGATGACTTGCACAGAATGATTGATACGCGTTAAATCGGGAGGACTAGAAGGTGTCGGTAAGTCTGACATGACGGAATGAATCAGAAAAATTACGCTTGCCTCTGTTGCAAATTTCGTACACACAGCATTAATGGCAACCTCAACCTCCGGCGCCATATGTTCGTAGGAGTCAGGGAAACGACGTTCGGAGTCCGCATGGTGGTCTAATGCGGTAGCTAAGCCACAGGGAAGGACGGCCTGTCGTAGTTCCTGCACGAAATGCTCGTGTAAATCAAGGATTTCCTCAATATTCCTCATCAAAAGTTCAATCGAGCTCGCTGAAAGCAAAGGCCGCGGAAGAGGGTTCTCCTTTCCGTTGCTACCTGGAGCGGCCTCTGGCGGAGCCGAGTGGGGGTGGACGGAAAGAGGACTTATAGTCGTAAACGAACCCACGCGAGATATAGCTGAGAAGGAGGAATGTGATCTGCTCAGAGGTCGAGCAGATAATAGCGGGAGCTGACGAAGGTAAACCTTGATGGGTTTAACAATTGAGTGAGAATCAAGTTGGAGACAAGCATACCGATACCAGAACGCGCAGGTCAATGAGGTAGCCTATCTCCGTGGTCAAAAGCTCCAGAAGTGCATATAGTCGTCGCACGTTGTCCGTTGTTCGACCTTGGTCCCAGCTGGAGCGTGGTAGCGGAGGCGGAACAGGTTCTACGGGACTCTCGCAGAGAGCCGGGCCATTCTCCTCCGTATCAGTCCCTGTATCACCAAGAATATGAAACCTAGGCTTAGAGTCGACTGGCTGAGCGGTATCCTGGGCGGCTTCGCATAGCGCAAGTGACCCCGAACGCAATGGACTCGACACCATAACATTCGCCTCGTGGCTTGAGCGACCAACAGAAAGCGTGTCGGGAGAAGAGTGTAGCCTCCAGGTATACATAGCGGCGATAGAAGCGCGTCGCTTGGGTATACGGGCAGGTGCATGTGAAGAGCTTGCGGCTGGAAGGGAATTCGAGGTGGTTATTACGACGAGTCCGGGGGAACGGCGTGTTCTGCACGTTACTGAGCGTCTGACTAGTTCAGGCGGCGGCGGCGTAGGTGGAGTTGATATCCACGTGGGAGGATGATGCTTGGGGTCGGGAGTATCTTGTATTGATGACGAGGATTTTATGGCGCATTTTTTGCCCTCAATGATCTTCAAGGGACCTTGAGCGGGCTCGGGGAATTCCGACTGCCCTGGAGTACAAATGGGGGAAGCAGCTATAGGCGACAGTGTATACATCGCCCTCAGCGTTGGTCGTGCTCTGCGTTTTGCGATTGAAGGTTGGCCGGCATTCATCTTAACTAGACTCGTTCGTGGGTCATCGGGAATGGGATCGTGCCTCTTCGCAGCGGGGACTGATAACGCCTCCTCCGGTGCCAATATTGTTTGCGCTGGGAGGCAGCAGCAGCTAACGGGCATAGGCGAGATCGAGCAAAGCAAAGCCAGGCCGGAGGGTTGAAATACGAGGTCGATGGTTGACACGACGACAGGAGCAACAGAGAAGCAGTCGTGGAGAATGGAATGCGCGACGAATGGAAGGAAGGAGATAGGGCCGACGTCGGGGACGCGCGTGGACGGGGATGGGGATGGTGGTGGTCGGAGAGAGAGGAGGGATGAAAGAGCGACTTGGATATGACGGTGTATATGAGACTATAAGCCCAGCTGCACTGGCTCGCCGGTTTCAAACCGACGTTGAAGAACGTGCCGAACCTCCAATAAATTCCAATAATATTTGGCGGAGTCTGAACAGAGATCAGTCTCCGATCGGCTTCGGCACTCCGACCCTTATCGAGGCAGAACCGCGACAGATAACAGACAAAAATACATCTAAATGTCCTTTTCCCGCAAGTGAGAAGAATGTTGAAGACAAATGGTCAGGAGACCTTGAACACACCTAGGCACGCAATTGGTGTCCTCAATCACCTGCAGCCAGCCTGGACAGCGGCCGCATTGGACACGCTTGAGTCCGTATCCATCGCGCTGCAGCCATGCGACCAAGCAAGCATTGGCTTACGCTCGTCGTGCTCCAAGGGGTTCGAAGTTGAATGTTGATGGATATACCATATCGAGCACAGATACATCAGGCTTCTGACGCGCGAGACCGGTCGAACTTCGAACTTCGGACCTGGGGCGACATATATGAATTCACATTCATAATCGCAGGCAAGGAGCGCACCTCATACATGTCATGCAATGCCGACACTATTACAGAATTGTTAAAATAGTCTACTTGACGTACCCAAATCAGAGTAATACCTCAATCAGTACAACGCCATTTCATCGTCGGAGCGCTCAGTAAATGGAATATTCTTGACCTCGGATTCCCTTCGTCGTCGTTCTTCTTTATCCAGGAACTTGCAGAGTCGAGCAATGTTCTCTGCAGAGAAGACACGATAGACAGCTTGCTGATCAGCATTGTAGTTCTATAGAAACCGGCAATTGATAAGAGTGACCGAGAGGTAAAACCGTACGCTTATCAAACTTACGGATGGTGGAGGGTCAGAGAAGCGAATCGTTCCCTTCCTTTTCAATGCTGGCACCCCGGTCACTGCCAGATGCTGTAGACGGCGAAGCCGTTTTAGCAATAAGTGAGCTGCTTCCAACGATAGACGATCGCAATACGAGATTCGTAAACTTTCGAGAAATATGGCGTGTTCGGCGAGCGTATGGACGGCAATATCTGTGAGCTTATGCACCCGGGTGAGGTTCAACCGTCGCAAGCTACTCAAGCTGGCGAGCTCAAATATCGACATATCGGTCAGATTTCGGCAAACTGTACACGCGACGAGAGAAATTTAGTACCAGAGAAAACGTAAACAACTTCGGACGACATACATGCTAAATCCACACTTCGAAGGTTGAAACAGGATCGCACCAGTTTTACAATCGCACCGTCCGTTACGTTTGACACGTGTGCCAAAGAGAGCGAATCAAGATTGTCCATCAACAGACATATGTGGCCGACGGCCTTGTTGGTCAACTTGGTACAACCAGCCAGCGCCAAATTTTGTATTCTCGGTGCATGGATAACGATACCTTCGACGGCATCATCCGTAATCTTGTCGCAGTACGAGATGTCCAGAACGCGAAGATTGTCGGCCGAATGTGCAAGCATTAAGGGCGGTAGTTTGTCAATCCATGTGGTGGGCCTTGGAGGAAGGGGTTTTTCTTCCTCCGTCAAACCCAACGAGCCTTCCGACGCACCGAGGTGTGATGGGGAAAGCCTTGTCCGTGAGGAGCGTGCAGCGCGCTAGGCGTAGGGACCGTAGCTTCCGTGAATACGTCCAAACATCTCGGATTGAAAGAGGCGTCAAAAGTGGAAGGCCACGTAAGTCGAGTTCTGACAGCTTCGCGCAAGTTTTTGCTATAGCGGAAATAGATGGATCCGTGAGGCAGAGCACTCCATTCAGATGTACCCACTGCAATGGAAGCGATTTTGTGGTAAGTTCGAGGATGCCAACATCAGTGATATTTCGACAATCCGAGAGCCCGAGCCCCTGTAGGTTGGAAGACGTCTCCGCGAGAAGAATGAGCGATCTGTCTGATAATTCGGGTGCCCCCGACAGAACCGCTGTCTCGAGATGGGGACATGAGCTGAGAATTTGAGCTAGTATGTCGTCTTCGACAACTGCTCGCGAAGAAGACGGCCGCAAGTCGAGATGCCGTATATGAGCGTAGTCGTCTGGGTGTGGGAGATGGTTGACTATCCTGGCCAGGTCTTCTTGCTGGGACAGCGCCTGGTCATCGTGCATCTTTCCTACTAATGTTTTGTTTTAGCCGTTGTTCGTGGTGGAAATAGACAGAAGGCGCACAAATGAGGAAGTCTGGGGAATGTGGGTTGGTGTGAAACGAAGCAGGTTGTTACCGTACACATGAGCTGATGGTGATGGCTGTCACTCAGGTGCAGATGTCTTCCACCATATCGAACTCGTCTTCAAGGACTGTGACACGCGCCACACCTCCCACACCCCTCCAGCCTCCGCCAGCAGACGACTCTAGCCGCATTCCGGTCACCCCAGCTGTTCTGCGTTCCATATTCGCATCCTCTCGCACTCCACATGAAGAGCGCTCCATTTCTCGTGTAGCCTTCTTCCGGTGAATACATTCACAAAGGAGCAAAGGGGTGTGTCACTGACGAAGCAAAGGTTCGCCGGGTTCTTGCTGAGCTGTCTGGGTATTGGTTTGGCGGCAGCGAGGGGCAGAGGCATGAAGGGCGGGGCAAAGCTACTCGGAGTAGTATGATTCCGTTCGGTGAGTTACATAGATCCATTTGGCGCATGAAAATAGTATTGATTGTCCAGCAAGATCATGTACATATAGATGAACTATCAGAAAAGAAGTTCTACGTGGTTCCGTTGTTGCGAAATCACAGCAACCACCTTGCTCGAAAGATCTGTCGCGCTTCCCCCATCATACACAACCAAATCCCCATGTTCCTCGTCAGCAGGCCACACTCCTAATAGTTTCTCCAAATTGGTGGATGCGAGAGCATGCGCTTGACGAGGGGTGATGCGTCCCCGAGACTCTGCAGCGACCTGTAACCAGTACGATCTTGAAAATTAGTACATTTGAAAGCTAACTTGGCAGCCCACCAATGCAACGTCAAACCGCGTATTGCGTGCGGCCCAGGCATCTTGCACACCGATTCCTACATTAACACCCGCTTCCACGAGCTTAAGAACGGCGGTATCGTTCGATATGGGTGGACCAGGCAATCTACGCAGGCACGTCAGCGTCGGCGAATCTCACTAGAACCATGATTGTCCCTACATCCTTCGGTCCTCCCAAGCAGTTGGGAACGGTCTTGACGGTGTCAGAATGACGCCGACGCCTGCGCGACCTGATCGCAAATAAACCTCTGTTCATTTCCCGATAAACGTACCACTTACTGATTTCTTTCGCCAGAAGATGAGCTTCGGTCGCCCCAGAGAAAACCATCCTCATGTATGATCCCTTCCTGTCTTCAATATCAGCCTTCATAATTAATAATGCCGCCATGATATCAGCACTGTGCACTTCTATCACCAAAGGAATGACACCCTAATTGTGATCCTCGTTAGCACCCCGGAGGTTATACTTATCGGGTGGGGAGGAACTCGCCTCCGAAGCACGTTTGAACCACAAGCCCGTCTCCGTTTTCTCGTTTTCCCAGCCCATCAGAAGGCGTCTGATCCCAGCCATCTGTTCGCTAACCGCTACACTACTCGTGCTGGATAATAACGAGGCTCTTCCAATAGATATGTGAAGGGCCGTGGCGGTCTGTACAATGGCGCCTTGCTCCATGGCATGCGGAAAGCCAGTTCGGAACGAAGCGGAAACCCCCGCGATAACAGGAGTTCGTCCGGCGAAGACATTCTTCCTCAGTGACGACGTTGCAAGAGTGACACCCGAACGGTAAGCAATCCTATAGGACGAGAAAGTTATTGCGCCGCCATTGAATAGTAATGGATGGCTTACAATGCATTTCGAGTGCTGAAAACCAACGCATCCATCGCCCGAACAACACCGCCGGCATCTCCCAAAACGGTAGGTATGTTGTGGGCGAACGCATCGTACAGTTGACCATTCCCAGTCGACGGCTCCGAAGCAATCTCCTCCAGCCCAAGCGCCGATCCGTAGCTCATGAAGCTGGGGGAAATGGAACCGCCGTGCAGATCGATATCTGCTGATGCTTCTCGCGAGCCCAAACACGCTAGTGCGGTGCCTATGCACTTTATCTTCCCGCTTTCGACAACAACGTTCGCCAGTCGTTCCTCAACAGGATACGACGGTGGGAATAAGACTTCTATCTCGCCCCTTCTGCTCCTGGTCCACACTTCCTTGACCCGTCGAACGACACCTTGGTGCCGATTTTGCTTGGGAACAACGGCGGTAATCCGTCCCACCTCAGGGCTTCTTGCGTTTCCTTGTCCCAGTTAGGGGGCTCTGGGGGGACATCCCTGTCTGATCCTTGAGGTTCTCCTTTGACTTGCTCGTCGAACTGTGCTATCCCGTCGATCCAGACGTTCAGAGGGGTAGCTCCTAAGCGGAGGGGATGAGAATCCCAGAGAACTACATCAGCATCTGCGCCTTCGAAGAGTGTTCCTAGACGATGGGTTAGGCCCACAGCGTTGGCCGGAATGGAAGTGACGGCGAGGAGTGCGAGGTTTTCTGGTAACCCATAATAGTGAGCCATCCGTGCCTCTTGGAGAAGGTACCTCGAGTTCGAGTACGGATGATCTGACTACAAGACACATTGTTTGTGATAGACATGACAGCGTAGCCGGGGGACAAACCTTGAAGGCGACAGGAATACCACCATTCGCAAGAATGCGAGGCGCATATTCTGATCCTCGATAAGTTTCCCTCTTGGATCTATGCCGCGATCACTATAACGGTAGCTCTGCTCTAGATGTCGAAGAACTCACCGATGGCGTGTCGCCGAGAGGGCGATTACAGTCTCGCTTTGCCATCTAAAATGGTGAGGTAATGCGATAGCTGACCCAGGTATGCCTCAGAGCTTACGTATTGTTCAACGTGCTGGGTATAAGATACGCTTCCGAGGCGCCCTGGAAGGAGTGGATAGGGAATCCGAACTCGTTCGATAACTACATGAACGTAAGTAAGAATAAGGCATACGGCACGGTCGTCACCACTGACGCGAACGATAGCATCCAAGTCCACCACTTCGTGGCAATGAACGGTAGTCTATTAACAACAGGAATCGATCAGCAAAGCGGTTGCAATGAAAGCGAAACCGACGGACCTTGACGCCACCACGTAAGGCATCTACGAGAACTTCCCATTGTAAATCATCGGGGAAATTCTCGCCTCCCCAAACACCTTCCTTGACCTTTGAGCAGAATGTATCTTGGGCCGTCTTGAGCTGTCGCGCTTTGTGTAGGGCCTCGCGTAGAGCCCATATCATATCCATGCGGTGGCCATGGGATCCTAGGTCTTCGCCACAAGCCAACCTACATGCAAAAACTTAAACTACCAAAACCATTAATAAACGCATATGCATACTTCAAGTGTCTCCAACGGAAGTCTTTACAGGGTTTGGTCCCGTTGAGCGCGCATGGCGGTTCGATCAGCATAGACGTGGGGGTCTTGTCCAATGTGCTTCGAAGCTTAGCCATAAAGGCCTCGCCACCTATGTTGACAGTAGGTTGTGTGTGCAATTATCCCGTAAATATGCGACTTACCCATCGCGTTGTTATCTACAGGGGTAACTTGGATGGTCGTCACTCCCCCGGCCACGGCCAGGCGGAAGGATTCATCGTGGGTATCGAACCCGTCTACCGATCGCAACCATGGTACGATAGGACCATTGGGGGATGCGGCATTGTTCGTTCCTACCAGAGTCCAAGATGAGACGCAGAGAGAGAGACAAGAGGTAATTGTAATACCTGACGTGAACGGAGAACTCACGATTCCAGCATGGGAATGAATATCTACTGCATTGCAACATCTTCAGTATGGCATACGCGTGAACGAAATGGAACAACTCACCCAAACCAGGCGTTACCCATCCCCCATTTGCATCAATGATGGCCACGTCGTCGTCACCCCGTATAAGGTGTTCAAACGCGCTTCCGAGGCGCCAAACGATTCCATTGTCGAGAAGTATACTTCCACGCAAAATTTCCGTTCCGTTGTCTCTCCCAGTCCAAATCACGGCGTTTCTGATCAGTGTCGCGTTCGTGCCGTGTTCATACCTGTCGGATCGCTTTCTGTCCGAGAAATCCCTGACGGTGTCCAAGGGCGCATTCAGCGCATCACAGAACTCGAGCGCGCGGTTGACGTCCGCGCGAGAATGGCTTATAGGGACGAAGTCGAGGTTCACTGTAGTTTGACCTCGGGATATGAGCCAAGTAGATGAAAGCAACGGCGAAAAAGCAAAGCAATAACGACGTCTGCTTGACGTTCTCAAACATGGGGAACGGCGAAGGAATTCACTAGCATTGGCACAAGCATCTATGCACATTTATGTAACCTTGAGGCAGCCTCGCCAACGCGGTGTGTTTAATAGTTACAGGCCATGAGGAAATCCTTCGCGTAATTCACTGCATGTCCGTTAGACGCTCAATGTAAAGCAGGGATTCAACCCACGTTTGGTCATAAGCTCATATTGTGACGAGGACTACTTTGTCGACGGCCTGATCACCCAAAATGATCTGATATCCGATGTGAACGAATAGCAACTTCACAGAATCAGTTTTGCTATCCCAACAGGCCCAGGACTACTCACCCAAGCACGATCCTAACACATAGCATAAACTAGAATAAGCAAATAATGATACAGGAGCGGCTCGACGCCGCCGTAGAAATGTCGATTATACGGAGTCGGCCTCAGCAATCGGACTCAAGACTGGCTCTGACTTTGACTGTGATACGGTGCTTGCGTTTGAAGGAAAGCTAGCGGATCTGATTCTTCGAAGGACGGCGAGAGGGGTCCTCCGGTGTACTGGCTGTAAGGGTCGGCAGTAATGCTGCCAGGAGGTGTGAAGTCACGCCTTAGTGGTGACGTAGGGTCGTGTTTGCCGTTTTGCATTTGCGAGAACTCTGTAGCCGCGCGTATAAACGCGTCCGACCGTGGTGTATGCTGTTTGGAAGCATCAGCACCAGCGACCTGACTAGAACCCAGGGACGAGCTAGTATCAATGGCGGAAGGCCGCTTTCGATAGCCAGTTTGTGATTTCCTCCGATGACCCGGCAGTGTCCCATACCACGGTTGTCGTAACACCATCCTTCGTCCTTGCGATGAAGATGTTGGAGACAAATCAGCTTGAGCCGAGGGCTTCGTAGAAGGTACGGCAATTGGCGCTATTAAAGGTTGACTCTGTGCGGGGGGGAGCTGCCGTTGGATAGCATGGGGGATTGATTCACGCCTGCCGTTAGTATGTTGGAGCATAGCACAATCATTCAAAAACGCATCCTCGTTCGCTTCGGTCTCGCTGGGGGGACTCTGAGTAAGTTGCTTTTCGATAAAGCTGACCGAACCGGACGATGAAGTAGAACTGGAATCACGACGGGAATGGTCGTTGAACGCAAATGAGCTGTCTGAAGGTTGCCAGGGATGGTGTTTACTCTGCTGCCGAGTTGCGGCTGAGACGAGGGCATCAAAGGTTGGAGAGTCGGGAATGGAGAGGATAGGCATATCTTGCGATGGCGACGATAGTGTTGCGAAAATAGGAGTTCGACTGAATCCTCCGCGACGGAATTTAGGAGTTACATGGATATTGGATGGCGTTACCGGTAATTCCGATGGCCCTTGATGTATGGGAGGAGAGTCTTGAGTATGCGATGAGCTACCGGCTTGAGGGGTATATGGAAGCAGAACCGTAGCTGACAAGACTGGAGTCCTTGCTTATTCCGGAAACCATCGTCAGTCCTCATAATCTGACAGGAGTAACATAGCCCAACGTACCTTCAATCAAGTGCAGGTCACTCGCTTGCGACTGCGTCCTCTGCGTCTCTTCCAAGTCATACAAGCGCATACTCTCGCCAACTCCATCCTGGGCCAGCCGTAGTAGCCGGATGTCTCCTTTGCGGTCGGGCAGCATGCCAGTGATATGCGTATCGATGATGTGTTGGATACGCGTTTGATTGTTGTAGAATACTTCTCTACACCAAGACCACCGACATTCGTAGATGCGATGTCTTGTGGGAGGAGAGGACCGTGCTGTTACCGAAGCCATGTGTGCATTGACGAGCCTGAGTGCTGGTGGTTCAAGTATATGCTCGCGACGATATCGAGAGTATTTGGGTATTCAGGGGGGACGTTCAAGCAATCGCAAGAGTATTTCACCGTCTGTCTGGTACTGCGCGGGTGAAATTGAGGATTCTGGATGGTGGCATTGAAAAGAGCTTGCGAGTGGAACATAAGTGGTTGTTTTGGATTGTTTACGGCAGACACCCAATTCAGGGTCGCATCAGTGAGTTCGTCATGGCCTCTTCATCAACGTTGATATACCTCGGACTTCCACCTGATTACCGTCCTTCGCCGCAGGATGAACCGCTTGAATTTCTGACAAAACATGTCAAGGAAATTCCTCCGCATCTCTTCAGTTACTTCTCCCAATGCACCACTCCGAAGCAACGAACGACAATACCGCTCATTCGGAACAGACGATTGAAATACATTGAATCAAGCCCAGGTGAATTCAAATTCGAGTCTGCTAGGAATACATGGGCTGCGTTGTGGGAAGGGCAGGACCATCGAGTCCTGTTCAAGCAATCTGGTGAGGAGGAAAGGGCATGGGCGAAGAGGGAGTTCATGTCTGGCTCGACGCAACACGTTGGCAAGCTGGGGGATTTGCTAGCTGGGTACGAAGAGGAGCGCCAGGCCGAGCACATGAGGGATATACGCCGTGCGACACAGAGGGAGGACTACTTCATTCCTGAGGAAGACGACGACGATTCTGAAGATGATTTACCTCCTGATGTCGAGACGCCGGCCCAAGCACAGAGCTCCTTTCTGCGCTTGCTGAAGGAACGGTTTATCTACGGCCTATTAGAGGTAAGTTCTTTCCATGATTGAGGCCACGACCATCACACAAGGCACGCAGGGAGCCAACTACGATGCTGCGGATTGGAACGAGACGTGGGACGTTGATGAGGACCGCGATGCAGAAGAGAAGTGGTTCGACGACGAGGAGGACGAAGATGAGAGTTAGAACATAGGGGCTACCCTCTTGTACACAAACTTCACTCTATGTCGAATTTGGAAGTAGCTCTGCCCCAAGAAATCAATATCCTCATTGTATTCATACACGGGTCAGTGCACAGGAGGTGTCGCGATAATCTGCTGACCTGAGTCGATCAGTTTCAAGGGAAACGACGACACCTTTGCGAAATTCCCGGAACGACTTCAACATACACTATCCCAATCTACACCGTCTTCGAAAGTTGAATGCATCGTGTTTCCGGCATACGAGGTGCGCATACACCCTGCTTATAGTAATTTATCACCCAACGACGGTCTATGGTAGACCAAAGGCGACTTGGCAAGTTCTTTCCATCATCAGATCGCCAACACCTCCAACTCAGGTTTGAATCATTTCCATAGAATGAAGCAGTCATCCGATTAGCAGACTGGCTCACGACCATAACCGTAAACAGAGAAGTAGCATCTGGAGGTGGTGCCGGCAAGGTGCGCATAGTGCTATGCGGTCACAGGTACGGCTCCCCTTCCGTTGCTTTCATTAAATAAGGTGGGGGTGGTGGGTCTGATTACCGGCTGCAGCATGGGCGGCCTTCTTGCAGCAGACAGCCTTCTCGAGTTCCTCAAGACGCGTCCTGACCAAGAAGCACCCTTGTGGCCTAACATAGTCGCCTGCATCGCATTCGATACGCCGGTAAGTACCACAATCTTATCTTCGACCGCAGATTCCCTTGATGAGACCCCGGTAGTACCTGGGGCTCCACCCGTCTGTTTTCAAGAACAGCGCCGCTCAAGCTGTCGAATATGCTACGACTGCCCACACCGCGGTGACCGGGTTGTTAACGGCTTTCGGAGGGTGGAAGGCAGCTAATACAACCACAAACCAAGCTCAACGGAGACCCGTTGCGGCGATCACCGCTCCCCCTGCAACCCAGCATGTTACCTCAGCATGGGGTCGGTGGGCGCCTGCAGCCATTGCAGCGGGCAGCGCTCTTGCGGCCGGCGCTGCAGCAGGGGGTCTTTATTACCAGCGCGATACCCTTGGAGAAGGCTACAAATGGTTCGCGGACCATATGAAGTACGTTGGGACCTTGTGGAATGAGGAAAGCCTTAAGCGCAGACTCGAAGCCCTCGCCGATGCGCAAGAACAGTACGGGGTAGTCTTCCGCACGTACGTCCACATCTCGTGATAGAACGCCAACAAGATTCCTCACCGCCTGCTTGATCATTAGGTTCTACACATCGATCCCAGCTACACCTCCAGCTCATCTACGTCCGCGCACGTTCGTTATCCTCCCTCCGCAGTCCTCGCGGACGCGCCCGTACTTCGTTCCGGCGTCAAATTCACTGGCGACGGATGAACTGAAGGCTCACACGGGGATGTTCAGCGGGTCAACGAATGATGGGTACTATGAGCTGGGTTTAGACGTAGCAAAGATTGTCCGAGAAGCGGTCTTGTCGAGCGGTGACACGGGGAGGGAGGCAACGGCTGCCCCTCCTAAGGAGAAGGAAGAGGAAGGGAAGAGTGAGGATTTATTGTAGCGACAGTTCCATAGCATAAGCATCTTCACCGTCGGCATCTACGACGAGCTTCAGCCTCCGATGACGGGCTCAATATCAGGCAGAGCTTACAGTATCCTTTTTCGATAGACTTCACGGTGAAACCAAGGGTGTCCTTGTACAACCCCAACGCTGCGCGATTGGACTTCCGTACATGTAGTGATACAAATTGGGCGCGGTATATATTGGCCATCGCCTCCTCTGAAAAGTGCGTTAAGACTTGTCAGGAGGTCATGATGACAGGTATATTCCAAAGACCCACGCGACTGCACCATCAATTTCTTCGCTAGCCCAAGACGTCGATACGAGCGAAGGACCGATATTGATGTGACGTGCCCGTGGATGGGTTGCTTTTTCATCTCTCTCTTCTTCCCTACAACCTTGTGAGTACGTCTGTACATGCACAGTATATTATTGCAATATGACGTGAACGGTCACTCACATCTTCGCCAGTATATACCCCACTATGCGACCTTGATGGTCCTCAGCCACGTATGAGAGAGATGGCCAGGTCATGGCGTGGTAGAGATCTGTGGGTAGGCGAACAGGTGTTGTCGTGAGCTTGTCCGTTCATGAAGTCAATGAGTTGTATAGCAATGCATACAGTATCTCAACGTGTAGTTTTCTGGAAGATTTTGCAGGTTACATGCCTGCATGCCCAAGAGGTCGCCAACCTAGTACACAGAGTCCATTGGGTTCAGATGCAGACTCGAGAGTAATCTCAACCTTACCTTTGCAGGCCGTATGTTCATAGCGTGAATGGAGATGGATGGAAAGAGTGATCGAGAACCGCTAGGCGCCCGTCAAAGTCCATTGAAGTCTGCAAGACGAAGAAGCTCTATGCTCTAAATATGCATTATTCTACGAACATCCATACTACAGAAAGAGAATGTGCAATAGTCCTATCAATGAATAATGACATCCCCAACGTCACCAATTAACTGACGTTTCGGACTCCCATCGGGCTTGGTCCCAATAATTTTCGCTTCCATCTTCCTGGTCTTCAGTGTCTCCACGGTGTGCTCCATGCTTCCATCAAGGAACGAAATCGATAGTTTAGCTATCAGCTGCATGATCATGCGCGATGTCTTATTTCTCAACAGCGGAAGTACTGGGAAGTCAGAGAATGACTGGTGCTCGGCGCGTACTAGTTTACAAGTTATAACATCAGCTCAAATGACAGGGAGAGGAGGTATGGGGGTGTACTAACTTATGGTCAAAATGCTTTCTCCACGAGGCTCCCATTCTTTGATCACGTCCTGCAATCGCGAAAAATGGTCCTTCCAAAGCGTGAACCGCTCCGAGTTGATAACGAGTATTCTGGGGTGGGAGCGTGCTTGTTCGATTTCGCCCTTTTGATGATGCACAGAAGGCATGGCATGTGTAACATCTCTGTTATCTCCATCATGGCTATTGTGATGCAAAGTTGACGCGCACGCGCTGGCCAAGTTAACGGATTTGATGGCGTTTGCGAGGTTCGTGGAAGAGTAGGGCGACGGCCCGGGGGTGGGCAAGGGTTCTAACCACGGGTCGAGAACCAATGCCTTCGTGACAGGAATCTGGTGGTGGCCTGGGGGAGGCTCGGTGCTCAAGATAGAAAGCTATGCACAACGTGTCATCCATCCATTCAGTCATGAATCAAGGTACACGGATTTGGGAGGAAGAAAAACTTACGACGGTACATCCACCGAAGGAATGGCCTGCCAGAGTGACATCTGAGCTACAGTTCACGTAACCCGGACACCAAGATTCCCATTTCACGGCGGACCCATCGACGTTCTCCAGGGAATGACCGTCGTTTCCGCTGTTCGCGAGTTCGGCGAAGGCTTTGTACGCGATGTACATTTCCTGTGTGCGGAATGCAAGCTGCTCTGTGCGTAGTGATAGAGGTTGGGCTTGGTCCTTTGGCGAGTCCGGTTCCCAGCTTTGAAAGTGTGTCAAGGAAATATAAATTGGGCGGAGATATGAAGCTCACCTGATATCGTTCTCTCGGATATATCGCTTTGGACGGGGTACCAAGCGACCTGTTTTATCTTGAGACCGTAGTATGCAGACGTGTCCTGTACCATCTCTGTGCTCTAGAGCGAGTACCACTTTGCCCGATGCAGCGAGGCGCGCACATATTTGACTGATTCCGGTTAACTCTCCATCTAAGAACAAGGAGTTAAAGGTACCTGTAAGCAGTTCTACTTCCACCTAATCCATGGGAGAAGAGCACCAGGGGCCATTGTGTCTGTTTCGTTTCAAGCTTTGGCGGGCGCAGCAGAGGAGCATCCGTGTACACAGGCACCTACATAGCATCAGGATGCTGATATTAGAATACACGGATTTTACATGCCTTGATGAATGCGCCGAAGCAGTAGATGAGCGGCCATATCAGCCAGGAAGACACCCCTGAATGAGAACCGTGGTAGTTCAGTCAAGGCCGCTGCTGGTGCACATAACCACGAACGTCCAAAGTGCACAAATCCACGCAATGACTCGTTCAAAGGCCTGAGATTCGTTCGAGTCACATGTGTAAATTTATCTGGAGTTGGATGCACACCTCAGTAACCAGGGCATGCCCTTACGGTGCGTTGCCGGGTCCGCGGGGTAGTACGCAGTGAACGCGACCTCTTCTAGATGCAACGCCGGTTCGCTGTTCAGTCGCGCATTTCCGATTACCTTCGATGGGTTGACTCGAACAGCAAACGTCGTGGCACCAACGGGATGGCCATCCTTGGGCTCGTCGAGGAAAGGCATAATTGAGGGGGTCGGCAAGAGGGGCGCCAACACGTGATGTGATGCCTCTAATCATCAAAACCACTCATACGGTACCGACTCACTGAATCTGAACAACAGACACACTTCCGCCGAAACATATAATTGATTCTGTGATCATCATGTTCATCATGTGGGTCTCCTTTCCGTGACTGAATGGGAATTTAGTGATAGTTAAAAGGCCTTCATGTCCGATTCATCCTTTCATCCACTCTACAATGTGCTGGCTGTCCTGCACTCTTTTGGCTACCCTCCCGCTCCCCTGCTACACCCTGGACCCAGTGCAAGTGACTGTCCCTGTGCTTCCCAGTTAAAAGAATGTTGTGCATCCTAACTTTCTTGGGATTAGTCTCAAGCTCAGTTTCTTGGATGAATACTGTGGGTTCCTTGGCTCTTTATTTAACATTGAGTTCAATCACTGTACTTAGTTGGCAAAAAACACATCTTCAATACTGCCTGCTGTTATAAACTACCTACAAACTATCCAAGCATGCACCTCCAATGTACCACTATGCCTGTGGATTGGCAGTAACCTCAATGGATAGTTCAATGTACATCCTGGACCAGAAATCATCTATGCTACAGCTCACTGATCCTTATGCAAACTTCAATAATCAGCCTGTGAACTATGGCAGTATGATTTGGGAAGTGTAAGGGGACACTCCTATTTTCTCCTTTTTCCCTGTCTCTCCTCCTCCCTCTTCATTCCTTTCTCTTTCTTTTCATTCCACAGACTCTAATTTACTTTACTTTTCATCCCTTTCCATCCTACCATCCATCTGAGCCTTATCTGATACATCCGAGCCACATCCGACACATCTGACACATTTCCCATGCCTCGGCTACACTTGCACATGCCCAGATGCACTTCAGACACACATATACACTTTGGGGCACATCCAGGTGACCCATACCTTCTTCCCACATCTCTTTACTTCCCATTCCCACTTCCCCAGGTTGCTGGCATGACTCTTGCATATTCCCTCCACCTTGCTATCACATGTGCCTGCTCGTACCTTGTGATATTCTATGTGTTAAGGACCGTATTGCGGGGCCTCCTGACTTGTCCGTTTAGGGGGTGCGGGAATGCGTGGGGAGCGCGGGAGCGCGGACGCGCGGATGAGAGGAGCGTATGGGACTCGGCTTCAGCTTTGATGCTGCGCCCTCCTAGCCCTGCGGTGTCCCGATTTCAGAGAGAGCAAGATGAGAGGTGGGCTCCGCGGAGGAGCCCGCAGCGAAGACAAGGGTTTAACAAGTGGTGAAGAAGGAACTAAGATTCAAAGTGTAGAATACATGTTGTACTAGGGCTACTATAAATACTAACTAACACATGTATGTAGTGAGGCTAGTATGTAAGTACACATGTACCTGAAACATGTAACAGAGTAATCATAGTACTGCGCACCATGCATTAGCCTCGAGGGCAGAGCCTGAGGTATTCCGAAGGTCCGAGTATCCGAAAGGGGTGTAAGGGGGGGACCCCTAAGGGGGTGAGGATCGGACTCTGACACTATGAACTTGTGGCTGGTGTACTATACAGTTATCCCACCTTTCTCCCACACTTCTACAGTATATACTTGCCTTCTAGCATGGAGAATCCTTATCTCGTTATCTTTGGATTCTCCCTCTGCTAGGCTCACACTGTCAGCCATCTTGAGGTTGCCCTTACAGCAGAATAAAATCTACCATCCTGGCATCAGAGCCCTATGGAAAACGTCCTGCGCCCCTCCAGACTCGCTCCTGACGTCTTTCTGGTTTTGTGGACATTTCAGATGCTCTCCTGCTACTTCCATCCACCTCTGACGACACAAGCGAAGCGCCCCCACTCTCTTCTGCCGACTCTGACATGATGGGTGCATCTATGCAGATCCTGCCATCTGAGCAGCCAGTAATGGACTCCAAGACGTTGCAGACCTTGTGGGCTCAGACATACAAACACCAAAATCAAATCAGCACTATCCATGACACACTTGCCTGCATCGAACTACTCCTCATAACATCCTGTCCCTCTACTTCCAAAACAACTCTGGATTTCGGACTGCAGGGCACTGCAGCCTCTCAGCATGCCCCAGGTCAATCTGACACCACCCTATGTTCCTGATTGAAGCCCGCATCTCCTCTGATCTTCAACGGAAACTGCAAAGATGGTTGTGCATTCTACAATGCATGCTCCATCTACTTCCAGCTCTGCCCAGATCACTTTCCCACCAAGCAAGCTAAAATCCTCTGATGTCTCTCCTTCTTTCAGAAGGATCAAGCTAAGGAGTACATGGACATGGTGCTTCAGAGCAAAAAGGATCCATACTTCGAGTCCTGGGCCACCTTCGCAACTGAATTCCAGATGTGCTTCCTTCTGGATCAGGAACACGAAGCTGCTGTGCTCAAACTGAAGACCACCCAATACCACCAAGGCCGTCGGACTTTCCAGGAGTACCTCAACAAGTTCCAGGACCTCATAGACCAATCTGGATACACTGAGGGCTCCAATATCACAATGAAATTCCACTGTGGGTGGGACTCTATCATCCAGAGCCAAGTTGCCAAGTCCACAGACTGTCCTGGTGAGGACGATTTCGAAGAATGGTACAAGGTGGCGCAGCGGGTTGCTAACAACGGTGCTGCCAATCACTCCTTCCACTTTGGCATCAACTCTGGCATATCTGGGTTGCTCAGCTGACCATCTGTCACTTCAGGATCTGCTCAGCTGCCTGTGGGTGTTCTTCCCACACCTTGGACTCACTTCCTGCCTCCGCAACCCTGCTTCCAACCCCTGCCTCCTCCAAAGGCTCTCTCACCCAGCATCCCTATGGATGTTGATCATACCTGCTCCCAGCCTGCCACTTCGCAGCTCTGTTACCAATATGGCAAGCCCAGACAACATGTCCTGTAAGTGCCAACTCCAGTTCCATGTCTGGTTCATGATGGCTGAAGAGCAGACATCCACTATTGAAGATCTCCTGACTGCAGCTGATGTTGTAGAAAGTGCTGGGACTTTGGAAGGAATAGACACAGAGGAAATGGCCATAGCTGAGGAATCGGACATGGCGGATTTTACCCAGACCAACAAGTAACCTGTGCAGCTGTAAGGGGACACTCCTATTTTCTCCTTTTCCCCTGTCTCTCTCCCTTCCTCTTCATTTCTTTCTCTTTCTTTTCATTCCACAGACTCTTATTTACTTTCCTCTTCTTCCTTTTCCATCCTACCATCCATTCAAGCCTTATCTGACACATCTGAGCAACATCCGACACATCCGACACATTTCCCGCATCTCGGCCACACTCCGGCCGCACATCTGATGCATCCAAGCAACATCCGGCTCATCCAACACATTTCCCGCACCTCAGCCACACTCCAGCTGCACTTGTGCATGCCCAGATGCGCTTCAGATGCACGTATACACTTTGGGGCACATCTGGGTGACCCATACCTTCTTCCCACACCTCTTTACTTCCCATTTCCACTTCCCTGGATTGCCAGCATGACTCTTGCATATTCACTCCACCTTTCTATCACATGTGCCTGCTCATACCTTGTGATATTCTCTGGACTTGTGGCGGGTGTACTATACAGTTCTCCCACCTTTCTCTCATGCTTCTACAGTATATACTTTGCCTCCTAGCATGGAGAATCCTTATCTTGTTCTCTTTGGATTCTCCCTCTGCTAGGTGAGCAGCCTCTCATGTACTGTAGTAGCTCTATTCATCTCTTTGGATTCTCCCTCTGCTAGGCTTGCGCTGTTGGCCATCTTGAGGTTGTCCTTACAGCAGAACAAGATCTCTCATCCTGGCACCAGAGCCCTATGGAAAACGTCCTGCACCCCTCCGGACTCGCTCCTGACATCTTTCCGGTTTTGTGGACATTCCAGACGCTCTCCTGCTACTCCCACCCACCTCTGATGATGCAAGCGAAGCATCCCCACTCTCTCCTGCTGACTCTGACATGACAGGTGCATCTATGCAGATCCTGCCATCTGAGCAGCCGGTAATGGACTCTGAGACATTGCAGACCTTGTGGGCTCAGACATACAAACACCAAAATCAAATCAGCACTATCCATGACACACTCACCCACATCGAACAACTCCTCATAACACCCTGTCCCTCTACTCCCAAAACGACTCCGGATTTCAGCCTGCAGGGCACCACAGCCTCAGCACACCCCAGGTCGATCTGACACCACCCCACATTCCCGATTGAAGCCTGCATCTCCTCCGATCTTCAATGGAAACTGCAAAGATGGTCGCGTGTTCTACAATGCATGCTCCATCTACTTCCAGCTCTGCCCGGATCACTTTCCCACAGAGCAAGCTAAAATCCTCTGGTGTCTCTCCTTCTTCCAGAAGGATTGAGCTAAGGAGTATGCGGACATGGTGCTTCAGAGCAAGAAGGATCTGTACTTCGAGTCCTGGGCTGCCTTCGCAACCGAATTCCAGATGCGCTTCCTTCTGTAAGGGCAACCTCAAGATGGCCGACAGCACAGGCCTAGCAGAGGGAGAATCCAAAGATATGAATAAGTCTAACTACAATACATGAGAGAGCTGCTCACCTAGCAGAGGGAGAATCCAAAGAGAACAGGATAGGGATTCTCCATGCTAGGAAGCAAAGTATATACTGTAGTAGTGTGGGAGGAATGAAGGATAACTGTACAGTACACCAGCCACAAGTCCGAACAAATATCACAAGGTACGAGGGGACATGTGATAATGAAGTGGAAGGGGAATGTACAGGAGTCGTGCCAGCAGCCTGGGGAAGTAAGAGTGAAGAGAAATGGAGTGGGGGAAGAGGGTAGGGGTAGCCTGGATGAGCCCTGAAGTGTATAGACAAGTCCGAGTGAGTCCGAAGTGAGTCCGAAGTGTGGGAAGACTCTGGAGTCAGTGGATGTGACTCGGATGTGAAAGGAGTGGGCGGAAAGGAAGTGAAAAGGAAAGGGAACGAAAGGGATGTATGTAAGAGTCCGTGGGATGAAGGAAAAGAGAAAGGAATGAGGAGGAAGGGAGAGGGACAGGGGAATAGGAGAAAATAGAAGTGTCCCCTTACATCACCCCCCCTTCAAGCTTGCGGCGACCCGACACGAAGATTCTTGCCTGCCATGCCATGAGTTCACCAACCTGGAAACTCCAGATTGCTGCAAGAAGATATCGAAGTACGACTGCACAGAGCCCGGAGCCTTCTGACTGCGCCAGCGCTCCCAGGACTGGTCCAGTGCTGTAGGAGTCATCCGGAGTGGTAGAGGAGTCTTCGGAGTCATCGGACTTATCCGGAGTAAGCGCACTGCGTTCGGATGACGATCATGGAAGTCCTTGACCTTCTGGGAAGCATGCTGGAGGTTGCTCGCTGGCTCCCAGAAGTCATGCTCAATACCATAGCCTCGCCAGCGCACCAGATACTTCAGGACCCGACCAAACTGTCTGCTATTCCAGACCTCTTCTACCTCGTGTTCCTCTTCTCCGTCAACGAGCTGTGGAGGTGGCAGAGTGACAGGGCGTCTACCCGGAATGGGGTCCGGAACGAAGGGAGAGAGTTTGACCACGGGGAAGACGGGATGGA